>CAMRHE010000526.1:0-600000 GCA_947044405.1 Leptodactylus fallax
AGGAGGCGTGCCCGGTTGTGATTCTTTTCTTTGGGTTTTTCTTGTACTGTCTGAACACTGTCCTATTCCCTCACCTCCTTAATTGATTTTCCACCATGCCCTTCTCCTTCACCTTGCTCTCCCCCTGCTCCACTAAGAGTTAACTTTGGTCCTGCCTTGGTGATTGACAGCCTATCCTCCTATCAAGTCTGAGGCGGGTTCTTTCTCCCTATTTATTGTTTGCCCACTTTCCTATGGGTGCCTGCTATTGCTTTTTGCTTTCTGGCTTTACTTCTTGTTATTTGTTACCTGCTCTTCTTATTTTCTGACCACTGGCTTTGACTTTGACTATTCTCTTGGATCTCGATTCTATGCTGCAATTGCTCGATTGTTACTGACCCCTTGGCTAGCTGACCTCCCTTTGTTGTTGTGCGTCTTGTCTGCGTTCTATGTGATCACTTATTATAAGGAGGGACTGTCGACGTGGTTGCTGGCTGTCACCTAGGACAGATCGGGCAAGTTAGCCAGGGACAGTGGGGGGATTCAGCTTAGGGTCCACTGTCTCGTTGTGCCCCTCCCCCTAGTTCTCCAGCAGCTTCTGGGGAATCGCTCCTCTAGTGATTCCCTTACAGAATAGCAGGCCGTAAAAAAAAAACCTTAACCCTTCTACTCATTACTGGCATGGCTTCTTTTCAGGACCTTGTGACTCGAATGGAGGGTTTGGCAGGTTTGGTGTCTGAGCTGGCCAACCAGGTACACACTCTCACTCAGAATCAAGCTGAGGCTGCTGCTACACCACCTGCTGTCATTTCCCTCCCTAGGGTTAAAATGTTACTCCCGGATAGGTTTTCAGGGGACCGAGGTAAATTTGAGACGTTCAGGGAATCATGTCTATTGTATTTTCGGGTCAACCCCCATGCGTTGCAGTCTCAGATGGTGGGGGTGGTCATTTCCCTCTTACAGGGGGATCCACAGACTTGGGCCCTTAAACTCCCCCTGAGGTAGAGGAGTGGACAGATCTAGAAAAAATGTTTAAGTCTTTGGGGGCCATTTATGCTGAGCCTGATCAAATTGGACTCGCCGAGTCCCAACTTCTTACCCTCCGGCAAGGTAAACTATCCGCTGAAACTTATTGCTCTGAGTTTTGGAAGTTGAGTATAACAGCAGGTTGGTGTGACTCCGCTTTGAAAGCTCTTTTTAAACAGGGCCTGAATGATTCAGTGAAGGATGTCTGGGTAGGTCACCCTGATCCCCCTACCTTAGAAAAGGCCATGACCTTAGCCGTCCGCATTGACAGGAGACTCCAGGACAGACGTAAAGAGAGGGTGGGGATTGGTCCCACTAAGTCTTCTGTCTATCCCCCTCTTTCTGTTAAAAAATCTGTTTCTCCTTCTGTCACCCCTGGAGATGAGCCTATGTAGTTGGGAGCACTGGATACCAAGGCTAGACGAGAATATCGTCTCCGGAATCATCTCTGCCTGTATTGCGGCAAACCGGGTCATCTCATCCGAGACTGTTCCATCAAACCACGTACACCAGCGGAAAACTTCAGGGCCTGAGTGGTATTCAGAAGAACCACTCAGGCAGTCAGGTATCTTCTGAAAAATCTCACAAATTGATGTTACCTGTGTCTCTGTCCTTTGGGGACAGATCTGTTTCTGGGCAGGCCCTAGTAGATTCTGGGGCTGCCACTAACTTTGTTAAATTTTCGTTTGTTTCTGCCTTATGTATTGAACTTGTATCATTAGATACTCCTCTGTTGGTTACTGGGGCGGATTTTACTCCACTGGCCAGGGGTGAAATCCGTTTTAAAACCCCCTTACTCTCTTTGCAAGTGGGCTCAATACATACGGAGCTCATGAGCTTTTTTGTTATGGAAGATCTCTCGTCTGATATTATTTTAGGGCTTCCCTGGCTACACCTCCATAACCCTACCTTTGATTGGCCCAAAAAAGAGTTAGTTAAATGGGGGAATCAGTGCTCCTCCCATTGTATTGCTTTGCATACCTCCGATTGTCTCAGTGAGGAGACACTTCTTCCTGAATTTCTGTCTGATTTTCATGATGTTTTTGATGCTAAAGCTGCTGAAGTTTTACCGCCGCATAGACCTTACGATTGTGCTATTGAACTCCTTCCCGACTCCAAATACCCTAAGGGAAGGATCTTCAATCTTTCTGCTCCAGAACGTGAGGCTATGCGGGATTACACTCAGGATAGTCTTCTTAAAGGTCACATCCGTCCGTCTCAGTCTCCCATGGGAGCTGGGTTCTTTTTTGTTAAAAAGAAGGATGGCGGACTGCGACCATGCATTGACTACCGTGAACTAAATAAAATTACGGTTAAAAATCAGTACCCTCTTCCCCTGATCCCTGATCTTTTCAATCAGATTGTGGGTGCCCGCTGGTTTTCTAAAATTGACCTCCGTGGGGCATACAATCTGATCCGGATTAGAGAAGGAGATGAGTGGAAAACTGCATTCAACACCCCGGAAGGTCACTTTGAATATTTGGTAATGCCTTTCGGGTTATGTAATGCACCCGCAGTATTTCAACACTTTGTTAATGATATCTTTAGAGACTTGCTCGGTCGTTATGTGATTGTCTACCTGGATGATATTCTAGTGTTCTCTCCTGATTGGGCCACACATATTGAGCATGTTAGGAGTGTTTTGCTACTGTTGCGTCAAAACTCTCTCTTTGTCAAACTGTCCAAATGCCTGTTCGGAGTCCAAAGGGTCACCATCCTCGGTTACGTTATTACTCCCGATTCTTTTTGTATGGATCCACTGAAGGTCACAGCTATTAATAACTGGGAACGCCCCTCCAACCTTAAAGCCCTACAACGTTTCTTGGGTTTCTCCAACTATTATCGAAAATTTATTAAGAATTTCTCTGCTATAGTGAAGCCATTAACGGATCTCACAAAGAAAGGTGCTGATGTGACCAAATGGACTCCGGAAGCGGAACAGGCTTTTGTACATCTCAAGAAATGTTTTGTTGAGGCTCCTGTATTAGTACCACCAGACTATGATCGCCCATTTATTATTGAGGTTGATGCCTCTGAAGTGGGGGTTGGTGCCGTGTTGTCTCAGGGCTCTGAAAATTTTACGTGTTTGCAACCTGTAGCCTTCTTCTCGAGGAAATTCTCTCCTACGCAGCGCAACTATGATGTTGGTAATCGAGAACTCCTAGCCATTAAATGGGCATTCGAGGAGTGGAGACATTTCCTCGAGGGGGGCCAAACACCAGATCACAGTATTCACTGATCATAAGAACCTACTATATCTGGATAACGCTAAACGACTGACTCCTAGGCAGGCCTGCTGGGCGCTATTCTTCACACGTTTTAATTTTGTGGTGACTTATCGTCCAGGCTCTAAAAATGTACGGGCTGATGCCCTATCTCGCAGTTTTGGTCCCAGCGGTGCCCCTAAGGATGTCCCAGATAAAATCTTGTCTCCCGGAGTGGTTCTCGCCATTATTACTCCTGATCTTGCTACTTTAGTGGTTAATTCACAAGATCTTGCTCCCAGTAATACTCCCACTGGCAAACTATTTGTACCTCCAAATCTTCGTCTTCGTGTTTACCTTAACGGGACATCCCGGCTTCGCTGGGACTAAATACCTTCTCTCCCGCTCTTACTGGTGGCCGTCTTGGTCTCGAGACGTATGTGAATTTGTTGCTGCCTGTGAGACATGTGCTAAGATGAAGACTCCTAGGAGATTACCCGAGGACCTTCTTCATCCTCTTCCTATACCTAAGAGACCATGGTCAATTGGTCAATGGACTTTATTACTGATTTGCCTTGTTCCCAAGGGAAGACTGTGATTTGGGTTGTTGTGGATAGATTCTCCAAAATGTGCCATTTTGTACCCCTAAAGAAAATTCCTAATGCTCCACGCCTAGCTTCGTTCTTTATTAACCACATACTCCGCTTGCATGGTGTACCAGAAAATATTGTATCTGATCGGGGTGTACAATTTGTCTCTAGATTCTGGAAGGAATTTTGTGGTCGTCTGGGGGTCTCTCTGTCTTTCTCTTCCGCGTTCCACCCGGAGACCAATGGCCAGACTGAGAGATTCAACCAAACTTTGGAACAGTACTTAAGGTGTTTTGTGTCTGATGCTCAAGAAAAATGGAGAACCTTTCTTCCTCTAGCAGAGTTTGCAATAAACAACAGGGTTAACGTCACCACTAAAATGTCTCCGTTTTATTGCAACTATGGTTTTAACCCCAGGTACTCCTCTCTCCGTAGCACCGAGTCTGTTAATCCCACCGCCGAACATACTTATCAGCAACTGTGCACAGTCTGGGCCCAGGCTCGTCTGAGCCTGGTTAAAGCCCAAGAATATCAAAAACAGCAGGCAAATAAAAGACGCTTGCCTGGCCCTGAATACAGAGTGGGAGATCGAGTCTGGCTGTCCACTAGGAATCTGCGTCTTAGAGTTCCTTCTGGGAAATTTGCACCACGTTACATTGGGCCCTATGTCATTTCTGAACTCATAAACCCAGTATCTTTTAAATTACAACTTCCAAGTTCTTTTCGTATCCACAACGTCTTCCACAAGTCGCTTTTGAAGAAGTATATCTCCCCTGTCCTTACTTCTTCCAGTCCACCTGCGCCTGTGGTGGTCCAAGGGGAACTGGAATACGAGGTAGAAAAAATTCTGGATTCCCGTCGGGTACAGAATGCTGTTCAGTACCTTGTGCACTGGAAGGGTTATGGCCCGGAAGAGCGAACGTGGGTTTCTGGTAGGGACCTACATGCGCCACGTTTAATTAATCTTTTTCATCGCCAGAACCCTTCAAAACCTGGTCCATCTGGCGAGGGTCCAGAGGCCCCTCGTAAAAGGGGGGTACTGTAACGTCCTTGCCTGTCCGGGCTTTGGCACCGTCCTCCGGGCGCACGCTGCGGCGCAGGAGGCGTGCCCGGTTGTGATTCTTTTCTTTGGGTTTTTCTTGTACTGTCTGAACACTGTCCTATTCCCTCACCTCCTTAATTGATTTTCCACCACGCCCTTCTCCTTCACCTTGCTCTCCCCCTGCTCCACTAAGAGTTAACTTTGGTCCTGCCTTGGTGATTGACAGCCTATCCTCCTATCAAGTCTGAGGCGGGTTCTTTCTCCCTATTTATTGTTTGCCCACTTTCCTATGGGCGCCTGCTATTGCTTTTTGCTTTCTGGCTTTACTTCTTGTTATTTGTTACCTGCTCTTCTTATTTTCTGACCACTGGCTTTGACTTTGACTATTCTCTTGGATCTCGATTCTATGCTGCAATTGCTCGATTGTTACTGACCCCTTGGCTAGCTGACCTCCCTTTGTTGTTGTGCGTCTTGTCTGCGTTCTATGTGATCACTTATTATAAGGAGGGACTGTCGACGTGGTTGCTGGCTGTCACCTAGGACAGATCGGGCAAGTTAGCCAGGGACAGTGGGGGGGATTCAGCTTAGGGTCCACTGTCTCGTTGTGCCCCCTCCCCCCTAGTTCTCCAGCAGCTTCTGGGGAATCGCTCCTCTAGTGATTCCCTTACACCTGCAATGACTACCGCAAGGTCCCACTGGGGATGATACTGAGCGCTTTAGCCTCATTGCCCCTTTAAGGAACCTTGCAACCAGAGGATCCTGAGACAGACGTCTGTTCAAATGAGCGGAGAGGGCCGCAATCTGCACTTTCAAAGTGGCAGGGGCAAGGCCCTTATCCAAACCGTCCTGAAGAAAATTTAAAATATCAGCCGTTGAAGGTTCTAGATTATTAATACCCTTCTTGGAGCACCACTCCATGAAAATCTTGGCTGTCCTCTGGTAGTTCTTATTGGTAGATTCTGCTCTTGCAGAAGAAAGGGTCTTCAGGACGGCCTCTAACAGTCCTGTATCCTGCTGTAGGGACTGCTCAACCTCCAGGCTATCAGGTTGAATCTCCAGAGATCCTGGCACTTCAGAGATCCTTGGGAAACCAGGTTCTGGATGGGCCGAAGCCTCCAATATATCCCTCGACTCATCTCCATGAGTTGGGAAAAACCAAGCTCTTTTTGGCCAGAATGGAATGATGGCTATCACAGAGACTTGGTCCTGTCTGATTTTCATTAATACCTTTGGTATTATTGAAATTGGAGGGAAGATGTATGCCAGCCTGGACCTCCAAGGGATGGACAGGGCATCCACTGCCAAGGGATTGTCCTCCTGGTAAAGGGAACAGAACTTCTCCACCTTGGCATTGAGTCGGGTTGCCATGAGGTCTATTTCTGGAAGACCCCTGTTCAGGGTAATCTGATGAAAGACTTCTGGATTGAGTGACCATTCTCCTGATACGGTATGACCCCGACTCAACCGATCCGCTACTATGTTCAGGGAGCCCTTGATGTGAACTGCGGATAAATGGGTTAGATTTTTCTCTGCCCATGTAAATATCAGATCTGCCTCCCTGAGGAGGGTTAATGATCTGGTGCCTCCCTGTCTGTTCACGTACAGCACTGTGGTCATGTTGTCTGACCGGATTTTGACTGCTCTTCACTTGGGAAGAGGCGAGAAATAGAGTAAGGCACGATATACGGCTCTGAGCTCCTTCCAGTTGGACGAGGTCCTTTTTTCAGGAGTGCTCCAGACTCCCTTTATGGAGTTTTCGTCCAATGGGCTCCCCATCCCGAGAGGGATGCATCTGTAGTCAACAGGGTCCAAGAAGGTTGGACCGTGGACCTTCCGTCTTTCAGGTGCAACCACCACTATAAGGGAAAGACGGGTCCTGGGGGAGAGTCGAATCTTCTTGCTGAATGTAAGAAGGGAGCGATCCCAAGCCTCTAGTAACTCCTTCTGGAGGGGACGTAAGTGCCACAAGACCCATGGGACTGCCTCCACTAAGGAAAACATCAAGCCCAGGATCTTCATCAATGTTATGATGAAGGCTATCGGCTTTTGAAGAGGTGCCGGACTGTCGCAACCAGCTTCTCCTTCTTTGCTGGTGTCAAGGAGATTTGCAGGCGGACTGAATCTAGGAAGTAGTTTTTTCAGAGGAACTTCCTTCGAGTTGAAGGGATCGTTTTTGACTTCTCCCAGTTTATAAGCCATCATAGTCTCTGAAGGCTGTCTGTAGGTACTGGAGCAGAACAGACTTTGACTGGGCCTTTATCAACCAGTCATCTAGGTAAGGCACCAAGAATATCCCCTGAAGCCTGAAGGCGGCCGTTATTGGGGCCACTACCTTTGTAAAGGTGTGGGAAGCAGAGGAGATCCCGAAGGGTAGTGCTGTGAATTGAAAGTGCTTCCTGTGGCCGGAAACTACTACGGCAATCCTTAGAAAAAACCTTCTGTGTGGAGGTAAATAGAAATATGCAAATAGGCATCTTTTATATCCAAAGTCACAAAAAACATCGCCTTAGAGGAGAAAGGTGGTGACAGACTTTATGGTTTCCCTACGGAAGCGCTTCTTTTTGATGAAGCGGTTGAGGTACCTTAGGTCTAGGATCATTCTCCACTTGTCTGCCGGTTTTGGCATCAGGAAGATGGGAGAATAAACACTGGATCCTTCTTCTAGAGAAGGGACTTCCTCCAGGGCTCCCTTGTGAAAGTACTCTCGGATGGAGCATTCCAATGTAGTCTGCTGCATTGTAGGGAGGCTGCGAGTTAACAAACCGATCCTGAGGAGGACGGAGGAACTTGATTGCATAACCTCTTTGGATTACCTACCGGATCCATGGGTCTCGAATTTTTTCCTGCCAGCAGTTGAGAAATTGGGAGACACGACCTCCGACAGGAATCTCGGCCACAGGAAAACTGCTTCTGATGTCAAAAGCTAGGCTTGACTTTTTTATCATCAGACTTTGGGAATCTCTGGCCGGCGCCTCTAGAGGAATAACTAGAGCCTCTCTGGGACTGCCTTCCACGACGAGGCAGATAGCCTCTACCACGGCCAGAGCCAGACCTACCTCTGAAGGCCTGGGGTAAAGTTTTACCCTTCTTGTCGGCCAAGACCTCTAGGATCTCGTCTAGGGCACAGCCAAAGACTCTACCTGGCTCAAAGGGTAATGCGCACAAATTATACTTTGAGGGGAACACAGCTCTCCAAGGTTTTAACCATAGAGGTCTTCCTGCTGCAGTGTTCTTGGTAAGTGCCAGGGATTTGGCCGCCAGCCTTAATTGATGGTAGGAGGCTTCCGTTAAATATTCAGCTGCCAGGGAACCTGAGCCTAGAAACCCTAGCAGCTCGTCTCTGGAGACTCCAGAGTCGGTCACTTTCGAGGTGGACCAGGTCAGTACATAATTTGGCTGACACTTCACAGGACGCAACCGCCACAGCCGTCTTGGGCGAGGCAGCTGAATAAGCCTTCTTGAAGGTATTGTCGAAGCGTCTGCCATGGCGTCGTGCAGATTTGCTCCATCATCTGATGGTACCTTAGTGCGGCAGGACAGTTTAGCCACCGCCATATCCACCTTGGGAGGAGGACCCCATTGATCCCATTGAGCAACTGGGAATAAAGCGCTAAACCTCCTAGGAACCACAAGAGGTTTTTCAGGACCTCTCCACTCTGAGGACATTAATTTTTGTAATGTCTGGTCCACTTGGAAGACCCTAGGCCCTCTATAGGTGGACGCGGAGGCTTCCCCCGTCAACATCACGATCCTTAGACCGGATGGACTTCAGCAGCCGGCTTAAATTTTCGAGTGGGAAGCACGGCCTGCTGGGATCTTCAGTGGAATCGTCAGATGAGAGAGTCTCGTCCACTATCTGATAATCTTCATCAAAGATCCGTAAGGAAGATTGTGTCTCAATCTGCGGTCTCTTGGCAATCTGGGCGATGGAAGAACGGATCTCCTTAAGAGACTCCTCATATAGTCCTTTACCCAAGTAACAACCTCTTATAGAAGGTACTTCCAGCGGAGGTCCGCGACACTGGTGACAGCAGGTAAAATCATAGCCGTCAGGTAAAGGGGTATTGCAATCCAAACACGTTAGGTGTTCAAGTTTAGAGGAATTTTTCCTCCTAAGCCCATCGCCATTACGTGATGCAGAAGATGACATCTGAAACATCAAACAGCCACGTGACACTGAAAAAGGGAAGATTGCCAAGCATCGCATAAAAAACCAAGGGGTACCTCTTTTTTTTTTTTTTTTTTTTTAAACGGTCACTTGAAGAGAGAAAAAAAAAACTGTCAGAAAAAAAACCAGCCACCGCAACCCGCAGCAGAGGAGCTAGAAACCGCTCACTCAACAAATAAAGGACTGCAGACCTTTTGAATGTAATCCAGCAGCGAGGGGAGGAAGCCAACAAAGAAACATTTATACAGCACCAAAACAAGTCAAATGCCATAATGGAACATAGAGGAGCATAAGCCTAAACCAGAGGCTCAAAATACAAGCAGCAAAAATCAATTCTATATTTTGCCTTTAAATTTTCAATTTCCAAACTTACCGCACTTTTTCCGAGAAAACTGGAAGTAGGCCGCGGTGGTGCGCAAAGGCTTCCTTCCCCTGGGAACACGGGACCAGAGAAAAGTTCCGGCCGAGGAGGTTCCTCACTTACTTCCGCGATCGCGCTGCCTGCAGCGCGATGAGCCGGATAACGCTGCGCTGCGGGGCGAAGGCCCGAAGGACCGGAGGTTTTTTCTTTGGGACCGAGGTACCCCATAAAGGTAAGCCAGGAGTAAATAAAACCCCTAGCAATGGGAGGCCACAAGAGACCTCCGTCCACCTGTTCCACACAGGACAGAAAAAAACACAGTGGAGGGAGGTCTCTTGTGCCCTCTTATAGGGCTAGTAGGAGGCACCTTTTTGGTGCTAATTAAAGGTTCCACCTGTCCTAAACAACACTCAGCGGCAGAGATACCCCATATTGTGCTGCTGTCGGACGTAAGGGGAATAAGTCATTAAGCCTCATGCACATTAACATTGAAATAAACTCTGAGCAAAACATGCAACATCCATTTTTTTTAACAGCTATTTTGCATCCATGGGTCATTCGTACCTCATAGTCTTGAGTCCATTAACGGAACCTTGACAATGAAGTCCTATTTTTTGATGATCCATTAAAATGGATCGTCAAATAAACAAACGTGTGAATAGCTCCACTGAAAGCAATGGCTTAGATTTACTAATACTGTCTAAAAGCTAGATAGTGCATAGTCTAACTAGACAATCTTATACTGCACCTGATTTATCAAAGTGTCTGATGCTGTTTGATAAATCTGGCGTATTCTTAGACTGTCTGGTCTAAGTTTACTCCTCCTGTTAGTTGGTTTAAAAGTTCTTGGCACATTTCTGGCGCATTTTTGTCGCACAGAGGCGCAACTTAATTTATGCTCTTTTCACATGAAGTCATACCCATTTCCCATGTGACAAAAACCCCTTTTTAGACAAGTCTAAAAATTGTCTAAACCTCTTTAGAATTGTGCCACACAGCATGCTAGACAGTTTTCTGGTGCAAAATATGCAATAATTCTGGCACTTTTTTTTTAATAAATCACTCCCAATGTGATGGCCACTACCAAATTGTCCATAACACAGCAGTTTTTCACTTTTGTGTGCATGAGGTCTAAAGCTAGGTTCAGACAGAGAGCTGGAATGCTAAAACAACAGTTACCTGCAGACACCTGTGGACCCCATAGACTATTATGAGGTCCGTCGGGTGTCTGTCAGGTTTCTGCTGTTTTTATACTGAAACGAGTGGAGAGAAAAGCCCTCCGTGCAGGACTTTTCTTTCCACCTATTTTCGGTGGTTTCTGTGGCGGAATCTCTAACGGAGACTCCAGAATCTTAACATCAACAAACCAGCTTTAGACTGAGGCCCCATGTTGCAGAAACGCAGCTTCTTCTGTTGCAGACAAAAGTGACATACTTAACAAAGTGCTCTACAAAATGGTGGCAGCAGAATATGCTTGGAGAAGGTAGTAGGCTCCCTTTAATAAAATTATTTAAGGACTCTTCCATCTGTGGTAAAGGTCCACTTCAGATGTGGTAGGTTGATAAGCTAGTAGATATTTGTTCATTGCTGTAGGTCTACATGTCTTACGTTTTATGAATGAGTTTAAAAAATGAAGGGATAAATGTATACAGATCAGGACGGTCCTAATAATAGAGGGATACCTGGCACTAATCTTCTGTTTGTATATGACATGTAGTATACACATCAGAACACTGCTAAAAGAAAGATGAGGACGCACATGGAAGATATAAAGGTGGAATTTCATGGAGGTTCCTAAAATCCATATATGGCAATAAAAGCTTTTGCTTTAAAATCTTAACAAGAACATTTGTTCCACAGGCATGAAATATGTTGCATCAAGTTTTGTAGCTCTGTATAGACACATAAAAAGGAATGAAGTTTGTCAAAGCCTGGTTTGACTGAATAGGATGGGAAATTTATTACCAAGAATATTGCCAAGTATTTATTTCAGTATCACAAACCTTAACCCCTTTTTGACCTGCCTATTTTAGGCAAGGTAGGTTCGGGTAGCTCAGGTCCAAGATTTGTTTTGTGTCAAACAAGTTCGGTATGAACCAGACATTAAAATGGCTTAACATATAGTTTAGAACACTCTTAGGGCTTCGAGGAACCTATAGCAGAAGTTATGTTAAAGTGAAAGTGAAATGTATGTCTATGGATAAACGGATGGTAAGCAGTGGCTACAACTCTAAGTTTATCCATGAACTGCGCTGACACTCGCTTTTGCACATTTTAACATGGTAGGCGGCTGTGGCAACATGTGTAGCAGTGCAGCATGACATAATATGATGGATCAGGCCACAGGACATGTCTAGTTGAGTGGTGGCAGTGGTGGTAGCTGTTTAGGAGTAGCAGGCAGCTTCAGTAGCAGTACAGTAAATGGAACATAATAATAGAGGGAGACGGTAACACCACTATTTGGAAGGCATCTGCCAGAGGTGTGTGAACATCCTCACTGAACTATAGCTGATTCAATTTGACAAAAGTAATTTTTTCCACACTAGTGGAGGACAGTTTTCATCCTTATAGGTGTTACAACGCCACTGGCAGCACTAAACACCCTTTCAGCCATCAAGCTTGAGGCTAGACAAGATAAAACTCCCATGGCAAACCGGGCCAGCTCCTTCCACTATTCTAACCTATTGGCCCAGAATTCCAAGGGGTCAAAGTTATCTGCTGGAATATAGCTGCACTCTCGGTACGACTCTGCTGGTGCAGCTTTTGGTTGTCAGTTGCCTGTTGTGACTCCAGTTGGCACTGCAAGCTGAAAAGTTTCTGGTTCATTATCTTCCATATACTGTACTGGGCCTGGCTGGTAACGCTGCTGCTTTTACTTCTCCTGACAATTGGAGCTGTGGCAGAGGAGATGAGGTGCTAGATGAGTGAGGTGGACTGGGAGCCAGCAGAGGTTTCTCATGCAACTAGAAGATGCAGTGATCCCCCTAAATGCTGTGGTAGGCTAGGTATACAGCCTATCCTGATAATATTCCAATTTTTTTCTTCCCTTCGGGAAGCAGGTTAAACTTCCCCAATTTTGTCTTTATAGTGAGTGGGCTTGCCATTGTTGGTGTTATTGGCCAGCGTGATCATCATCATCATCTTGGGAGACATAAGGGTCAGTCTCCTCCCTTTGCTGTGCCTATGACATATCAAGGTCCCCTCTGCATCCAGGTGAGAATCTTTGGTGGCTTCTTCAAAGGACTTAAGAAGCTGTCACACTTCCCTCATGAGCCTCCAATGATGTACCTCGAAGTAACACATTGTCCCTGTGGTCTGATGAATGCAATAATCATTTGCTGAGTTCTGCTGCTCACACAGCATGCTCAACATCTCATAGAACTACAAGAGTGTACTGGGCAAATTCAAGATGGCACACGGAGCAAGCGCAGTACGCAAGGCCACGACCCAAAGTGGCCCTGCGTGCTGCACAAGCGTGGGATTTTGAGCTAGGAGGAGGTCAAAGCGGTGCTGGAATGCTAGTGACGACACTAGCATGAAGATTGGGTGTAGGCTCTACTATGAGAAGAGAACGGCACATAACAGTAGATAGACGGGTTCAAAATGATGATGCGGCTTGCTCTGTGGCTAAAGTATATGTCCCCTGTGCTCTCTGAGGAGGCTGCAGATAAAAAAGAAAAGTGACTTTATTCAAAATCTACAGGATACATCTTAAAAATGAAGGTACTCCTGGAAAAGCCTTTATAAAGGCTACAATACATGGTGTTGAGTTAAAAGACTTTTTTGCCACTGATAGATTTCCTTTAAAGCTGTGCTCTAATTGGTTGCTATAGGCAACTGATACAGTTTTTCCTTTAGGCTTAAGCCCCATGTAGCAGGGGGAAACACACAGCCATTTTTCCAGCAGTACTTTTCACAGAAGGTCTGCAGAATTTTCTTCTGCATACTGTAGTTTCTGCTTCAATTATACCTATACGTAAACCGCCAACATTACTGTAGGTATAATTGACGTGCCGCGATTTACAAAAACGCAATGGGTATTTTTCTGCAATGTGTGGATGGGATTCACTAGAATGGACTGGATTTCGCCGCAGCCAAACTGTGTCATTTATGCCTCAAATGTCTATATTCCACTCATAGTGAGTGCAGAAAAGTCCATCTTTATAATTGGCTGTATTCTTTGTACAGATTAATGTGGCACCTACAGTGATGGCCAAAAGTATTGGCACCCCTGCAATTCTGTCAGATAATACTCAATTTCTTCCAGAAAATGATTGCAATCACAAATGCTTTGGTAATAATATCTTCATTTAATTTGTCTTCAATGGAAAACCACAAAAAGAATTGTCAAAAAGCCAAATTGGATATAATTCCACACCAAACATAAAAAAGGGGGTGGACAAAAGTATTGGCACCCTTTGAAAAATCATGTGATGCTTCTCTAATTTGTGTAATTAACAGCACCTGTTACTTACCTGTGGCACATAACAGGTGGTGGCAATAACTAAATCACACTTGCAGCCAGTTGAAATGGATTAAAGTTGACTCAATCTCTGTCCTGTGTCCTTGTGTGTACCACATTGAGCATGGAGAAAAGAAAGAAGACCAAAGAACTGTCTGAGGACTTGAGAAGCAAAATTGTGAGGAAGCATGAGCAATCTCAAGGCTACAAGTCTATCTCCAAAGACCTGAATGTTCCTGTGTCTACTGTGCGCAGTGTCATCAAGAAGTTTAAAGCCCATGGCACTGTGGCTAACCTCCCTAGATGTGGACGGAAAAGAAAAAGTGACAAGAGATTTCAACGAAAGATTGTGCGGATGGTGGCTAAAGAACCTCGACTAACATCCAAACAAGTTCTAGCTGCTCTGCAGTCCGAGGGTACAACAGTGTCAACCCGTGCTATCCGTCGGCGTCTCAGTGAAAAGGGACTCTATGGTATGATACCCAGGAAGACCCCACTTCTGACCCAGAGACATAAAAAAGCCAGGCTGGAGTTTGCCAAAACTTACCTGAGAAAGCCAAAAACTTTTTGGAAGAATGTTCTCTGGTCAGATGAGACAAAAGTAGAGCTTTTTGGGAAAAGGCATCAACATAGAGTTTACAGGAAAAAAAAAAGAGGCCTTCAAAGAAAAGAACACGGTCCCAACAGTCAAACATGGCGGAGGTTCCCTGATGTTTTGGGGTTGCTTTGCTACCTCTGGCACTGGACTGCTTGACCGTGTGCATGGCATTATGAAGTCTGAAGACTACCAACAAATTTTGCAGCATAATGTAGGGCCCAGTGTGAGAAAGCTGGGTCTCCATCAGAGGTCATGGGTCTTCCAGCAGGACAATGACCCAAAACACACTTCAAAAAGCACTAGAAAATGGTTTGAGAGAAAGCACTGGAGACTTCTAAAGTGGCCAGCAATGAGTCCAGACCTGAATCCCATAGAACACCTGTGGAGAGATCTCAAAATGGCAGTTTGGAGAAGGCACCCTTCAAATCTCAGGGACCTGGAGAAATTTGCCAAAGAAGAATGGTCTAAAATTCCAGCAGAGTATTGTAAGAAACTCATTGATGGTTACCGGAAGCAGTTGTTCGCAGTTATTTTGTCTAAAGGTTGTGCTACCAAGTATTAGGCTGAGGGTGCCAATACTTTTGTCCGGCCCATTTTTGGAGTTTTGTGTAAAATGATCAATGATTTGACTTTTTTTTCATTCTCTTTTGTGTTTTTTCATTGCAAGCAAAATAAATGAAGATATTATTACCAATGCATTTGTGATTGCAATCATTTTCTGGAAGAAATTGAGTATTATCTGACAGAATTGCAGGGGTACCAATACTTTTGGCCAGCACTGTATGTAAAGTATGTATAAAGGATATGATGGGCAAATAGTTCTGATGTGTTTTTGTAAGAAATGTAATAGGTTAGTGAACAATATCATTAATGTGTTGTACCCATGTTAATTATTATAAAAAGTGCAGTCCTAGATGATACTGACATATTAGTATCCTGTGGATTTGGTTCAAATGTACTTTTGCCCACTTGAAACTAGTCACTTATTTTAGAGACTGACCGCCTTGACATTCAATGAAATCTGGGTATTTCTTAGTCTTCTCTCCAACCCATTTTCAAGAGGAGTTGTGCGTGTTCTAATCTTCTTTCATCATTTCTGGCAGATAATCAAAACAAGATCTTCACAATGTGACAAATGTTAAATTTAAAAACACAAAAGTAGGTAATTTCTTGTCTTTCTAATTTCAGCATACTGACGTTAGAATCTAAAGTTAAACTTCTGATTATAATAAAGTCTGGTTTGTCCTTAGAAGGGAAGTTTAAGAATCAGATTCTGATGCCAGGAAGGACAAAATGTTCTAGATAGCAATTTGGATGTGAAAGTACAGTGCATTTAATCATAATGTGCCGTTGTGATCATTGAGGGTCACAAAATTGTCCAGTGACCTGAGTCCAAGTGGAAGTAGCAGGCTATATATATATATATATATATATATATACATACATGGATATTATACAGAAAAGCTTTGGACAGGTAAAATACATTCCAAGCCAAGGAGTCCAACTAAGTTCTGATTTCATAGTTATATTAACAATTCATTATATTATGAGTAAGTTCAGGTTGTACAGCATACTAAATCATATTAAATTTACTCAGGGAGTTCTAAAAGTGACAATATGCTTGTATTTGTGAGGTAAAAAAGTCAAATTTACATAGAAACTGTAAGGTGGTGTTTCCACCATAAACTGGCGCCATCACATGCAGGATGACGTAATTAACTTTCTATTGCTGCCACTCTGTAATCTTTCTGTTGCAGGAAAATGAAGTTATAAATGTTTCAAAGCAAAAAAATGTCATATACAAATGACCATAAGTAGTCACAGTGGGCGGAGAGCATCTTCAGCTTAGTCATGCTGTCTTCTTGCTCATTACACCTCCTGAGAGTGATTTACATCTCACTCCACAGTCCTCTCACTGTCACTCCCTGACAAGGGAATCCAATCATGCCCAGGGGAAGTGATTAGGAAGTGGACAGTGTGACTAGGCTGTAGCTACTCCCCGCCCCTGTGACTACTTAGGTTAATTTGGATATGACTAGAGATGGGCGAACATCTCAAGATTCATTTAGTTTTGGGTTGCTTGGGTCCCAGATTAGTTTCCGGGCAAATAAGTTTGGTACGAACCACAACTTAAATTGGTTTAAAACACAGTGTATAACACTGTCAGGGTTCCTAGGACTCCATCTATCCAAATTCTAGCTCTCTTAGGCAAACACAATCAAAATTTATGTCAAAGTGAAAATGATATGCATGTCTATAGAAAATCAAATGGTAAGCACTCGCTTTTATGCAGTTTAACATTTAAAATGCTCCACAAATTACCCTTTATTTGGTGATAGGTACTTTTCTGTGATTTTTTTTTAGACACACATAGAGGTTATAATGCAAAAAGCAATGGTTTGGAGACAAAGTGGCCTAGTTGAAAAGTGATGAAGAATTCATTTTTCAAAAAAAAAAAAAAAAAAAAGCCACCAAAAATTATCCCTTTATGGAAGCAGAAGGCTACACCAACATTGCATTGGTATTGGAAAAACCAATGGTGTTTTTTTTTAAGAAACTAATATTTTTTTCAGATTAGCACACTCTGTTTCCTGCCTGTCAGTTTGCACTACAAAGCTATAAATGTACCACAATGCTGGGAGGACGGTGTAGAGGTGAGTATATAAAGGAACAAGGTTGGGTGCCAGATGGAGAGTGTATGTAGTGAAACCACATGAGGTGCTTGTAAACCTGTCCTTAGTCTTTGAGAGCAGTGAAGCTGAACTTATCTACTGTGGAGAGTGCTGATAGGCTAGAAGCTAGTACAAGTACCAGTGTGCCTGTGTGGAAGCTGACAAAATCTATTGTGTCACCCCTTCTACCTTGTAAATTGTAAGTTCTTGTGGACAGAACCCTCATTCCTCATTATGTGAATTGATGATTAATTTATTACTCTTTAATCTCTCATTTTATCTGTATATGAGCCTTGTGATTTGTAAAGTGCTGGTGAATATGTTGGCACCATATAAATACATTTTTTTATTATTATTATAATGGTTGAAAAGTGCACACAGGACAGTGCAAGACCAGAGTTTAGTCACGAAAAGACAGACAATGGGAGTACTGGACCAAAAGGTAAAGTAAAGACACTTATTAAGTGAGTAATCCTCTTCCTGCAGAATGTGAAGAGTTCAAGTGCTGTACGTTGCAAGTTACAGTTGATGTAGACTTGAGGCTAGGTTCACATCTCCATCGGAGTTTCCGTAGGAGACTCAGCTGTAGATTCTCCTGAAAATCTTCGGAGAGAAAAGTCCTGCATGGAGGACTTCACTTTTCTCTCCACCAGTTTCAGTATAAAAACGGCGGAAACCCGACGCACACCTGGTGGACCCCGTAATAGTCTATGGGTGTTCGCCGATAACAAATGTTTTAGTGGACAGTCTCTTCCGTTGGAGAGCCCAGAGCTAGCTTAACATGGACCAGCATGAACAAAGAAGAAAGCAAGAAAGTGTATTACTGCATTGCTGTTTTGCAAGGCAAAGTTGAGCGATCCGCAAAGAGACAGTATCCTACTAGTATTAACAAGGACTTTTGACTGAGACTGTGTGACCACTCAGTAGTCTGGGACCTTGCTCCTGCTGTACTGAGAGTACAGCAACATGTAAAGTTGGATACTCCAAACCAATGGTGATCTCCCTCCTAGTTTATTTGCTGTTCACACCTTGTTACTAGGGAAGGTCCATCCATAGATACCTTCAGACAGGAGCACAATGAATGGGGGGCTCCTCTCTTCACACAGTAAATGGAGAAAGGAGGGATTGGTTCTCTTCGCAGCCTCTAAATGTCTGCACACAGCTTTCTCTGTACACTGAAATCACTTGTTATGGTTGAGAAGCAAGAGCTAATTTCAGCAAAAGCAAAAACTGACTGATAACAGTGAGCAGAAGAATAAGCTATTTAAAACTGGCACAGTACTGCGAGATAGAGAAAGACCCCCAAATGACTTCACCAGCACTAGCTGCGAGGCCAGTTGGACTTTGCTGAATTTGGGCGACCAAATTATCACCAACAGAGACTGTGCAGATAATAAACATTCCACTAACTGAAACCAAACCAGAACCCACAATTAACATACAGGGCAGATCAGAAACATGAGAATAATTGTCCAGAGTCAAAACCAAAAGAAGTAATCAGGGACAGAATCAGGAGACAAAACAGATGTGCACTAGAAAGCCGAGGGACAAATCCGAATGGATACGTCAATAGCAGAATCAGCAGACAAACTAATAACTGGGAAACAAGCCAGATAGTCAGGGGTGGCTTGAAAAGGAACGGAAAATATAAAGGAAGCTCTTAGACGTTTCCCTTCTATTCAATTCACTCCTGACTTTGGTTAAAAAAAATGCAGCAAAATCTGCAACAAAAACGCTGCGTTTCCACAACGTAGGACCTCAGAATGTGAAAAGTTTTTTATTTTGATTAGTTGATTGTCAAGAAACCAACATGCAAAGATTAGTGATTTTACATCACAGTCATGTTGAAATGTATGTGGATAGGGAAACTCAAATGACACATTTTGAATAACTTCAGTGCAAAGACAACCGTGAAAATAAAGCTGACATTTTTATTAATAAATCTCACTGACCTGACTCTTGAATGAGTCATTTCTTGCAAAACCGGAGTGACATGCACTTTCTTCACAAAGGTTAGATGAGGTAGAAGGATGAAGAGACCAAATGAAACAAGGTAATTAGCACAGCCTGGTATTTTGTCATTTGCTTTCCCAGAAATATATGACTACCTGAGGCTGCAGTACACAAATATTATTATCCACTGCCTAACTGCAACATATTACATCTTAATCTTTATATTTTATGTCACAAAACCTGGATTTGCATAATTATTTGTATAAGTATTGTTACTATTAAACAAACTATCGTCTGGTGAACATTCACTGATGCAGCAATACTCCTTTTAGTCCATACTGGCTGTTACATTCATTCAGTTTGGCCATACTGTACACATTCAATGACACCAGACAAAGAATAAACGAATGTAAACATTCTTTCATGGAAAGACTATTTGCGAAACAGCTAGCTGTACTGTACACAGTCAAAGACTTGGACAGAAATATTAAACTCCAACTTCAATGCAAAAATTGACCACATACTAAAGTCCTTAAGGCTGGGGCCCCATGTTGTGAAAACACTATGATTTGGCCACAGTGGAAATGCAGTGTCTTACAGTACCTGCAAAGTGGATGGGATTCTGGCTAATCCCATCCACACATTGCAGAAAAATATTGACAGTGCAAATTTTGCGATTTCAAAAACCATTGCATTTTTGTAAATTGCAGCATGTCAATTATACCCACGGAAATGCTGGCATTTTCCGTATAG
Organism: Leptodactylus fallax; assembly: GCA_947044405.1. NCBI lineage: Eukaryota > Metazoa > Chordata > Amphibia > Anura > Leptodactylidae > Leptodactylus > Leptodactylus fallax. The sequence goes on from CAMRHE010000526.1 coordinate 19,809, forward strand.
GTATAATAAGGAGAGAAAGTCCTATGCATTTCCACCGCGGTCTTTTCCGCAGTGCTTTTTGGCTGCAGCTTGCTAAACTAAAATAAGATGTCAAACCAGACACCTATTTGCCTACCACTCCTGTGTCAATTTGTCTCTTTACTTCCAAGTGTCTGAAGCTAATGACGCTCATTCCTTTCGACAAAGTCATTATCACTGGGACCCTGCTATTAAGTAGCATTATATTGGTAGTTGGGATCAGAGGCAGGTGGTGGCACAACTCTTCACGGTAATGTTATTTCCTAAAGGGTTAGGCCTCTTTTAGTAGGAATATGTGCCCTACCATCCTGCAAAAATTGGAATTGTACAGTCATGGCCAAAAGTTTTGAGAATGATACAAATATTAATTTTTACAAAGTCTACTGCTTCAGTTTTTCTAATGGCAATTTGCATATACTCCAGAATGTTATAAAGAGTGATCAGCTTAACAGCAATTACTTGCAAAGTCAATATTTGCCTAGAAAATGAACTTTATCCCCCAAAACACATTTCAACATCATTGCAGCCCTGCCTTAAAAGGACCACCTAACATTGTTTCAGTGATTGCTCCATTAACACAGGTGTGGGTGTTGATGAGGACAGGGCTGGAGATCAATCTGTCATGATTAAGTAAGAATGACACCACTGGACACTTTAAAAGGAGGCTGGTGCTTGCCATCATTGTTTCTCTTCTGTTAACCATGGTTATCTCTAAAGAAACACGTGCAGTCATCATTGCACTGCACAAAAATGGCCTAACTGGGAAGAATATTGCAGCTAGAAAGATTGCACCTCAGTCAACAATCTATCGCATCATCAAGAACTTCAAGGAGAGAGGTTCCATTGGTGCCAAAAAGGCTCCAGGGTGCCCAAGAAAGACCAACAAGCGGCAGGACCGTCTCTTAAAAGTGTTTCAGCTGCGGGATCGGGCTACCAGCAGTGCAGAGCTTGCTGAGGAATGGCAGCAGGCAGGTGTGAGTGCATCTGCACGCACTGTGAGGTGGAGACTCTTGGAGCAAGGCCTGGTCTCAAGGAGGGCAGCAAAGAAGCCACTTCTCTCCAGAAAAAACATCAGGGACAGACTGATATTCTGCAAAAGGTACAGGGAGTGGACTGCTGAGGACTGGGGTAAAGTCATTTTCTCTGATGAATCCCCTTTTCGATTGTTTGGAACATCTGGAAAACAGCTTATTCGGAGAAGAAGAGGTGAGCGCTACCACCAGTCTTGTCTCATGCCAACTGTAAAGCATCCTGAAACCATTCATGTGTGGGGTTGCTTCTCAGCCAAGGGAATCGGCTCTCTCACAGTCTTGCCTAAAAACACAGCCATGAATAAAGAATGGTACCAGAATGTCCTCCAAGAGCAACTTCTCCCAACCGTCCAAGAGCAGTTTGGCGCTCAACAATGCCTTTTCCAGCATGATGGAGCACCTTGCCATAAAGCAAAGGTGATAACTAAATGGCTTAGGGAACAAAACATAGAGATTTTGGGTCCATGGCCTGGAAACTCCCCAGATCTTAATCCCATTGAGAACTTGTGGTCAATCATCAAGAGACGGGTGGACAAACAAAAACCAACAAATTCAGACAAAATTAAAGCATTGATTCTGCAAGAATGGACTGCTATCAGTCAGGATTTGGTCCAGAAGTTGATTGAGAGCATGCCAGGGAGAATTGCAGAGGTCCTGAAGAAGAAGGGTCAACACTGCAAATATTGACTTGCTGCATTAACTCATTCTAACTGTCAATATAAGCTTCTGTTACTCATAATATGAATGCAATTATATTTCTGTATGTGATAAAACATCTGACAAACACACATAAAAACCAGAGGGCAGCAGATCATGTGAAAATGTAATATTTGTGTCATTCTCAAAACTTTTGTCCATGACTGTACAAGGAATATGGCAAAGAGTTCACATGGCGTATTAGGTTCCCTAGACCAAAATGCAATATACAGTGGGGAAAAAAAGTATTTCGTCAGCCACCAATTGTGCAAGTTCTCCCACTTAAAAAGATGAGAGAGGCCTGTAATTGACATCATAGGTAGACCTCAACTATGAGAGACAAAATGAGAAAACATATCTAGAAAATCACATTGTCTGATTTTTAAAGAATTTATTTGGAAATTATGGTGGAAAATAAGTATTTGGTCAATAACAAAAGTTCATCTCAATACTTTGTTATATATCCTTTGTTGGCAATGACAGACGTCAAACGTTTTCTGTAAGTCTTCACAAGGTTGGCACATACTGTTGCTGGTATGTTGGCCCATTCCTCCATGCAGATCTCCTCTAGAGCAGTGATGTTTTGGGGCTGTCGCTGGACAACACGGACTTTCAACTCCCTCCAAAGGTTTTCTATGGGGTTGAGATCTGGAGACTGGCTAGGCCACTCCAGGACCTTGAAATGCTTCCTACGAAGCCACTCCTTTGTTGCCCTGGTGGTGTGCTTGGGATCATTGTCATGCTGAAAGACCCAGCCACGTTTCATCTTCAATGCCCTTGCTGATGGAAGGAGGTTTTCACTTAAAATCTCACAATACATGGCCCCATTCATTCTTTCATGTGCACGGATCAGTCGTCCTGGTCCCTTTGCAGAAAAACAGCTCCAAAGCATGATGTTGCCACCCCCATGCTTCACAGTAGGTATGGTGTTCTTTGGATGCAACTCAGCATTCACTCTTCTCCAAACACGATGAGTTGTGTTTCTACCAAACAGTTCTTCTTTGGTTTCATCTGACCATATGACATTCTCCCAATACTCTTCTGGAACATCCAAATGCTCTCTAGCAAACTTCAGATGGGCCCGGATATGTACTGGCTTAAGCAGGGGGACACGTTTGGCACTGCAGGATCTGAGTCCCTGGTGGCATAGTGTGTTACTGACGGTAGCCTTTGTTACGTTAGTCCCAGCTTTCTGCAGGTCATTCACTAGGTCCCCCCGTGTGGTTCTGGAATTTTTGCTCACTGTTCTTGTGATCATTTTGACCCCACGGGGTGAGATCTTGCGTGGAGCCCCTCATCGAGGGAGATTATCAGTGGTCTTGTATGATTTCCATTTTCTAATTATTGCTCCCACAGTTGATTTCTTCACACCAAGCTGCTTGCCTATTGCAGATTCAGTCTTCCCAGCCTGGTGCAGATCTACAATTTTGTTTCTGGTGTCTTTCCACAGCTTTTTGGTCTTCACCATAGTGGAGTTTGGAGTGTGACTGTTTGAGGTTGTGGACAGGTGTCTTTTATACTGATAACAATGTCAAACAGGAGCCATTACTACAGGCAATGAGTGGAGGACAGAGGAGCCTCTTAAAGAGGAAGTTACAGGTCTGTGAGAGCCAGAAATCTTGCTTGTTTGTAGGTGACCAAATACATATTTTCCACCATAATTTGCAAATAATTTCTTAAAAAATCAGACAATGTGATTTTCTAGATATGTTTTCTCATTTTGTCTCTCATAGTTGAGGTCTACCTATGATGTCAATTACAGGCCGGCCTCATCTTTTTAAGTGGGAGAACTTGCACAATTGGTGGCTGACTAAATACTTTTTTTCCCCACTGTAGCATCTTTGAGGTGTGCTGGAAAATTAAACCCAATCCATGGAGCTCCACTTCACAACTTACAGGGCTTTCAGATCTTTAAGATTTTGTAAGATCAAAGCTGTTCTGCTGAAATGAGAGGGACCTAAATAATGTTATGCAGGTAGTTTTAATGTTATGGCTGATTAGTGTATATGTGATCCAAAATAATGAAATTACTGTTTTCAATTAAATTAAAAAAATGAGAAAAAAGAATTAACAACATGTCGTTATCACAATAAAGTATACAGAATAATCCAGAATATACAGAAAATATAAAATACACATACATAGAAAGATATGCATATTCCTTGGATATTAGAACAACAGAGGAGATTGCCACAAAACTTGACTAAAATCACACTAGATGTAACCTGCTTCCTGAGGCTATGCCATGTAGGGACACAGCTAAGAATCCTAATTGTAGAGATTGATGTGTGGGCAGCTTTAGTAGGCCTTGAAAGCTATGTAATCTGATCTCACAGGAAATCACTAATTGCAGACAGCTGACTGCACTGTGAAATTAACAGGATACCACTAGAGATTAGGAGGTGACTGGCACTGCAACCATCACATGGCCACTGAAACTCTAGGTAGAGTCTTGTTGAATTTACCACTGCCTTTAAAATTGAAAAAAAAAAAACTTTACATATAAAGGCTAAGGCCCTACGTTGCATGACGAAGATAAAAAAGGCACTCATTTGTTTCTACACTTGTTTTCAGGCAATGATAATCGATCATCTGGTCATTAAAATGATTGCTAATTGCTAAAACTCATCTGATGAGTGTTCATTGTGACTGAAATCGTACTTTTTTATTAGCGTAGAAGCGGAAACATAGTTACATAATAGATGAGGTTGGATGAAGATGCCAGTCCATCAAGTCCAACCAATAATCCTACTGTATCCTACAGTGTTGATAGAGAGGAAGTCAAAAACCCCATAAGGCTTAGACCAATTGCCCCATTTTGGGGGAAAAATTCCCTCCAGACGCCAATCTGGCAATCAGTATAAAACCCTGGATCAACTTGTCCTTAACAAAATCTAGAACCCATAACCCGTAATATTGTTCTGTTCGAGAAAGACATCCAGGCCCTCTGAACTTGCTCAATGAATCCACCATCACCACTTCCTGGGGCAGAGAGTTCCATAGCCTCGCTGTTCTTACTGTAAAGAATCCCCTTCTATGTTGCTGGTGAAACTTTCTCTCCTCCAGACGTAGAGGATGTCCCCTTGTCGCTGTCACTTTCCTAGGAGTATAAAGATCATTAGAAAGTTCTTTGTGCTGTCTCTTCATGTATTTGTACATTGTTATTAGGTCTCCCGTAGACGGCTTTTTTCTAAACTGAATAACCCCAAGTTTGTTAATCTATCGTTGTACTCCAATCCACCCATTCCTCTAATAATTTTGGTCGCCCTTTTCTGCACTCTCTCTAGTTCGATTATGTCCTTCTTTTGTACTGGGGCCTAAAATTGCATCCAATAGTCTAAGTGTGGTCGAATCGTGTTTTTTTCCACGTTTTTCATTGCGTTTTCGCAGGGTTTTCCTCTACGGACTTTCTGCCCCTATTATACCTGTACAGAAAATACCAGCGTTTCCACAGGTACAATTAACATACTGCAATTTTCAAAACTGCATACGTTCTTGAAAATGCATCTTTTCCTCTGCAGATTTTTTCTGCAATATTCGGATGGGGTTAGCCAGAATCCCATGCACTTTGCAGGTATTGTAAAACAGCTAAATGCAAATATTACCTGACAATCATTTGCAAATTCCTAAAGTGTCATCAACATAAATTTATTTTTCAGTAATAGCTCCCTACCTAGTCCTTGCCTCTGAATGTTTCTGTCCTGAGGTCCTGTCAATAGCCTTCTACTTGGCTCTTGTATTGAACTAGGACCCTCTTAGCTCTTTGAGTAGGTTATATGTGCTCAAACATCAGCAGACCTCAGGCGTCAGCAAGATGGTTGGAGATTGGGGGCCCTGCAGTGTGATTAAGAAAATGGGGCCCAGAGAGGAGGGATACTGGAAGGCTTGATTCTGCACCTAGATGTCATCTCAGCCACTTATAATGTATCTACATTATATAAAAATAAACTGGGTAGTTTCTTAAATAATGTACCCAGTATATTATACTGATGCATAGCTTGGTTGAGTTGCTGTATAATTAGTATCTCTATCTTGTAAAATGAATTTAGTGTGCTATACCAGAGAGAGTCAAATGTTCACCTGTGGGCCAGTCTGAGCCTGAGTGGGAGAAAAATAACTTTTCATAGGGAACAGAGTGAGTTCTAAACTTGTAGCTCCACAAGCAGAAATGTCAGCGAAAGCAGATCTGGAAAATAAATGCAATACTCAATACAGCTAGTGACCTTATGCTAGTTGAATCTCTCCAGGTTTATCTGAGAAATGTTGATCTGAGAAACTTGATAGACTGTTATTTCAACCTAAGTAACTGTATAACAGATACAGTTCTACAGAAAAGTAAGATTTGCTGGTGATGTTTTTAAAGGTTTGTAGGTTTAATAAACCCCAAAACTTAAAACATAAATTTGATATCACAAATATACATACCCACATTCCATATATGTTTTGTTTCAAGAAAACCTGTCACTAAGTTCATGCTGAGCGAAGGGAAAACAGTGAGCTGGGAATGGGGAGAAAAGTCTGCTCTTCAGCTTCTCCCCGCCCTGATCAGCTTGATTGACAGGTCTCTCCCCATACACAAACAATAGAGACTTGTCTATCAAGTGGAGCAGGTCAGGAGCAGCTACACATTGGACTCATTTCCGTGTGTTCTGTGTTCTCATTTTTAAAGCTTAAGGGCAGATTTATGAAACGTCTAAAAGAAAAAGTGTCTTTGTTGCCTATAGCAACACAATGCCTTTTATTTCTTACAATGTTCTTGAAAAATGAAAGGTATGCTGTAATTTTTGCAAAGGGAAACAAAGACAGTTTTTCTTTTCATAAATCTGTTCTTATGCTTTACGCCCTGACGTTTCAGAGAAAAATGTAGATTTCTGTCATGAGGGACCCTATCAGGAATTCATGCAACTCATAGTTCGGGAAGCATGAACCTGATGACGAGCTCCTGTTAACATATGTTTACTCCCAAGACAAAATCAGCAATCTCTACATAAAATTAAGTAAAAAAAAAACAACAATACAAAGAAGTAGCAATACATTTTTTATTAGATGTTCAAGAATGCACTGTACACAAAATATTACATTTAAATGATAAAAAAGGTCAATACAATATAAGCTACTGGCGAAGAGATAAGGTGACCCACACATATTATATCACCTAAAATAATATGGCACATAAAGAATTTATGACTACCAAAAAATACAGGGAAATAAAAACTTTGGGTATCACAATGTGGTGTGGTCGAGTTGTGGAGGAAAAATTAGATGAACTTTCACAGTATTCCATTAATTCATTACAAACTAATTGTTTCTTGAGTATTTCTAGCTGATAGCTGTGTAGTAACCTGCAAAACCATGTTTTTATTAACTTTGAACGGTCAATAAGCAAACAATTTGTAATGAATTAATAAAATATTATGGTAGCTGGCATGGGCACTTAGTTTTTATTTGTACCACATCACAGCCCAGACCATGGTCCGAATCAAGACCACAGATGCCAGCTGTCTGGACGCCTGTTATCCAGCCCATAAACCCTCTTGCCACTGTAATATAATAGCCAATCCACGCTGAGCATTAGTTAAGCTCAGAAACATACTATTACAAGACAGTGATAGTATGGGCTCAGGAGCTATGCTGATGGCATTACTTGTTGGTACCACCTGTATAATACAGCTGACATTCCACTGTAATGCCCATGATCTAAGTTAGCTCCAAACATTTAACCTCATAGATTCCACTGGCAGTGCTGACAGAGGCACCTAATTGGTCACAGGAATGGGGTGGGCAGTCTTGGTGTCTTAATGAGCCAGACAAAGAAATTTTCAACATATTTATCCCAAATGTTGAACACTGTCAAAAAAACTTTTTCATTCCGCATCCCCAAAAAATGTGGAAAGTGAGGTAGAAATGGCACCAATGAAACGTACAACTCATCCTGCAAAAAATAAGCCATCACACAGAAGCATTGACAGAAAAATAGGAATGATCTGAGTCTTTGAAGTGACACAAAATGCACACGGGAGATTATGGTTAGGGAGTCTCAAGCTGAACTCTTGTACTAGGGCCCATGAGCCTTTAGTTGCGCCCCTGCTGAAATCTGAACTGAGTGCTATAAATCATTGCAGAATCACTTAGCTTTTATCATCGACTTCTTCCTACTGACTGCTAATCTTTATGCGTTTATGACAGTGCAAAGGAAAGTTCTGTTTGCTGACTGTAAAATAAACCAAGTGAGTAAACAACTGAGATCCGGTTGGGGTGCAGTGATCCGAAAAACAGCCTACAGCCTTTAGCTGATGCATGCTATTTTGAAATACCCTGTACTCGCCAAGTTTTCTGTACCATGTATGTACCTGTGGAATATAATGTGTAAACATAGATCTTTATGCTGTAATGTCTGTACTTTTTGTACCATCTGTAATATTTTGACTGTGTTAACATTTGGTAAAGTTGGTTAGCCACATCAGTTACTTGTCAGCTGAAAGAACAATCTTATATTCCTATTACATACCATTACATTACCCCATTCATATTGGATAAAATCTATTAACTTGAGTGAGAGTGGAGGATTCTACCAATATGTAACATGTAAAGATGAGCAAACCAATTTGTAACAATTTCCCAAAAGTTTTGGCTTTTGACTAACCGAAATTGTTGTGATTCATCTTGAACAAACTAAAATGGCCATGTAACACAATGTAAAAAAACTGAAAAGGAGAAGGATCACGTGGTCTTTCTGGACTATCAACCATTTCTTCTTCATCTTTACTGACACAGATTCCTAGTAGTGATCCAGCACCTGCTGAAAAAGATATTTCCCATAGTCTTCTTCCTCTTTTTGATGAGTTAGATGAGAAGAGTAAGCATTTTTTGGAAGTAGAGGAGGCAGAGGTGAAAGAGAAACATGTGACTGCGGGTGGTGGGGGAAAGAGACATAGTTGTGCTGGTAGGGGAGAAATCTGGAGGTGGAATTTATGAGGTTGTGCAAGAATCCCATGGCCATGATGAGTCAGAAAAAAGTGGGGAAGACAATTACATTACTGATGATGATTCTTTTGTGGTGATTCCAGCCAATGCACCATCCCAGCATCCAAAAATCCTGGGGAAGACATAGGAGAAGCTCGGGGGTGGGGGTGGTAGCACTGGTGGTGGCAGTGGCACACACATTTCCTGCACTGCTGGTGTTGACAACAGCAACTGCATCTGTCACTGCTGTATAGTGGAGGAGTTGCTCTGCTGTTTCCTGTTGATTGGCTCCCCACCAACTACAAATGGGCAACAATGGCACAATTTTTATGGCTGCACTGCAGTTGGTAGAATAGCATATTGTCCCTCCATGGTGCATGTGCTAAATTGCCTGGTGTTCCGCTTTATTAACATATAGTGGCATGCAAATGTTTGGACACCCCTGGTCAAAATGGCTGTTATTGTGAACAGTTAAACAAGTTGAAGATAAAATGATAAAATCTTTAAAAGGCATAAATTAAAGATTAAACACACTTGTCTATAATTTTAAGCAGTATCAGTGTATTATTTTGTTTGAGTACAATTTTAGAGTGAAAAAGGGAAAGGAGTACCTTGTAAAAGTTTGGGCACCCTTGTAGATTTTTGTGCTCAAATAATTTTGACCAAGGTCTCAGACCTTAATTAGACAGTTAGAGTTATGGCTTGTTCACTATCATCATTAGGAAAGGCCAAGTGATGGAAATTTTACAGCTTTATAAATACCCAGCCTCCTCTAACCTTGTGCCAAAAAACAGCAGCCATGGGTTCTTCTAAGCAGCTGCCTAGCACTCTGAAAATGAAAATGGTGGAGGCCCACAAAGCAGGAGAAGGCTATAAGAAGATAGCAAGGCGTTTTCAAGCTTCCCTTTTCTCAGTTCGAAATGTATTTAAGAAATGGCAGTTACCAGGAACAGTGGAGGTCAAGATAAGGTCTGGAAAACCAAGAAAAATTTCAGAGACAGCTGCTTGCAGGATTGCCAGAGTGGCAAATCAAAACCCCCACTTGAATGCAAAAGACCTTCAGGAAGATTTAGCAGACTCTGGAGTTGTGGTACATTGTTCTACTGTTCAGCGATACCTGCACAAATATGGCCTTCATGGAAGAGTCATCAGAAGAAAACCTCTCTTGCATCCTCACCATAAAATTCAGCATCAAAGTTTGCAATAGAACATCTAAACAAGCCTGAAGCAGTTTGGAAACAAGTCCTGTGGAACAATGAGGTTAAAATAGAACTCTTTGGCCACAATGATCAAAGGTATGTTTGGAGAAAAAAGGGCACAGAATTTCAGGAAAAGAACATCTCTCCAACCATTAAGCTTGGGGGTGGATTAATCATGCTTTGGGGTTGTGTTGCAGCCAATGGCACGGGGGAACATTTCACGAATAGAGGGAAGAATGAATTCAATAAAATTTCAGCAAATTCTTGAAGCAAACAACACCATCTGTAAAAAAGCTGAAATTGAAAAAAGGATGGCTTATACAAATGGATAATGATCCTAAACTCACGTCAAAATCCACCATAGACTACCTAAAAAGGCGCAAGCTGAAGGTTTTACCATGGCCCTCACAGTCTCCTGATCTGAACATCACTGAAAATCTGTGGCTAGACCTCAAAAGAGCAGTGTATGCAAGACGACCCATGAATCTCACAGAACTGGAAGACTTTTCCTAGGAAGAATGGATGAAAATCCCTCAAACAAGAAATAAAAGACTCTAGGCTAGCGAAAAAAAGCGTTTACAAGCTATGATACTTGCTAAAGGGGGTGCTATTAGATACTAACCATGCAGGGTGCCAAAACTTATGCATCCGGCCATTTTCTTTTTTTGTTATTTTGAAAATGTAAAATATGAAAAAAAAAATTTCAAAAAAATACATTGGGAATGTGTCACCTTTAATGTTATGCCTTTTGAAGATCATTTTATTTTCAACTTGCTTAACTGTTCACAATAGCAGTCATTTTGACCAGGGATGTCCAAACTTTTGCATGCCACTGTATATATAGGCTTAAAGAGGACCTGTCACCTAGTGGAAAAAGTTGAATTACATATCTCATTTGATTATAACTGTGCTCCTGAACAACTTGGTGTTTGATTTGTACAATTCGTTCTGTTAAAAAGACATAGCCCCTGGAAAGTTATATGTGAATTAGGTTTGATTCTCCAAGTGATCGGTAACCTTTTGTATTTCTCTGAGACCATAAAAGGTTCCCGCCCACTTGGAAAATCACAGTTAATTCACATACAACCTCCCAGGAGCCAAATCTTTTAAATGGGTGGATGGAATGAAAAAAACAAATGTCAAATTGTTCAGGGGCACAATGGCAATCAAATGAGATATGTCATTTAGTATTTTGCACTTAGTGAAAGTTCCTTTTTAAAGGTCTTGCTTATGGCCAGAAAAGTGTATGCACATTTCAGCTGTTCTTATGTGGCTAAAAACACCCTTCTGGACTTAATTATAATAATAATAATAATAATAATAATAACAATAATAAAAATTATAACTTTATTTATATAGTGCCAACATTTTCCACAGCACTTACAAATCAAAGGGTACATGAGCAGACAGTATTTGAAATTACAATGTGACAAAGAAATTAACATATCAAACAATAGGAGTGAGCCTCTCCTCAGTGCAAGACAGTGAAAGCCCGCATAGAGGTTGCCAAAAAACACATGAAGGACTCCCAGACTATGATAAATAAGATTCTCTGGTCTGATGAGACGAAGATTGAACTTTTTGGCGTTAATTCTAAGCGGTATATGTGGAGAAAACCAGGCACTGCTCATCACCTGCCCAATACAATCCCAACAGTGAAACATGGTGGTGGCAGCATCATGCTATGGTGTTTTTCAGCTACAGGGACAGGATGACTGGTTGCAATTGAAGGAAAGATGAATGCGGCCAAGTACAGATATATCCTGGAAGAAAACCTCTTCCAGAGTGCTCTGGACCTCAGACTGGGCCAAAGGTTCACCTTCCAACAAGACAATGACCCTAAGCACACAGCTAAAATAACAAAGGAGTGGCTTCGGAACAACTCTGTGACCATTCTTGACTGGCCCAGCCAGAGCCCTGACCTCAACCCAATTGAGCATCTCTGGAGAGACCTGAAAATGGCTGTCCACCAACGTTCACCATCCAACCTGACGGAACTGGAGAGGATCTGCAAGGAAGAATGGCATCCGCAAATCCAGATGTGAAAAACTTGTTGCATCATTCCCAAGAAGACTCATGGCTGTACTAGCTGAAAAGGGTGCTTCTACTCAATACTGAGCAAAGGGTCTGAATACTTATGACCATGTGATATTTCAGTTTTTATTTTTTAATAAATTTGCAAAAATATCTACATTTCTGTTTTTCTGTCAAGATGGGGTGCTGAGTGTACATTAATGAGAAATAAAATGAACTAAAAAGTGAAAAATTTAAAGGGATCTGAATACTTTCCGTACCCACTGTATTATACTGTGGGGGCCACTGTGGAGCATATTATACTGTGTGGGGGCCACTGTGGAGAATATTACACTGTGCATGGGCCATTATGAAGCATATATTGTGTGGGTCCCCTGTGGAGCATATTATATTGTGTGGGACCCCTGTGGAGCATATTATACTGTGTGGTGCCACTATGGAACATATTATACTGTGTATACGTTATTGCAAATTGCAGCATGTCAATTATATCTATAGAAACGCTGGCAGTTTCTGTATAGCTATAATGGAAGCAGAAAGTCCGCAGAGGAAAAGTGCAGACTTTCTGTGCAAAGGGCTGCAGGAAAAGCATGCATTTCCACTGCGGTTTTATCCACAGTGCTTTTTGGCTATGGCTCGCTACATGGGGCCACGGCTTAAAGGGGCTTCCCGGGCAAAAAATGTTTTTTTAAAAAAGGTCTGTTAGTGATATTAATGGGTTAATAAAAGCACCCATTTACATTACAATTACCAGTGTTTTGAGTGATTTCTGGGAATTGCTTGGAGCTCCTGGCATCTTCTGCATTTGTTTACATGGTTCAGATTCCTGCTAGGTAGCTCCCTCTCATCTCACTCCCCACCCCTTCCTCTCTCCCTCCCTGCCTCTCTAGCTATCCTGCCCACCCCCCGACCCCATTATACTTACCTCTCTTCCTTCCAGTCTTCCTCCTGCGCAAGCACAGTAGAGGTGGATTATCGGCTGCATACCACAGAGCAGCGCTGGGACTATTGCACATGCCAGCAGTCAGAAAAGAGGGAGGAGCTATCCCGCAAGAGGAAGCCTGGAAGGAAGAGAGGTAAGTATAATGGAGTGGATGGGGGGGGGGAGTAGTAGTGATGTTCCATTTCCGGAAACAGGGAAACGGATCGTCACCAGATAACCAGCATGGGTAAATATACATTTTTGACAAATTATGTTATTTAGAAAGTAGGCGGGGGGAGGGTGTTTAGATTAGTGTAGTAATTAGCTTTCATCCTGGAAACCCCTTTAAGGCTAATAGCACACAACCGTGTGCTCGCTGCTGGCCGTGATTGAATGGTAGGCCGTTCTTGTAATGGCCGTGCTTCCACAGCTCCATTCATTCAATGAATAGGAGACGCGAATGCGCATCTGCAAAACCAGACAGGAATAGGACACAAACATTGATCCATGTACTACACGGTTATGTGGAAAAACCCAGATAGCACACTGACCTATGCCAGGGTCATCTGCAAGGGACCTAAAACTGCATTTTCACCTTATGTTCAGGCAAATAAAGTATGTTTTGCCTTAGAGACGCATGGAACTGTCTGCCTTTATTCACATGTGTCTGCTATTGACCTAAACTAAGTTCCCATCAGCTTCTTTTAAAGGGAACCTGTTAGGTGTTTTTTCCACCATAAACTGGCCCCATCATGTACATTCATGCCCCTCTAAGTTGCATCAACGTGAAGTTACATAAGCAAATTAAGGTAAGTAGTCACATGGGTGGGGAGTAACTTCAGCCTAGTCACCCTATCCTCTTGCTAATCACATCTCTTGGGGAGTGAATGACATCTCCCTAGCATTCCCCTCACTCCCTGATGTCATGAGGGAGATGTCAGTCATACCCAAGAGGCATTTACAACTTCACTTTGCTGCTACAGAAAGATTACAGAGGGGGATAAATGAAAAGGGAATTGCTTCATCCTGAACATGATGTGGCCAGTTTATGGTGAACAAAAAACACCTGACATTTTCACTTTAGGTCTGTTGTTCTTTGACGGATCAGAACAACAAACTGTACTTGTACAAACTGTACAAGCTGATATGAACTTAAGCTTACATAGTAAGAGAAATGCATACCATGTGATAAAAATTATACCAACATATACTCACCAAGCATATGCAAAAGGGGCATTTCTTTGGCAAATGTTTGATTAACAATAGTCTTAGCAAATTTCTTCTGAACCTATACATTAAGTATGCATCAAAACCTGATGTTAACAGAGCCATTTAATGTAGGTTAAATAAAGCACAGCTGTCTGCCAGTATAGTTTGGGCCTCCCACTAGGAATGAGTTTGGGGCAATTCAGACTACATAGGCAGACAGCTGCGCAACAACAAACTCATTTTGTTTAATTTAAATTAAGCCAAAGCAGGGACAGAACTAATGGGAGAATCTTACACTTTTTTTTTTTTTACTTTTGGGGTTACATAAACCTATATTTTAATGCCATCAAAGAAGAGGTAGATATTGTCAAAGAGTAACAGAAACGTGATTGTGAGCATTTCATTCCATCTAAAAACTCATCTGAAGAGAATCTAGAGCTAAATGTATAAATTCTATCTACGCAGGATGTACAGACAGCTACAATTTTCATAGCGGAAGTAATGCTTCTCTCAAACAATAGTTTTCAGAAATTGCTGTGCATGTACCTATGAGGAGTGTTTATATGCAATGCAGAAAGGCTGGCGGAAAAATGACAAGTACATAATACGTCACAGGTAAGAGAATGCTTAAAATGAGAAGTTGGTAACGGATAATGCCTGCTAATTTCAGGATTATTATTCGTAGTGCCTATAAAATACATCACCCAAGCTGCTGTGCCCTTTAGAAAGAATCTGGAACAGTATTTAAGCTTCGGCAGCAATGAATTTCAGGCACAGGCTTCATTTATAGTGAATGGCTGTCAAAGCAAGGTGCAATTTTTTCGTCTTTCTTGGAAATTAGTTGAAAATGGTGTACATTTCCTCCATTATATGTAATGGATCTTGGCTGGAAAACATTTCAGTGGGAATACACGTAGGAATATCCAGTGACTCACTAATGTAATTTTTCTCTTGCAGGTCTATTCCGGTGTGTGGGTGTTTTTGCAGAATAATTATTGCAAAGTCTGAGAGTATATTGAGCTTTTTTGACACTTGATTCGGTTTAGCAGAGTTCTTTTCTCAACAGAATACATTTCCTTCCCAGTGTCTGGTATTTAAACATGATCCTGATGTTGCCTCATGAAGGAGTTTTTTGGATACTATACAAAACTTCATCTGGCCAAGCATTTCAGAATTGACACGGTTTCCATAGAAATAACAGTCCAGTAATGAGGAAAACATTCAGACCTTAACTAAGTCCCAACAAAATCATATTTTATAGCTACTTACCCGTGCCAAAGACCATGTCTGGAAAATACAGAAATGTCTCCTTAGAATACATGGTACTTCTGAGAGAATGAGATTGGGAAGTGCTAATCAGAAAATCTGACATCTTCTAATGACCAGTTAAGGATGTCTTAAGGATAAGGAAGTTAGTAAAAGACATATAAGTTTGATCATCTTGCTTTACATCCTAGTGGAATTTGTAAATTTCATTGAGAGCAAATTAAGTTAGGCCAGGAAGCTTGTAATTTTGGATATGAAATTAATTCTATTAGTACAATAGACAAAATAGGCAACTTTACTTATGACACGTACTGCTAGAGCCAGCATAACTACAGACATGTAACTGGAATATGATGTAGGTTAAAGGAATCTACCTGCAGTTTTCCTACAGGTCTTTGGCTTGTTGATGTAATCTACAAAGATAACTGATAAATTTAAAACATTATTTACATAACAATACATTCTGTACAACCCACTTTAGTCTGTTCACCTATCTTCTTGTACAAACATTGAGCACATATTACATGCCAAATGTACCCACTAAGAAAGCCAAAAGTGAACTGAGTCTTGCACTATTTTTCCTTTCTTCTGGAAGTAGTGATGAGTATACAGTCATGGCTGTAAGTGTTGGTACCCCTGAAATATTTCCAGAAAATGAAGTATTTCTCCCAGAAAATGATTGCAATTACACGTTTTGTTATACACATGTTTATTCACCTTTGTTTGTATCGGAGCAACACAAAAAACAGAGAAAATATAAGGCAAAAATGATATCATTTCATGCAAAGCTTCAAAAGTGAGCCGGACAAAATTACAGGCACCCTCAACTTAATATTTGGTTGCACACCCTTTGGAAAAAATAACTGAAATCAATTGCTTCCTATAATCATCAACAAGCTACTTACACCTCTCAAATGGAATTTTGGACCACTTTTCTTTTGCAAACTGCTCCAGGTCTCTCATATGTGAAGGGTGCCTTCTCCCAAAAGCAATTTTAAGATCTCTCCAAAGGTGTTCAGTGGAATGTAGATATTGACTCATTGCTGGCCACTTCAGAACTCTCTAGTGCAGGGGTCCCCAAACTACGGCCCGCGGGCCGCATCCGGCCCCCGGAGGCCATTTACCCGGCCCGCGTCGCAATTTCCTTGTGTTATTTCAGTTGTGAGGGCACAGGCGCTTACAATTGAAATAACCCGCCGAGCGCTACACGGGAAGTCTTGTTCCCGTGTAGACGCTCGGGCGCTCGTCGTCCGGACCTAGAATGAGCACGTCATGACGCACGACGTGCTCATCTAGGCCTTACAGCCGAAGACAGAGGAGCCGGGACCACAGCGCGGGAGCGGCTGCAGTGCTAGGTAAAGTATATTTTCACTTTTTTTTTTTACTGGGCATGGAGGGGGATCAGAGAACTGGATCTATATGGGGGATTGATGGGACCTATATGGGGGAGAGAGCTGGCCCTATATGGGGGAGACTGCATGGGACCTATATGGGGGGGCATGGGACCTATATGGGAGAAAGAGCTGGCCCTATATGAGGGAGACTGCATGGGACCTATATGGGGGAGGCATGGGACCTATATGGGGGAGGCATGGGACCTATATGGGGGAGGCATGGGACCTATATGGGGGAAAGAGCTGGCCCTATATGAGGGAGACTGCATGGGACCTATATGGGGGAGACTGCATGGGACCTATATGAGGGAAAGAGCTGGACCTATATGGGGGAGAGAGCTGGACTTATATGGGGGCAGAGTGCTGGACCTATTTGCAAATATGGAACCGGACATTGACTATCTCATTAGCCAAAAGCAGGCCCATACTTCACATTGAAATAATGGTGAGTTTGTTGACTTAAATTTACTATTTCTTTATTTTGAATGTTGTATTTGTTCCCTTTTTGTTTTACTTTAAAATGAGATACGTGTAGTGTGCATAGGGATTTTCATAGTTTTTCTTATAGTCCGGCCCTCCAACGGTCTGAGGGACAGTGAACCGGCCCCCTGTGTAAAAAGTTTGGGGACCCCTGCTCTAGTGCTTTGTTTCCATCCATTTCAGTTTTTTTTAAGTATGTTTGGGGTCATTGCCCTGCAGGAAGATCCAACACAAACCCAGCTTTCTGACACTGTGCCCTACATTGCAACCCAAAATCCTTTCGTAATCTTACGATATCATAATGCCTTGCAAACAGTCAAGGCACCCAGTGCCAGAGGCAGCAAAATAACCCCAAACCATCTTTGAACCTCTACCATATTTGACTGTTGGTACTGTGTTCTTTTCTCTGTAGACTTCATTCCGTTTTTGGTAAACAGTAGGATGATGTGCTCCATCTTGGTCTCATCTGTCCACAAGACGTTTTCCCAGAAGGATTTTGGCTTACTCACCTAGATCTTGACAAACTGCAGTCTAGCTTTTTTATGTCTGTGTGCCAGCAGTGGAGCCTCCTGCCATAGCATTTCACTTCATTCAAATGTCGATGGATAGTTCCTGCTGACACTGATGCACCATGAGCCTACAGGGCAGCTTGAATTTCTTTGAAACTTGATTGGAGCTGCTTATCCACCA
Organism: Leptodactylus fallax; assembly: GCA_947044405.1. Taxonomy (NCBI): domain Eukaryota; kingdom Metazoa; phylum Chordata; class Amphibia; order Anura; family Leptodactylidae; genus Leptodactylus; species Leptodactylus fallax. Next base: position 37,711 of record CAMRHE010000526.1, read on the forward strand.
TCTGGACTATCCTGCGTTGCAACCTTTCATCAATTTTTCTCTTCAGTCCAGGGAGATTAGATAGAGTGCCATGGGTTGTAAACTTCTTGATTATGTTGCGCACCATGGACAAAGGAACATCAAGATCTCTGGAGATAGACTTGTAACTTTGAGGTTGTTGATATTTTTCCACAATTTTGGTTCTCAAGTCCTCAGACAGTTCTCTTCTCCTCTTTCTGTTCTCTATGCTTAGTGTGGCACACACATACACACAACGCAAAGATTAAGTCAACTTCTCTCCTTTTTATCTGGTTTCAGGTGTGATTTTTATATTGCCCACACCTGTTACTTGGCACAGGTGAGTTTGAACGAGCATCACATGCTTGAAACAATGTTATTTACCGACAATTTTGAAAAGGTGCCAACAATTTTGTCTGGCCTATTTTTGGAGTTTTGTGTGAAATGATGTACAATTTGACATTTTCTCAGTTTTTTTGTATGTTGTTCCAATACACACAAAGGAAATAAATGTGTATATAACAAAACATTTGTAATTGCAATAATTTTATGGGAGAAATACTTAATTTTCTGGAAATATTTCAAAGGTGCTAACACTTACGGCCATGACTGTAACTTAGTCTTGATTGTAGCAAGATGCAGTATTTAGAGCCTGGCCCCTGCTGGGGTTTTTTTTTTTTTGTTTCTTTCTTTTTTTAAATAGGCCATCACCTAATGTATTACTCTAGTAGTTAACAGTTGAAATTCACTTACCCATCCTCAATCCTGCCCACGGCTTACAGGGGGCACTGAATACTACATCCCACCGCTGATGTTGTTTAGCATTGGAACGCAATATGCAGCCAAAGTGGAGGTGGGCATGGACAGCAGCAGTGATCAGTGAGTAACGACCATTACCTGCTGAAATAGTGCAGTAACATCAATCTGTCGGGACTAGTAAAGGGGCCAATTCCTGTGTGGGGACCAGTAAAGGAGGCAGTACACTGTAAAGGAACCAATAAAGGGGGAAGTTGTTGTGTGATGGTCAGTAAAGGGGGAAATATTTTCTGTTGAGGCCAGTAAAGGGGGCCATATACTGTGCGGGAACCAGTAAAGGGGGCATTATACTGTGTTGGGGGCCAGTAAAGGGGTAAGAGGGAATTTTAATGTTTGATATGGGGCTCAGCCTTTCCTATTTATGCCACTGTGTGATGAACCTTTGTAGACAGTCCAGTGTACCGTTATTGAGTTGAAAAAAGACCTGTATCCTTGATTGTTCTGATTCTTGTTTGGTTTTGTTGACATGTTTTTGGGCTTTGCTGTTTCCTGTTCCAAAAATAACACAGAAAGTTAAATTAGAGAAAGGAAATCACCTATTTACCCAGGAATTAAGTACTGATGCCAGGTGATTGTCCTTCTCCATAGAATAAAATTTCAGAACTTATATATTTGTACCCACATTTTGTTCTTCTGGTGGTGTGTCATAACATCAGCTTGTTGGAAGTTAAGAATGATGCATATTACTGTTCTGTATAAGATCTGAGTTGCCAATGATACAGCATCCAAGGCTATCGACTAATACTGCCCCTCTGTAGACCTCTGATCTGAGAGGTTTTTAATTTTTTTAATAAATATATAATTTGCCATAAAATTCTGCCATGTTCTATTAGATGCCCTACTATGAAGATATGATGCTGTATATGTATGGAGTCATTGTATTGTGGCACAAAGTGTGTCTACTGAATTGTAGATTTGTGTTATAACAAAATTTGGTTTTTATTAAAAGGTTTTAGCTTCTGCAGCTTCCATGTATTCCACTACATAGCAAACTGCAGAATGGTGTTTATTATCAAATCAACCAGATGGATCATTTTCAGCCCTTCTCTCTATGTAATTTTCCTGAGTGCATATTACCCTAAATCAGGGGTAGGCAACCTTTTCTGTACGGCATGCCGATTTAAATTAAAAAATGAATGGCTGTGCAATAATTAATGTCGTCAAATACTACATAAGTTATTATAACAGGACTTGCAGTTGTAATACAGACATTACTCCAAAACACTCTTTATTCGTGCAGCAGTAAAACAGGCATGAAATGTATGTTTCTATAGTTTAAGGTATAGTCGTGTTGATAATAAAACTTTATAGTTAAGTCTTTTTTATATCTTAAAATAATGTATTAGGAGACTATGCTTTCGCTTTGGAACATAAAACGATGACTAGTAGATCCTGTTTGCATATTACGTATACTTAGGTCCTGCTAAAAAATAGCTGTTAGAATGGATGGTTCTGCATATTAGGTAAGAAGGAGGATTACCTTTAATATTTGTGAATACCGCTGTAGTTCATTGTATTATACGCATTTTGTGTGTATCTATGTTTTTAAATGCATGGTCTGTTCTGTAGATTACGACGCATGTGCACATCATGCTGTGAACCTGGTGCGCGGGGATTGATGTACACTGACTGTCTATGTGGGGGCAGCGCCATTTTATGACGCACCCGAACACAACTGCGTCATCAGCCTGTAGAAGCGCGTGTAATGTGAAATGGCCCATTGCTGTTGTGCTCTGTACCTGGCCATACCTGTTTTACTACTGCAAGAATAAAGAGTTTTTTGGAGTCTGGATAAGAGTGTCGCTGCTGCTATTCCTTTGAATGGACGTTTCTTGTGCTGAACAGCGTGCCCTTGGACTGACTTGCAGCATCTGGCAGATAAGTACTCCTATGAACATGTGTCTTTGCATTGGATATAAAAGTGAGTAGTGCCCGCCATATTTTCTTTTTGTGGTAATACAGACATTAGATTACCCCAGTATTACAGCTGTGTGAACCTGAAAAATTTCTAAGAAAATAGTGCACCAAAATGGCCAGACCCCTATATACAGTACATTGCTCCTTATTGCCCCCTAGGCACAGTATAATGCTCCTTATTGCCCCCTATACACAGTACAATTCGCCTTATTGCACCCTCTACACAGTAAAATGCTCCTTATTGCGACCTCTATACAGTATAATGCTCCTTATTGCCCCCTATACATGGAATAATGCTCCATATTGCCCCCTCTACACAGTATAATGCTCCATATTAGCCCCCTATACATGGTATAATGCTCCATATTGGCCCCTATACACAGTATAATGCTCCATATTGGCCTCTTTACAAGATATAATGCTCCTTATTGGCCCCTATACACAGTATAATGCTCTGTTTTGGCCCCCTATACACAGTATATTGCTCCATATTGGCCCCAATACACAGTATAATGCTCCACATTGATCCCCTCTACACAGTATAATACTTCATATTGGTCTCCTATACCCAGTATAATGCTCCACATTGCCCCCTGTACATAGTATAATGCTCCTTTTTGCCTCCTCTACATAGTATAACGCTCCATATTGCCCCTCTATACACAGTATAATGCTCCATATTGACTCCTATACAAGGTATAATTCTCCTTATTGCTCCCTTACATGGTATAATGCTCCATATTGGCCCCCTATACACAGTATAATGCTCCATATTGGCCCCTACATACAATATAATGATTCATATTGGCTCCTATACACAATAGAATGCTCCATATTGGCCCCTATACACAGTATAATTCTACATATTGTTGCCTATACACAGTATAATGGTCCATATTGGCCCCCTATACACAGTATAATGCTCCATATTGGCTCCTATGCACAGTATAATGCTCCATATTGGCCCCTATACACAGTATAATACTCCATATTGGCCCCTATACATAGTGTAATGTCCCAGTATAAGTTCCCCACACAGTATGTTGTTCCAATTGTGCCCCCCCAAGTATTATACCCATTAGTGGCCCCAACATAGGTTAGTGTCCCACATGGTATTTCCTACCTACCTTGTACCGATGACCACTCCGTCCCCATTTGCTCAGCCTCCGGTACCCGCACGTAGCGATCCCATCCATAGCTTGGCAGTGAGTGGAAGACCTTGTGACTGTACACGTCACTGAGCCTCTTCTATAGTATCCCACCAGTGGCGTAAATAGGAATGGTTGGGCTCCCAGGCGAATATTTGACATGCCCCCCCCCTTTTAGACCCCAGAGTATAATGAACGGAGACCCAGGGGAGGATACAAACATAAAAAACTGTGTTACTTACCACTCCCTGGCTCCGGCGCACTCCCCCGCTTTCAGCCTCTTTCAATGTTGGACCAGATGTCACATGAGCCAGGCATGCATCGCGATGCAAAATGACGTCAGCCTGGACGTCACCAAGGAGGCCCGAAGCCTGCTGGCGTGCAGGTGAGGTAAGTAACGGTGTTTTTTATGTTCCCTCTGAAAAGGCCCCAGAGTATAATGATAGCAGTGTTTGTGGGGTTCGCCTGCGGCCTTATTTACTGATCCCTGCTCCTGCTCACAGCCACCCTCCGCTTCCGCAGAATGGGAAGCACAGGCGGCCGTGAGCAGGAATGAGGATCGGTAAGTAAATAGGGCCCGTTACCTGCTGGTGTTACACTTATGTACAGTGTGCATAAAAGTTTGTTAATGCTTCAGAATTTTCTATAATTTAGCAAAAATTTTACCAAAAACTATATCAAATTTTCACAAAAGTCCTAAAAGTAGAGAAAGAGAATCAAATTAAACAAATAAGTGAAAAATATTAGATTTGGTCATTTATTTATGGAATAAATAGATCCAATATCATATATCTCTGAGTAGCAAAAGTTTGGGAACATTTGCTTTCAGTATCTGGTGTAACCCTCTTATGCAGCAATAACTGCATCTAAACATTTCAGGTAACTGTTGGTTAGTCCTGCACATCAGCTTGGAAGAATTTTAGTCCACTCCCTGTACCTTTTGCAGAATATAAGTCTGTCCCTGATGTTTTTTCTGGAGAGAAGTGGCTTCTTTGCTGCCCTCCTTGAGACCAGGCCTTGCTCCAAGAGTCTCCGCCTCACAGTGCGTGCAGATGCACTCACACCTGCCTGCTGCCATTCCTCAGCAAGCTCTGCACTGCTGGTAGCCCGATCCCGCAGCTGAAACACTTTTAAGAGACGGTCCTGCCGCTTGCTGGTCTTTCTTGGGCGCCCTGGAGCCTTTTTGGCACCAATGGAACCTCTCTCCTTGAAGTTCTTGATGATGCAATAGATTGTTGACTGAGGTGCAATCTTTCTAGCTGCAATACTCTTCCCAGTTAGGCCATTTTTGTGCATTGCAATGATGACTGCATGTGTTTCTTTAGAGATAACCATGGTTAACAGAAGAGAAACAATGATGGCAAGCACCAGCCTCCTTTTAAAGTGTCCAGTGGTGTCATTCTTACTTAATCATGACAGATTGATCTCCAGCCCTGTCCTCATCAACACCCACACCTGTGTTAATGGAGCAATCACTGAAACGATGTTAGGTGGTCCTTTTAAGGCAGGGCTGCAATGATGTTGAAATGTGTTTTGGGGGATAAAATTCATTTTCTAGGCAAATATTGACTTTGCAAGTAATTGCTGTTAAGCTGATCACTCTTTATAACATTCTGGAGTATATGCAAATTGCCATTAGAAAAACTGAAGCAGTAGACTTTGTAAAAATTAATATTTGTATCATTCTCAAAACTTTTGGCCATGATTGTACAAAAACAGCTACAACTCTGTTATATTGATGGGTTTCCTCCCATGAACTGCTGTTGTTCTTCCACAACAGTTCTTTTGGAGTAAAGGGGTTGTCCGGGGTAAATAGAAATTCCTAAACTAATCTAAACACCCTCCCCCTACCTACTTTCTAAATTATATAATTCAGCAAAAATGTATAGTTACCCACATTTTCTGATTATCAGGTGATGATCCGTTTCCTCGTTTCCGGAAACGCAACATCACTACTACTCTCCCCCCTCCACCCCATCATACTTACCTCTCTTCCTTCCAGACTTCCTCCTGTGGGAAACGGCTCCTCCTCCTTCTGTGACGTCTGCCCGCGCATGCGTAAAAGAGATGGAGTTCCGGATTTGCGCTGTAGCCGACACTCCATCTCTATTGCGCAAGCGTGGGAGCCCAAAGGAGCCACCCATGCCTGCACAGTAGAGATGTAGTGAAGGCTACAGCACAGTGCCGGGACTGCTGTGCAGACGCTGGCAGAATCAAAGAAGAGGAGGAGCTGTTCCCCATAGAAGGAAGTCTGGACAGGAAGAAGATAGGTAAGTATAATGGGATAGGGATATGGGCTGATTTAGTTGGGAAGGGCTAGTAGTGGGCGGGATAGCTAGGGAGACAGGGAGGGGGTGTTAGAGATGGAGGGCGGAGGAGTGAGATAGTGTGATAGCCTAAAACTACCATAATGTATTGCATTAGCTAAGGCAGCAGGAAGCTACACCATGTAAACAAATGCAGAAGATGCCAGGTGCTCCCAAAGAAACCCAGAAATCACTCAAAACACTGCTAAAGGTATTTGGGTACACTTATTAACCCATTAATAGCACTAATAGACCTTTTTAAAAAAAAAAAATTTTTTTGCCCGGAAAACCCCTTTAAGATCTGGACTGGAGGTAGAAAGTCTTCCCTATTTGGCTGAGGAAACCAAGAAGTGTGTGCCTTCCCAAGATCTGAGAATAAGTGCTATATGGGCTTCAGAGAAATGGCCCTGTCTTTGCCACAGGACAGACTGGACAACCTGTTAGCCTACACCCTGGAGTGAGTATTGGCTAGACCTTATTAGACTTTTTATGTGACAGAGAAAGCAGCACACAAACCAGTTAAACCAATCTTAGTAAGGAAAGTGCCATCTGGATGTACCAACTGCCAGCTCAACTCCAACATACGTGAAAGCTGTTCTTCTGTGTTGTACTTCAAGTAAAGCTGCAAGTTACCCTGTTCTGTATATCTCATGTCTTCTGAGTCTTCTTCCTGCATGACCATCATGGGCACTCCAGTCTCCATCAGGCTCAGATAAAGCTGACAACTAGGACATGCCCTGGGGGAAAGACTATAATCACCATCAGGTACACTGCAGGCCCTCTCAGCACTGCACCAAACCAGAAGGAATGCTGAAGGAATTTGTTGAGTGCATGGCCACTATGACAGACCTCCAGACTATCCGTTCCTGGGGAGGGAAATAATGGTTTTCAATTTTCTCCATTTGTATACAATCTGTCTAACTGTGCTTATGATTTAGATATGGTTTTGGGACCTTTTCCAGCCTGATGATCATTACCAACTCGCTCTTTTTGCTTTTTTTTTCTATTTTTCTATTATAACCTACTAATTTGTGTACAAGGACTGATGATCACTTACAGTCAAAACAAGTGACTACCTTTGTAAATTACATCTCAAGTGCAGAAAGAAAAAACTATATTGCATTTACACATTTTATAATATGGAGGAGGAGATGTAGACCAACTGGACACACATTTGGCATAGGAGCTTAACCCTTATGGGAATGTATTTTCCCACAGGACATTCCCAGGTTGCTACTCCCAGAATAGTCCTTATTATTAATGGTTAGTGTATATCGGTTGGAGTACAAGGCAGCAGGCAACAATTGTAGTCAGATGGATCATTGGATGAGCAGTATAAAGGCATAGGATATTATGAATAGCAGATAAGAAGACATGGTCAAGAACACTAGTCAGGTGAAATGAAACAGGGCCAAACACATGTTTGTAGACATGGGAACCAAAAGGCCTTTATTACCCAGGCAAAGAATACTATGGGTTTATCAACAGTACATGCTCGAGACATGCAGCCAAAGCAGCATTATGTGGGAGGATAGTGGCGACTGAGAGTAGGATTCCAGTCATAACCTTACATTTAAGATATTGGTACAATACACTATATCTTAGGTCTTATTTATAGCAACAGTACATTGCATGGACACTAAAATTATCACCTAAAACACTCTCTAGACTATGAAGACTATAGGAGAATAAAGTCCTCATTGGGAAGAAGAAGGACCTAAATTACTAAAATGTCTGAGGTGGGAATGGTGGCCTTTTACCAAATCAGACACCTTTTACATCCTTTTTATAACTTTCTCCACATGAAGGCTTATGCTTGATGTATTACTCTCTTTCCATATTTCCAATTATTCTATCCATTCTTTTTCCAACAGCATGTTTCCTTGGATATGTTCTTAGTTATGTGTTATTGCATGTTTCTCTTTATTTATTTCACTTAGTTCCTGCCTAACATCTATTGTTTCAGCATTTATCATGACAGTTTGCTTTAATGAGGGGACTTGCCCCATTGGGCAACCTTTATTTGTCTAGCGTATTTTCTGATGCTCAATCTATCATGCCCTGGTGGTCAGTTGTCAGTGCCAGGGGAAAATGCTGAAATTACATGGCACACATTAAATTCAATAGTTAACCGTCTAATACGTTGTTACACAGTTTGCAGCAGTTCTCCCTCTACGGGTGCAAAACGTGTAGTCAAGATCTAATGACATCATTCCTTTATCATACAAGGTAGCGCCAGTGATTTAGTCACCCACTTTCCTAGAATACACCCTCGAATCCTTCCCTCTATAACATTTACATGCTTTACATAGATCATATGAACAAGAGCTGCCCTGATGGGGTGGCCCTTTAAATTAAATGCTTGCAATTTATAGATGTATTTGACAAGACTCTCAATGTTATAAAACATATATCAATTATGTTCCTTTTTTAGAAATATGCATCTTACTATTATGTGGATTGATGTCCCACATTGTAACATCTGATTGGTCTCATTATTGTCTATTATCTGAACCGCAAGATATACAGTAAATCTGTTTACTTTCCTTTATCAGAAGCAGGGTCGGACTGGCCCACCGGGGAACCGGTGAATCCACCGGTGGGCCCCGAGCCCCGACTATTAGTCCTCATGTCATAGGGGCCCGATCGGGATCCTGACCATCCCGATCGGGCCCCTGACCAGAGGCGTAACGATCGCGGTCGCAGGGGGGTGCGACCGCGACCGGGCTCAGCGGGGTATGGGACCCGCGGCCAGCTGGAGATGGCCCGGCCCCGGGCCACTATGATAGCGGTCGGGGAAAGCCTGGTTCCCCGACCGCTATACATACTGTTATTGGAAAGGGGCCCTGGCATATTGCAGGCCCCTTTCCAATAGATGGCAGCCCAGGGGAGGTGACTGAAAATAATAAATACATATTCTCACCTCTCCTGGGCTCAGCGTCCTCTCCGGCGCTCCTCCGTCATGACTGAGGCCTGTGATTAGGCCCCAGCGGTCACATGGGGCGCGGCCGCGTAATGACGTCAGTGCGCCCCCACGTGACCGCTGAGGCCCAATCACAGGCCTCAGCAGCGACGTCGGAAAAGGTCCTGAAGACACTGAAGACGACAGGATGGAGCGAGGATGCCAAGGAAAGGTAAAGCAAGGTGAGTATGAATGTTTGTTATTTTTAATCACTTCCCCTGGGCCTCTGATTATTATACTCCGAGGTCTGAGGAGACCCCAAAGTATAATAATAGCACTGAAGCGGAGGGGGGGCTATTGGGCGCATATAATACTGGATGGGGGCCACTATGGGGCTTATAATACTGGGTGGGGGCCCCTGTAGAGAGCATATAATACTGGGCAGGGGCCACTGTAGAGAGCATATAATACTGCGTGGGGGCCACTATGGGGCTTATAATACTGGGTGGGGGCCCCTGTAGAGAGCATATAATACTGGGCAGGGGCCACTGTAGAGAGCATATAATACTGCGTGGGGGCCACTGTGGAGCTTATAATACTGTGTGGGGGCCACTGTGGAGCTTATACTCCATACAGTGGCTCCTTCATTTTATTTTAAATTACGCCGGGGCAGGTGAAAAAAACAAAACAAACCCCAAACTTTCTCTCCTGTCCCCAGTGTCTCCCAGCGCGGTTCGGTCCTGCAGTTCTGTTGTTTTCTTCCATCTGACGTTCCCTCTGCACGTGACTACCTGTGACATCATGTCACCCCTGAGGCCAATCAGCGGCCTAAGGGAAGGGACCTGGGACGTCACAGCCAGTGAGGACTTCCGAAAAAAAGAAGACAGCGGAGCTGCAGGACCGGACCGTGCTGGGAGGACACCGGAGCACCAGAGACAGGTGAGTATGTTTAGTGTGTTTTTTTTTGGGGGGGGGGGGGGGATTCACCTCCCCCCGGACTAATTATTAAAAAAAAAAAAAAAATTATACTGGACAACCTCTTTAAAGTGTGGCACATTAGGGGGGCCCTGGGGGGTATATTAAAGGGTTTGTCCAGGCATAATTTGTTATGGTTTATCCTCAGGATAGGCCACAGATATCTGATCTGTAGGGGGCTGACCACAGTCCAATCAGCTGTATGGAGCCACTTCTGATGCCCGTCCTGTACACAATACAGGGCCAGAAGCAGAAAGCTCTGTCCACTGTATATTAGCCGAGCACCTTCACTGCATCTCAGCACTTATTGAAGTCAGTAGGAGCTGAGCTGCAGTGAAGGCGTCTGACTGCTATACAGCGGATGGAGCTTTCTGCTTCCGGCCCTGTGTTGTGTACAGAACGGGCGCCAGAAGTGGCTCCGTACAGCTGATGGGGCCGTGTGTCAGCCCCCTACCGATCAGGTATTTATGGCCTATCCTGAGCATAGGCCAAAAAAAAGATTAACCCTGGACAACCCCTTTAATATGCCCCACACAGTTTAATGTCCCCCCCCACAGGATGTCAGCCCCCATCACTGCTCCCACACAATATAATGACCACATCACTGTTCCCCATACAGTATGGGGGACCAGTGAAGAGGCCACTATGTGGGGGGACCAGTGAAGTGACCATAGAAATATTTGGTCCAGACAACCCCTTAAAATAGGTTGTCCATAAACTGGAGCGACCACTTTGTCGGTCGCCAGGGAGGTGTAAAAATAAGAAAATTTAAAAAAAAAAAAAAAGCATACTCACCTGTCCCCAGCACCCCGATGTCCCCTGCCTGTGTCTGTTCGGTCTCATGGCGGTGCCTCATTTCTGGAAATCCTGTACCTAATTGGTCTTAGCGATCACATGAGGTGCAGGACTCCCAGCAAGGAGTCGCCGGCACGAGACTGAATGGACACTGACAGCGGACAACGGAGCGCCGGGGACAGGTGAGTATGCTTTTTAATTTATTTATTTTTTACTTTACACCTCCCGCCAGCTACATTGGTTGCTCCAATGCCTGGACAACCTCTTTAAAGGATTTATCCATCTTTATAATATTGATGACCTGTCCTTAGGATAAGCCATCAATATTACATCTACGATGATACAACAGCCAGGACCTCTGCAGATCAGCTTTTCCAGGACAGTGCGGCTACAGGTAAAGGTAACAATTCTTGGAGCCACGCTGCTTACTTGCCATACAAGGTGTAGCAGTAGGTTTAGGTAATGCAGTGGTGCACATGGTATAGTGGTTGAGCAGCGTGGCTCCCAACATGTTATTACCTTTAGCCGCCCTGTCTCGGTACCGCTGATCTGCAGGGGTCCTGATGGTGGGCCCCTAGAAACAATTCCACTGGTGGGCCCTAGACATCCCAGTCCGACACTGATCAGAAGTATCTTGAGTCTGTAATGACAGCATGGGGTTGAATCTGTCTCAGACAGTCACGACTTGAGTATGCTGTTTGTCCATACTAGAGATTTTGACTATTGGAGGGGTGCATCCTTTTTTAACGTTACTCCCCCGTTATTTCAGGAACACATTCTAAATACCATTATAATACTGCAGTTTTATCAGACAGCTGTTAAGGAAAGTGTTTGAAGGAAACGGAAAAAAAAATCTCAGGTGATCATACTATAGTGTTAACACATTATGATATCTCAGTGAGCAATTTTGTTGAGTGAAAAAATATCCAGTATCCATGGCAACCGATTCCTGTTAATTCAGATAGCAGCAGTTATTCTAAAGATTAAGATATAAACCTAACCCAAGCACCCTTAATTTATGTGGAATGAGGGTCTCTATTCAATGGTAATTGACTATATTATGCACAGAATGTCTAACTTGTTAGTGATGGCAATTATTTCTGATCTATGATACTGAGAATTGTAAAAGAACATTATCATTCGCTTCACTCAATTCTCTATAACTGGCAGGGTGTACGATGGTACCCTGTGGGAATGTAGGTCTGTCTGTCAGTGGATGTCTTAGGATAATAAATCAGGTATCTGGAAGAACATCTAGCAGAGAATTTTATTTTACCCTCATTTGCTTCATATAGGGGAGGAATACAGTGGTTAGAATTGAGCGCCTCTTTTACAAACACTAGTTTTAACAAGTAAGTAAAATGTCTGATCAGAAGGTGTCTGACCATGGGGCTCCCACTGACGTCTAGAACAAAGAGATGCAGGTCTTTTAGGTATTTCCTTGCCAAAGCACCACTCTGCACTTGGGTATGACTTGCCCATCAAAGTACCAGAGATTCTATGTTAGGGCCAGGCTTTGATACAATGATTGATCCATAGATCCAGAAGAAAACAACCACACTTGGAGCTGATTTTGCAGTCAGTTACTTGCCACTAGGTATTACTGTATTTCTTAGCAGTTTCATCCATGAAACTCAGTCTGTGTGTGAGCTGGATTTACCAGCCTGAAAAGTAGAAAAGTAAAGGAGTAGAATATAGCATTACAGTTATCTGTGATGCTAGGAGTCCCGGCCTCCCAGCAAAATACTGTTTAGTAGTGATTACAGTAGCACCCCTACCGAACTTCCTGTGATGTCATGCTTGTGCTTGTAGCCATTCTGTAGCCAGTCATGTAGGTCCAGGAAGACAGGAAGAACCGTTTGCACAGTGTGACTGCAAGATTTGTGCTAAACTGCTCAGAGCAGCAGCTTAGCAGTTAATCCTGCAGAGATAAACTATATGATGCATATTTTTGTTTTTCCCCATAGTTTCCAGGGTTTAGCATCTCTTTAACTTAACTAAATGTGGGTGATTTCAATTTCTTAAACAATATTGTAGCAATAGAAATTGAGTTAACCTCTTGCTGAGATCCTGTAGCTGAAGCAGGGAGAAGGCAGGGATGGTTTATTATTGCTCCTGCCTTCCCAATTGCTGTATGCACAGCACTCAATGAGTGATGTGTATACATTTATGGAAACCTCCATCTTGCAGCTTCCTCCTAGCCCAGCTGTCATGTGATTTGACGCCAGGTGTTTGGGAACTGCATAAGCTGCTGGGTCTTAAAGGACACAGCTTAGCTCAGCACTGTACAGTCATGGCCAAAAGTTTTGAGAATGACACAAATATTATATTTTCACATGATCTGCTGCCCTCTGGTTTTTATGTGTGTTTGTCAGATGTTTTTATCACATACAGAAATATAATTGCATTCATATTATGAGTAACAGAAGCTTATATTGACAGTTAGAATGAGTTAATGCAGCAAGTCAATATTTGCAGTGTTGACCCTTCTTCTTCAGGACCTCTGCAATTCTCCCTGGCATGCTCTCAATCAACTTCTGGACCAAATCCTGACTGATAGCAGTCCATTCTTGCAGAATCAATGCTTTAATTTTGTCTGAATTTGTTGGTTTTTGTTTGTCCACCCGTCTCTTGATGATTGACCACAAGTTCTCAATGGGATTAAGATCTGGGGAGTTTCCAGGCCATGAACCCAAAATCTCTATGTTTTGTTCCCTGAGCCATTTAGTTATCACCTTTGCTTTATGGCAAGGTGCTCCATCATGCTGGAAAAGGCATTGTTGAGCGCCAAACTGCTCTTGGACGGTTGGGAGAAGTTGCTCTTGGAGGACATTCTGGTACCATTCTTTATTCATGGCTGTGTTTTTAGGCAAGACTGTGAGAGAGCCGATTCCCTTGGCTGAGAAGCAACCCCACACATGAATGGTTTCAGGATGCTTTACAGTTGGCATGAGACAAGACTGGTGGTAGCGCTCACCTCTTCTTCTCCGAATAAGCTGTTTTCCAGATGTTCCAAACAATCGAAAAGGGGATTCATCAGAGAAAATGACTTTATCCCAGTCCTCAGCAGTCCACTCCCTGTACCTTTTGCAGAATATCAGTCTGTCCCTGATGTTTTTTCTGGAGAGAAGTGGCTTCTTTGCTGCCCTCCTTGAGACCAGGCCTTGCTCCAAGAGTCTCCGCCTCACAGTGCGTGCAGATGCACTCACACCTGCCTGCTGCCATTCCTCAGCAAGCTCTGCACTGCTGGTAGCCCGATCCTGCAGCTGAAACACTTTTAAGAGACGGTCCTGCCGCTTACTGGTCTTTCTTGGGCGCCCTGGAGCCTTTTTGGCACCAATGGAACCTCTCTCCTTGAAGTTCTTGATGATGCAATAGATTGTTGACTGAGGTGCAATCTTTCTAGCTGCAATACTCTTCCCAGTTAGGCCATTTTTGTGCAGTGCAATGATGACTGCACGTGTTTCTTTAGAGATAACCATGGTTAACAGAAGAGAAACAATGATGGCAAGCACCAGCCTCCTTTTAAAGTGTCCAGTGGTGTCATTCTTACTTAATCATGACAGATTGATCTCCAGCCCTGTCCTCATCAACACCCACACCTGTGTTAATGGAACAATCACTGAAACGATGTTAGGTGGTCCTTTTAAGGCAGGGCTGCAATGATGTTGAAATGTGTTTTGGGGGATAAAGTTCATTTTCTAGGCAAATATTGACTTTGCAAGTAATTGCTGTTAAGCTGATCACTCTTTATAACATTCTGGAGTATATGCAAATTGCCATTAGAAAAACTGAAGCAGTAGACTTTGTAAAAATTAATATTTGTATCATTCTCAAAACTTTTGGCCATGACTGTATACTAGGAAGCTGTATTCCTCCTGTTGCTGGGGCTCAGCAACAGTTACAGAGGGAATTAGCAGCAAAAAAAAAAAAAAAACATATTAAAATGCTCCCTGAAAGGTCTACTATGACCTTATGGGGGACACAATGTGTTAAATACATAAAAATGATTAGGACCAAAAAATAAAATAAGAAGAATGCCACTAAAATGCACACATCTCAGGTTCTAGCCCCGCATATGTCACCTACATAATTTCGCTAATGAAGAGGGAAAGTTATTTATTTGTTTTTTTTTTTTTAATTCAGTTTATTACACGATTTTAATTACAAAATGTAAAACATATAAAACAAGAACAGAAAAAAGCAATGAATTCTGATATAGGTAGATGACAAATACAGCACATCGGGGCCATCCACTAGAGTGCAATTGCCATACAGGCCATAAAGATGGTCTCTCATAAAAAAAAAAAAAAAATCTATTGGTGGTGGACTAAGAGATCCCCCAACCTCCATCAGCCCAAACAGACAACAATACAGGGATCTCCAACAAGGAGCTAAGAAATTGTGTAACCTCTCTCCAAAAGGCAGTCACAGAGGGGCAGTCATAGGAGGTACTAGAAATCTGCACCTTCCTCTTGGCATTTAGGGCAAGAGTCTATAGGAATCACGCCCATCCTATAGAAGCACAGAGGAAAGAGGTTAGCCTGGTGAATAATGCACAACTGGCTATGTTTATTAGTGGCCACCAGAGATTCCAATGTGTGGGATTCCAGTGCCTTCTCCCACTCCTCCTGGGACAAGGAAGGAATACATTGGAGCCACTTAGCATTGAAGGGGAGAGATCTATCGCTATGGAATCTAGAGAGCAATAGCCCATAAATGTCAGAGACACTAGTTGTGAGGTCCTGGGAGGTAAGTGCGGCAACCAGGAAGCAACATCCCATCTCCATTCTCTAGTAATTTGAAAACTGAGATTGTAGGGCATGACTCAGATGTAAAAACCTGTAGAAGGATTCTTGAGATAGGTCAGAGGCATCCTGCAGCTGCTCAAATGTCAACCAGCCATCCTTCCTTCAGCTTACCCAGTTGTAGCACCCCTTATCTTGCCATATCTCCTGGCCCAGTAGGCTAGCTACTTCCTCCAATAGAGGGCTATTCCACAAGAGACAGTGAGTGTGGGGGATTGTCATCCCATAGAGTTTTTTAACCTGAGCCCAGACTTGTCTAGCTAGGGAGTGTAATGGTCTGAAGCTGACTGAGGACCTAGGAGACAGACAGTTGACCCACTCAGGCCTGGAGCCTACCCCTCCAATTAGTGTCAGCAAGTAAACTTTCATCACCCATATAGAGAAGTGGGGTTACCCAGGGACACATACATCAGATCTGAGAGGCTAAGTAAAGAATGAGGGGAATGGCCAAATCCCCCATCATGTTTAATTGCCGGAGGATGGTGAATTTCAGTATAATTCTGGACCCATGCCACACAAAGGAAATAAGGAGACTATCTAGGGACGAAAAAAGGATTTGTGATAATAATCTTTATCAAATTTACCTCTCCTACTACCAAGAGCAGGAGAGGGGTCCAGGTTTCTCATTTTGTGTTTATCACAGGAGATAAAGGGGGTGACATTATGTTTGTAGAAGTTGAAGGGTGCGGGAGTAATCATCATGCCCAAATATTCGAATTTAGACATTACACTATGCCCCCTTGCAGACGACCTTATGTCTGATCTTTGTGCTATTCGGGTTTTTCCTGCATAGCACACTGACCCATTCATTTCTATGGGCCCGTATAAATGACCGTGAATGACACAGTCACGTGTGAGGGCTGACAGTCTGGGTCGCAAAATATGGAACAGGTCCTATTCCTGTCAATTTTGCAGCCCTGCTTCCATGGCTCCAATTCATTTAATGAAAGGGGCAGTGGAAGCACGGCCAGTGCACGGGTGACATCCGTGTGTCCCCGTGTGTCCCCCCGTGCGCCGCCCATGCTGTTCATTCATGGCAGCCGGTTAGCAACTGGCTTTAGTGGGATGTTTCTACCAGCAAAGTCATCACTGCAGCCCTCCAGAGAGTGAAACACAGATTTATCCCAATGGAATAGCAGGCTCAAATATGTGCTAAACTCATCAATGAGGGCAATAGTGGCACCAAGGGATGGAAGGGCATATTGGAGGAATAAGGTCATATTATTAGGGGTTGATCTTAATTGGATCGTGTTTTTACAGTGGGGAAAAAAATTATTTAGTCAGCCACCAATTGTGCAAGCTCTCCCACTTAAAGAGATGAGAGAGGCCTGTAATTGACATCATAGGTAGACCTCAACTATGAGAGACAAAATGAGAAAAAAAATCCAGAAAATCACATTGTCTGATTTTTAAAGAATGTATTTGCAAATTACAGTGGAAAATAAGTATTTGGCCAATAACAAAAGTTCATCTCAATACTTTGTTATATATCCTTTGTTGGCAATGACAGAGGTCAAACGTTTTCTGTAAGTCTTCACAAGGTTGGCGCACACTGTTGCTGGTATGTTGGCCCATTCCTCCATGCAGATCTCCTCTAGAGCAGTGATGTTTTGGGGCTGTTGCTGGACAACACGGACTTTCAACTTCCTCCAAAGGTTTTCTATGGGGTTGAGATCTGGAGACTGGCTTGGCCACTCCAGGACCTTGAAATGCTTCTTACGAAGCCACTCCTTCGTTGCCCTGGCGGTGTGCTTGGGATCACTGTCATGCTGAAAGACCCTGCCACGTTTCATCTTCAATGCCCTTGCTGATGGAAGGAGGTTTGCACTCAAAATATCACGATACATGGCCCCATTCACTCTTTCATGTACACGGATCAGTCGTCCTGGTCCCTTTGCAGAGAAACAGCCCCAAAGCATGTTGCTGCCACCCCCATGCTTCACAGTAGGTATGGTGTTCATTGGATGCAACTCAGCATTCACTCTCCTCTAAACACGATGAGTTGTGTTTCTACCAAACAGTTCTACTTTGGTTTCATCTGACCATATGACATTCTCCCAATACTCTTCTGGAATATCCAAATGCTCTCTAGCAAACTTCAGACAGGCCCGGATATGTACTGGCTTAAGCAGGGGGACACGTCTGGAACTGCAGGATCTGAGTCCCTGGCGGCGTAGTGTGTTACTGACGGTAGCCTTTGTTACGTTAGTCCCAGCTTTCTGCAGGTCATTCACTAGGTCTAGCTACAAACTTGACAAAACAAGTGGTGAAGAAAAGTTTGTGTCCTAAAATAATAATGAAAGGTTTGCCTGAAAGAACACTTTTAAAATTTTTATCTTTATTCAAACAAATATAAAAACGTATGATTCTAACCAACCGAGTAGGACTATGCTGGTAGTAACTCAGGCTAGCTAAAGAAAGATCTCTGTGGATTCTATTGTTAGAGAAGTTATATATGTAAGTACATATCACAGACTATATCCCTATCAGATAAAATGCTGAAAATATAGAGCTAGTTGGATATGTTCAAAAAATGGCAATGGGTAGCCCTTGTGCGCCCACCTATGCCAACCTCTTCCTGGGTTGGTGGGAGAGTGAATTAGTGTTCCATGAGGACATGGAAAGATGGACCTCAGCCATATCATTGTGGCTGAGGTACATCGACGATGTCTTCATTCTATGGACCGGAACACCTCAAGAGTTTTCTGAATTTGTCCAGACCCTAAATAATAACAACATAGGGATGTTCTTCACTTCTGAGATCAATGAGAATAAAATAACATTTTTGGACTTGAATATTACAAAATCTCCCTCAGGCAGGTTGGAGATGGTAGTGCATAGAAAACCCACAGCAACAAACAATCTATTAAGATGGGATAGCTGGCACCCAAAACCCCTGAGGTCAGGTATCCCCAAGAAGCAATACCTGTGCATGAGATGCAATTGTTCGAACATGAGCGATTTTCAGTCTGCCTCCAGAGAACTGCGTGCACGTTTTAAACATCGTGGATATCCTGACCAAGTGTTAAAATCAGCATATCAACACGCTTTAAGTACCAATAGAACTGAATTGCTGAAACCAAGGCAGACAACAGTGACAACGAACGATTGTCGTATCATAGCAACATTTGATGAACAATATCGGAAAGTGAGGAACATTCTGGCCAAATATTGGAATATACTGTATCTTGATCCTGATATTGGAGATATAGTGGGATCACATCCTCAAATTACTTATAGATGAGGACAAAATCTGAAAGACAAACTCGTCCATAGTTTTCTAAGCACACCAACACAAGAAACTTGGTTAACCAGCAGAGTCAAGGGCACTTACAAGTGTGGGAACTGTAGGGCATGTGACAATATAGATACAGGGAAAACATTCAGGAGTACCACCACTGGTAAACAATACACCATCGAATCTTTTATCAATTGTAAGACATATGGGGTGGTGTACTTAGCCACTTGTCCATGTAATTTACAATACATTGGGAAAACCGTCAGACAGTTCAGACGGAGGATACGAGACCATATTAATGACTCGGTCCGCCATGAGGATACACCTATTGCAAGACATATGTGGTAAAAACAGAATGGTACACACGTCCGTGAATTTCACGGTCCCTTGTCGGTCTGCAAAATATAGATCAGGTCCTATTCCTGTCCTATTTTGCAGCCCTTGCTTTCGTGGCTTTAATGAAAGGAGCTGTGGAAGCACGGCCCATGCAGGGGCGGCACACGGGGGACATCCCCGTGTCCCTTGTGTGCCGCCCATGCTTTTAATTCACAGCTGGCCGGTTGCAGCACGGTCGTCTGCAACCAGCCTTAGGCTAAGGATCCATAATGCGGAAATGCAGCTTTTTGTGTTGCAGATTTTGTTGCGGTTTTTTGAGCCAAAGCCAACAATGGCTGCAAAAAGAATGGAAAATATATAGGAAGTACTTATACTTCTCCCTTCTGCTCCATCCAACTCCTGGCTTTGGCTCAAAAAACGCAACAAAATCTGCAACAAAAAAAGCTTCTTTTCGTGAGGCCTTAGCCTTAGTCCAAGTGTATTGTTATTAATTTGTAGGGCCAGTACTTTTACTAGTATATTTCAGTCACAATTGAGGAGTGAAATTGGTCTGTAGGTAACTGGGTTTAATGATAACTATTACAGAAGCCTCTTACATAGCTGTACTAAGGTACCAGATTCAAAGCTATCTTTAAATACATCAAGTAGTTTGGGGCCTAAGATTTAGATGTGGAAATTGTAGCTCAGTCAAATAAGCAGCAATTTCAGCCTCTAACCTCCTGATATTTAAAGAGCAATGTATAATTCATAAAATCATTCGGAGATAGAGGAGGCAGTAGAAAAGAGACCGATCCCAACATCCCAATCTGCCATAATGACAAGGAGCCCAGAAGTGTTCCTAGCCAGGTAAGCAAGCACCTTGGCCAATTGATTACCCAGTTCAAACTGTCACAGTTTTTTTTTTTCATGACATTATACTTTTATCCCCACAAATTCAATCATGCTCACTATTATGGTAAGTTTATATTTCTTCCTTGTCACTATACACTTCAGTAACTTTTTTACCATTTATTATATATATATACAGTACAGACCAAAAGTTTGGACACACCTTCTCATTCCAAGAGTTTTCTGTATTTTCATGGCTATAAAAATTGTAGATTCACACTGAAGGCATCAAAACTATGAATTAACACATGTGGAATTATATACTTAACAAAAAAGTGTGAAACAACTGAAAATATGTCTTATATTCTAGGTTCTTCAAAGTAGCCACCTTTTGCTTTGATTACTGCTTTGCACACTCTTGGCATTCTCTTGATGAGCTTGAAGAGCTAGTCACCTGAAATGGTCTTCCAACAGTCTTGAAGGAGTTCCCAGAGATGCTTAGCACTTGTTGGCCCTTTTCCCTTCACTCTGCGGTCCAGCTCACCCCAAACCATCTCCATTGGGTTCAGGTCTGGTGACTGTGGAGGCCAGGTCATCTGGCGTAGCAACCCATCACTCTCCTTCTTGGTCAAATAGCCCTTACACAGTCTGGAGGTGTGTTTGGGGTCATTGTCCTGTTGAAAAATAAATGATGGTCCAACTAAACGCAAACCGGATGGAATAGCATGCAGCTGCAAGATGCTGTGGTAACGATGCTGGTTCAGTATTCCTTCAATGTTGAATAAATCCCCAACAGTGTCACCAGCAAAGCACCCCCACACCATCACACCTCCTCCTCCATGCTTCACGGTGGGAACCAGTAATGTAGAGTCCATTCGTTCACCTTTTCTGCGTCGCACAAAGACACGGTGGTTGGAACCAAAGATCTCAAATTTGGACTCATCAGACGAAAGCACAGATTTCCACAGGTCTAATGTCCATTCCTTGTGTTCTTTAGCCCAAACAAGTCTCTTCTGCTTGTTGCCTGTCCTTAGCAGTGGTTTCCTAGCAGCTATTTTACCATGAAGGCCTGCTGCACACAGTCTCCTCTTAACAGTTGTTGTAGAGATGTGTCTGCTGCTAGAACTCTGTGTGGCATTGACCTGGTCTCTAATCTGAGCTGCTGTTAACCTGCGATTTCTGAGGCTGGTGACTCGGATGAACTTATCCTCCGCAGCAGAGGTGACTCTTGGTCTTCCTTTCCTGCGGCGGCGCTCATGTGAGCAAGTTTCTTTGTAGCGCTTGATAGTTTTGGCCACTGCACTTGGGGACACTCTCAAAGTTCTCCCAATTTTTCGGACTGACTGACCTTCATTTCTTGAAGTAATGATGGCCACTCGTTTTTCTTTACTTAGCTGCTTTTTTTTTGCCATAATACAAATTCTAACACTCCATTCAGTAGGACTATCAGCTGTGTATCCACCTGACTTCTGAACAATACAACTGATGGTCCCAACCCCATTTATAAGGCAAGAAATCCCACTTATTAAACCTGACAGGGCACACCTGTGAAGTGAAAACCATTTCAGGTGACTACCTCTTGAAGCTCATCAAGCGAATGCCAAGAGTGTGCAAAGCAGTAATCAAAGCAAAAGGTGGCTACTTTGAAGAACCTAGAATATAAGACATATTTTCAGTTGCTTCACACTTTTTTGTTAAGTATATAATTCCACATGTGTTAATTCATAGTTTTGATGCCTTCAGCGTGAATCTACAATTTTTATAGTCATGAAAATACAGAAAACTCTTGGAATGAGAAGGTGTGTCCAAAATTTTGGTCTGTACTGTATATATGTGTGTATATATATATATATATATATATATATATATTATATTTTTATAATAAAACATTTCTTTCACTCCCTTTCACATTTTCATCATTCTTTCACATCCTCACTCTCTTCACATCTTTTTTGTACATTATATTTGTTTATCGTCTTTATACATATTCACATTATGCATGTTCATGCAGTTTTTTGTCCACTTGCATTATCTATTGTCCACATTAGTTTCTCTTATGCATCATCCTATTTTCTAATAATTGCACACTACATCATCATTCAATTGTTGCTCTTAGTCCTTGTTGTCATTTGCCAGTTTTTTCTTTTATTTATATGCATTGTTTATCTGTATATATGTATTAAGCAATACTGGATACACTTACAATTATCTGTTGCAGCAGGCTTTGCAATACTGATATTTAGCTTTTCTAAGGGGGTGTTCACACTACCATTGGTGACCGTCAGTAGTATCCGTTGCTATTGTCAGTTACAAGTTACGTACACTAGCTGAACTGTCACAAATCTGTTTAAATTTCCATTCAATTCAATTGGATTTTATCTTGTGTCCGTTATACACCCAATCCGTCACATGTCCGTTTTTTTCTTTGCGCACAAAAAATCCTACATGCAGGACTTTTGTGTCCATTAAAAAAACTGTTTCATGACGGACATCAAGTGCCCGTTATCTATTAACATTAAAGTCTATGGGTAACGGACGGGTGTCCGTTTTACTGTCCGTTATTACTGTCCATTTTTTTTTCTGCGCATGCTCAGAAAGCAGAAACAAACAAAAAAAAAAGAGCAAAAAACGGACAGTATAAAAAACGGACACTAACTGATGTTAATCTGTCTGTTAAAAAAACGGACACATTAACAGTTAGTGTCCGTTAATGTCTGTGTCCTTTTTTTTTTTTTTTTTTTTTTTTTAACGGACACTTTCATAACGGATATCCATTGATAGTGTGAACCCACCCTAATGCACATGTGCAGGGATCAGTGTGAGACTTCAGTCACAATGTTCACTCGTCTCACCTGGTCCTGTAGGGGGGCGGTGCCACTTCCTGTCCCATTATGAGGATTTGACACACATGTGAGTTACCCTATAAATACCTGGTGTTAGTGGCTTGCTGTTTGCAGCCCCTTCAGGAAGCAGGAGTGAAATGTGTGTTGGAGATAGAGGGCCATGCAAACCATGGTAAGGTATTATTTGATTTTTATTGACTCCTGTGTTTTATGTTCTTGATGTGATTGTAGTCTACCTAAAGTTTGGTATATTGCTCTTGATGGCTATGTGGTGTTACCTCCATTGATCTGATAGCAGGGTGTGGTTATTGACCCATACTCATATGAGTTATACTCCAGACATAGTAAATGGTGGTTCACTACTGTACTATCCTAGCATGCACTATATAGCATGCTATTATTTTCCTCTTGTGAGATCCTGTTATCTATAGATCTCTGATGCAGGAGCTCTATTTTGATATAAACTTTGGGATATAACTCATTTGCATGACTATTTTCATTTATTCTATTTCATGAGTTCAATGTAGCTTGCTGTGACTGTGTTATAGCACTGATTGTATTGCTATATCCTGTATATATTGTAATTTTTATGTATGCATTTTGTATGGCTATATTCCCTCAACTGAAATATAAATTAATCCTCTTCATATGATTTATTATTATTTTTTTTTTTTTTTTTTTATTATTTTTTTTTTATTATTATTATTATTATTATTATTATTATTATTATTATTATTATTATTATTATTATTATTATTATTATTATTATTATTATTATTATTATTATTATTATTATTATTATTATTATTATTATTATTATTATTATTATTATTATTATTATTATTATTATTATTATTATTATTATTATTATTATTATTATTATTATTATTATTCACAGTGGGGAAATTCAGTGTGTTACAGCAGCTAAGATAAGCAGATACAAATACAACATGTACAGGAATGTTCCAAGGTGAGAGGCATTACATTAATAGCAGACAGACAGATAGGAAGTAGCAGAGGGGGGGGGGGGGGATTTAACAGGCAGAGAGATATTTCAGTTCTCTGTATGTAATGATCTCCGCTTAGGTCGGTGTTGGTTGTACAGCCTAACCGCGGTGGGGAGGAAAGACTTCCGATAGCGCTCCTTCTCACACCTAGGGTGGAGCAGTCGGTCACTGACAGTACTGCCCAGCGCAATCACAGTCTCATGCATGGGATGGGAGTTATTCTCCCGCATGGAGCTCACCACGGACAGTATCCTTCTGTCACCCACCACCTGCACTGGGTCCAGTGGGCTCCCCAGGACAGAGCTGGCCCTTCTAATCAGCTTGCCAAGTTTATTTCTGTCCCTGGTTGATATACTGCTCCCCCAGCAGGCCACTCCAAAGAAGATGGCTGATGCCACTACCGAGTTGAAGAAAGTCCTAAGAAGTGCCTTCTTATAACTATTCACCTCCCTTTTTATATTCTCTACTGCTTTTTGTTTTTGTCTTTAATGAATTGGTTCAACAACTAAATTCTGAATATATATTTGTGGCTATAGATGTGTAGGTTATTTTGATTAGCATTTGTATAACTTGGTAAATCTCCTACCTGATTACATGAGAAATAGGTCACTGTTTATGGAAAGTGGCAATGTTTAGCCTTAACTGCTAGGATGTAAGAATAAGCCCTCTGCAAGGAATACCATGCAGAGAGATTAGTCTCTAAGTGGTCAGACACATAGGTATGCTCTGCAGTAGTCAGTTCCTCCCTTAGATCACCTGCAGCTGTATGTTTCATGTGAGAAACCCAAGACTTAAGGCATCCCTGGAGGTAAGCCTTCATCATGTGGTGGTATGGTATACTGTAAGTGAGTTGCAATATTTTGCTAAAGCTTATAATTCATTCCCCTCTGCATTTTCTTCTGCTTTGGGACTTGTAGTACCACAGCTCTCCTGTTAATTAGTGTGTATCTGTAGCTGTAACTAGGAATCATTACAACAAATGTAGTGTAAAAGCCTTAAATAAGTCAACAGACCCTATTATAATGCAAAGGGATGTGTTATCAGGCAGCTTCCCAAGCCCTCTGGCAAGCTGTCATGGAGTAGCAAGTGTTTGGCTTCTGGAGAAGTGCTGGACTATGGAGCTAGGTAAAGTATCCAGTGAGGAAGTGGCCTCAGCAGGTGAATTGAAGAATTTCCCATTACAGAAGGTCACGGAATAAGCCCCTGCTTCGCAACTATGAAGGTGGCTCTCTTCTTGAGTTCCACCAAGAAATCCAGAAGGTAAGAGCCTGACTGATTATCCACTGTGATAGGGTCTTTCAGCCTGACCAGGGACAGGATCAGGCCCCAATCATTGTAATTGAGTATTCTAATGAGGATTGGTCTAGGAGGGGGGAGAGGCCTAGTCAAAACTCAGTGAGCCCACTCTACAATACAGCCAGGGGAGAAGGAGTCTTCTCCAAAAAGTTCTGAGCCACATTCTGCAAATGTTTTGGGCTGCTTTCCCTCTGTGTGCTCCAGTAGACCTACCACTGGACATTATTCCACCTTCTCTAAATCATTGGCTTTAGCCCTTCAGTCATGGGCTGTGGCAGGCAAGGATTCCACCAGAGGTAAGATGGGGGAGCTGATGTTCAATGGCAGATATGTGGCCCTCTGCCTCTGTAAAACAGAGTATTTGGAAGAGTAGGCCCAGTTCCACCCAGTCATCCTCAACTTTTCCTGTAAGGGTAGCCTGAGAGGTAGCAGCAGATAACAGCTGTTTGTTTTTTGTTTTTTTTTTTTTTTTTTTTGCAGGGTAGGCTCAACAGGTCGGGTGGAACAGATGAGGCGGCACTGGTAGCAGGTCCTTAGGCAGAGGGCCAGTACCACATTGAGAAGCATTTGCACATGAAGCTCTCTAGAGATGAAGGATGACCTGGGCTGACTTTGAAAATTTCTGGTGTCAAGGGTGACCAAAGGGCTTCACAGAACCCGCCCAACTAGAAATTGGGCAGTTAACACTGTCGTCGGAGACTTAGGATGTCAGGAAGGAGAATGTTAGGTCGTCTCCTAGGGAAAACCATTTGAAAGGAAATTTTATTAGCACTTTGTGCTACAAAGAAACAAACAAGCATATTTTCCTCCACTTTTTTTTACACTTAAAGTATTAAAAAAAAAATAAAAAATGACCAAGTCCTATAGAACACTATAAAAAAGATACAATAATCAAATAACACCAAAAAAGTCTTTGGTTCTTCAAAACCACATACACCAAACTACCCACAAATGTGCCCGGCAGAGGCGTAGCTAGGGGTTCAGCACAGGGGGGGCAAACATGTCCAAGTGGGCGCCCAACTTGGACTTGTTCGTATACCGATACTATCGGTATACAGTGAGCGTATAGTGGCTCTACACAGGGCTCTGCAGACAATTTAGGTGAATACAGGGCAGTAAGCATTTAATGACTTACCAGTGACGTCTCTGACCAATCCTTCACACTTCCCATCTTTCATCTGGACGGCCATGACCACTTCTTCCAGTCTTTGTAAAGTTTGCAACAGACATCTTTGGCTCCTCACTTTTCCAGGCACCTGACCCACATTGTTCTCACCTGCACAATGCCCCCCATCCTGCTGCTACCCCAATTACAAAATATGATATAACCCCCTATAATGAATACCCCCAAGTGTATCTTTAAGTTAACTTCCCTGTGCACACCCCTTTAAATAGTGCCCCTTATTAATGCCCCAGATGTTTCCTAATTAAAAGAAAAAAGGAACAAAATGATTGGGGTTCCAATACCCCAGGATCAGCTGTTTGAATGAACCATGGTACCTGTGTAACCGCCGTGACCCCTTCTCTGTTTACATAGTGTCAAGCTTTTCATAGCAGACATGTAATGTAACTACAACCTCATCCTATACACGTCTATGTGACAAGGCTGGAATTACACCACACGGTCACTATAAACAGACAGCATATGATATAAACAGGTGCCATAGCCTCTTCATACAGAGGATAGACCATCAATAAAAATTAGCTGGAAAACCTTTCACGTCCTCATGTATATGCTGTTTTACATACTGCTAGAAAGCCGATAGCACGCTGAATTCAGCGCACTGCCGGCTTTCCTGGTATGTGCCCCGGGGCTGGAGATATCGGCGGTCTTAGTTTCACGGTTTACTGTTAAAAGCGTTCCTGACAGTCTAGCTATGCTGTGAGGAATGCCCTCTCTGACAGTTCTCGTTCATAGACTTGTACTGAGGGGGCGTTCCTCACAGCTCAGCGTCATCGCCGGGCAGTGATGAACAGTGAGTTCCTTATAGCCCAGTGATGATGCTGAGTTGTAAGGAACGCCCCCCCAGTACAAGTCTATGAACGAGAACTGTCAGAGAGGGCATTCCTCACAGTGCAGCTAGACTGTCAGGAACGCCCTTCTGACAGTAAACCATGAAACTAAGACCCCCAATATCTCCAGCCCCGGGGCACATACCGGGAAAGCTGGCAGTGCGCTGAATTCAGCGTGCTGTCTGCTTTCTAGCGGCATGTAAAACAGCATATACATGAGGACGTGAAAGGTCCTCTTTAAGGCTAAGGTTCCACATGGTGTCCTGTAGCAAGAAAGAGCTGTGGGAAAAACCGCAGCGGCGACACATCGTGGTTTTTCCTGCAGCACTTTGCACAGAAAGTTCGCAGAGGTTTCCTCTGCAGACTTTCTGCTTCAATTATATCTACAGGAAAACCGCCAGCATTTCCGTAGGTATAATTGACATGCTGCGATTTCCAAAACTGCGTCTGTTTTGGAAATCGCAGCATATCCGCTGCGCATGTTTTACTGCAAAGTGGGGATGGGGGGCCTCATGTAGCAAAAACCCTGGCATTTTACATCTAGCAAATCCCATCCACACACTGCAGAAAAATACGTGCAGCAGATGCACTGCGACTTCCAAAACTGTTGTGGTTTTGGAAATTGAAGCATTTCAATTATACCTACAGAAACACCCGCGGTTTCCATATAGGTGTATTGAAATCAGAAAGTCCACAGGGGAAACCTCTGCGGACCTTCTGTGAAAAGTGCTGTGAGAAACCACGATGTTACCGCTGTGGTTTTTCCTGCAGCGCTTTTTTTTTTTTTTTTTTTTTTTTTTTTTTTTTTTTTTTTTTCCCCCTGCAGCCCACTATGTGGGGCCTTAGTCTTACTAAAACATAAGTATCACCTTAATTAAATTAATTGACCCTCATATTATGCTCCTGATTCCCCCTGACATAAATACTGCACCTCTAATGACCCCTTATATCAATGACCACCCCC
Source organism: Leptodactylus fallax (assembly GCA_947044405.1). Taxonomy (NCBI): domain Eukaryota; kingdom Metazoa; phylum Chordata; class Amphibia; order Anura; family Leptodactylidae; genus Leptodactylus; species Leptodactylus fallax. The sequence goes on from CAMRHE010000526.1 coordinate 65,900, forward strand.
TTATGTTCATAATGGCCTCTTATATAATTAACCTCCCCTTGTATTTATACCTCCTAATAACCCTTATATGAATGACCCCCCCCCCCCCCATTGTCATAATGCCCCCTAATGAATCCTCCCTTATAGTTATATTTTCCCCTCCTAACTACCCCTTATACTATTAATATACCCACAACTAAGCTAAAAAAACAAGACATACTCACCTATGATGCTGATGAATGGAGCCACCGGCACTTCCTCCCTGTCCACGCACAGGACATCTGTCTTAGCATGCACGGCGCGTTCTTGTGATATCGCGCCACCCATGCTGAGAAGCAGACCTCTGTGGTCTCGGCGTCTTGTAAACCGCAAGCCTGTATTACCTTGCGGTTTACAATACTGTTAAATTGCAGACACCGATCTAGTTAGAAATAAAGGATGTATTAATGGCAGCCCTGGGGTGGGCCCCCAAAAAATTCAGTGGGCCTGGGGCAGCTGCCCCCCCCCGCTAGCTATGCCTCTGGTGCCCAGTCATGAACCAGGGAAAATGGCCCAGTGAGGAAGTGGTTAGGAAGAGATGAGAAAATAAGACAGTGGTGTCTGTCCTGCATTTTTACCTTCACTTCAAACACCAGGCAGCAAGATGTATTTAGAGAGTACAGAAGCTGCATTTGTTGGCATCAAAGATATACTGTACCATGCAGCACCATCCTTGGGTTGATTCCAAATAACCTAATAGATCTTTCTGATGTCCTACGTACGCATGAACAATTAAGAGTACACATGTCCTTTCTAGATGAGGATTGGACCCAAGAAACCTTAGTTGACACTGGCCTCTGCATAAGAACACAGCATTCATCAAAATAGGGTTGTATTAAGTGTCTACATACCATCTCAACATAATCAGTGGTGCTATTAGAGAAAAGCTCAAGGGGCAAAGTATCTTTGAAGTCCCAGGAATCAGACCACCAACAATAAGGTACTAATAGATGATTATATTTAATACAACAATCTATATATACTCATAACCCACTGGCTCATAAAATTTGTTGTACTATATGTAGTGGCGTTATTGGATCTTCTGCTAGAAACAATGTGGTAGGATTAATATAATTTGGAAAAACAGTGCCAAGCAGTGTAATACTGGAGAGAAGATTCTCACCACTTTTTTTTTTTTTTTTTTAGTTGTGATAGTTCACAATTACCATAAACACTTAGCAGATCCAATAGGTTGGATCTTGAAGAGTGGCCAGACACATTCACATACATAGTGATGAATACCACACGTCAGGTAAGCCCAAGGAATAGGGGAAGAATCTCCACAAAAAAAGTCACTGGCGCTGATCTGGTTAGGCTATTTTATTAGCGATAGGCACAACGCGTCTTGGGCACATGGAGCCCTTTTTCAAGTGCAAAATATGACAGGTGTCCCCAGTGCCTCAATATCTCCCACTGTATTACAGTCCTGCTGCTCCTGAATTCTTGTTCTGGCAGAAGTGACCACTGAGGCCAGTTGGCAGCCCCAGGGCTCTAAGGTAACATATGCAAGTTGCGTCCAGTTCCTTTTCTTGGGCAACCATCCTTTTCAGCTAAGAACTAGATGCAGTCATAGGGAGGATAGTTAGCCACCTTCCTGTTACAAAGTCAAAATCCTAATGCACTTCAACACTGCTAATTCTTGGTGGACTAAATAGGGTTATGTAACGACTATCTAACCTTATGAGTGAAGTTAGTTTTGAGGTCTTTAGACTGAGTCTTGTTGTGAAGATTTTCCTACAATACATTTTATTTATATAGCTGCAGCGCTTTACAAATTGTAGGGTTCAAGTACAGACAGAGTAATGGTCAATTTATGCAATGGGACTAAGGGCCCTGCTCACAAAAGCTTGTCTGCGGTAGAGTGGGTGATCCAAGAGGTAGCAGGGGCGACATCGGAGGTAGCACTCTTATACAGTGGTCCAGACACTTTTGTGATAGGTTACGTTCATTACACATAATTAAAGCTGTATGAGCCGGCACCAGTCAGTTTCCTTTACTGTGCAGATGGTGCCTGGACATATAAAGTTAGTCCGATACAGCATCATATCCTGTGGGAGTGAACAGAGAAGGGTTTGTTTTAGGGATTCTAACTGTGGAAGGGTTTACATTGGGAATTGTGATAGGCCTGTCTGAAAAGATGTCTTTTGCACTTGAAGCTGTGGATATTGGGAGTTAATCTGACTGTCCGGGGTAGAAAAGTGGTGTGATTTAGGAGAAATCTTGAATACGGGATTGAGGTTCTGATGATAGAGGATGTTAGTCTTAGGTCACTGAGTGAATAGAGCGCACAGGTTGGGCGATAGACAGAGATGAGGGAGGAAATGTGGGGAGGTACAGCATTATGGGGAGCCTTGTGAATGAGGGTGATAAGTTTATATTGTATTGACTAGGGGGCCAATGCAGTGACTGACTCAGACCAGAGGCATTACTGTAGCATTTCTACTGATCGGTGAATGTGGCTGCTGAATTCTAGATGCTAGACTGTAGAGGGGAGAGTTTAGTAACGGGAAGACCAATTAGAAGGGAGTTACAGTAGTCAAGGCGAGAGTGAATCAGAGTGGCTATAAAGGTCTTTAATGTATCTGTGGTAAGGAAGGGTAGATTTTGGAAATGTCTTTACATATGTTCAATGCATACATCAAGTTAATATCAATATTATGTGCTATCATTTTTAGGCTACGGAGTTGGTGCATGCATGTGCCTAAAGGTCATTTACACCTTAACCACTTCCATACCAGATGCTTTACCCCCCTTTCCAGACCAGGCACATTTTCAAGTTTTAGCCATGTTCCAGTTTAACAGAAAATTTCTTTTCTATTACTGTGCCAACCTACATGTATTTGGTCTCCTTTTTCTCGGATCATAATGGGCTTTCACATTTTATTACAAAATAAGCAATACATTTTACTTTTTACAAAAATAGAGGGGGGAAAAAGGGCAAAAAAGTTAACAAAGCTTTTTCCTACATTTAAACACAAACTCAATAATAAATTATAATAAATATATATTCTAAAATATATTTTCTCATTTCTTCTGTTTGTATAGATGGCACATTTGAGTATTTTCTCCATTATGTGGGCCTACAGTAGTCTGCAATGGCGAATGGTGTGCAAACTGGCTTTTAAAGGCCAAATTTTCCATAGCTGGTTTTCTGACACCTTACTATCATTACAGCTGCTGTGAAGGCCCAAAACAGTATGAACACTCCCAAAATGACTCCATTCAATAAATTAGACCCCCCCCCCCCCCCAAAGTATTCAATAAAGGAAATATAAAAGATATTGAACCTCTGGTTTTTTCCAGACTCTTCAATGAATTTGGTGGGGAAAAAAATGAATTTTTTTTTTTTTTTTTTTTTTTTTTTTCCCCAAATATGTGAATTCAGGTGACTATTTTTAAAATCTGGTGACTGCTACTTGAGAAACACACCTGATATATTTAGCAACTTATGGCATTTTCATAGATACCAAATGTAGGTGCATTCCTTACTTGCTGGGCCTACAGCAGAGCCTGCAATGAATGGTGTGCAGACTGACTTCCAGAGGCCAAATTCTCCATAACTGGTTTGCTGACACCATACAATAACAATAACCTTCATGTGTACAGTATATAGCACAAAAAATCTGCCCTTATGACAAATGTATTTTAGGCAGCAGAAACATGCAGCGACTCTGACCGCACGGCAAGTAACAAGTTGTAGACCATAATCAATACATTTCTTCACTATACTGTGTCCAGAGCCACTGCATGTCTGCACCCTTAAAAGTATGAAAATGACCTTCATGTATATGGCAAAAACATCTGCTTTTATGACAAATGTATTTTAGGGTGCAGATACATGTAGCGGCTCTGGCCACACACCAGACAGCCAGTAACAAGTTGTAGATAATAAATTTTTGTACTGCCAGAACCGCTGCATGTCTGCATCCTAAAAGTGGAATCTTTATTTATGGGTTGCAAAAAATATGAATGTATGAAGATGGATAAAAAATAGGTAAGATAGATAGTTAGATATGGGGGGCACTCAAGGGGGGGGGGGGGAGTGTGTAGTGATTTTTATTTACCAATCTCCCTCTCAGGATCTGAGGAGAGGGAGATTGGAAGCCACTTTTTATTACTTACTTTGTGAGCCTTGTACAGGCATGTCACAGTGCTCACATGCCCCAGGGACCACTATGCCCAATCAGGGTGGTCTCTGGGCATAACTCCATGATCATAGCTGTCTTCTGACAGCTGACCACAGAGTATTGCTGGGGGTGGAGGCAGAAGAGCCAATCTCCCTCTCTGCTAGGCTAAGAGGGAGATCAGCATTCAGCCAATGAAGCTTGTCACATAATGACAAACTTCATTGTGATCGCTGTGACCAGCTGTTAAAGCGATCTCATGCCCGGAGACCACACAGGGTGGTCTCTGAGCAAAGCTCTGACATCCCTACTATCTATTGAAGCAGAGATTTCTGAGCTGTGTGCAAGGGTGAGTGGAGGGAAGAGGGAGGGGCACAGAGCATATTCTGCTCATGCGCCAGTCAATGTGATCGCTGTGACTGGCGGTCAGTGATCTTATGCCCGGAAGCCATACAGAGTGGTCTCCGGGCAAAACTTTGAGGTCCCTGCTGTCTGTTAACAGTGGGACCTCAGACCTAAGTACAGGAGGGGGGTGGGGGCACAGCAGAGCAATCGGCTCATGTGCCAACTGTCATTGCGATTGCTGTGACGGTGTCATTGCGATTGCTGTGACGGTGTCACAGCGATCAGACCTGGAGACCACACAGAGTGGTCTCTGGGCAAAGCTTTAAGGTCTCCGCTCTCTATTGACAGTGGGACCTCCGAGCTCAGTACAGTGACTCAGTAGAGCTAATTCTGCTGGACATACCGGTACATCCTTGCAGAACTAGACAACCCCCACTTCAATGTGTATATAGTCTATGGGTGGTACTGAAGTGGTTAGTTAAAATTTTATTTACAAGGTTAAAGTTGTTGCATTCTTCATTCTATAGAAGCAAAGATGTATCAGTAGAAAATAACTTTTACCTGTTTAAGTATTATTGACAAAAGCTAATATAATTCTGACAAGACATGTTTCCACTACTGCCATCTTTAGTTTCACACAGTGGTAAACAATGATGATACCTGGACCCTGATAAGTAGTATACGTATCTAAGTTTGGGTTTTGTAGAACTGAGCACCTGTCCAGGTGCTTTCAAAGCAATATGGATGCTTAAATGTGTTTTGTTTTGTTTGTTTTTTTTGTGTTTAAACCATGTGAACCAGCTTTAAAAAAAAAAAAAAACCTTTCTGGACGCAGAAGAAATAATTCGATCAGTATCCATATCAAGACATAAACTGGGAGAGCATGGCCACTACAGAACCTCTAAATCTGTCAACAATCTAGTGTAAATGATCTAGATAACAGATGTCAGATACCAAAAAAAAAAATCTAACATTCACAATATTTCTGATTTACTATTGAGTGAATCATAGCTGTTTTCATCAGTCTTGAAAAAGCTTTTCCTGTCCTCAGTTTTGTCTCTGGACTTCTTGCTGCCTCTGGATATTTATTTTGTGAAACTTTACAGGGAAAGGATGGCGTCATGAGCAGGCCCTTCCGGCTTCCTGGAGTCATTCTGTTGCAGAAAAAAAAGCTTCAAGGTGACCCTTCTTAATACATTTCCTGTCTGAATAGTTGATCGATTGTGTGTTAAGATTTCTATAGACAATAAATTGTTTTAGATCAATCTTTAACAAACTGCTAAAATACACTTTAAAATCCAGATTCACTGTTTAAGAGAAACTTGTTTATCTACTTTACTGATAGTTTGCTCTCAAGTAGACAAATATTTTCTAGCGGATTTTCATGAACTTGTGATTTCTCTAACTGCTAATAGAGTGTGTGTGTTCAGGAGGACAAGTCCTATTACACAGAAATAGGGCATATGACCATCATAGAGTGGGTCTCCTACTTGTGCTAGAAAAAGAGCTCCCACTCTGGTGGATCTGACGCACCATCACTGTTTGCTCCTACTGACTACAAGGCACTACTAATCTGCAAAGGCACAAGTCTATCAACATGTTTCCTTTAAATGCATAGTTCTTGTATATTTTGTCCAGATAACTAACGTTATCCTGCAATAATATTACAAAAACCTGTGAGAATTAGTCTAATCATAGTAAAGGATAAAGCCGCTTTTTGATTGAAGATTTTATATCTGCTATCTTAAGTCATTTATTGAAGGTTTTGGCTCCTTTAGTCTATTGCTTAGTATGTGGGAGACAAGGAACTACCCTAGATTTGATTTGGATTCAGATGCAGCTGGTACAGTTAGGAAATACGATGAACATATTATATGTGGGTGTTGTGCTAGGCTGGAATTATCCCATGTTAGGAGAGAACATAGGGTTTATATTACTGTTATGTATGGGTAGATAAAAGTAGTGGAAATCTGGTAACTGAAAAAACAATAGTGATGTCCACCATCAGAAGGTCAATGACATGCTAAATCATAAGCCATTTGAATGTGCTGGAGGATGGCTGTGATTAACCCTTTCATTGTGATTCTTCCTTACAATAGTCTGACTTAGACTCTTTTGCTGTCATAATTATGGCACTGACAGAGCTACATTTGTCACACTAACCTCTGCATTATAATCAAGGCTGACATTTTTCATTTACTCAGGGGCTGTCCATTATTAATGCCTATTTGGTACATTACATTATAGTTTATAAACTGTAGAATTTCCCTAATAAGGCTAAAATTGTAAAAGAGAAAAATTATTGAATAACTTAATTAAAAAAATTCTGCTATCATATACAAATTAAATGCTAGCTTGTATGTATCACAACATCATCATAAGTGCACTTGGGGTTCACTTGACATTGGGTGTGGTTATTTGCCTTTAGAAGACTGAACACTGTGTGCACTTCATTACTGTTTCTGAACCACTATCAGAGCACAACTTTATTTTTTTTTTTGGTCTTTTGTTTACTTTAGGCTTTATTTGTTCCCTTATGAACCAATATGGGGAAATGCGTTGGGACTTCTGCCTATTAATACACAGGCTTTAAAACCGCTTTGAAAACGCTATCTTATGCCCAATATCTTATGGGCTTTAAAACTGCTTAAAATGCCATGTTTTTATACACCCGGCTGTGCTATGTTTTATATCTGACTTGGTTTTAATTTTACTTAACTGCCTTTGTGCTGTGACTTGTTTAATATCTGGAACCCAGGTTTTCCAATCAATGAGCAATAAGACTGCCTAAAGGCTATCCCCTACTATAACGCTGGGATTTGTTTTATAAGTATGGTTTGGGCTAATAGGTTATGTTGCTATACTATCTGCCTATTGCTCTTTAAATGATATCCTCTATTGCATTAGTGCTGGGATTTATGCATAAATGATTCACTTTGTTTAAATATTATCCAAAAGGAAGGGAAAAGAGGAGAAAAAGAATGAATATATTTTTTTTTTTTTTTTTTTTTTGCTATGAGTGGTGTCTGGAATTATTCAGATACCCCTCTTTAATCACAGCTGAATATCTTGCTCATTGAAATGTTTCCAAATTGCTCCCAATTCACACACAGCACTTTAGATGGTGGTAGCTTTTTTTTTTTTTTTTTTTTTTTCTTAAGTGGTGAATAATTAGATAAGCCTGCCTTTATATACAAATAACAACAAATACTTTTTAATTCACTTTAGGGTGTGTTCAGTTAAATTTTATTTAAGTTATGTTTTATTTATATGTTTATGTATATTTATATTTATATTATATGTTTTTCCCCTTAACAATGCTTTAAATAGATGTTAAGGAAAAAACATCTTCAGGCTGAGGACCCACACTGCAGAAATGCAACTTTTTTTTTTTTTTTTTTTTTGGAGCCAAAGCCAGGAATGGATTGAGTAGAAGTATAAGAACTTCCTATATATTGCCATTCCTTTTGTAGCCATTCTTGGCTTTGGCTCAAAAAACACAGCAAAATCTGCAACAAAAAAGCTGCATTTCTGCAACATGAGGCCTCAAGCCTTAGTGTATTTGTGGAGAAAATTCAAAATCCTTATCAAATTATGACATCACCATCTAAAACCAAAATAAGATTAGTTTTATTTAACAAATAGAAACTCACACACTCTGCCCACAGACTTCCAATACACTTTTTTTTTTTTTTTTTTTTTTTTAACCTTACTGACCACATGATTTTATGGGTTGGCTTTTTCACAATATACTGAAAAATATGCTAATAGCATATATCAAGCAGGAGACAGGCAAAACTTACAAAGGAATAGAATAACTTATTCATTAGCTTATCTTTTTATAAACAATAACTGTGTTCAACATGTATAAATCACAAGTCTACAGTTTTCCATCCTCTGTCAGACTAATTACTGTCTCATTCTAATCCTTAATATCAATCACTACAAATACTTATGATATCATTAGAGATGAGCAAAGTATTAAAAAATTCAATTCGGCAATTTCGTGATATGATTCTTTTCGACCCAAATTAAATTGCGGCAAATCCCATACTGAAAACAGCTATTTATTGGCAGCAGAGAGCCAGGGTGGGCAGCAAAATGGTGGAACCCCTTGGATGGCATGGTAACATTTGACTGCTGCATCTAAGCTGTTAAAACCCTGGATCGGTTATGGAGCAGAGTGTTAGCTGTCAGTTACAGCTAACACCCTGCTCCATAACCAATTGGGGGATTTAACACCTTGGATGCAGCGGTCAAACATGCCGTGTGTGCTCGCAAAGGGGTTAAAAGGATGTGACGTCAAAGGGCTGGCTGCTGCCTGGCTGCACGCATGGCATGATAGGTGATCCCAGAGTTCCTTGCCCCATGTAGAGCAGCCATTTTGAACTGAATGCAAATTGTTACCCCCGAAGCGTGAGGAAATTCGAATTTGCTGCAAATCAAATATTTCCTGAAATTCAGATCGAATTCCACTTCTGCAGCTTCGATTCGCTCATCTCTAGATATCATGTAAAACAAAACATTCCCAACAGTGTTGTGTGTGTATATACTGAATATGCCTGTTACATTGAGGCAGGCATCTCAGCCTGCCTCTTCTCTCCCTGCAGCTGGCTACATACCCATATATACTAGGAATGTTATCTTTACTGTAAATCTATTGTTCCATCCAGTCTCTCTGACTATCAGCACTGATTGCCAACAGTTCGACTCTTTTCTGTCTGTAGCGCATCCCAGGTATTAGTTAGTAGGTGCACTAGGGAGAGCCAGGCTGTCAACTATCACCATTGACAGTCAGTGCAAAAGTCAGAGAGACAATAAAAATGTTGAAATGACTGTTACACTTTAAATGTCAGGTGGATCACCAAGCAAGTCTGCAATGACATTTTAAAACATCATTGTAAAGTCTGCAGATGCAGAAGGGAGCTGGTTGTCATTGACAAGGCAAAGGCAGTTTACTTGTTTCAGGATCTTCCATGATTCTATTGAATCAAGGTCAGGTCTTCGACTTGGCCACTCCAAAACTTTAACTTCTTCTTTAACCGTTCTTTGGTAGGAACACTTGTGTGCTTGGGGTCGCAATCTTGCTGCTTGACACACATTCTTTAGAGTGTGTGTCCTAACATCTGCCATAATATCACAGCGGAAGTCAGGCAATTAAATGTGGAGGCCACTCAAGAGCTGAGCAGCTGTGATAGCCACCAGGTTTCCAATGCGGAAACCCATCAGCAATGCCTGCAAACAGTGCCCACACTAATCACAGGCTTTAACCAGTGATCCCTTCACATGACAGCTGGGAACCTATTGAAGTCTTCTCTCCTATTTCTTTCTATATGGGGCCTGTATTACAAGTGGTATTTTGCAATGCATTACAATTGTAAAAATTACAGGAAAAAAGTTAAAAAAAGTGTAAAATGCAATACACCACTTTTCCTAGAACACAGATAAATGTACTAAATACTAAAGGTTCACATACTTTTGTTGCTCAAAGATATGATATTGGGTCACTTCCTTCTATAAATAAGTTCAATATTTCTGACTTCACTTTATCTACTTTTAGTACTTGTATGTAAATCTGATATAGTTTTAGGTCAAATTTATGCAGAAAAAATACTAAATTCTGAAGGGTTCTCAAACATTACAGCACCACTGTAAAAATAAAGCCAATAAACTGATCAAAAAAGCATGTTATCGCTTTCGTAACAAAAAACAAACATGGTTGTCTACACGTGGGGCCCACCCACCTCACCTTGTGTAAAATGATTAACTATACTGTAACATTACATTTTATTTAGATCTCACAGAAAATAAATGGTTTCAAACGCTAAAACTTAACTTTTAATATTTTAATATAAAAAATATACAAAGGACGTCCACTAATCTACTAAAAGACAGATCAATGTGGGCTGTGCCTGCCTATTCAAAGTTTATTCAGGATTTAAATGTTAGACAGTATTCACACTCTCCAACTTTCCACTGGACCTAGGGTGTAATTAGATACTTTCACCACCCTTAGACTAAGGTTATAGTATCACGGCTGCATCATACAACAGGTTAGTATTTTGTCAGTTGCTCTTAGTGCTAGGAAAACCCAAACACCTGATCCCCACACACAATTTGTAAAGCATCACTGACTAGACTCCTGCACAGCCATGATGTACCTCCACAACCCTAGTCTGTAGTATGTACATATGCCAGTAATCTAGGTACAGGTCACAGTAACTTCATTTCCTGTCATTAAAATGTTATAACCATAAGGGAAACTATGATATTCTGACCCTTATACTCAATAAACACCTATATTGCAGCCATTACTGATATCCCCTATGTTGACTCCAGGGATATACAGCTACCATTTCCATTAGTGACTCAAATTCCACCATCTAATCTCCAGGCTACTCAGACTGCCCCAGTCTCCAGTCAGTCCTTCATGCCCCCAAGTGGTATGGCTTGTGGTCAACTAACTCAAAAATGGAAAATAAACTTGCTCTACGCGTTTCCCCTGTTATCTGTATCAGGTTCATCAGGAGCCAATGCTAATAAACTTATCAATTGGTCTAAGCTGCTATAAATATTTTTCAAAAATGCAGTTACAACTGCAGTTCCTGGAGCACTGATGGTGTGCGCCAGTGTATAGAGTAGCCTACGCCACACTGAGCCTTGCCTGCTTTATAAAGGTCAGCCCATTCATTCGGTGCCACCCCCTTTCCTAATGCTGTCTGCAGTGAGCCAATAGAAATCACTAGCTCACTCCACCTATCATGCCTCCTAGGGGGTGTGTCCACCTCAGTCCTCTACTGGGTTCATGTGACTGCCAATCATGTGACCACTGAATGTAAACAATTACAGTGATCCAGCGCTAGACGGTGAATCTAGTGATTCACATTTGATTTTCACCTAATCTACATAAGCTGCTGATCATCAGGCCGCTGCGTCTCAGCCATTCCGATGATCAAGGGCCAACTGGTAATTTTGTATACTTAACCTCCATTCCTCCATATACCAGGTCATAAAACCAGAGGGGAGATATCCAAAACAGAGTTCAATCCGGATCCATATTATCCTATCACAACCGTACTCTAAAGGAGTCGGAGGTTAGGTATAACCCCAGACCGTGACAGCGGATGGATCATAAATCTACCTATCATAGTTCACATACAGTGGGTTCCCCCTTATTGTTCCCCATCAAACTATAGATAACCTAACCATCCCACTCAGATCCATTTGCATACCTCCTAATGGTCAATCCCTATAACTCTTTTCTATTTCTCAACCCTCTGATTGCGTACCAAAACTACCGTACATCATAGCTATGACCCATCAATCACCACAACATTATATTGTAAAATCGTACCTCACCACCTAGATTCAGGCAATGCAAAAGATAGCGGAAGAGAGACCCCTTAACGTCTACCCATCTAAATACAGGGCAATAAATGACACGATACACCTCCCATATTTCTCACCCCTATTTATCTTTCTTCAATAAATGGCGCAAAGGATATCAAATCATTGAGGCCTCTAGGTTTGACACAGTCAAACCTAAATATCCATTCCGCTTCCTTCCTCAAAATTGCCCTATCCCAATCTCCTCCTCGTGGTGACTTGTGTACTAACTCAATGCCCTGAAATCTCAATGTAGATGGGTCACCTCCATGTTTGCTCCAGAAATGTAAACTCAGGGGATGTTCTTCTCTCCTGTTAATATTTCCCACATGATCTAATATCCTACGACATAATTCCCTTTTCGTTTTACCCACGTAATTCACTGGGCACGGACAGGATGCGACATACACCACACCCACAGAGCGGCAATTAATGAAATCTCTCGTATAATATTTTTTACCCGTAGCTGCCGCCGTAACTTCACGTCCCTTCAAAATAAATTCACAGGCCCTACAACCACCACACCTAAATGTGCCTGCCGGTCTTTCATTCCCCAACCAGGTACCCCCAGACTCCTCTGGTTCCAGATGACTATGAACTAGTCTGTCTCTGAGGTTCCAGCCTCTTCTGTAGGTGATTGATGGATATTCAGATACCTTATCCCTTAAATCAGGGTCCTGTCGAAGGATATCCCAATATGATCTCTGTCAACCACCATTCTGGAACCTTGATCAAATGTCCCGATTAATCTAATGATATTTTGGGGAGGCGGTTCATCTTTTGGTAGAAGTAATCTGTCACATTCTGTCGCAAAATGTCTAGCATCCTGGAGCACATTTTTCGGGTACCCTCTACTCCTAAATCTTTGCTCTAATAATTGAGATTGAGTACTAAATTCCTGGACCGAAGAACAGTTTCTGCGTACATGTAAAAACTGTCCCTTGGGGATCCCACTACGAAGTGGTCTCGGATGGGAGCTTTCCCACCTCAAGAGATTGTTTGTTGCTGTCTCCTTACAATACAAAGTGGTGGATATATTCCCATCACTCCCAATTGATATACTAAGGTCCAGGAAATTAATATTGTTTTGACTGATGGTCGCTGTGAATTTCAAGTTCAAATCATTAATGTTCAATTTCCTCACGAACTCCCAGAAACATTCCACTGAGCCAGTCCATATTAACAATGTCATCAATGTATCTGAGCCATAGGAGGATGTGTCTAGTCCATTCCTCCCATGCCTCAGAAAAGACGTGACGCTCCTCCCACCACCTAGTACCTAGATTACTGGCATATGTACATACTACAGACTAGGGTTGTGGAGGTATATCATGGCTGTGCAGGAGTCTAGTCAGTGATGCTTTACAAATTATGTGTTTGGGTTTTCCTAGCACTAAGAGCAACTGACAAAATACTGACCTGTTGTATGATGCAGCTGTGATACTATAACCTTAGTCTAAGGGTGGTGAAAGTATCTAATTACACCCTAGGTCCAGTGGAAAGTTGGAGAGTGTGATTACTGTCTAACATTTAAATCCTGAATAAACTTTGAATAGGCAGGCACAGACCTCATTGATCTGTCTTAGTAGATTAGTGGACATCCTTTGTGTATTTTTTTTATATTAAAATAAAAGTTAAGTTTTATCGTTTGAAACCGTTTATTTTCTGTGAGATATGAAGTAATAGGGAATGGTGTAGAACCCGCTGTGAGACTACATTTTATTTAGAGTCTCAACATATTCCACAGCACTTTAGTTTGTAGGGTTCAAGTACAGACAGACATTACAAAGTAATAGTCAATTCACATAATGGGATTGAGGGCCCTGCTTGCAAGAATTTACAATCTGTTAATGGTTGCACTGTTTCATGGGTATACATGGCCATATGATTTTTTTTTTTTTTTTTTTTTTTTTTTTTTTGCTTGGACCCACCTCACTGCAACTTCACTCATGGCCACCATGTAGAGCTTGCTGTCTGAGGGCAACATGGTGACACTAGGGGAGCCAAAAAAAGAAACCCTATCTGCTCAAAAAGCAGTTACATGTGTGGATCCCATAGACTTGAAGGACTCTTCTCTCCACCAATCTTAAGTGGAATGTGGAACTGAGGCTCATACAGAGACTCAAATGCTAGTGTGAACCTAGCATGACTTTGGCCACAGCATAGGTAATGGTGTCCTAAATGTCCCCCTCATATAGGTAGTGCCATAAGTGTCCCCCCCCGACATAGATATTAGTGCCCTTTGCAGGGATTAGGTAATAGTCCCCTCACCCCACATTCTGTCCAGGCCACATTACTGAATTGTATACCTAATTTCTCTCCCTTCACAATGCTAACTCTGGTTATGGGAGCAGGAGACTAGAAAAGACATACAGGTTGCCATGTGCTGCATCAGAGCAGTGTAGGATAATGTAGGTATCCAATTTAAGAGCAGGCAGCAGTAATGTGGGTTAGGGGCAGCCTAGTCACAAGTGTCACGAACTAATAAAACTCATTTATCCATAGCCTTGTAGCTTCAACACAGTTTTACACTATAAGGTACTCTTTCTCCTTTTTGTTTTGTAATACCCTAAGCATTGTTTCCCTTTCCCAGTATATGTGAATTGAACACTGCAAGGCTAAAATGTCAAGGTTTCATCCAAGAAACACTAAGGCTTTTTGTCTTTTATGCAAGGCTTCCCCTTATTACATAGAAACATTTATTTTGAAAACTTAGTGTAATTTGTGCATTGGCCTTGAATGCAGCAGAAATAACCAAATTTCGAAATAAAACGACTGGAGTTTTACTGCTCTTGCGATTCTATTTCTTAGAAATAGAAGGCCTGTTTGTATTGTCATACAATTATACACGTCTAAAGAAAAGTATCTATAGGTCATTATCAATTTTATATTTACAAATATTTTAATTGCCTTCTACCCTTTCTGATACTCAGCATATACGTATATCAGTGGGAACCCCATTTCTAGCTGTTTAACCCCTTAGATGCTATGGGAAGGGGCTCCCTGCATCAGAAGTGTTGATTATATTATACAAGCAATCAAGGCACTCAAAGGAAAGTAAAAATAAAGCAATTAAAACAAAATAAAAAAAACCTCACCCTCTGTTTCTCTATGTAAAAAAAAAAAAAAGCTAAAATCCCACAATTTATAACTTTGCATCTGTAATAACTCAAAATATAAAATAAACCCTGATATTTTAGGTACCCCAAAATAAGAAACCATTTAAAAACTGCAGCTTGTCCTACAAAAACAAGCTCACAGATGGCTCTGTCAACAGTAAACATTATGAATCTATGATGAAAGGAACACCACCAGGGGAAATACATGGTATTAAGAACTGGGGTATGTGAACTTTTGAACAGGGTCATTTAGATGTTTTTGGTTGTCATTATGACTTAAAAAGAGAACACAGAAGTTTGACAATAATTGCTTTCAACCAACCTCTAACCATGAGTGGGGAGTTTTTGTGTTCATTCATATTCTCTGAAAAAAGGCCAAAAAATGCCAGGGTATGTAAACTTTAGCACAACTGTGTTAAAAAAAAAAAAAAAAAAAAAAAAAAATGGTATTGCCACATCCTTAACCTGTGCTAAAAAAAACTAGTTACTCTGTTGGTGAATATCAGAAAAAATGTGGGGGCGGCATCAAAAAATTGCTGTTAGACTGGTGAATTCCTATTCCTCTTCATCTTCTGCCGCGATCTGACAGGATATCAATGTTGACAAGCTCACTTGATTTAAAATTAAATCCTCTGTGGGCAACCTAGTTTTTTATGTATAGATGCAGAAACTAATTTCTTCCCCAGTGCACCCAGTTTGTGGGTACACCTGAAAATCAGGGGTGATGGTATGTTTACTGCACTGCACATATTTTGATACGATGGCTACAATACTTAAGTGTTTGTTTGTTTTTTTTTTGGATTTTTTTTTTTTCTTTTGAACTTGAAATTTAAGGTTCCATAAAAATAAAATGACAGTGCATAGTATAGTATAATACAGTACATTATAAATGGTAAGTGGTGGTAAGGGAAAAGAGAGGAAGTGAAGGGGGAGGTAGGATGAAGCATAGTAAATGGTGATTATGATATGAGACTCAGATATGGATTTATTGTATTAATATTCGCTCACATATTATGGTTCCTGTCATCAGCAATTTGGTTACAGGCTTGGGGGGGGGGGAGGGATGTGGTTCCTGCGATCTGTAGTCAACAACCCTTTGATCCCCAGAGTCACCTCGATACTCCATTTTAGTAATTGACTGAAACCCAATTTTTTTTTTTTTTTTTTTTTTTTTTTTTTTTTTGTGGGGAGGGGGAGATAGCTGCACAAAATAAAACAAATGAAAGAGATTGTAGTCATAGTGATTACTCACAGCAATTTCTTTTTTTTGCTACTATATATTTTTTTTATTTCCATCAGCATGCCTGTCATTTTATGTGGCACTTCAGGGGCCAATGGCTGAAAGTGAAAAGCATTGTAAATATGGTAAACGCTGATAATGATATGGAGTTAAACAATGAAGTAAAACAAAGGGCATGGTTTACATGTCATAATTGTGCCCCTTAGGACACATTAATGCAGCTATTTACACACTTCTAATTTCTCATGCGTGAGGTAATCTCAGGATAACAACGTCCTATTTGTTGTTCGCACTGTAGTTATGCTTGAAAGACTTCCTTGTATAGTGTTTATCCAGACCAGCTTTACTACAAATTTTCATTAAAAGACCGTATTACTAAGAATGTTCTTGAGGTAAAAGCATGCAGATGACGCACTATTCTGATAACAGTTTAACTCCCTCAATCATTTCTGCTTGATCTAGAAAATGTGACTAGAATCTGCATATTCCCAGCAATAAGCCAAGTGTGAATACACTTAAACTCTTTTAGTAAAGACAAACTTGAGCATAACTAGCAAGCGTAGTAACAGATATGGGGCCCAACAACTATAGGAGCACTTTTGCCACCCGTTCTGATTATGGATGGAAAAGTGGGTACATCCCTGCCATTCTTTGTGTGCAACTTATCTGCATCTGACTCCCTAAGTATAGGAATCCAGGAAGCATATATTTGTAAGTCTATATTGGGCCTAAACTTTGGAGTGCAATGGGTAAATCAGGATTACTTGTAGTTGTATGGAATTTGGAAAATATTGCACTTTCACCTTCCAGTAGCCCGCAGTCCCTATTTTTCTCCATGAGAAATTAATGGAGAAAAGGGAGGATGCGACTGCAGAAATCTTTCCCTCATTGTCTGTTATACACAACTTTGGTCTACAGCAACTGTCAAGATTAGAACCCACCATAATCCTTGGTTAACCCTGTCAACACTGCTATAGCTGCACTGTACTCAAAGCTCTTTTTTTAAGGGTGACTATCTGTCCTGGTGGCCTTGCCATAATGTTTGGCATCACCATAGGGACATTTGGAGATCTATTAAGTCTGCTATCTCAAGTAATGTTCTATATTCATGCACAGGACAGGCGTGATATGCTGGCATACAGAAGTTGGGCACAAACTTATCCTCATGGTATCGCTAACAGATTATGCCATCAATGTAAAAGGAGAATGTTAGTTATATGTGCTGAAAACAAATCCTAACATTATGTTTGATTCCTAATTTTAGAAAATATATCAGCAGAATATATATTTTTGTAATAATAATAATAATTAATAGTCCTTTAATAGTCCCACAATGGGGAAATTCAGTGTGTTACAGCAGCAAAGATAAGCAAATACAAATACAACATGTACAGGAATGTTCCAAGGTAAGAGGCATTACTTTGATAGCCAACAGACATATAGGAAATACTATATAAATGGAGTGAAATTGATCTGCCCACATTAACCATATTGATCAGTAATTCTAAATATTGGAAAAATAATGTACACCAATGAGAAAATCATAGACATCCCACAGCACTATCATTTATAATAACTGTACCATATTAAAAAGGAGCCTGGCCATTTGAGGAAATGAGACGACAATGAATATTCTATGAATAACCAATGAAGTTTAATCCAAGAACTAGGAGAAAAAAAAATCTGCTGCTTTGCCCAATTTACAATATGAGATTGGGAAACTGGGTAAAAGCTGCCATGGATGGTAGCCAGGAAAAAAGATGTAACATATTTCACATTTCCTGTCCATCCATGGTAACAATTTTAAGCTGAAACTTATATCTTAGCAGTTAAAAGACTACAAAGCCACAAAAAAATGTCCATCTCATATGGATGTGTTTGTGAAGTATTTCATGTCCATGTTAACCGCATTAACAAATATCAAACTTCAACCAACCTTTTTCAATATGGATTTACTAGGGCACAAGAACAGGTAGATGTGACGCTGCTGTAGAAATTTTTTTTTTTTTTTTAAATTTCCAATTAGGCCAGGGGAGGTAAAAAAAACAAACAAAAAAAACCCCATACACTCCTGTCCCCTGTGTCCTTCCAGGGCAGTTCTGTCCAGCAGCTCGGTTGCATTCTGTGGAATTTCTCGCTGGCTGTGATGTCCCTGTTACCTGAGGCTGCTGAATGGCCTTAGCGGTCATATGTGGCAGGTACTTTTGCCGGCTGACAACAACGGAACTGCAGGATCAGACCATGTGGGGAGCCTGCATAGCTTTTTTTTTTTTTTTTTTTTTTTTTTTTTTTTCCCACCACCCCCGGCCTATTATAAGAGTCGGCCCTATCTGCATTATGTAATTTCTCTGTTGCTTGGTATATCTTAATTTTGAAAAGACCATAGTTTTTACACTGCCTGATTGCAAACCAGGGCATGGTCACACAACTACCCCTTTTCAAGAGTAAGTCATCTTAGATGACTGTGGATCCAGCTACAAACACCCTTTGACAGTAATAGAAATTGGGTGCCCTGAGTCCTTAGGAGTGGGAGGCACTTGCTTTCTACTGTGGCTATTTCCTACGTCTATGATCTTCTATGACAAACTAAGGGATATGGGTTTCCCAGATCAGGATACTGTGGCCTATTCTGAGGGGCTCAAGCTCCCTGCACTCCTGCCGATCAGCTATTTGAAGGGACAATGCTTTGGCATCTTCATTGTTTACATGGGTCTATCTACCTGCACATCATGGAGCAAGCTGCAATACCCTGCATAGCTACTACTATATGTGCATTGTTCAGATAGTTGGACCAAGTTAAATAAGATAGCGGAAGCAGAACTCCTGCAAGTGCCATAGCCAATTCAAACAGCTGATTTGTGTGGTGTCAATAGTCGGACCCCTTAGCTGTCTGATATTAATGAACTATCTTAAAATATCCATGCTTATAACTGTCGTGTCTAATTTGTATAATGCGGACAAAAGCAACCACAGCTCACCAGTACTAAATCTTCTACTGTATAGCAGTAGAGATCAGTGTATATGTTAGAGTGCAGGATAAGCAAGCATCAGAGAAAATCCAATGTTAAAGATTAATCCAGCATATGGAAGACTGAATCCAAATGAAAACATAAGAGACACAAACTATGTAAAAGAACTGCCATCCAATAAAACATTAGTCGCTCGCCCTTTACTGGATGAAAGTTCTTATGAATATTTTTTTTTTTTTTTTTTTTTTTTCTCCACCACTTACACTATTACAAACACTAAATAATTTGGATCCAGTCTTTCATGTGCTGGCTTATTCTAAAATGGTATATGCTAATATAGATCAATAACAAAGTATATAAATTAGAAGACCCTTTCAAATTATATTAATCTAAATTTAAGGCAAACCAAGTGAATTAGGTTCATAATACTAGAAATGACACTTCAAATTAGCTAAAGATGATTTACATTTCAAAGTCATAACCAAAAATGCTTAAAGGGTTTGTCTAGGAATTTTTCATGGACTATTAGGATAGGCTATAAATATCTCTATCTGATTAGTTGGGAGCTGCCAGCCCTCAAACAGATCACCTGTACGAAGCAGCTTCTGACACCCGTACTGTATACAACACTGGGTCAGAAGCACTTGGCCTGGTCCCTATACAGTGGACAGGTGCTAGTACTGCAGGTCAACTCCCATTGAAGTCAGGGCATGGAGCCAACTGCTTCCAGCCCCATGTTGCATATAACATGGGCATCTGAAGCAGCCTTGTATAGTAGATCCATGTGGAGCCTGCCTGTCAGTCTCCAAACAATCAGATATTTTATGGCCTACCATAAGGATAGTGTTATGAAATTGCCTCTAAAGCAATTCCCCAAAAAAATGCAGACAATGCAGCAGAACAAGAGAGAATAAGCTACCTAAATCTGAAATTGTCCTGAGAGATTGAGTCTAAGACTACCCAAATGTCTTCACCAGAGCCCGCCGCAAGGTCTTGACAGGATCTGGACTCAGGTTATTGCCCCAGAAGCTAGTGTACTAAACAGATGCACTACAAAAAGAAATCAAACTCTGAACCATAGCGCAAAAAAACCAAATTCTAATCAAAGCAGGAGAGCACAGAATATCCAAATCAGAAACCTGTACAAGCCAAGGTCAATCCGAGAGTTCAGAGCAAGTGGATATCCAGTAAATGAGCCAAAGTCAGTCACCAAGAAAACAGCAAACAGATCTGTTCTGAGAACAGGAACCTAGCTAATAATTCATTGATAGCAGGCACATGAAGTTGTGACCAGACAATAAATATCCCTCCTCAGCTGCTGATTGCAGCTAATCAATGCTGCTTCATTCTCCAGAGTCAGTGAAAGCTTCACCTGTCAGCATAGTGACCTTAAAGTAACAGTAGCGAGCAGTGCTTCAGTGAGGAGAATGCATACAGAGAATTCTAACAGGACCTTAATTAATCATGGACAACCCCTTTAAAGCATACCTTTCCTGAATAGTGCAGGTGAAATAGTGCAGGTTCTTATGAACCTTCGAAAAACCTCTTAGAAAGAAAGTGTTTCAATTTACACTTTAAGACTCAACTCTATACTTAGGCTCATGCTGAGATGTGTATGAAGAGGGGAGGAAGAGGAGGTGGGGTCCATTTAATTGACTGCCTCATTATGTGCAGTGCAAGAGTCTTACCATAAATGACACACTCTCACTCATAACATAGTAAAGTGTGTCTCTTCCAGTAGCTGCCGCCTCCTCCTCTCCCCTCTACATAGATTTCTATGGAAAAAGTAACTCAACCTGAAAAATTGACACACGTATTCTTTAATAAGATATAATACAAAGTCTCTTATAATCACCTGTACTAAACATTTATATAAAGTTGCTTTATATTCAAGGTATGCTTTAAACCAATCTAAAATAGTAGTAAATGTATTATATGCACTAAAACAGAAACAAATGTCACACAGAACAGCTTAATATTTTTATTTAGCCTCTAAAACAACTTGAGTGCCAAGATCCATAGTGTCCTTCCAAGGTTGGATTATCACTTTTGCTACCAACTTCAGGATTACTGCAGCTAACACTTGCTATGGCTCAGATTCTTAGTAGCTGAAACATAAAGGAAGTTATTAATGTGCCACAGTAGACCTCATCTGGTTAAAGGGAGCCTGTCATCATTTTCATGATACCTGAACCACAGGCAGCCTGAAATTCTGAAAGACACACATTGTATGTTTTTTTTTATTTTTTTTTTTGGTTTTTTTTAAACTCAAATGTTACAGCATTTCAGTGAAACATACTTTAAAAAGGGATGGGAAGAAGAATCTCCTGTGTTGCCTTCTCGCCCTGCCTGGCCTGATTGACTGACAGGTCTTTCTCTGTACACAAATAGATACTTGTCAATCAAGCTGAGCATAAATATAAATTCAAACACTCCTTTGGTTATGCAAAAAGTGAAGAAAAATTTTGTGTTTTACAATTTATCCTTGTCCATGCAGCAGTACAGGGTTATATAAGAGTATAAAAGTTAACATGTAGACTTGTAAATACTTGGCAGAGTCTCCCAGACACTTCGGTTGTTTATACTAATACGGCACTGACAAGCCATCCAAATAGCACCCTACTTTACTATACAGAGTGCAGAAAAATATTTACATACTACGTAATCAAGCGGAGCAGGCAGCATGAAAGTGATGACCCGTTCCCTTTTAAGATCCAAACTCATGCCCTGGCAAAAATCTTTCACATGTCATATAAAATGATACACTTTTCCCAATGTTGTGTGCATAAATACGGACAAAGATTATAGACCTACACCTGACTAGAATCCAGTAGATCTGTTTCTTTTAACTTTATTTTGGTTAGCTCTGATGCCTTGCACAATTGGGGTCCTAGATACAAATCCAACCAATAACCACATGTCCATGTATGCCTATGTATGAGTCTGTATGTGCTGATCGGTTTTCCTCCAGTGTCTCTGGTTATCTCCCAAGGCTTATGCCTCATGTAGCGACCCGTTTGAAAAAACATGGCGGCAACGCATCGCAGTTCTTCCTGCAGTGCTTTTCACAAGGCTTGCAGAGGTTTCCTCTGTGGACTTTCTGCTTCCATTATGCCTATAGGGAAACCGTCGGCGTTTCTGTAGGTATAATTGACATGCTGTGATTTCCAAAACTGCAACGGTTTTGGAAATCGCAGTGTCTGCTGCATGTATCTTGCCACACTGCGGGGATGGGATTTGCTAGAATCACATCCACTACAGACTGTAAAACGTGGCATTTCCACTGCGGCATTTAAGCAACGTGGGGCCCAGCCTAAAGTGGTTAAAGGGGTTATCTGGAGAATAGTAAAGCTTACCAGTGCATTCCCTGCACTGGTTAAGCTTTGCTAGTAATGTAGATCCTGGTCCCTTGTAGCCCCATTCATTACTCTTGTAGAGGGCTGTGAGGGAGGCCAGAACTCTGGTTTCTCTCTCCTGCAGCTGCTTCAACTCTTGGTGACCTGACCAACTCCATTCTTCTGAAGTGAGCTGTGACTTGTCTGAGGATTCGGTGACGTCAGAGCCAGAGCGATTGCAGTGGAGATAGTGGAATGAGAGTTCTGGCCTCTCATGCAGCCCTTTGCCAAATTAAGGAACGGAGTTCCAGGGAACCAGGGTGTAATTCAGCAATAAAGCTTAA
Source organism: Leptodactylus fallax (assembly GCA_947044405.1). Classification (NCBI taxonomy): domain Eukaryota; kingdom Metazoa; phylum Chordata; class Amphibia; order Anura; family Leptodactylidae; genus Leptodactylus; species Leptodactylus fallax. The sequence goes on from CAMRHE010000526.1 coordinate 88,780, forward strand.
CCAATGCAGGGAATACAATGGTAACTTTTATTACTCCCTCAATAACCCCTCAATTAGCTTTCAATAAAGTTTGTGTGTGTGTTTGCAATATAGACTTTATTTAAATACTATTACTAAATATATACATTTTACAAAAATGTACATGCATCAGATATAAAGATGAATATTGGGAGGCGGGAAAGAGAAATAGAGCATTTAAATTGTGAGCCCCTCTAGTGAAAAGGCCTGATGTACTGAGATGGTTATCATTTACATCACTGCAAAATATGTTGGTGCTTTTATAAGCAACAGAAATAGATTAATCATTTCAATGTTACTGTCACACAGTCTATTTTTAGTGGGAAGTAGTCAGGGTTTCCCAGAACCTGTGTTCTTTCTCATTTATTACTCTCCAGTGGTCATAAGGCCATCAAAGTTCATGGATAATAATGGATATATACGAATATGCACCACAGTGTAAAATCAATAGTCTGCAGCTTCAACAAAGTGGTGGTAATAACACTTTCTGGTCTACAGTCATTGGAGGTCTGGATTCATCAGGTGCAGTGGCATAAATACAGCGGGTAGCGGCTGCCACAGGGCCTTGGACATTAGGGTGTCCGGCGGGCCCCTGATAGGGTGTGTTTTTTGTTTTTTTTAATCTGCAGTGTGCATGAGTTGCTCCAAAAGGGGCCCACTTTGGCTCTGTCGCCCAAGGTCCCACACAAACCTGGAGCTGGCCCTGCATGCAAGTTTCAATGTTTTCCCTTTACTGAAAATTGTTGTCAATGATACTGTCCTTGACATGAAGAGAGAAAATCCTGCCATGTGATGTTAATAGAAATGAATGCACAAACATGTGGATGTAGCGTCATTGTTCAGGAATTTTTTATTTATTTTTTTTTCCTCCTGTCTTGTACAAAAATAAAAGTAGTAAGGGATTTTTTTTTTTTTTTGCCTGTTGTCTAAGAGTGGCTATTGGGTTTTTGAAAGCCAGTCACGAGTGGGACACTCGCAAATAAGTGTTTCTTTCATCATATAACAATCTTAGACTGACTACTATTCAGTACAAGAGCTATACATCAGCCTTATGATTGGACTTTTCAGTAATTCTAAATTGAGTATCTGAATCTTTTGTATTTTGCTTCTATAGCTTGCTGTGTGGCCAACATTAAGCTCGAACAGACAATCATATCATGGATCTATGGGCTTAAACTGTACCACCATATGCCATATCTTACTTTGAAGGCATTTTATAGTTGTAGTCTCAAAGTTCTCCCATGTGAACAGTCTACATCTTTAGTTATTTATAGAATTGCTTTATTAATTTGTTTGGCACTGTTGTAATTTTACATTTTTAATAAAAGAACTACAAAATAATGTGCATGGACCCAAGATCAAATTTATGGTTTAAAGAATGAACACCGCTACAAGTGTTAAAACTTTTGTACATGTCATGGCCAAAAGGTTTGAGTGATACAAATATACATTTTTACAAAGTCTACTGCTTCAGTTTTTCTAATGGCAATTTGCATATACTCCAGAATGTTATAAAGAGTGATCAGCTTAACAGCAATTACTTGCAAAGTCAATATGTGCCTAGAAAATGAACTTTATCCCCCAAAACACATTTCAACATCATTGCAGCCCTGCCTTAAAAGGACCACCTAACATCGTTTCAGTGATTGCTCCATTAACACAGGTGTGGGTGTTGGTGAGGACAGGGCTGGAGATCAATCTGTCATGATTAAGTAAGAATGACACCACTGGACACTTTAAAAGGAGGCTGGTGCTTGCCATCATTGTTTCTCTTCTGTTAACCATGGTTATCTCTAAAGAAACACGTGCAGTCATCATTGCACTGCACAAAAATGGCCTAACTGGGAAGAGTATTGCAGCTAGAAGGATTGCACCTCAGTCAACAATCTATTGCATCATCAAGAACTTCAAGGAGAGAGGTTCCATTGGTGCCAAAAAGGCTCCCGGGCGCCCAAGAAAGACCAGCAAGCGGCAGGACCGTCTCTTAAAAGTGTTTCAGCTGCGGGATCGGGCTACCAGCAGTGCAGAGCTTGCTGAGGAATGGCAGCAGGCAGGTGTGAGTGCATCTGCACGCACTGTGAGGCGGAGACTCTTGGAGCAAGGCCTGGTCTCAAGGAGGGCAGCAAAGAAGCCACTTCTCTCCAGAAAAAACATCAGGGACAGACTGATATTCTGCAAAAGGTACAGGGAGTGGACTGCTGAGGACTGGGGTAAAGTCATTTTCTCTGATGAATCCCCTTTTCGATTGTTTGGAACATCTGGAAAACAGCTTATTCGGAGAAGAGGTGAGCGCTACCACCAGTCTTGTCTCATGCCAACTGTAAAGCATCCTGAAACCATTCATGTGTGGGGTTGCTGCTCAGCCAAGGGAATCTGGTCTCTCACAGTCTTGCCTAAAAACACAGCCATGAATAAAGAATGGTACCAGAATGTCCTCCAAGAGCAACTTCTCCCAACCGTCCAAGAGCAGTTTGGCGCTCAACAATGCCTTTTCCAGCATGATGGAGCACCTTGCCATAAAGCAAAGGTGATAACTAAATGGCTCAGGGAACAAAAGATTTAGATTTTGGGTCCATGGCCTGGAAACTCCCCAGATCTTAATCCCATTGAGAACTTGTGGTCAATCATCAAGAGACGGGGTGGACAAACAAAAACCAACAAATTCAGACAAAATTAAAGCATTGATTCTGCAAGAATGGACTGCGATCAGTCAGGATTTGGTCCAGAAGTTGATTGAGAGCATGCCAGGGAGAATTGCAGAGGTCCTGAAGAAGGGTCAACACTGCAAATATTGACTTGCTGCATTAACTCATTCTAACTGTCAATATAAGCTTCTGTTACTCATAATATGAATGCAATTATATTTCTGTATGTGATAAAAACATCTGACAAACACACATAAAAACCAGAGGGCAGCAGATCATATGAAAATATAATTGTCATTCTCAAAACTTTTGGCCATGACTGTACAGAAATATGAATCTACATTTTACTTCTATCTGCTCTACTCTACAGTCTGCTTTTTCCTATCATCATGTAACTTATCTTATGACTCTTACATAGCCAACAATTTCAAAACCTGGTTAACACAAGCATTTCCTCAGAGCAGATTTCTTAATCAGAATGTCACCCTCCTAATCATGGTGTCACTCATTTCTTGGTTAAATTTAGGAAAGTTACTAACAAATTATCTTGAACTTGTGTAGTATCAAACCAAGAATAAGCATATTACAAAAAACAGTTCACATAGTCAGTATAGTTACAAGGCATAATCATCAAAAAGAACATATATAGATGTATCAGGAGGTCAAAAACGTCAGCCATCAGTATTATATGCATAGTTCTATCCTGCATCCAGGTCTCAAACATACAGGCAGAGGCCATACTGTTGGAGGACCACAACAGACACACGGACTACTAAAATAGCGGCTAACAACAATGCCCGATGGAACCTATTGATTATAATGGGATCTGTTGGTTCTGTTCTTGTAAATGAAACCACTGGTTGGACTTGCAGCACTTTTTTGTTTGACAAACTTCAGCTGCCATTGTGACAGTCTCCAAACAGAGACTCTGACACATGTATGAACCCTGCCTAAGATGATATATTGGGTAGGTGAAGGGGGTGCTGCAGTAGCAGTCACTATTAGGTCCTGGACTCTGAGGGGGCCCCAAAGTCTACAACATAAAATATACCAGGAAGACAGCCAAGGAGTGCAAACCTTTTGAAACTGTTCCACTTTGTCCAAGCCAATGACATAATTTTTATTTATTTTTTTCTGAAAGCATTATAGGCTAGCATTTATCCTAGAGAAAACCAGAGAGTTCCAAGTTGGAGATCTGCCACCAATCAGCAATATGAATATATGCTGCCTATAATATAAATTGGTCTAACCTGAATTCTGAATATGACATCTTGATGGGTTTATCACCCTGAAAACATACCCCTGGGTGGGTGTCTTGAACATGTGACCCCTGTAAATTTCAGTTAAGCAAATAATTTGAGTCCACTAGGCAGACAATAACATGCCCACAATATATACTGTACATAGTACCTTTTATCAGGACATCCTGTAAGACACAGTGGCCACACTAAGTCCTATGTAAGATTTTTCAATTAAGTAGAAGTGCCAGCTACTCTTATTCAGGATCTCACATGTCTGCCATCCTTGTATGGATAAGGTAGAATGGATGTCCTTCTACCATTGTAGCATTAAGTTTAAACTCTGAGGATTTCCCTCTGTAAAACACATGGTTCCCTAAGCTTAAGGCCGGTTGCAGATGACAGTGTTGCAACCGTCCTGTCGTGATTTAAAAGGATGTCCCCATGTGCCACCCATGCATGGGCTGTGCTTCCACAGCTCCTTTCATTAAATGAATAGGAGCCACAGAAGCATGGGCTGCAAATTAGGACAAGAATAGGACTGTCGGCCCGCACACGGGACTGTGGAAATCATGGTCGTGTGTATGGGCCCATAGAAAAATGGGTCAGTGTGCTCTCTAATACATGGATAGCACACTGACCCACAGCACAGTTGTCTGCAACTGGCCTAAAGGGAACCTGTCAGGGCCAGTTTATTGTGGAAAAACCATATATCATGTCCTCTGTAATCTTTCTTTTGCAGCAAAGTAATGTTATAAATATATGAAAACATAAGTCATGTGCATATTACCCTAAGAGTTCACAGTGGAAGGGGGCAGCTTCAGCCTTGTAACCCTGTCCGTTTGCTTTCACATTGGATGCATGATAGTAAGCAGATAATTTGACTAGGCTGAAACTGCCTACCATGACTACTTAGGTTACTTTTTTATGAATTAATAATTAGGTCACTTTGGTTCAGCAGTAAGTTATGGAGGAGCAGCTTTGGAAAGGTCATTACTTGATCCCTGCTTAAATATTGACATGACATAATTTATTTTTCACATGTGAAAGGTTTTAGACAAAAAAAAAATTCTGCAACCAACTGGAGGAACTGGAACTCAACAGTGACCAGAAGCACTCAACGAACTCCTCCAGTCCACCAAATTGAGGTAGTGTTGAGGGGGGCCTGCAGTGTACCTGATGGTGGTGGTAGCTTCCAGGGGGCACTTCCAATTGTAGGCAGCCTCTAAGCTCATGAGCCAGGTGATAGTGGTCGGAAGGGTCCTGATGTAAGCACACAAATGCAGCAGTGCAGGTGAACCAAATGATACTTTACTGAGGCAACAAATAACTAATGCAGTTTCCTGGATAGAAGTACTAGTAGGAGTTCCACTGTGGGAACTGAGGCAGACACAAATATCCAGCAATCGGAAACCAAAAAAACTAAAAAAAAAAAAAAACTTTTTAATTGTCCATTGAAAAAAATCCAATCCATTTAATTCATTGTGAGAATACAGACTTGAGAAAAATTCAATGACCTGCTTATGTGTTTCAGAACTACATGTTAGTCGTAACATAAAACTAAGGGGACACCCAATAATGGGTGTTAAGGCCAGTGTCTAAAAACTCAACTCCAATGATACTACAGTCATGGCCAAAAGTTTTGAGTGACACAAATATTATATTTTCACATGATCTGCTGCCCTCTGGTTTTTATGTGTGTTTGTCAGATGTTTTTATCACATACAGAAATATAATTGCATTCATGTTATGAGTAACAGAAGCTTATATTGACAGTTAGAATGAGTTAATGCAGCAAGTCAATATTTGCAGTGTTGACCCTTCTTCTTCAGGACCTCTGCAATTCTCCCTGGCATGCTCTCAATCAACTTCTGGACCAAATCCTGACTGATAGCAGTCCATTCTTGCAGAATCAATGCTTTAATTTTGTCTGAATTTGTTGGTTTTTGTTTGTCCACCCGTCTCTTGATTGACCACAAGTTCTCAATGGGATTAAGATCTGGGGAGTTTCCAGGCCATGGACCCAAAATCTCTATGTTTTGTTCCCTGAGCCATTTAGTTATCACCTTTGCTTTATTGCAAGGTGCTCCATCATACTGGAAAAGGCATTGTTGAGCGCCAAACTGCTCTTGGACGGTTGGGAGAAGTTGCTCTTGGAGGACATTCTGGTACCATTCTTTATTCATGGCTGTGTTTTTAGGCAAGTGTGAGAGAGCCGATTCCCTTGGCTGAGCAGCAACCCCACACATGAATGGTTTCAGGATGCTTTACAGTTGGCATGAGACAAGACTGGTGGTAGCGCTCACCTCTTCTCCGAATAAGCTGTTTTCCAGATGTTCCAAACAATCGAAAAGGGGATTCATCAGAGAAAATGACTTTACCCCAGTCCTCAGCAGTCCACTCCCTGTACCTTTTGCAGAATATCAGTCTGTCCCTGATGATTTTTCTGGAGAGAAGTGGCTTCTTTGCTGCCCTCCTTGAGACCAGGCCTTGCTCCAAGAGTCTCCGCCTCACAGTGCGTGCAGATGCACTCACATCTGCCTGCTGCCATTCCTCAGCAAGCTCTGCACTGCTGGTAGCCCGATCCCGCAGCTGAAACACTTTTAAGAGACGGTCCTGCCGCTTGCTGGTCTTTCTTGGGCGCCCTGGAGCCTTTTTGGCACCAATGGAACCTCTCTCCTTGAAGTTCTTGATGATGCGATAGATTGTTGACTGAGGTGCAATCTTTCTAGCTGCAATACTCTTCCCAGTTAGGCCATTTTTGTGCAGTGCAATGATGACTGCACGTGTTTCTTTAGAGATAACCATGGTTAACAGAAGAGAAACAATGATGGCAAGCACCAGCCTCCTTTTAAAGTGTCCAGTGGTGTCATTCTTACTTAATCATGACAGATTGATCTCCAGCCCTGTCCTCATCAACACCCACACCTGTGTTTAATGGAGCAATCACTGAAATGATGTTAGGTGGTCCTTTTAAGGCAGGGCTGCAATGATGTTGAAATGTGTTTTGGGGGATAAAGTTCATTTTCTAGGCAAATATTGACTTTGCAAGTAATTGCTGTTAAGCTGATCACTCTTTATAACATTCTGGAGTATATGCAAATTGCCATTAGAAAAACTGAAGCAGTAGACTTTGTAAAAATTTATATTTGTATCATTCTCAACTTTTGGCCATGACTGTATACTCTGCCACTCCTACTGTATGAATGGGAGGCTGTGTGAGTAAATTCCTCCAGGGTTTGAAATGAGTAGGAGCGCCTGGTACTACCTGATCACCTCTCCATTCAGAAAAGTCCCCCATTCACCTCATCAGTGGGGGTCTGAACAGTTGAAACCAGAGGAGCAGAGTATAGGTGGGGCAAAGTACAAAGACACTACTTGCAACTATTTCAAATAACCAATTTACAACTGTTAAACGAAGAAACTGGCGTTCAAGATGAACAAATTTCCCCTATATCTGTATAACAGTAAGAAAAGGAAAACTGATATAAAAGAGCAATGGATTCCTCCCACAGTATATAAGGGAGGTAAGGAATGGAGCTGGCACAGATGCTGGCTAAACAGTAAGGTGACTAGCCAGCTCGGCATTGAGAACTGCACATGTATAGATGTGTATGGAGACAATAAATGTGGACAGAAATGGGGATTGGGTATCATAAATAGGAATGCTGGGAACCAGTGGAAAGAAGCAGATGGCCATTGAATCTGTTCTGACTGACAGCAGACAGTTTTCATGCTAAATTTCTAGTACTGAAGGTGGTGGTGGGTCTCATTCTAAAACATCTGGCTTAACCACCTTTTTACATTTTTGATTCTAGTAACATAAGGAATACTGTTACAGGAATATACATGTGGACAAACAAAATGTTCTACTTGGAGTTAAAAAAAAAAAGTCAAAAAATGTGACATGTGGAAACAGGATGTAGGACTAGACAAGGATCCTCTTTCATGACACCCGTACTCCTCAAAACCACATTTGTTTCAGGAAGAGAAAACACAACATTACTATCTTACTGGGATGTCCAGAAAGCTTGGTAGTCAGTCTGCCAAGCGCCAGTCACTAGTCTCTTGGAAATAAATAAACATTGCTCCTTCTTTGACCTCAGGAACAGAACAAATTCCAGAACAGACTGCTGTTGTAGAGTGTGTGCGTGGGAGAAAGGAGCAAGAATCTGAGGCTCCTCAAAACAGCCTGACACTTATTCATAAAGAACATCTTGTTTTCCATTTGATGTGATATGTGAAATACTTTTTTTTTTTTTTTTTTTTTTTTTATACCAACACAGTACAAAAATGAATAAATACATATGAGACAAATAGTTGGAACGATAGATACATATGAACTAGACATGAGAGATTAGATAGAGCCAGCTATTCTTCTCCCCCACCCCACTCAGCCTACCCAAACAACAAATGAACATTCACGCATAAGTGCATGTGTACTCTGTAACATGAAGGGAGTAATACTCTGTGAGACACCTCTGCAATCGGTGGATAGGTAAAGCTGCCCATACACTTTAGTGATTGTCACCTGAACAAGCAGTTATTTCTTACAAAGTATTAACCTATACACATGCACACTTGTCTTGACCAAGTGTATGTGTTCTCAATAGAGGGGAGTAAGCCTCTGCCAGACACATCTGTAGGTGGGATAGATGCCTTAACAAAGGATTGGACACATTAAAGTCCAGCATTTAGAGATAAATTCACTACAGGGAAAGACAGTGTTGAAAGACACCACCATAGACATTGAATTTTTGTCTGACAGTCATCCATCTGAGCTATGAACATGTATAGCTGTATACAAAGAGTTTAGTACCACTATATAGTGTATACTGGTCAACCTAGAATAAGTCATTTCATAACATTTTTGCATTATGCCGCTGTAATGAATTTACGGACTACTGTACCAGCACAGAGAGGCCTTCTGCATATTATAGAGAACACACAAAGGGTAAAAGCATCAGCTTTCATCCCAATAGGTGTCCGAGGTGTTCAGGAAAGTGATTTGACATAAAAATGCAAGTCCAATGATATGTTTTTGTAGGACTTCCTTAGTACTAAATAAATAGTATGCACACTAAATGTTCTCCTTATCTGCAAATTCAAGGACCACAGCTTCTTTGGTTTATTCAGCAGGTATTTGGTGTTATTGAAACTTTAAATTCTATTAAGTTTCATGCACATGACCAAGTGTGCTTCCGATGTGGGGCCGAGTTTGCAGCAGAATGCAGTCGGATGACACTCAGAGTGACATCCAAGTGTCGTCGGAGTGATACATTCAAATCTATGGGGGTTTCCGATCCGTTCTGTTCCAATAACATGGGATAAAACCATCGGAAAAGATCGTAAGCCCGCATAGATGTGAATGCATCACAGAATGCACTTGGATGACTCTCAGATGTCACTCCAAATGTCATCTGACTGCATTCCGTTGCAAACTCAGCCCTACCCTTACATAGCCTTGTATTGTAGGGGGGGGGAGGCGGTATTCCTCACAGCCCAGTGATGATGCTGAGCTGCTGCAAGGCTGCCCTTCTGACAGTGGAGAGATCTCCAGCATCGGGGAGCATACCGAGAAAGTTGACAGTGCGCTGAATTTAGTAATACCGTACATCTCTGAAAGCAGCGTGGATATAAGTCAGTTGTGGATATGCCCAGGCTTAAGTGGTCTATATAGGTAAGCAGTATATCAGTTACCAGATATTATAAAGCAGTGACCTTATAGTAGTAAAAATAAAAAGCTGAGCGTTCTGAGGAAATCCAAAAAACACCAAAGTGGAATAAACTGATCAGGAGAGGACAGCACAGCTAAGTTACTACAATGTGCTATTTTCAGCCTCAAGTCTGCGTAATAGATGGCGTTCAAAACTCAGCAGACTCAGATCCCTGATCCAGAATTCACACCTGCTCTTTCGATTGTAGGATCAGTACAGAGTTTTCCTGGCTTTCTGCCTGAGACTTAAGCAGAATTATTTCAACATTTAGAGTGTCCGCATAAGGCACTACTATTTCCTAGATTGTTCCATCTCCAAGTGCAGATCCTGTTTCCTGACCATTCAGATTGTCAGCTGCTAGACAAATATTATTGCCAGGTTTGCATCTAAAGCAACACTCTAGTGCAAGGACCATGCCAGTTCAGCATAATGATGGGTGAAATGGTGGCATTTGAGTCTAAAAGTATATTTCTAATAGAAATGAGGCCTAATGAAGGCTTGTCACATTGTACTTTTGTCTTTTATACCTATGTATTCCATTACATTTATGTATGAAAGTAGGTAAAATTGCAGGTATACCCCAACAGATGATTACACATCCCAGTCCTGGGATCTTTCTTGGCCAGGGTATAAAATGCCCAATGTCTCAATTGGTATTAATTGTGGCATTACAAGTGTTGAATTGCTGGGAACAAAGTTTTCCAACATAGCCCCCCACACCCATTTGAATTATTGCAGAGGCTTACTACTACTTTGTACTTACAATTACAGCACTGTAAAGGAATGAGCATTGGGTCCTACTTACTAACTTCCAGCACCATACATGGTGGTAGGCATATGTAGCCTAAAATCCTGTATGTATCTGTGCACAGGTCCACACCCTCATATCTATGGCATATGTTATTGTGTAGTGAATACAGAAGTTTGGGCAGTGATCAATCCCAGAGAGACAAATGCCAGATAAAATAAATTGTGGTGTTGTCTATTTGATATATTTCTAAAACTTGGAATATGAAAGAATCTTGAAGAAAAGACTGGAAAACATTGCTGTATGTCTGTATTAATTGTGTCTGGACAGTGATTCACAATAAGACATTTCCCAATAATGAGCGTGATTCTATGAATCATTTACTTGAGTCTAGAAAATCCACCAGTTCCTCTTTCAGGAGCTATTGAATAGTGCAGCTAAAATTTAAGGGACAGGAAATGCAGTAAAAAAAACAAACAAAAAAAAAAAAGTGATAAAACAAATATAAATTGTAAAATATACCATCCTTATAGGGGTTGTTCTAGACTAGGAATAAAGGTTCCTACTTTTCAAGGATTAGTACCATTTTTTTATTTTTTTTTTTTGTCTACTGACTTTGGTATATGGATAAACCTATAGCAGACATTGAGACACAGCCCTCAATTATTACATTCAGGCGTTTCATTCCGTTCCATTGCCATAGGTGTATAAAATCCTGTACCTAGCCAAGCGGCAGAGACATTGCTAGGGTTGTTAGAGATTCGGGGCCAGAGCCACAATGCAAATGTACTGAAGTTTCAGTAGCAAACAATACACCACCTCTGACTCCATCATGACTCAGAGGTGACGTTCCCTCAGATTGTAGACATTCTCTTTCCTCATCTTCTCTTTTCGGCACAGACCACCATTATCTCCTCTTCCAGCCACAAGTTGCTTATGCAGAGACTGCTACACAAACATCTTAGGTTCCTTACCTTTCCATAATCCCCCTCCATCCTGGTTCCCTAATGGTGTCATCTTGCTGCTGCCCCTACATACTATAAAAGTGCCATACAGATATCCCCCTGAAAATACTAACCAAACAGATAGTGTTCCCCACAGAAGTGTCATGCATAGTGCTCAGAAATAACAATGCCCAGCAAATAGTGTACCCTATAGTAATAATGTTCCCTCCAGTATGCCCATTAGGAACAGCCCCCCCCACCCCATCAGGGCTGCTTTAACCATAGGTGCAACAATGCAGCTGCACCAGGCCCTATGGTTGCGGGGGCCCACTCAGCTGCCCCAGATTGAGCGGGACAGTCCTGCTGTTTTGGGCAGCAGGCAGTGATTTCACCTCTATCTGTGTCCTTAGGAGACAGACAGAAGTTGAATACTATAGCTTCGTGCTCCATTATTCAGCCTTCGGCTGATAATGTCTGCGGCAGGGAGGTGCAATGAGCGTCGAGCCGTAGACATTTCAGTTGGAGCCTGCAGGTCCACAGGAACGTGGTTCGGTGAAGGTTTTTTTTTTTTTTTTTTTTTTTTTTTTTTTTTTAAATGTAATATTGGTGATTGAGGGGGGGCATTGGGAGTCCAACTTTCAAAAAGTTTGCACGGCCCTACCCCCCCCCCCCCCCCATAGTAATAAGGCTCTCCAACTGTGATTAGTGTTACCTTTTTCACCCAAAAATTCACTTAAAACAAACGGATAAAAAAGCTAAAACAGGCAAAACATAGTACAGAGGCAAATTTGTCTTAAGCCAAGCTTCTAACTCTGCCTAAGTCCCCTTTGACCCAACCTACTCTCTCTGTGCCCCCACACAGTATAATGTCTTTTCAATGGCCCCCACACAGTATAATGCCCCTCAGGGTCCCCACAGAGTATAATGCCCACAGTCGCATTATAATGCCCCTCAGTGCTCACCACACAGTATATAAAGAAAAAAATTCACCTAAAACAAACGGATAAAAAAAGAAAAAATGGGCAAGTGTTTTAAAGACATGACGCAACATGGTGCAGATGTAAATTTAATTGATCTAAGCCAAGCTTCTAACTCTGCGTAAGCCCCCTTTGACCCAACCCAGTCTTTTTGTGCCCCCACACAGTATAATGCCCCTTCAGGGTTCCCCAACACAGTATAATGCCACTTAAGATCCACACACAGTATAATGCCCACAATCACATTATAATGCCTCTCAGTGCTTCCCACATGTTGATTTTAAGATCAGAGGCATTTGGAGCACTAGGCAAGAGCTTCAGGGCTTCTACAGTCTATCTTTACAAACATTTTTGAAAGAATGGGTGATTATAAAGAGCTCACTGAATTCCACCACGATAGGATGATACTATTATAATAAGACAGTTTGTGAAATGTGTTCTCTCCTGAAAAGTAAAAGCATTTAGGAACCCCAGCAATTCAGCCACGCAGTGGTAGACCATGTAAAGTTACAGAGCAGGGTCACTGAGTGCTGAGATGCATAGTACATGAAAATAGATAACGCTCTGCTGAATCAATAACTGCAGAGTTCCACACCTCCTCTTACATTAATGCCAACACAAAAACTGTTTCCATGGTCAAACAGCTGCATGCAAGCTTAGCATCACCAAACTTAATGTCAAGCATTGGATACAGTGGTGTATAGAGGTATAACTGTACGGGTTGCAGTGGTCACCGCTTGGACTGGGCTCCAAAGACGAGGGGGCCCAGAGGTCACCTTCACAACGCTAAGGCTGATTAAACTTCTTTGATGCCTGGAAGTCTGTACATTGTAAATTTATTGCTCCTGCCCTCTGGTGCACTAAAGTGAGACAGATGTCAAAGGTTTATGATATGTAGCCTTTCACTGTCATAAAGAAGAAATTATAATATTTTAATGCCAAAAGTAGTAGTTCTACATATAGCCAATGAGGTAGTCTGTTGTGGAAGGCTATGGTACAAAATGGGGCATAATTCGTATGTGGGAGGCACTGACAGATGGGAAGTTTTTGGGCACATTGTGAATAAATCTTCTGGGTCCAGATAGCGCGGGAAAGGGATTTGTAACACTGCACAATATAGTCAGGCAAGAAACATTCTCCTGACAAGTGTAAAGTTTGGTGGAGGAGGGATAATGTTATGGGTTTGTTTTTAGGGGTCAGCATTGATCCCTCTGTCGAGGAAAGGGAAATCTTAATGCTTCAGCATACCAAGATATTGTGGACAATTATATGCTTTTAACTATGTGGAAACACTCCAAAATCTTGCAAAAAGCCTTACACAAAGACTGGAAGCAGGATTAGGTGCAAGAGTTTATGCCAATGGATTTACAATTATGCCATAAAAGCTTCTGTAGGTGTTCCAATACTTTTGTCCAGTGTATATAGTTACATATTGGAAGTAAACAAGGAAGACCTGCAATACCAAACACAGCCAATAGTGGTGCTGCTTCATTAAAAAGACATAAGCCCTTAATAGTATCTTAAGTAGGATATGTAAGAAAGCCTTGGCAAGTAATCAGAGTGAATTGCTAACTCCAAGATAGACTAAAAATTAATTGTGAATGTGGCAAGGCCTACAAAGCCAAAAGAGTTGAGAAGGAGGATTGGGGAACATATGGGCGATTGTTGCACACAAGCGAGATACCCAAGTTGCACAACACGTGAATATGTTACATGAAAGAGCTGGTTGTTTGTTTGAATTTATGGCCGTTGACCAGATTTATCCAATTAAAAGGGGCGGTGACTTAGACAGAATGATCCTGAAAAGAGAGGCCAAATGGATCTTCCATCTTGAAACCATTAGCCCCACGGGACTGAATGAACAACTTAGTTTTGGATGCTTTGTTTGAGTCGTCCTATCCACATTCATGTTTTTTTTTTTTTCCATCTCGACCTACCCCTACCTACATGCTTCCATCTTGTGTTCCATCTCCCTCCCTCTTCCTATTGCTCCAACATCCATTTTTATTATCTCATTGGGTCAGACCAGCTAGATATCACCTTGGTTGTATATTTATATATTTGTAATGTGACAACTTACAATCTTTTGAGTATTAAAAGCAGGGTTCCTGTCTTGTGTGCCCCCTTGAATTTATTTTTGGCTTACAGGTGACATCTCTGACTGCAATCGTTCACATTTTCTTTCTCTTTCTGGACTGGGCTGCCATGAAAACTTCTTCCAACTGTTACTTGTCTCTGTAAAGTTTGCAACACAAGCATCTTTGGTTCCTTTTCCAATAAAAAAAAAAAAAAAAAAAAAATCACTGGAGCAACACTGTACCAACACCTGGGACCCCAGCTGATCAGCTGTTTGAATGGGACCACAGCACTTGTGCAAGTGCTGTGCCCCCTTCTTTGCTTACATTGTATTGTTCGTTTTAGTGGCCATGTAATGTAACTACAACCTCATCCTTTACACTTCTATAGGTTGAGACTGTAAATACATCATACGGTCAATATAAAACAGGACAGCATGCAATCTAAACAGTGAGGGGGTGACCGTGCCCGTATGTGTGCCATGGCCGCTTCAAACAGTTGATCAGTGGAGGGCATAGTGTCATATCCCTGCTGATATTCATTATGCTCTTATTCATGATCTATCCTGAGGACTGATCATCAATAAAAAAATGAGCTGGGGAAATTCCTATACTAAAATACAAGTGCTCTTTTATATAATACTGCCCAATTACCCCCTTATATTATGCCCCCTGAGATAAATGCTGTCCCCAATGCCTTATATAAATGATCCCAGTTATATTCATAAAGCCCTCTGATGATGCCTTATATTCATAGTGCCCCTTATATTCTTTAAGCTCCTTATATAAATGATGAGCCCCTTATCGTTATAACACCCTATTGACCCCTTACATTCTTTTTGCCCTTATATAAATGATCTCCCCCTATACTCATAATGCTCCAATGACCCCTTATATAAATAATGCTACTTATATTCTTTATTCCCCCTTTAAATAAATGCTCCCCCATAGTAGTAATGGTCCAATGACCCCTTATATTCTCTATGCCCCTAATATAAATTATCTCCACACTGTAATAATGCCCCCAATGACCCTTTATTCTCTCTATCCCCCTTATATAAAAGATCTTCCCATAGTAATAATCCCCCCCAATGACCCCTTATATTCTTGATGTCGCTTATATAAATAATCTCCCCTCATAGTAATAATGCCCCCAATGAGCCTATCTAGTTTCTATGCCCACTTATATAAATGATCTCTCCATAGTAATACTGCCCACGATGACCCTTTCAATTCTCTATGCTACCTTATGTAAATAATCTGCCCCCTATAGGCATAATGCCCCCTAATGTGCCCTTTATGCTACATATAAAAAAAAAAAAAAAGTGTTCATCTGTCTGCTCTCTTCTCTGCTTACTGACAAGGTGCTGTGATCATATACAGGATGTCTGCGTCTCAAACCAGGAGATCCATTGCTATGATGTCATTGCGCTATCCTAGGCCAGGCTAGTAGTGGCTTGCTGCTTACAGAATGGCAGAGCAGGAAGTTGAATACTTCCTGCTCTACCATGCATTTCAACTGTATTGGTGTCCTTTAGACCGCGTAAGGTTGCCGTTAAGAGCTTTCCATTTCATTGTGCATTAAGACATACTCATTTTGTGAGACAATGTTATAATACTACTGTGATGAAAATACTTAGATTTAAGTTTTGAATATTTATTTAAGGGCCTATGTCTTTTTAATGTTTGGTATAAAGTTATGTTTTAAGTTAGGTTAATTTTTTGCTGATATATATTGATTACCAGATGAAGCCAGTTAAGCCATTCTACCATAGTGGTCTTCTACTTTTGCTTTGATTACATTTTATGTGCTGTATTTGGTATTGCTTCCATAAAAAAAACAAACTTTAATTTAATCTTTTTTTTTTTTTTTTTAGAAGCGCTAACAATGCTCATTTACTACCTATGAAATTACCCAGGGACATAGGAAAATCTTCTATGTGACACAAAAAAAAACATAAAATGTGAAATATATTACCATGTCTGATTTCATAGCAGCTGCAATGATTGGATCATAACCCCTCTTATTCTATAGAAATATTCCCCGTTTAATTTCACTGGGTCTACCAGAGGGAGTTTTTATTTATACAGAGGACATGATGCATTATAATACCTCTGGTAGAAGACAGGATGGTTCAAGACATCACTTGTAGGCAGAGGTGAAACTTTTACCTCATGGACTCCAATGCAAAATCTGTAATGGAGTCCTCTACTGACTTTGTGCCATTTAGAATAGAGCTAGATTTTATGTGGAATAAGGACCTTTGGGGTCCCCTTAGGGTCCAGGGCTCGGCATCTACTGCTGCCACTTGCCATGTGCCAGTAATAATACTGTTCTCCTATGTGAGCTCAGGTGTGACTGCTACTTCAGAATCACCTATAGATACTCTTGGAAATATTGTGGCACGCCAAGTAAGTAGAATTTTAAGATTTGCCCTAAGAATTACTAAAATTGAATTTTCATTTCTATTTTGTATCATAAAATAGTATTTAGAATGACTTCCCACTAAACAAGCACGTGCAGGTAACATCTGCTCTCCACTAAGTGCCTGCAGTCAGTTTATCTGTTGTAACCTGCATCTAACAATGTTTAACATTTGCATGGTACAATATGTTCTGTTTCAGTGTCCTGTTCATTCCCTTATCCTGCATCTTGAATTATTTTAGAGACCTCATTAAAAAATATCTTAAAGGGAACCTGTGAAGTTGAAAATGGAATCTGTTTTTCAGTAGGCATGTCGAAAAATATTGAGTTTCACTTATATTTTATTAATTTTAAATCCATCCTCTTTCTATGCTAAGAAGTCCATTGACCATCCTGTTCAGTGATCGACAACCTTATCTGCATAACTGTGCATACACAGTTGTCAATCATTAAAGGGATTGTCATCTCAAAGAGGAGGCGGGGAAAGGTGAAACATTAAAAAAAAAAAATCCTACTCGCCTATGGAATTGCTCCTGTGTCACACATGACCTCACACATGTCCCTTCCTGTGGTCACTGAGGCTACTGATTGGCCTCAGCAGTAACAAGTGGCGCTGGACTTCAGGTGGTGACTTCACGGCACATGCCCTAATGGACTGCGGTGGTGGACTATGCATAAAGCAGGTGGTGGACTAAGGCATGATTTAATGAATAGAGTGATTATTGTAAATATTAGTGAATAAATCTTTTCCCACAAAATTAGATATCAATCTGCTAATTACTTCTGCTCTATAACCTGCTGCCTGCAGATGGGACTGCATGTACAACCTTACAGGTTCCATTCAAAGAGGATTGTTACCACGTCTGAAGAGTCCAATGGCACACCTCATCTGATAGGTGCTGTCACCCTGAACATTATGTGCTTGGAACATCTGATGTGAATAAACAAAGATATAAGTCCCGTTAGTGTTTATGCAAATGAGGGTCTATTAACTAAGTGACCAGTAACACTGTCACCTCACAGGTGGTAACTGTGTTGTATGCCATACCATGTTACCGCCCACTTGGCTGATGGACTCTAATTTGTTTAAACAAAAACACCAAACAAAAAACATTAAAATGCTCAATGTGACAGTGTCTATCAAAGAAGATATGTCATTGGGCTGTTGAAACTTGCTGACAGGTCCTTATTAAGCAAGAGGGCAGTGTTGTGCATATTTTAACCCCAAATTAGTAACCTACATCATTGACTGGCATGGCAAAAATAAAATTTCACATTCTGGACCTCTAAGGTATTTTTAATGTTTATCCATAATATTAGAACGTTTACAGTTCAATGAACAATTTAGTACAAGCAGAGGTGTGATCTAGCTTCCCAGTTGCATACAAATTAGGTACAATTCACACTGTTTTCCATACAGTTGGCAGCATATATGTGGAAAAAAAAGGGGTCTGTGCATACAGTGTTCAGTATTTATAGACTTACATGAGGCAGATGTATAATAGGAATGTCCTCTTTGTATATACTTGGCATTTATGCCAATTTTTTACATAATTTTTGTATTTGTCTGAAAAAAAAACCCCACCAAAACAATGGTAAATTTCTTTTACATAAATTGATCTGATATATGAAACCTGACTGTATGCTACTGGATACACTTTTTTGAAAGATACACAAAATGGATGCGGCAAAAGCACACAATTAGACTGTCTTGACTGGATAAATGCATTTGTTAAAATGTGATAAGTGATGTGAGACCTCGTTTACCTATAGTATGCAACATGAATTTATGTTCTTTTTACATGAACTTTGTTACTATTGGCTAAGCGTCAGGTTTTTCTTATATAGCTTTGTTATGCAAAATTGTTGAGCGAAACTGGTTGTCTTGTAGAATAGCGACAAGAACTAGTAAGGATCTTTACCTTATGGTTTAAGTGCTTATGTAAAAATACAATTCCCACAATAAAGTATAAGCTATACTACATGGAGCAACTAGCACAAAACACAAAACAAGAATTCTATGAGATCATGTGTAGCTCTGTTTCAAGCCTTCGTTGCAATTTCCAGGATATTTGACAAAAAGAATAGCACTGCGTGCAGTGATATTCATTCTGTGAAAATGGCAGCACTACAACAAAATGCAATGGACCCTCAAATAAGTTATTGATGTCCTTTGGGTGCCAGAGATGTCGCCAGACAATTGATTCAGCAAAGATATGGGCAGATCCTATCACTCCATTCAGTGTCGGACTGGCCCACCTAAGTATTTATTTTACTTACATCATATTCTACAGCACTTTACAGTGTAGATTGTGAGCCCTATATGGGATAGTGGCTGAAAATATCTGTGAGTCTTCGGAGATTGGGAGGAAAACAGAGTACCTGGAGAAAACCCACGCAAATACGGGAAGAACATATAAACTATGCAGATGTTGTCAGTGGTTAGCTACAGTGGATCCTTTGGTGGGACCAAGGCCATACCATAATAGTGGCTCAGCAGAAGATATCCATACAGAGGCGTAACTAGAAATGTCTGGGCCCCAAGGCGAACATTTGACATGGGGGGGGGGGGGATCGCCGCCCCCCCATCCCCCCCCCCCGCACAAACCGCATTCCTGCACACACTATTATGCCTCATAGTGGCCCCTGCGCACACTATTATGCCCTATAGTGGCCCCTGCGCACAGTATTATGCCCCATAGTGGCCCCTGCACACAGTATTATGCCCCATTGTGGACCACCCATGAATATTATACTCTGGGGTCTTTTCAGAGACCCAGGGGAGGATACAAAAAAAAAAAAAACAATGTTACTTACCTCTTCCTGGCTCCGGTGCACTCCCCGCTACTTCGGCCATCTTCAATGTTGAACTAGGCTGGCATTGCAACGCATAATGACGGCTGGGACATCACCAAACAGGCCCAAAGCCTGCCGGAGTACAGAAGAGGTAAGTAACATTGTTTTTATGTTTAGATCCCAGAGTATAATGATAGCAGTGTTTGTGGGGTTCACGGCCCGTGGCCTTACTTACCGATTCCCGCTCCTACTCACAGACGCAGAATGGGTAGCGCAGGCGGCAGTTACAGGAGTGGGGATCAGTAAGTAAATAGGGCCCTTTACCTGCTGGGGTTACTCCAGCAGGTAATGGCCTATTAAAAAAAAAAAAAAAAAAAAAAAAAAATTGCCAGTCCCTGTGGCAGCCGCTACCCCGGTATTTACACCCCTGTATCCATATTTGAAGGGGTACTATGGCCTATTTTCTAGGTGTTGTTGAAGGGTACACCTCCAGAATCATTTTATCAGGTGGGTCCAAGGAACCGCAGTCTGAAACTACCTCCATTTAACCACATGAGTAATCATAAACAAAAATCCAGTTGAAATCTCAAAATAATGTTCAACTGAAGCATGAAAATGCTCTTCTAAAAGCATCAGACTTGGAACTCAGGACTAAGTGGTAAACTGATCAGCCAACACAAGAAATGATTTCCAAGTCCCTGTGATGTAAGGAGCTTAAGTAGCAAAGTTCTAGCCAAGATATTTTGTTGCCTCATTGGTTTATCTTAGACATAAGCTTGTGTAACAGTCAAGTCAAGTGGATCCTGCATCATTTAGATAAAGTAATACTAAAGCATAGCAGCAATTTAATGATGCAACTATAAGAGTTATAACTTAATGCATCATATTTAGTACAATAAAAGACTGAAATTTTCCGAAGAAGAAATGTTGGACCAGGGTTTTATACTGATAACCATGTTCGGATTCAGGAAAGATTTTTTTTTTTTCCACTAATAAGGAGTAACTGGCATCCATCTTCTGGATTTTTTTTGCCTTCGTCTGTATTATAGGTTGAACCTGGTGGACCTGTGTCCTTCTTCAATCTTATGAACTATTTTTACTATGTCCGTATGAGAGTACTAGCTCTCTTCAGACATACAAGAAACTGAAAATTCACACACTCTTTATACACACACAAGACCTGGATCTTCAAAGGTCTTAATCTTTAAAGAAAATCAAAATGCAATAGAAGTGGAGAAGTTATTTACAAAGGTCAGAAATAAACAATCTGGAAACTTGTGGGGCATGACTGAGGGATCAGTAATTCTTGCTATCTGTTTGTAATCAGGTGATGATTTGTAACCCTCACAGTTCATACATAGTGTAACATAAAACTGACATGAATATTAAGTCCAAATTGCAGAGTTTGAAATTTTTGCATTAACTTATATTCCCATTCCTTTCTCTCTCTCTCTCTGCGTCTTAAAATGTCCCATTAAAACCACAACCTGCAGCTCTTCAATAGAGTAGTCTTCTCCAGAGAAATGTGCGACCACTGGGAGATCTGTTCTGCTGTTATTAATGGTGAATCTGTGTGAGTTCATGCGCTGAATAAGTCTCTGCCCTGTTTTCCCCACATACAGGCCTGTGGTGGGACATTGCACACACATTGAGATACACCACATTGGAAGACCCGCAGGCCGGGCTTCTTCTATATGCTCCCAAAGATACACAAAGATGGCAACCCTGGGAGGCCTATCATTTCTGGCATTGGGACACTGACGGAAAACATCTCAGGTTGGGTGGAAAATTTCTTAAAACTGCTTGCCAGGGATACTCCAAGCTATATCTAGGACACCACTGACCTTCTTAACAAACTGAATGCCCTGGGCCAACTACTTGAGGGTACCATTTTAGCCACCATGGATGTGGAATCCCTGTATACCAACATTCCCCACAACGATGGGTACACCTGGAAAAACAAAACCTCCCAACAGAAACAATAATGCAGCTCATACAATTCATCCTTAACCACAACAATTTTACTTTTGGAGAGGATCTATATCTACAGCGAATGGGAACTTCAATGGAGACCAGATGTGCACCCAAGTATGCAAATCTCTTTATGGCAGAACTGGAAGGAGCATATTTATCAACATGCACCACCAAACCTATGATTTACCTTCGTTATATCGATGATATCCTTGTCATATGGACAGCAGGTGAGGAGGCCCTATTTCAATTCCATAATGACTTCAATGACTTTCACCCTACCATCAACCTTAAAGGGGTATTCCCACAAACATAACCATTTTTAAATTTGTAGATAATTAAAAGTTAAACATTTTTGCAAATATAATTAATTAAACATTTTGCAGAGTTTTAAAGACTTTCTCTAAATATCTTGTGGTCACAGTCTTGTTGTCTTGATCGGTTGCCAATGGATACGACCATGAATGCAGGATCTTTCTAAGGTCAGAAAATCAGCAATGCTTTCCTTATTGTGGCCGGGATATCTTCTGATACATGTAGTGTCCCTGCTTGATAACCCAGCTACAATAAGGACATCATAGCTGGGTTTTTGACAAGTCCCAGACCATATAAAGTTTCTGCATTTGTGGTCATATCCATTGGTAACCGATCAAGACAACAGACTGTCACCACTAAGACAGTTAGAGGAAATCTTTAAAACTCTGCAGAATTTTTAACTACTTATATTTGCAAAAATGTTTAACTTTTATCTACAAATATGGTTATGATCATGGGAATACCCCTTTAAACTTAGATATTCAGAGAGTGAAATCCACTTTCTGGATACCACAATATACATTAAAGACCACCAGCTACTCACATCAATATACCATAAATCCACACACAGAACGGCCTGCCTGAGAAACGACAGCTTCCAGCCCAAGCACACAAGACAATCTATTATTTACAGCCAGGCTATACGATACAATCGTATTTGCTCCGAAAAAGCAGACCTGGACAAGCACCTCCTGGATCTGAGGATGAAATTTCTCCGATTGGGATACAAACCAAAAGTGACAGACAACCAATTAAACAAAGCGGCAGCCATTAACAGAGACCGTCTACTCACCTATAAAGAGACCCAGAAAGAAGCCCGAGTACCCCTAGTTGTCACCTACAACCCACAGCTGGAGATCCTACAAAGGATTGCCAAGGAGCTCCAACCTGTGCTACATAGGGACAACAGACTCAAAGACATATTTTCAGTCCCCCCTCTCCTTTCCTTTCGAAACCACCAAACCTGAGGCGTATCATGGTCCGGCGTGCCCTGAAGGCCTCAACTGAAAATGGCACCTCACCTTGCCTGCAAAATAGGTGCAAGACTTGCAGGCACATCCACACCGCTGACAGTGTACCTGTCCCACAGTCACAACAGGTGCACAGAATTAGGGGGACAGTTTCCTTTCAGGTCTTCCAATGTGGTGTATCTCATAATGTGTGTGCAATGTCCCACCACAGGCCTCTATGTGGGGGAAACAGAGCAGAGACTTAGCGCATTTTCTTTAAAGATTCTAAGACCCTTTGAAGATCCAGGTCTTGTGTATGTATAAAAAGTGTGTGAATTTTCAGTTTCTTGTATGTCTGAAGAAGAGAGCTGGTACTCTCGAAAGCTTACTATCAAATATACTCAGCCTCTAAAAGGTATCGCCTGATTTCTTCACTCTTCCACTACTTTCTATGCCTAACACGGTACAACATTATACTATGTCCGTATGATAATAGAAGGTTGGCTTATCTATAGTTTGTTAAAAATTATCCTACGTATTGGCCCAAATTTACTAAACGAAGTACGCCAGACTCAAAAGTGGCACATTTTAGGTGTATATGACATTTTACACCAAAAATGTTCCACTTGGTCTATTTTCTGACTCGCTTGTCACTTTTGAGAAATGTAGGGTTGTGATATGGAGACCAAGGTAAAGGGGCCAGGGGCACTTCAGCCAGACTGATATACTGTAACTTGAGCCAGAAACTGACACAAGTTCCACCTGAAATTAAGACCAGCTTCTGTCTAGTCTTGATTTAAATCTTGGCACATGAGACCCCCTCAGATGCAGCAGAATTATTAAGCGACTGGAGCTTCTTAATAATCCTGGTGCATCTCACTCCAGCTAAGGAAATGATTTAAGACTGGCATAGGAAACTCCATTCTTAATAAATTCCCGCCATAGACTGTTTTTGTGTGACAACATTTGATGTCTTGGTGACTTTGAATATGCTATAGTTATGACATATTTGGTATCTTAACCATTTCCATACCAGATGCTTTACCCCCCTTCCAGACCAGGCACATTTTCAAGTTTTAGCCATGTTCCAGTTTAACTGAAAATTGCTTTTCTATTACTGTGCCAACCTACATGTATTTGGTCTCCTTTTTCTCGGAACATAATGGGCTTTCACATTTTATAACAAAATAAGCAATACATTTTACTTTTTACAAAAATATAGAGTGAAAAGGGCAAAAAAAGTTTTAAAAAAATGCTTTTTCCTACATTTAAACACATAATCTCAAAAAAATAAATTATAATAAATATATATTCTAAAATATACTTTCTTATTTCTTCTGTTTGTATAGATGGCACATTTTATGTATTTTCTCCATTATGTGGGCCTACAGCAGAGTCTGCAATGAATGGTGTGCAAACTGGCTTTTGAAGGTCAAATATTCCATAGCTGGTTTGCTGACACCATACTATAATTACAGTTGCTTTGAAGGCCCAAAACAGTATGAACACCCCCAAAATGACTCCACTCAATAAATTAGACCCCCCAAGGTATTCAATAAAGGACATATAAAAGATATTGGACCTCTGTTTTTTTCCAGACTTTTCAATGAATTTGGTGGGAAAAAAATGAAAACGACATTTTTTTTCCCAAATATGTGAATTCAGGTGACTATTTTTAAAATCTGGTGAGTGCTACTTGAGAAACACACCTGATAATATATTTTGCAACTTATGCCTTTTTCATAGATACCAAATGTAGGTGCATTCCTTACTTGCTGGGCCTACAGCAGAGCCTGCAATGAATGGTGCGCAAACTGGCTTCCGGAGGCCAAATTTTCCATAGCTGGTTTGCTGACACCATACAATAACAATAATGACAATAACCTTCATGTACAGTATATAGCACAAAAAAAAATCTGCCTTTATATGACAAATGTATTTTAGGCTGCAGATACATGCAGCGACTCTGACCGCACGGCGAGTAAAAAGTTGTATACAATAATCAATAAATTTCTTCCCTATACTATGTGCGTCCAGAGCCACTGCATGTCTGCACCCTAAAAGTATGACAATAACCTTCATGTATATAGCGCAAAAAAATCAGCTTTTATATGACAAATGTATTTTAGGGTGCAGATACAGTACAGACCAAACGTTTGGACACACCTTCTCACTCCAAGAGTTTTCTGTATTTTCATGACTATCAAAATTGTAGATTCACACTGAAGGCATCAAAACTATGAATTAACACTTGTGGAATTATACACTTAACAAAAAAGTGTGAAACAACTGAAAATATGTCTTATATTCTAGGTTCTTCAAAGTAGCCACCTTTTGCTTTGATTACTGCTTTGCACGCTCTTGGCATTCTCTTGATGAGCTTCAAGAGGTAGTCACCTGAAATGGCTTTCACTTCACAGGTGTGCCCTGTCAGGTTTAATAAGTGGGATTTCTTGCCTTATAAATGGGGTTGGGACCATCAGTTGTGTTGTTCAGAAGTCAGGTGGATACACAGCTGATAGTCCTACTGAATGGAGTGTTAGAATTTGTATTATGGCAAGAAAAAAGCAGCTAAGTAAAGAAAAACAAGTGGCCATCATTACTTTAAGAAATGAAGGTCAGTCAGTCCGAAAAATTGGGAAAACTTTGAAAGCGTCCCCAAGTGCAGTGGCCAAAACCATCAAGCGCTACAAAGAAATTGGGTCACATGAGGACCGCCCCAGGAAAGGAAGACCAAGAGTCACCTCTGCTGCGGAGGATAAGTTCATCCGAGTCACTAGCCTCAGAAGTCGCAGGTTAACAGCAGCTCAGATTAGAGACCAGGTCAATGCCACACAGAGTTCTAGCAGCAGACACATCTCTACAACAACTGTTAAGAGGAGACTATGTGCATCAGGCCTTCATGGTAAAATAGCTGCTAGGAAACCACTGCTAAGGACAGGCAACAAGCAGAAGAGACTTGTTTGGGCTAAAGAACACAAGGAATGGACATTAGACCTGTGGAAATCTGTGCTTTGGTCTGATGAGTCCAAATTTGAGATCTTTGGTTCCAACCACCGTGTCTTTGTGCGACGCAGAAAAGGTGAACGAATGGACTCTACATGCCTGGTTCCCACCGTGAAGCATGGAGGAGGAGGTGTGATGGTGTGGGGGTGCTTTGCTGGTGACACTGTTGGGGATTTATTCAAAATTGAAGGAATACTGAACCAGCATGGTTACCACAGCATCTTGTAGCGGCATGCTATTCCATCCGGTTTGCGTGTAGTTGGCCCATTTATTTTTCAACAGGACAATGACCCCAAACACACCTCCAGACTGTGTAAGGGCTATTTGACCAAGAAGGAGAGTGATGGGGTGCTACGCCAGATAACCTGGCCTCCACAGTCACCAGACCTGCACCCAATCGAGATGGTTTGGGGTGAGCTGGACCGCAGAGTGAAGGCAAAAGGGCCAACAAGTGCTAAGCATCTCTGGGAACTCCTTCAAGACTGTTGGAAGACCATTTCAGGTGACTACCTCTTGAAGCTCATCAAGAGAATGCCAAGAGTGTTTAAAGCAGTAATCAAAGCAAAAGGTGGCTACTTTGAAGAACCTAGAATATAAGACATGTGACATGTGACGGTGTGTCACAGCGATCACAGACCTGGAGACCACACAGAGTGGTCTCTGGGCAAAGCTTTAAGGTCTCCGCTCTCTATTGACAGCGGGACCTCCGAGCTCAGTACAGTGGGGGGGGGGGACGCAGTAGAGTTAGTTCTGCTGGACGTACCGGTACGTCCTTGCAGAACTCGACAACCACCACTTGGACGTATATAGTCTATGGGCGGTACGGAAGTGGTTATAGGGGTTGACCATTTTCAGACCGATATTGAGAGACAAATGTTGTTGTTTGTATGAATTCCTCATGGTTTTCTTGCTCTTGGCTTACTGTCATTGTCAATCCTGAATATGGTCATGTGATTTACCATCCATGGTCATGTGATGGATACACAGGTGCACAGCTCGTTACCAGGCAGATGTCTGATTACTGTGTTGGGGCTATAACATGTACATCACATGACCATGGACTGATTTTTATCCACTGTGAGTAAGCAGAATGTATGACAGCAAGCAAAGATCTAGAAATCCGTGAGGAAATGATACAGAAAGTATATTGGAAAATTGTACAATTTTTTTTTTTTTTTTTTATTCTACAAACAATATTTGTCTCTCAAGATTTGTCTGAAAGTGGCCAACCCCTTTAAGTTATATAACAGCATATACCTGTTCAGGTGTCATTACCTATTAAATTCTTCAATTCACAGAATCCCCCACCTCTCTCCGTAGAGACTGACAGGCTGCTGTATATACATGTTCAGTTAACAGGTCTGCTTTAAAAACTCAATGAAGTTTTGAAAAAATGAGTTTTCTGCTGTGCTTGAGACGAGGACATATTGCACAGCCCTACCAACCAATCTAAGAGTTTATTTTTTCTGTGAACCTTTCCACTCTCAGTACAATGTGGTCTCCTTTGTTTTTTATGAACAGACCTACCACATGATAATGAATACTTTGCTTTCAGTGTTGTAGCAGCCTATATTTACTGAGTAGCTGGAGTTTAAGCATATTATTATACAGGTGGTGGAAGCACATTCTAAGCTGAAGGCTTCTATGCTGAAGCCCTGGAAAAACTTCAGTGAAAATGTTCAGCACAGACAGCCAGTTCCTGTCAGAGGCTCTAAGCCCAAATGTTTTATCCTTTTACAAAACCAGTGGGATTTCCTGTTGGTATTAGCAGGATAAACTAGCCATGTAGACATTATCTTTCATGTGAAGATAAAACTTTACATGAAATAGAAATGCTAGTCATGTTGCTAGTTATTACAGCCATGCAGACCCTTCTCAGCTGTATTAATGTCAGCAATGGTCAAACTAATATTCACTTTAAAAACCCGCTGTACCATTTCAGAGCCAGTTATTTATTTATTTTTTTTATATGGTCAGTTAGTAAAAAAATATGGAAATCAACCTAAAGGCACTTTGAATATTCTATATTAACATTCTACATAAAAATTAATACCTAAAAAGGTTGTCTTATATGACTGGTTAGGTTGTGTGGATGTCTTAGAGATGAATAAAATGTGCAACACCGGTGAAAAGTTTGGACACAATTTGTTTTGTGTGTGGTGGTGTTTTTTTTTTTTTTTTTTCTCTATTTTTTTACTTTGTAGATTAATATTAAAGACATTAAGACTGTAAAGGAACACATATAGAGTTAAGTAGTAAACAGAAAAGTGTTAAACAATAAAGAATATGTTTTATGTTTTAGATTCTCCAATGTGGTCCCCTTTTCCAAAGATGACAGCACACTCCTAGCACTCTGTCAATCAGCTTCATGAGGTAGTCATCTGGAATTGTTTTCTATTAACAGGTTTGCCTTGTCAAAAATTAATTTGTGGAATTTGTTGCCATGGTGTGTTTGAGACTATCAGTTGCATTATGCAGAGGTTGAATTGGTACACAGTTCTGTACATCATTTAGCCCTATTAAAATACTGTTCTAATCCACAATATGGCAATACCCACTCCACTATATAACAACAAACGACAGTACATCATTATTTTAAGACATGAAGGTTAGTCAATCTGGAAAATTTCAAGAACTTTGAAGATATTCTGAAGTGCAGTCTGAAAACACAGACTGCCCCAGGAACGTAAGATGAAGAGTTAATGTGGCTGTAGAGAATAAGTTCATTAGAGTTACCATCCTCAGAAATTGAAAAATGAACAGCATCTCAGATTAGATCCCACAAATTACCAGACACCTCTCAACATCAACTGTTCATAGGAGACTGAATAAATAAGGCCTGTATGGTTGAATTTCTGCAGATAAATCACTACTGAGGAACAAGAAGAAGAGAATTGCTTGTATCAAGAAAGACATAGAATGGGCATTAGACCAGTGGAAAACTGTAATTTGATCTGCTAAATCAAATTCTGAGATTTTTGGTTCCAACCACCATGTTTTTGTGAGACGCAGAAAATTTGAGTAGATGGTTTCTACATGTGTGTTCTGATGGTATGGGGGTGATTTCCTGGTGACACTTAATGGGACCATCATTTGTTTTCTAGCAGGATAATGATCCCCAAACACACTTCCAGGCTATGTAAGGGCTTTTTGACCAAGAAGGACAGTGATGGAGTGCTGCACAATCCACAATCACCCAACCTAAACCCAATTGAAATGGTTTGGTTTGAATTGGCCTGCAGAGTAATGGAAAAGCAGCTAACAAGTGCTAAACACTTTGGGGAACTCCTTCAAAACTGTTGAAAAACCACTCATTACCACCTCATCAAGCTGACTGACAGAATGCCAAGAGTGTTATCAAAGCAAAAGGAGGCTACTTTGGAAAATCTAAAATATAAAACACATTCTGCTTTGCTTAACATTTAATTCCATATGTGTTCCTTCACAGGAAAATTTTCAAAGTTTTAGTAATTTCATATACAGTGGGTACGGAAAGTATTCAGACCCTTTTAAATTTTTCACTCTTTGTTTCATTGCAGCCATTTGCTAAAAGCAAAAAAGTTCATTTTATTTCTCATTATTATACACTCAGCACCCCATCTTGACAGAAAAAAACAGAAATGTAGATATTTTTGCAAATTTATTAAAAAAGAAAAACTGAAATATCACATGATCATAAGTATTCAGACCCTTTACTCAGTATTGAGTAGAAGCACCCTTTTCAACATGAGTCTTCTTGGGAATGATGCAACAAGTTTTTCACAACTGGATTTGGGAATCCTCTGCTATTCTTCCTTGCAGATCCTCTCCAGTTCGTCAGGTTGGATGGTGAATGTTGGTGGACAGCCATTTTCAGGTCTCTCCAGAGATGTTCAATTGAGTTGAGCTCAGGGCTCTGGCTGGGCCAGTCAAGAATGGTCACAGAGTTGTTCTGAAGCCACTCCTTTGTTATCTTAGCTGTGTGCTTAGGGTCATTGTCTTGTTGGAAGGTGAACCTTTGGCCCAGCCTGAGGTCCAGAGCACTCTGGAAGAGGTTTTTTTCCAGGATATCTCTGTACTTGGCCGTATTCATCTTTCCTTCAATTGCAACCAGTTGTCCTGTCCCTGCAGCTGAAAAACACCCGTATAGCATGATGCTACCACCACCATGTTTCACTGTTGAGATTGTATTAGGCAGGTGATGAGCAGTGCCTGGTTTTCTCCACACATACTGCTTAGAATTAATGCCAAAAAGTTCAATCTTCATCTCATCAGACCAGAGAATCTTATTTTTCATGGTCTCGGAGTCCTTCATGTGTTTTTTGGCAAACTCTATGCAAGCTTTCATATGTCTTGCACTTAGGAAAGGATTCCTTCGGGCCACTCTGCCATAAAGCCCGACTGGTGGAGGGCTGCAATGATAGTTGACTTTGTGGAACTTTCTCCCATCTCCCTACTGCATCTCTGGAGCTAAGTCACAGTGATCTTTGGGTTCTTCTTTACCTCTCTCACCAAGGCTCTTCTCCCACGATTGCTCAGTTTGACTGGACGGCTAGGTCTAGGAAGAGTTTTGGTCGTCCCAATCTTCTTCCATTTAAGGATTATGGAGGCCACTGTGCTCTTAGGAACCTTGAGTGCTGCAGAAATTCTTTTGTAACCTTGGCCAGATCTGTGCCTTGCCACAATTCTGTCTCTGAGCTCCTTGGGCAGTTCCTTTGACCGCATGATTCTCATTTGCTCTGACATGCACTGTGAGCTGTGAGGTCTTATATAGACAGGTGTGTGCCTTTCCTAATCAAGTCCAATCAGTTTAATTAAACACAGCTGGACTCCAATGAAGGAGTAGAACCATCTCAAGGAGGATGAGAAGGAAATGGACAGCTTGTGAGTTAAATATGAGTGTCACAGCAAAGGGTCTGAATACCTATGACCATGTGATATTTCAGTTTTTCTTTTTTAATAAATTTGCAAAAATATCTACATTTCTGGGTTTTTTTCTGTCAAGATGGGGCGCTGAGTGTACATTAATGAGAAATAAAATGAACTTTTTTGCTTTTAGCAAAAAATACTTTCCGTACCCACTGTATGATATCTGTATATGTATACTGTATATATTTTATTTAAAAAATATATATTTTTTAAGCATACAATGTATTGGCATATAGTTATATATCTCTATATACCAATACACTGCACATGAAAAAAATTACTAAGTACTATTGAAGGCTTTGGTCAGAGAAACTCTCTCAGATTAGTCTGTAGCTCAACCTCTAGGGTGTCTGCCCTTCATATGTAAAGTCTTGGGATTGAGACCTGGGACAGCCTTATTAAAAAGGTCAATAAAATAAATCTTTAAATAGAAGGGGGTTCCCACTGTAACCTCGTCATACCGATATTCACTGCATGGAGCTGACATCACAGTGCAAAGAATAGTAATGAAGCTGGCGGCCAGGTAAAGCTGAATATTGAGCAGGAGAGAAACGGTTGGTACATTTGTAGTTTTCATAAATATACAAAGCATAAAGAAAAAACATAAATTGGCCCAACTTTTGACTGTTTTAGGTACAGTACTGATTTTGTACAGTATGTTACAGGCAGTGGACAAGGATGTAAATGTTTCACAGTACAGAATGTTACAGGCAATGAACTGAATAAGGTACATTCTACAGCAGTGATGAGAGGAAATGGGAACATTACTAGTACACAAATATGAAATCTGTTCCTGAATGTGGCCATACGTTTGGAACTTAAGACATCTGTTTTCTATTAGGTCACTGTGGTTGGCTAGTACTGTTGTAAGGGCAAGGAAGCCTAGAAAAAGAGTAGTTCTCCTACTTTCCTTATGGCCTAATACCCATTCATTAATTCATAAACAGCAAGATTAGAAGCTATGCCTTTCAGAAGTATGATTATGTTAATGTACATAAGACTTAAAGGGGTTCTCCGGTAATTGGCCAAAAAATTTGAGAAAAATGTCAGGGTGCCATTCCAAACAGGTTTTTACGGAGAATAGCAGTGGCGTGTATTAGTAATACATATCTGCATCCTCTCAGTAAGGTGCAGTAACTCATTTTGTCCCCTAGGAGTATGATTGTAAAATGCCCGCAACTACTATTCTCCATAAAAAAACATCCTGTTGCTTGAGAGGGTGGAATCAGAGTTGGGGGTAGTACTTCACACCATTTATTTCTGTTCAGACTGTGAGACACTGCTGCACTAATACATGGCCTGAACAAAAATGAATGTCATTAAGCTCCACTTCACCCCAGCCTCGCATCGTAGGGCAGATTCACACAACCTATTCGTGATGATGGAATGGTCCGTGTGCAGGCCTTATTTCCTGGACAGAACTCGACTATGTAAATTTAATTCACTGTATCATATGGCCAAAGCGCTTCTGTACCAAACTGACATATAGCTGTGGTTTGTGAGGTCACAGCATCATAACTCACTACGATGTAATGACTTCAAGTCACACAGTCAAGTTCAGCTGGGAAATACAGCCCGGACATGGACCATTTTTCACTGAGTGGACGCAGCCGTGTGATTATGGCGTTACTAAGTAGATGCAGGTAAGAATCATGGCAGGTACCCTGATTTTTTAATTTTTGGGCAAGAACCCCTTGAAAATGTAACTGGGCAGAAGTTTTTAAATGAGTTGTGCTCCTTTGGTTCTGATGTATAAGCTCACAATATGTACACTGTTGGCTCTACTTTGAGAGGAAAGCCAAAAAGCGCTTAGCAGAACAAAAGGAACACAATGCTCAGTTGAGAACTTTGGCCTTTTCTTTTAGCAGCCAAAGAAGCAGATGGGTCACAGATTTAAAGAAATAATATATGATGGTATAAATTAGTGTTGCAGCACCATGCACTTGGGTATTTGTGAGGCTAGGCTAGAAACCGATTTCTTTATTATTATTTTTTGTGAATTTTCTGTTTAGTGTTCCTTTAAGGAAAACAGGTTTACAGCATACAAAATCAAGTAATAGGACAAAAATGACATATAAGTATAGTTATAGGGTGACAGATAATAGGAGAAAATCTAACAGCTACAAATTCCAAGAAAATGACTAAGCGTGGATTTTTTTATGCAAAAGAAAATGTTTCATACTAATGAGTCATTCTCTTGTGAAAAAAGGCACTGCTTTATTTATTTTATTTATTTCTCTTACTTGTATATCGCCAGCATTTTCTGCAGCTCTTTGCAGACATTGTCAGTCACTGTCCCATATAGGGCTCACAATCTACATTCTCTATCAGTATGTCTTTGAAGTGTGGGAGAAAACCAGAGTACCTCGAGGAAACCCACGCAAACACGGGGAGAACATACAAACTTCTTGCAGATGTTGTCCTTGGATGGATTTGAACCTGGGACTCCAGCGCTGCAAGGCTGCAGTGCTAACCACTGACACTACATTTTTTGAGTACATTACATTGTTTCTGAAATTCTGGTTTCACTAACTTCAATACATGATGTCCTATAGACTTTAATGTGGTAAACTTAGTATAGGAAATAGCAGTGAATGTCCTGTAGTTACTGCAGTTGATAGAATTTTGTGGTATATGTTGGGCTCCTTCTCTAAAGTAGAAAACACATGTAAAGGAAAAGGCAAGTGCAGGGCAAAAAATAAACTTGGCATAGTTAAATGATGGAACAACAGACTACTTATAAACCTCTAGAAACAAAAAAAATATATAATTTTCCTATCTGCAAGGAGCATACTGGAGCACACATATGAAAATCAGTCTTGTGTCACCAAACATGGTGCCATTTGTTAGTAATGTGCACCAAACTCATAATACTGTTTTATACACTGCACTTAAAACCTGCTTTATTGTATGAGTAGTCTGACTTGGTGTTGGCTGTCAAATAGTTTTGTAGCCTGAAACTGTTCTAAACAACCCAACCTAAAGTAAAAACTATTATACATGAAGAGAATATGCCTACTTCTGCTATGCTATGCTTCTAAATTTTGTATCTGTGTCAAACAAAACATTTATAACCCCTGTCCCATATATGTCTGAGAAGAAACAAAAAAAAAAATCTTTAAAGGGATCCTGTCAGGTCGATTTGGGACACTAAACCACCCACAGGTCCTTAGACCTGGGGTTTAATGTCCCAAATCAACCTTTAACCTTTTGTAATGCAATCCACAGGCGCATTAAAACTAAAGGCATGTGCACTGAAGCCGAGGTGTACTCCTCTGGCTTCATTGAAGAACTGTGCCGGTTCAAGGAATACAGGGGCAAGGAGAGTAAACGGCTTTTTTAATTTTTATGCGGCCATGGATTGCATTATAACAGGGTGATTTGGGACACTAAACCTCAGGTCCATATGGACCTGTGGGTAGTTTAGTATCCCAAATTGTCCTGATTCCCTTTAAGCCACTGGTCAAGATTTGCTGAATGATGGCATTAAAACAACATTAATTAGAAGACTAAAACTGGCAATTCAATAAAGATTTTGGACTCCGAAAAGGATGATTTAGATCATTTTCTGCCAATTATTGGTACCTTTTTGTCACATAAATATGCGATACTGATGCCTACCAATGTCAGATATCTGTCAAAGGTTTGATCTGCTCTATTGTTTCTTCTCAGTTGCCTGGTGCTGCAGTGAAAAGTATTTTTCGGCAATGCAATCTCACATCAATGGAACCCCAGGTTAGTATACAGGTCACAGCCAAGATTAATTGGCGAATGACAAGTTTAGAGAACAGTTGTCTATGTATGGCCAGCTTTAAGTTCCACATTCAGGAACAGATTTCATATTTGTGTACTGTACTAGTAATGTTCCCATTTCCTCATCACTGCTGTAGAATGTACCTTATTCAGTCCATTGCCCGTAACATCGTGTACTGTGTAACATTTACATCCTTGTAAACAGGAGACTTTGAGATGTTCTGATATGACTCTTTAGTCTAGACGGGTGTTTTTGCTGAGCTATTTCCTGTGACAAAAATACATTAGTTAATGTAAACGTTCTTTAAATCTTGAATTATTTGGTAACTAATGTGGTTCTTCTGTTTTAAAGGGTTTTCCAGAATAAAAATATTCAAAAGATAGGTCACTAATATCAGATCTAATATGGGTCTGAGACCCCCACCATCGATTAGCATACAGAGAATGAAGTAGGAAGCCGACATCGCTGTTCTCTGAAAAGTAGCTGAACTGAGTCACAGCAGCTTAGGTCCTATTCAAATGAATGGAAGTTGATCTGCAGCACCTGGTCTGGCCATTATCCCAAGTATGGAGTTGTTTGCCTCCCGCTCCCTTCTTTGTATTATTATTATTATTATTATTATTATTATTATTATTATTATTATTATTTATATAGCACCATTAATTCCATGGTGCTTTACATTTGAGGGTTTACATACAGTACACAAGATATACAAAACAGATAACTAACAGTGACCAACTGGCACAGTGGGATACGGAGTCCTGCCCGCAAGGGCTTACAATCTATGAGGGAAGAGGGTTAGAGACAGAAGGTGCAGGTGGAGGCTGTTCAGGTGGTGGTGTGGTGACAGTAGTGTTATTGGAGGTTGTAGGCCTTCCTGAATAGGTGAGTCTTCAGGGCCTTCTTGAAGCTTGCGACTGTTCGGGACAGTCTTATGTGTCTTGGTAATGAGTTCCAGAGTATGGAGGATGCACGGGAAAAGTCTTGGAGATGATTGTATTAAGAGAGGATAAGAGCAGAGCGGAATAGGTCGTCTTTGGAGGATCGGAGGTTAAGTGTGGGCAGGTAGCGGGAGATTAGGTCGGAGATATATGGAGGGGACAGGTTGTGGGTGGCTTTGAATGTCAGCGTTAGTAATTTGAACTCTATTCGCTGGGCAATGGGTAGCCAGTGAAGGGATTGGCAGAGGGGAGCGGCCAATGAAGAACGGGGGAAGAGGTGTATTAAGCGAGCAGCACAGTTTAAGGTGGACTGGAGGGTGGCGAGAGTATGAGCTGGGAGGCCATGGAGAAGGGTGTTACAGTAGTCTAGGTGGGAGATTATGAGGGCATGGACTAGCATCTTTGTAGTTTCAGGGGTGAGGAAGGAGTGGATTCAATGGATGTTCTTGAGTTGGAGGTGGCAGGAGGTGTTGAGAGTTTGAATATGCGGCTTGAAGGATAGGTCAGAGTCTAAGGTTATCCAAAAGCAGCAGATCCGTGGGACTGGGGTGAGAGTGGTTCCATTAACTTTGATAGCTGGGTCAGGTAGGGGGGCCGTGCGAGGAGGGGTGAAGATTATGAACTACGTTTTTTCCATGTTGATTTTGAGAAAGCAGGAGGAGAGAAAGGAGCTATGGCTGCTAGAAACTGTGGGACTCTGGACAACAGGGAGGTAATGTATGGTCCAGAGAGATATATTTGGGTGTCGTCAGCATAGCAATGGTAATGGAAACCATGAGATTCTAGGAGTTGGCCAAGGCCGAGGGTGTAGATAGAGAACAGGAGGGGTCCTAGGACGGAGCTTTGGGGGACACCTTTTGAAAGAGGGCGTGACGGGGGAGGTGGTGTGTGAGGGGGAGACGCTGAATGTGCGGTTGGTGAGGTATGAGGAGATCCAGGAAAGGGCCAGGTCTGAGATGCCAAATGATGAGTGTTTCTAACAGGAGGGAATGGTCGACAGTGTCAAAGGCAGAGGAGAGGTCGAGGAGGAGGAGGACAGTGTAGTGATGCTTGACTTTGGCAGTTAGAAGGTCATTAGTGACCTTGGTTAGGGCAGTGTTTGTGGAGTGATGGGGTCTGAAGCCTGACTGTAGTCTGTCAGAGAGCACATTAGATGAGAGATAGGAGGATAGTTCGGAGTGGACGTCTTGCTCCAGCAATTTTAAGCTTACGGGAGCAGTGAGATGGGGCGATAGTTGGCTGGAGAGGACAGGTTGAGGGAGGGTTTCTTAAGTATAGGTATGATGGTAGTATGTTTGAAGGCGGAAGGGAAGGATCCATTGGTTAGGGATAGGTTGAAGAGATGGGTTAGGGCAGGAGTAATGACTTCAGAGATTTTGGGGATGAGATGTGACTGGATCGGGTCGAGTGCACAGGAGGTGAGGTGGGATTTAGAGATTAGGGTGGAGAGCTTTTCATCAGTGATGGTGGAGAAACAGGTTAAAGAAGATTACCGAGCAGTTGGTTTGAGTGGTTGTCACGGGTGTAGGTTGAGACTGTCTCTGATGGTGTCAATATTGCTTTTGAAATAAGAGGCAAAGTCATCAGCTGTGATAAGTGATGTCAGAGGGGGGACAGGAGGACGGAAAAGGGAGTTGAAGGTAGTGAATAGCTGTTTGGGGTTGCGGGATAGGGCAGATATTAGTGTGGAGAAGCCCTGCTTTGCAGAGGTGAGTGCATTCTTGAATGTGAGAACTGCCTCTTTGTACCTAAGGAAGTCCTCCTGGGAGTGGCTTTTCTTCCAGAGGCATTCTGCAACCTGTGAGGCACGTCTCAGTTTTTTAGTCAGGTCAGTATGCCAGGGTAGCCTATTGATCGGTCGGGCTCTGGTGTTTGTGAAGGGGGTCACAGAGTCAAGGGCTGAAGTAATGGTAGTATTGTAGAAGTCAGCGGCGGTATCTGCGTCCTGGAGTGAGGATATGTCAGCCAGTGGTAGGAGAGAGTCTGAGAGCATGCGGATGTCAAGGCGATTAAGGTTCCTGCGGGGGCGTGTTGGTTTAGGTGTTGGGGGTCTATGACAGAGAAGAGGGCAGAGAATGTCAGCAGGTTGTGGCCAGAGAGCGCGGACAGAGTTAGAGAGGTTAACTAGAGAGCAGAGGTGGGTGAATATGAGGTCGAGTGTGTGCCCCTTTGTGTGGGTGGCAGAGGAGGACCATTGAGAGAGACCAAAGGAGGCAGCGAGGGACAGGAGACTGGAAGTGGGGGCGGTTTGTGTTAATGGGGTTGGGGAAATCACCCATAATGATGGTGGGTATATCAGCTGCTGAGATCAACAACTGATGGGTGGGGATGTCGGGTGTCAGATCCCCAAGAATCTGGTATAGATGAGCTATCCTTAGGAGAATTCATCAGTATTTTTAGCTCAGAAGACCCATTTAATGATTGCATATATTGTATATTTCTACAGTACTGGGCAAAAGATTTAGGAAGGTGTGGAAAATTGCTGCAAAGTAAGACTTGAAGTGTTAATATCTTATTTTTGTTAAACAGAATGAACAGAAGAGAAATCTAAATGAAATCAATATTTGGTGTGTCCACCCTTTGGAGGGGGAGTCCTGGAAGTGATAACATGGCCACCATAGAACCCTGATCTCCAGATCAAGTCTATCTGGGATTACATGAAGAGACAGAAGGATATAAACAAGCCTACATCCACAGAAGATCTGTGGTTAGTTCTCCAAGATGTCTGGAACAAGTTCCCCATCAAGTTGATGCGGTTATGAAGGCAAAGGGCGGTCACACCACATATTGATTTTTAATTTAGATTTTGCTTTTGTTTATTCACTTTTTTTTAATTGATAAAAATAATCTATTAACACTTCTATTTTCATAAGCATTCTTAACTTTGCAGCATATTTTTCACGCCTACCTAAATATTTGCACAGTACTGTATAGCATAACATATAGTTATAGTTTATATTTCATGTTTCTTCCTGAACATCCTTCTTAAATATCCAGTTTTTTGGTGATTCTACATGCATTTAAATATACAAATGGACCGGGCAAGGCAGGGGTTTGGCTCCGCAACCAGAAATGAACGCACCGCGGAGTTCAAGAAAAGAATATATATTTACTATAAGTTAATAAAGGCTATGAAGGAAATGACAGGGATAAAGACAGCAAAATATACAAATAGCAGAACAATTCAAGGCAAATTCTGCAATGGTTTCTACTTTACTCTGTCCAATTCTGCGATGGACACGAAGAACAATATACCAAAACTATCCCAACGACCCTGACATCACATTGGGGCACCCCTTTTCCCCAGGGTCCAGGGGACCGCACAGTCTGTAGAAGCGCGCGGTGGGGCCCAAAGTCGTCCTCTTTTATAGGAAACGCCTCTCCTCACTGTTATCAGGATCTTGGGAGAAATGAAGTCCTCTTTAACAGGGAAACCCAATGAATGCAATGAATCCAACAGCAGATTCCACCAGCACACTGACAGCCGCGAATCCATACACTGAGCTGGGTGAGCCGGGGTTTAGCAGGTGCTGTCCAGACATCAACAGCACTGCGAGTCTCTATCTGTGGTATCCATATACACAGTCACAATGTCAGTCTCACTGATCAGCCACGAGCACAGTTCCTTTCACGTGGACTCACTAGTCCTGTTGTCTCTTTACACTCTGTTTGTCTCTGGACCAAGATACAGCTTAGCTGTACAGAAAAATCTCCACACCAGTTCAATACAACACTTGCTAAGATGGCTGCTGCTCTTTGTCCGTCACTTCCTGCTTCTCTGCTCACATTCTGTCTGCAGAACAGGCAAGCTGACATAAAAGGGGGGGAAGTCACTCCAGCATCATGTCACAATTACAATGGCTGCTGTCTTAAAGGAACAGAATCACAGAAATACATTCAACATTAACAGTTTATACAGACAAATGAAGCTTAGGACAACATTGGCTGTCTCTTACATATTCCCCCCCACTTTAAGATTGGCAGTCCCTGCCTATGACTGTATATCCAGAGGGTTGTACTTTTATGCACAGGGTGGTAGTATACCGATGTATGGCAGGCCAAACAAACTCATCCTGCGCATACCGAACAGGGGGAATACCAGCATTTGGCCTAGTGGTCCGTCTGAGGACCGGTGGTATATTATGGGGTGCTGCAGCTATGGGCTGAGAAGGACCAGCGGATTCCGCACCAGAGGGGGCACAGGCCGGAGATACAGTAGTCACAGGTGGAACATCCCCAGGAGCAGGGATCGGCCAACAATCATCCTCCTCGTCTGAGGCCCATTCCGCACCTCCATTCTCTGACTGTGGGAGCTCATTCACATTGGCAAGCCCATCATGATTTGTCCCTTCAGAATGACACAGGCGCAACATATTTCGGTGAAGTACTCGAACACAATCAGTTCCTTCTTTCTGGACCTGGTACACTGGCCCATTCGCATACTTGCGGCCAACAACACGATACGGCAAAGCCTCCCACGGCTCCAATTCCCTTGGGGTTTCTTGACACGAACTAGCACCAGGTCGCCTGGTTGCAATGGTGCCTGCACTGGGGTCTTATCAGGATGGGGATGTTCTTGCAGGCGCTGCCGCACCAATCGATGGATCGTCTCAAGTCTCTGCCGGTGCGCCCGCACCCAAGAGGTTGGATCCCTCGGAGGGAACCCATCCACATCATCCAACTGTAATTCTCCCACACTTCGCCCAGACCGCCCAAAGAGAAGTGTATAAGGAGAGTACCCCGTTGTAGAATGGACCTGATTGTTATAGGCCCACACCATTTCAGACAAGAACTGAGGCCACTGTAACTTCTTGTCTTCCTCCAGAGTCCGCAGCATCTGTAGCAGAGTTCTGTTGAATCTTTCACAGGCCCCATTTCCCTGAGGGTGGTATGGAGTCGTGTGCGACTTCTTTATCCTGTAGATACGTTGAACTTCTTTCATTACGTGTCCCTCAAAGCAGGCACCCTGGTCGGAGTGGATGCGTTTAGGGCACCCATATACTCGAATGAAATCTTGGCACAGAGCACGAGCTGCTGACTCAGCTGTCTGGTCCTTGGTGGCGGTTACCACCGCAAATTTGGTGAAGTGATCCACCATTACGAGGCAATACTGGTGTCCGCTATTGGATGGGCCCACCATTAGATAGTCTATCATGACGATTTCTAAAGGTTCCTGGGTCACGATGGTTTGCAGGGGAGCTCTCTGTTCTATTGCCTTATGGATCTCACAAGTTCGACAGCTGCGGCATACTTCTTCGACCATTTGACGAAGACCAGGGCAGTAAATCAGTCGCTGTAACCAACGAAAGGTCTTCTCATGACCAAAATGTCCATTCTTATTATGAGCCTCAACTGCCAACGAGCGAGCCAGTTCACTAGGCACCACAATTTGGTATCGAATGTCGATCTCAGAAGGTAAATAGACCTTTCGGCATAGCACTCCATTTTTCATCTCCAACTTTTCCCACTGACTCAGAACAGATAATATCTCACGTGTCAGTCGTTCTCTTTCCTCTCTACAGGGCTTCTGGCCTTTCTCAACACACTTGATCATCTGTGCCAGCCCCTCATGGGTCTGTTGTATCTGTGCCCATTCCTGTCGTGAGGGACCAAAGAAAGGAGCCGTTTCAGTCCCCTCCAACTCAAACTGATTAGCGGCGGCCAAGGCCTGTGAAAATCTGCTGAAGTCGGGCACCTCCACATGCTCCAACTCATGATCCACGTCTACTGTGGGGGTCTGAGCGGTTACCCTAGAAAGCCCGTCAGCATTCTGGTTCTCTGTCTTGGACCGATACTTAATGCGGTAATTGAACTTAGTCATTCGGGCTACCACCCTGCTCTAACGCCCCGAGCTTGGCATTTTCCAGGTGAGCTAGTGGGTTGTTGTCAGTCAGTACTAAAACTTCAGCACCGGTCAAATATTCAGGGAATTTCTCGGTCATGGCCCATACCAGTGCCAACAGCTCCAACTTAAATGAACTATAATTCTCGGGGTTTCTTTCAGAATCTCTCAAAGACCGGCTGCCGTACGCTATGACCCTCTCCTGGCCATCCTGAAGCTGGGAAAGCACTGCTCCAAGACCATACAGGCTTGCATCCGTATACAGCTGGAACGGCAAGTGGTAATCAGCATATGCCAAGATTGGGGCTGTTGTCAATGCATCCTTTAATGCCTGGAAGGCTTGTTCCTGTTCAGGTCCCCACTTCACGGACCGGTTCTTTGGACCACCGGATGTGCCTCGTAGGAGAGCATTAAGTGGTGCTGCTACCTTGGCGAAATCCTTAATAAACCGTCGATAGTAACCGGCTACTCCAAGGAACGCCCTCACTCTCGCAGGGTAGTCGGTATTGGCCAATCTTGAACAGCCGCTATCTTGTCTCTTGATGGTCTCACCCCTTCTCCTGATACGCGGTGACCCAAGTAATCAATTTCAGATTGGAACAACCGACATTTACTGGGTTTCAATTTGAGCCCATGTTCCCGCAATCTTCGAAATACTTGCCCCAACTGGTGGAGATGGTCTTCAAAGGTCGCAGAATACACTATAATGTCATCCAAGTAGATGAGAGTGAACTCAAAGTTGAAGTCACCGAGACATTTCTCCATCAACCGCTGAAACGTTCCGGGTGCATTTGTCAACCCGAAGGGCATCCGGTTAAATTCGTATAGTCCCATGGGCAAGATGAATGCCGTCTTCTCCTTGTCTTTTGTGGCCATCGGCACCTGCCAATACCCACTAGCCAGATCTAGTGAGGAGAAGTACCGGGCTCTCCCCAGCGCTGAGAGGGACCCTCAATCCGTGGCAAGGGGTAGGAATCTCGTACGGTGCAAGCGTTTAACTTCCGATAGTCTACGCAAAATCGGATGGACCCATCTTTTTTTCTTACTAACACCACAGGAGCTGCCCAGGTACTCTGGCTTTCTTGGATGATCCCACCCTGTAGCATCTTAGCTAACAGTTCTTTACTTCCTGATACAACTGTGGAGGAATTTGTCGGTAGCGCTCTCTAATTGGAGGGGTGTCTCCTGTGGGAATCTCATGGTAGATCCCTGTGGTACATCCAAAATCTTCAGCATACCGTGAAAAGGCGGCTCGGTTCTCCCACAACAGTTCATCTACCTTCTGCACACATTCCAGAGAACATGAACTTGCATCCATCTTCATCTGTTCTCGAATTGCACGGCCATTCCATTCAGAGGTGGGTTCCTCATCTTCTCCCATGGACACAGTTACGGTCCACTCATCCCTTTCAGTCGGCTTCAGCTGCATTGGAGTTACTTTCCTTACTTCCTCCGGAGTCACATAGATGTTAGCCAGCTGCCTCCCTGGGGTCAGGTCCACACTCTGGTCCTGAGTGTTTACACATCGAAGTGGTACTCTCCATTGCGAACTATTGCCAAGGAACGGGCCACTAGCGGATCAACACCTCCTTCGGCTGCCTGCAGTGGTTCTACCAACACAGCTATGCCCTCTAGTTTCCGACAGGTGCCTACGGGCATAGACACTATTGTCTCCCGACTGGGTGGCAGTGTAACTTTTGTATGCAAAGGAACTGAAATTCGAGCCAGAGGACGCTCGCATCCGAACTTTTCTGTAAGCCACATGTCCGGATCAGCCGCTGGAAAGCTGTTTGAGTAGGCCAATGGGTGGTGGTTTCTTCCAATAACCGTGACTTTCTTTTCAAAGAGGATCTGATCTAATTCTTTTAACACATTCATCCCCAAAATGACAGGGACCTTTACTTCATGTGACTCCTGTACCACCACAATGCCTTCCTACCCAGATCTTGGCCACATACCCGGACATTCATCCAGGCCACCCCACGACTGGAACTGGTAACTGGTTAGCTGCGACCACTCGTACGAATGTATGGGGATCATATTTCACATGTTGCTGGAAGTACCGTTCATAACAGTCTCTACTCAAGGTCGTTACTTGGGAACCCGTGTCAATCATCCCGGTAACCGGAATACCCTCCATTTCCACCTGTATGACAGGACTTGCAGCAATCAGGTCATCATTAGGGCATTCTCCCCACATAGTCTCCTTGTCAGTCTCCCCTACTACACGCCCTACAGCAGCAGGGGACTTCAGTTTAACGGCGGCTCTCATAAGTTTGTCGCTGCTCTGGACATCTAGCAGCAACGTGGCCCATCCGTCCACACCCCAGCAGCGTATCCCCCGTCGTTCTGGCCATCTGTTTGGGCCCCTTCGGTAAGCCCCTTCGATTTCTCCTGAGCACTGCATTAACTGATTTGGACCCCTTCGGTAGGTCCTATCCCATCCCTCCAGCGGGGTGGTGGGTGATTCTGATTTTCTGGGTATGGACGGCTCACCCTTTCACCTCCAGTTTTCTGGAAGTCTGCAATTTTCATAGAATGTTCATCACAACGGGTGTGCAAGTGTTCCATTTGCTCTTGCAGTTTCTGCATTACTGTGAGAATTTCTTTAACCGTCCCCTTTTCTACTGTCTCTGAGCCAGAACTAGCCCCCTGTGACAAAGTAACTC
The DNA here is from genome assembly GCA_947044405.1 of Leptodactylus fallax. NCBI lineage: Eukaryota > Metazoa > Chordata > Amphibia > Anura > Leptodactylidae > Leptodactylus > Leptodactylus fallax. Next base: position 132,719 of record CAMRHE010000526.1, read on the forward strand.
CAACTGCGGTCTGGGGCTTCGGGAACATACTATTGGCACGGGAGATGGCCTCTACCTGTACATCATGGAATTTAGCATCAGTCTCTCGTCGTATAAAATCCTGCATAGTCACAGTTAAACTGCCATCACGTATCCCCAGGACAAACTGGTCACGGAGAGTCCGATCAGGGTTACAGAAGGCTGGCGAGCCCCTCTTTCCTTCACTTGAATATCTCGGAGCAGTTCTTGTAGGGCATTTGCATATTGGGGAAGGCTTCATTCTCCTGTTGTACCCTCTGGAAGAACCGAGCCTGCAGAGACCCCAGCAATGCAGTTTCTCCATAAATGGTTTCTAGAATCTGGACTACTTGCTCAAATGTCTGCCTTTGTTCAAATGGCCTCAATATCACCGTGGTCTTAGCATCCCCTTGTAATGTCAATATTGCTAGCTCTACTAGTACTTCTGGTGCGGTCTGGTACATTCGCTGTATCATTCGTATCTGTTCCACCCACATACTCACTGACATATTATTGCCATCAAATTTAGCTAACTGACTCATTATAGCCCCTGCTGGATTCTTCCTCCAGCACCATTCTCCCGAACGGGTGCGTCACCATCCATTCTGGTAAGCGGATCCTGCCGACTACGCCAATTTGTGAACCGAGAGCAAGGCAGGTGGTTTGGTCTCCGCAACCAGAAATGAACGCACACGCGGTAGTTCAAGAAAAGAATATATATTTACTATAAGTTAATAAAGGCTATTTGAAGGTAAAATGACAGGGATAAAGACAAGCAAAATATACAATATAGCATGAACAATTTCAAGGCAAATTCTGCAATGGTTTCTACTTTTACTCTGTCCAATTCTGCAGTATGGACACTGAATGAACAATATACTCAAAACTATCCCTAACTGACCCTGACATCACATTTGGGTGCACCCCTTTTCCCCAGTGGTCCAGGTGGACCGCTTACAGTCTGTAGAAGCGCGCGGTGGGGCCCAAAGTCGTTCCTTCTTTTATAGTGAAACGTCCTCTCCTCACTGTTATCAGGATCTTGGGAGAAATGAAGTCCTCTTTAACAGGGAAACCCAATGAATGCAATGTAATCCAACAGCAGATTCCACTCAGCACACTGACAGTCCTGCCGAATCCATACACTGAGCTGGGATGTAAGCCGGGGTTTAGCAGGTGCTGTCCAGTACATCAACAGCACTGCGAGTCTCTATCTGTGGTATCCATATACACAGTCACAATGTCAGTCTCACTGATCAGCCACTGAGCACAGTTCCTTTCACGTGGACTCACTAGTCCTGTTGTCTCTTTACACTCTGTTTGTCTCTGGACCAAGATACAGCTTAGCTGTACAGAAAAATCTCCACACCAGTTCAATACAACACTTGCTAAGATGGCTGCTGCTCTTTGTCTCGTCACTTCCTGCTTCTCTGCTCACATTCTGTCTGCAGAACAGGCAAGCTGACATAAAAGGGGGGAAGTCACTCCAGCATCATGTCACAATTACAATGGCTGCTGTCTTAAAGGAACAGAATCACAGAAATACATTCAACATTAACAGTTTATACAGACAAATGAAGCTTAGGACAACATTGGCTGTCTCTTACACAAATAACAAAATAAAAATACAAAAAGCCTCAGAGGTTTAACCTGACTCTGCTGAGCAAAGTTGTAAAATCTGTAACATGTCTTGCCCTCCAACCCCCAGCTATCATGTGCCACTTATAATATTGTTGCATTTAGGCACCAGGGCCCAGATGTGACTGTTACAGCTACACCCTGAGTGCATTTGTGTGGTATGATACTCACACTAAGAGGAACAGCAGGCTACCAGTGAACTTGCTGCTGTAGACAATGGATTAATGTTTAAAGGCCATGGACACCTTATGGAGGCAAGGTGTTCATGTCCTTTACCCCTTCCCGTTCAGCACCGGACTATTACATTGTGCTGAATGTATACTTAACACTCAGCACTGTAATAATACGGTGCTGTAATGCTGCGGGCACAGGAGCAGGGTCAGAGGGGATTCCATGGCAGCCAGGAGGCTGAGCAACAGGGGGGCAGGGGCCATAGGAGTCTGACCACTAATGCATTGCAAAATACCGACACTTATATTACAGGCTGCATAGAGCAGGCAGTAATAGAAGAAATGCAGAGACAAGACTGGGAGCCTTCAATAGGCTCCCGGCTGTCATGGCAATAGGTCGCCGGCCCTGGATCTCATTCCAGGGACCAGTGATCCTCCCCAAAATGGTAGCAGGGACCATAATGCCTGCCACTCCTGAGCAGCTGCCATATTTAAATACCGGATATCCGCTGTAATAGCACAGCAGATGTCAGGAAGGTGTTAAAAAAAACACATTATGTAAACAAAATAAAATAAAAAAAATGTTAGGTATCCCCATGTGCATAAGTCCACACTATCCAAAAATAGCGTTATTTATCTTGTACAGTGAACGCTGAAAAAAATATATACCGTAATGCACAAATTAGTGTATTTTGGTCCCCTTGCTTCTCCCCAAAAATAGCAATAAAAGTGATCAAAAAGCCATATATACCAAAATCGATACCAATAAAAACCACAACTTGTCCCACGAATAAAGTTTAGGTGTCAGAATATGGTGACCCCAGGAAAACCACTCATTTGTGAAAAATTAAGTTCTATTAGTAAACGCAGTAAAACATAATAAATCCAATATAAATATGGTATCACCGTAATCGTAAAGTTGCATTCACTTTTTAATTCAGAGTGAACACCATGAAATGCAAAAAATAATGATTAAATTGTAGGTTTTTTTTTTTTTTTTTTCACTTCACATGGACGCCACAAAAATGCTACTAAAAGCTAATCAAAACATTATATGTATCCCAAAATGGTACCAACTAAAAGTACATATCGTCATGCAAAGAATAAGCTATGTTGACAGAAAAGTAAAAAGTTTGGAAGGTGGAGAAGGAAAATATGAAAAGTGACTGAGCATTAATGTACAAACTACCTTCCTTTAAGGGTTAATATGTCCTAGAGCTTGGTCCATAATAACTTGTTTTTCTGGTTCCTGTTCTGTATTATACACCTTACATTCTTGTGGCTTATTTTATATGCGCCCAGTTAGTCTGCACATTCCTCTGATTCTCTGAATATTGTTTGAATTGATCAAAAGAAAGACAACTAGCAATGCACAGACCTACGATGTGATGCGCTTATCTTTTGCTGTAAATAGTAGAGCAAGTGTCAATCAAAAAGTAAAGATGGATATATTGTATTTCAGTGATATGACAGTAATGCATGGTGAAAACCGGGAATGTATCATGCAAAGTAACCTTAAGCTTTTGAGCATTTTTTAGTCAGGTAAAAAGTATCAAAAGCTGAAGTGCTTTCTAGAAGTGTTAATGAAAATGCATATACTGTAGGAGGAACACTGGAATATACAGTGGGTACGGAAAGTATTCAGACACCTTTAAATTTTTCCCTCTTTGTTTCATTGCAGCCATTTGCTAAAAGCAAAAAAGTTCATTTTATTTCTCATTAATGTACACTCAGCACCCCATCTTGACAGAAAAAAAACAAATGTAGATATTTTTGCAAATTTATTAAAAAAGAAAAACTGAAATATCACATGGTCATAAGTATTCAGACCCTTTGCTGTGACACTCATTTAACTCACAAGCTGTGCATTTCCTTCTCATCCTCCTTGAGATGGTTCTACTCCTTCATTGGAGTCCAGCTGTGTTTAATTAAACTGATTGGACTTGATTAGGAAAGGCACACACTTGTCTATATAAGACCTCACAGCTCACAGTGCATGTCAGAGCAATTGAGAATCATGAGGTCAAAGGAACTGCCCAAGGAGCTCAGAGACAGAATTGTGGCAAGGCACAGATCTGGCTAAGGTTACAAAAGAATTTCTGCAGCACTCAAGGTTCCTAAGAGCACAGTGGCCTCCATAATCCTTAAATGGAAGAAGTTTGGGAAGACCAGAACTCTTCCTAGACCTGGCCGTCCAGCCAAACTGAGCAATCGTGGGAGAAGAGCCTTGGTGAGAGAGGTAAAGAAGAACCCAAAGATCACTGTGGCTGAGCTCCACAGATGCAGTAGGGATATGGGAGAAAGTTCCACAAAGTCAACTATCACTGCAGCCGTCCATCCGTCGGGGCTTTATGGCAGAGTGGCCCGAAGAAAGTCTCTCCTCAGTGCAAGACATATGAAAGACTGCATAGAGTTTGCCAAAAAACACATGAAGGACTCCGAAACTATGAAAAATAAGATTCTCTGGTCTGATGAGATGAAGACTGAACTTCTTGGCGTTAATTCTAAGCAGTATGTGTGGAGAAAACCAGGCACTGCTCATCACCTGCCCAATACAATCCCAACAGTGAAACATGGTGGTGGCAGCATCATGCTATGGGGGTGTTTTTCAGCTGCAGGGACAGGACAACTGGTTGGAAAGATGAATGTGGCCAAGTACAGAGATATCCTGGAAGAAAACCTCTTCCAGAGTGCTCTGGACCTCAGACTGGGCCGAAGGTTAACCTTCCAACAAGACAATTACCCTAAGCACACAGCTAAAATAACAAAGGAGTGGCTTTGGAACAACTCTGTGACCATTCTTGACTGGCCCAGCCAGAGCCCTGACCTCAACCCAATTGAACATCTCTGGAGAGACCTGAAAATGGCTGTCCACCAACGTTCACCATCCAACCTGATGGAACTGGAGAGGATCTGCAAGGAAGAATGGCAGAGGATCCCCAAATCCAGATGTGGAAAACTTGTTGCATCATTCCCAAGAAGACTCATGGCTGTACTAGCTCAAAAGAGTGATTCTACTCAATACTGAGCAAAGGGTCTGAATACTTATGACCATGTGATATTTCAGTTTTTCTTTTTAATAAATTTGCAAAAAATATCTACATTTCTGTTTTTTTTTTCTGTCAAGATGGGGTGCTGAGTGTACATTAATTTGCTTTCAGCAAATGGCTGCAATGAAACAGAGAGAGTGAAAAATTTAAAGGGGTCTGAATACTTTCCGTACCCACTGTAGTATGCATAAATAAGAGTTCATACACAAAGTGATATTATGTATCTATCCATTCCGAGCTGTAATATGGCAGTTCCTCTTACAACAGTTTGACATTTATGTTCATACAGAGGTGTTCTTCTATGACAAAAAATTGTGCCACATACCACGTAATGACATGCATGTTCTGTCAAGGTGGGGGGAAATATAGGAGTAATAGCTGTTTTGATGCAGAAAATTCTTTAGAACTTACACAGTACACATATCAACACCTTATAAATCCCACAAGGTTGCAAAAATGGAAACATACACAACGACAGTTTGCATGTCTGTACAGACATCTGAATGGTATGGATTTTTCATATACCATGTTTCTCCGAAAATAAGACAGGGTCTTATATTATGTTTTGCTCAGAAAGGGCTTATTTTCAGGGGATGTCTTATATTTTTTTCCATGAACAACAATGCACTCACCAGACACCTTTACACCCAAAACAATTAGAGTAAACAAGTGCAATGGTGGATGGGCTCTCGCACACAGATCTGCATCACTCCTGTCAAAGGCGTGTCACTGTCAGGTCTCTTGCTGTGCAGCAGTGTTCCACTGCAGTCAAATGTAGCAGTTGGATCTCCCTGGTGAACAGAAGTAGCCACAGCCCTTGGGCTCAGGGGTGGAGTGATGCCAGCAGGGCTACCTGATCTGTGTGTGAGAGCCTGGCACTACCGGTATTGAACCCTATCTCACTAGTGCCATCTTGTACAGATATCTCCCTTAAGCTCAATGTCGCATTTTTTTGTGGGTGCAATTCTTTTGGGGGTGTCTTCTTTCCTTAATGAAGGGCCTACTGTATCTGTCCTGCTGTATACTATTTACTTTATGTATAGCTGCCTGGGCAATATTTTAATGAACTGCAACTAGGGCTTATTTTTGGAGTAGAGCATATATTTCAAGCATATTCCAAAAATCCTGAAAAATCATGCTAGGTCTTATTTTTGGGGTAGGTCAAATGTGCCCCTGCCAATAAATATACAATAAATACTATATTTAATAGATAAATACAAAAATCTTAATTATGAATAAATGCAGTCAATAATTAATCCAAGTAAAAATAATAAAAAGATTGGAGGGCTGACAGTCGTAGCTAATCCCAAAATATAACAGTTACTGCATTTAAAGGGGTTGTCCCACAAAGAAAAGTGAAATGACCTTTCTCATGCTCTACATTGAACCTGACCACATCCCTGTGGGTGGGACTGGTGACGGTTGGCGCTACCATTCACTTCAGTGAGCGTGCCGGAGATAGCCAAGTGCTGAACTTCGGCTATGTCCAACACTCCCACTGAAGTGAATGGGAGTGCTGACTGTCACCAGTCCCACCCACATTCAGCCTGGCACTGCAGTTAGGTTGAATGTGGAGCTCAAGAAAGGTCCTTTTATTTTATGTAGTGGGACAACCCCTTTAATATACAGTTTTATGATTGATAATAGTACAAATATATAAACATTTATACGTTCATGACCAGACTGATATATTGCTGTAAAATACATCCTAGTAACAGGTTAAATACAAAAAGGTACACAACACAATAATGAGCCAAAGTATACCGTAATATCCAGACACAATACAAAGCCAGGATGTAGTACTACCAAGGGGAACATAACCACAACCTCCAGCCCCAATGTGCATTTCTCCCTGCAGCTTCCTCCATGGGAAAGGTCATTATGTGATCCTACACATTCTGGGGCCAGGTTAGGGTGGAAAAAACACTGTGCATAGAAAGTACATGAGAATCTGTTCTCTAACTCACTCTTTCTCACCAAGAAGCATCAATAGGGTCATAGAGGACATTGTAGAGAAGTACGAACCTGTACTAATATGAATAAAAGCACTTGGAGTGAGAAAGAAATGCCATATCATCTGTACCTGGTAGAAGCTAGAATGGAGTGGGTAAAATTAGGTATGCTGTGGATCCAGTAGGTGGCGCTGCCTCCTGTTGCACCACATACTGTATCCATGTCAAACTAGGAGAGTTAGGGTTGCATCTAGGAGAGGTATAGTTATTCTCTACTTCAACAATGCAATACCTGAAAATGCAGAGGTTCCAGGTTTGTTAGCTGTGGCAGGCTGGCAGATTATACAGCTAACACTCCCGTAGCCAAGACAGCTCCACCTAATGGAACCTCAATATACCTCAACTGTACCTTTTGTCTCTCCTGTTTGATTCCCTACCCCATAGACCATTATTTAAATATATTATTGGATACCTTTTTGAGTTTTAGTATTAACCCCTTGAGGACCAAGAGCCATAGTATTTCAAATTTTTTCATCAGAATAACCGCATAACGTGTTTTTTCTAGAACAATATTTGTGACAGTAAAATGAGGGGGGAATGGTAATTCTGTGATAATTCTGTATAGGTTTTGTTATGTTTACTAAATTACAAAAAAGTTTTTTTGAGAGCGTGAAGTTCATATGACTTTTTGATAACAACATATTAGATTTTTTTGGACAAGAGTGGTGATTTTTTTTTTTTTTTTTTTTTTTTTTTCCTCCCATTATGGCGTTCAACAGATGAGATACTTTTACATTTGTAATAGTTTGGGCATTTTTGGACATAGCAATAACTAATATATTTATTGTTTTATTTTTATATGTAAAATGAGAATAGCAAGTGGTGTGTTTTTTTGTTTTTTTTTTTAATTTTGGAGATTTTGTGTATTTTTTTTTTTTTTTTACTTTTTCATCTTCATTTTCTCTTCAGTCCTTTTTATATTAACTTGTACTAATTATTTATACTAAATTTGTTGAAAAAATAGTGACCATATAATTCCTATTAAAGAAAAAAGAATATAGCTTCAAAGATGAAGGTACAATCTTCATTTTTGTACTGTAATTTTTAGCCTTTGGATCCCATATCCATAATATGTTTAAAAAAGTTAGCTTGCCAATGAAACACAGATGGTCTTGTGGTTATTGTTCTATTGAAGCATCTGTTCCTCTTTTACTCATGAGCATAATTTTTGTTCTCAACCATCCCAATTATATTTGTGGAAGCCATGTACACAAGTTGAATTTGCCACATGATTTCCTTTAGCATTCAAATTTGGCTCCTACATTTGGCAATAAAATGAACTTAGCTGTTTTTGTCATAAAAAGTCATAAGAGAATGTCATTGTTATTTTTAAAGAGTAAGTGATCACCATAAGAAAGCAAATATACAATAGACATAAGTATGTTGAATGTCTGTGGAGAGTATACCCGCAGACCTTCTTCAATTCAAGTTCATGCTTAAAACTTAGCTCTGCCCTTCACCTCGGCAAACAAGCTTATTTCATCGCTCTCTTCCCAATAACCCTAAATTACTCTCTGAAACTTTTCGCTCCTTACTTATTCTCAAGATGCAGGCACCTGTCATAGACCTCTATACCAAGGACCTGACCACTTAACTCCAAGACAAAAAGGATAAGATTTTCAGGAAGTATTCCTCAATCTCCAGACAGCATTGATCCCCTTCACCTACCACACTTCATCCTGTTCACTCTCATCCATTTCACCAATTACAGAAGAAATCATCTCCCAGTTCCTTTCTTCTTCTTGCTCTACTACCTGCATTAAAGAGCCTTTCTCCTTACAACTCTCTGTCCCTGGATGTCACTACTTACCTTATAGTCCACCATGAAAGTTCTGCAGAAATGCTATCAATGGCTTAGTGGAATGTGAATGTGGGTGGAAGTGAATGTGAGTTGAACATCATTATGATAACTGAAGAGGAGTTGGACAACCAGACACATTTTAACTTTTTTGATGCTCTGTAAATCCAAATTCACATATGTCTATTATACAGGCTGTATTAGTTGCAAACACTGCCCCGACCGCAGTTTGAATGACCCAAACTTACAGCATCATATGTCACTAGAGGGATCCCTTAAAAATAACATACAGAGATCTATTCTATAAAGGTTCAAAAGCCCTAGTACATTACAATATAACTCCTGCCAGATGTATATTCAACCGCTAACAGGCTGTTCTTGTTAGGGATACTCCTGTTTGGCCTATGCACACATTACAATGATGGTTTATGTTTATTGGAAATGAAAAAGAAAAGACGTTTCCTATTTTTTATGACTTGTCTTTTCAGCAAACGCTATTTTTATGCTTTGAAAGGACCATATCTAAATTATAGCAGACTCAAACATTTCCTTTTAATGCAGTCCTCTGTCTGTTTTGAATTGTATGACTGCAAACCTTAAACACTGGCAGTGAACACTCATGGCAAGTGACGTCTTAAAATGTATCCTATATATACACACAAAATACCAGAAATTCTTCCTCAATGTGAACAAAAAGACCTCTCCAACCCTGTGTATTATATTGGAGTGTAATACCATATTAAGTAACAATTGGAAAGTTGAGAATATAATGCAAAGCACAACAACATTCAGAACAGATATAGCCTGAACTTACATGAAAATATTTGGACATTCTGACTTTATGTTAGCAATAAGTCTAGAAGTGTTCCGCTGCCATCTTCCAGTTTTAACATGCTCTGTCTTTCCAAAACACAAAAAACATTACAAATGTTGACTTGGTTTGAGCAAGATCTTTTTCTTACAAGTATTCTCTGATAATAACTTTATCAGATCTGATAAACATATTATAGCATTAAAGAGGTTTTTAAAGATTAGGGATAGGTCATAAATAGCAAAGTGGGGGTCTGACACATGAATGGAAGCTGAGCTGCAGTAAAGCAGTACAACCACTCCATAGTGCAGTCTGCTACATAAACTGTTCTGTGACAAATGCTTGGTAGGGGTGTTGGACCCCCACTAATAGAGCTGAACCTCTCAAGATTAATTTTGTTTCAGGTTTGGGTGGCTAGGGTCCCAGATTCATTTTGGGTTGAGCAAGTTTGGTATGAGCCAACTTAAGTTGACTTAAAACATAGTGTATAACACTGTCAGGGCTCTCCTATTTAATTTATAGCTAAGGGAAACACAGCCGAAGTTGTATCAAAGTGAAAGTGACATGTATGTCTATGGAAAAATGGATAGTAAGCAGTGGATACAAACTCTATACACTGCGCTGACACTTGCTTTTACACATTGTAACATTTAAAACGCTTCAAAAATTAACCTGTACATTTGGTTACCCTATGCTTAAGAAACAAATATTTTTTCAGAATAGCATGCTCCGTCTCACTGTTTATTAGGTGAGCACAAAAAAACCCTTAAATAACGGAGATTCTTTTTCAGATTAGCACAGGCTGCGAGATTGCATATTGCAACAAAAAGAATCCCTTGACAAACAAATATTTCACTGTAAAGAGGTAAACCTCCCTTGGAAGTGTATCTGGGCTTGTGATGGCAGGAAAAACTGTCACCCCTGACATTACTTGTATCCACACATCCCAATGTAATATACTGATGACACATGCATAAACACTATATTCATTAATGATATATGGACAATAAAATTCAATAATGATACATACATAAGTAAGCTTCTTTTATCACAGTGAGCAACAAAAAAAAACCACTTAAATGACAGATTTTTTTTTCAGAGTAGCGCAGGTGGAATCAGCATTTTGCTGTTAGAACAGAAGTTTGTATATATAAAATAAATAAAATGTACACTTTTGCCCAAAAAACCCTTACAATTTTTCAATATGTTAAAACACTCTGTAGAGCAATGAAACTGCTTTATTGCACAACAGATTAGATTATAGGCAATGAAAGGGTTACTTGTCTGTATTACTGCAGGCTGCTGCAGTCAGGCTCACAACATCACATATTCCCCATTTAAGAGTTCTATTACTAATTTGCCTGTAATTGATTAAATTTGACTAAACTCTCTTACTCCTAAGATTCTCTAGCTCTATTGTCATTTGCAAGCTTTGCTGCAGTTAGTGCTCTCTGTATCATGCTGTGAAATGAATAACACATCCATCCCTACATCCACTATCACTGCAATGTCTTGTGTTCTAACCCACAGCACCTTTATATAATATATATGACATCAGCACTGTAAGATGTCCACTTACCACTGGCTAAGAGGCTGTCAGCTGATGTGAGGTGGTGCCAGAACGTCAGTGACTCACAAGACATGTGTGTCTTCTGTATTTTTCCTTAGCAATACATGATGTGGGAGCGGCCATTTTAGTTAGAGATAAATTGCCATTTCTTCGGTTTCGTTAAAAAGCAAACAATTTGGAATTTTTGGGTCAAACCAAATCGTGATGGTTCGTGATGAACCAGTTTGCCCATCTCTACTAGAGCTAGGCGATTTTCCAAAGTATGAAAATCTTGATTTTGTTTTAAAGTTTATAGGCGATTTTTGATTAATCTTTTCTATTTTTTGTTTTAAAAGAAAAAAAAACTAAAGTTCAGTGAGCTGGCACTGGAGGAGCCAGATCTACTTTGTGCAGCGTCTTTGTCCTAATACCAACTGTCGATCGTAGCCAATGACTGGAGGAGAAAGCCTGCATGAAATAGATCGCTGGCTAAACTAGCTATGGGCAACTGCTCTGTTGGAGGGTGCACAGTGGGACAAAAAGGGATTTTGCAATTAAGGACTCTTATGCCCTATCCACAGGACAGGGGATAAGTGTCTGATCGCTGGGGGTCCAAACGATGGGTCCCCCAGCTATCAGAACAGGGAACCGAAAGTCCCCTAAAGCCTTCTTGTAAATGTAGTGCTTGTGTGATGTGATCGGGGCTCAATTCACTGCGTGAACTGTCGAAGATTACAGTTCCATAGATGTGAATGGAGCGCCGGTCATGCAAGCGCAGTAGCACTACATTCACAAGGAGGCATTAGGAATTGGCAGTCTGGTCCCCAGTGATTGGATAAATCAATTTATATTCTTCTAGCCTGAGCATTTTAATGCCTAATGTGTTTTTTTAATTTACTTATATTTACTTTTATATGCATTATAGCAAAAGGGGGAGAATGATTTGACTTTTCACACTTTTTTTTATTTATTTTTTTCTATATATTTTTAGAAACAACTTTTTTTTTTTCATCATTAGATCGCTTCTACCATAGAATACAATACTACTTTATTGCAGCCTATGGTAAAATTCTTGCATAACTACTGAAGCCTACTACAGGAAGGCCTCAATAGTCATATACTATGGCTGGCACTGGAGCCATCAGAAAGCTCAAGGTTTTTACAGCAATAGTGGGAGCCATTCGGGGGTTGGAGGGGGGGTAGTGAAAGCAACTGAAACCCTCAGATGGTGTGGTCACATCTGGCCATGACATCTGAGGGATTAAATGCCTGTGATCAGAGACATCACTGTCGCCCCGGTCTCTGCTGTATTAAACAGCAGAGACCCTGTGTCTATGGCACCCGCTAGCAGGTCCTGTTGCAAGAGCCATATTTCAAGCCTGGCAGGGGTGTAACTAGCTGGGTCCCATAGCAAACTTTTGACTTGGGGCCGCTTCCTCTTCTTCCCTCTAGGGGCACCCAGCAATGTGATACGAAATGCATGTGGCCACCTGGAAGGCAGAAGGGGAAGTGGAGGCGGCCTTGAGCAGGAGCGGGGATTGGTAAGCAAATAGGGCCCGTTACCTGCTGGGGTTACTCCAGCAGGTAATGGCCTATTAAAAAAACAAAAAAAACACCAGGCCTCCTAAGGTTACGAGCCCTGTTGCAGCTGTTACAGCTGCTACAGCGGTACTTAAACCACTGAAGCTTGGCATCCTCTGTATAATTATGGCAGATTTCGGGAAAATCAAATTAGACGACTCTGTTTAAAAAACAGAATTGTCTGAAACACTGTGGGCGAATTAATCAAATTAGTTTGATTAACTGCCCAGCTCTAATCTCCACCCGCTAATCGAATATTAATGATCTGTCATAAAGATGGGCCATCAACATTCAATCTTCTGGAACCTTTTTAATTATGGCCATCCAATATTAAAGGGTTTCACAATGTACACTGATCTACAATCATTACAATAGATATTGGTAAAGCATGCACAGTGCCACTCCATTTAAAGTATACGAGGCTCACGGAAAAAGCCTACCAGTGAGCCTGGGTGTCTGGAGGTATTGAATAGCTCTGCCCAGTATGGTGGTGATATACAACATATGATATAACACTTCCTAGAACTTTTAATAGTGGCTGTATTTGGCTTTGCATATAAGGGGACATAAGCGTTCATGTCCTGGTGGAATAATTACCCAATATAAAGAGTGGGATAGGCATACAATTTAAGGCCTCTGAGATACAATAAGGTGGTCTCCCTGTGGGAATTTCTTATTGAGCCTGTTTTTAATCAGTTAGATGTATATTTTATTTCATATTAATAAGTTATATTTTATAATTCTATCCATATCCAACAACATTATATGTTCACTTTTCCCTACTGTCCCTCTAATCTCATGGTGTCACATGTAGCATACACCTACGTGGAACAATCCTGTATCCTGGAGATAGGACTAACAAAGTTACGCAGAACAAATAGTAATGTCAGCAGGCAGTGACTGCTTCCATCCAGTAGATCCTGATTCTTACCCTGTACCTTTTCCCAAGTCCCACCTACCCTGAACCCACAAGACAATAGGTGGGTGGAGAGAGATGACACAGAGCAATATGCCTAAAAAGAAGTCAAATCGAATCAATCTTGTAAGTACAATTACTGCCAAAACTAAAATCACATCCAGATAGAAATGACATATGCAGTTATGTCTCAGGCAGATATCTAAATGATTACAGGTATGGCCTGCTTAGACACTGGGTCTTCCCACAAGTTTGTATTAAAAGCATTTTGCTGACATGCTTTGAGAGGGGGGCGCATCAATGGACTAAGAGAAGTGGGATCGCCGTTTCTACAAATTGCTCACCATTTAGGCCATTCTGACCTAGCTGTTAGAAGGTGTTAAAAGGAGTGGTTACGCATGGGCGTGCACAAGGCAAACAGGCTCTGGGTGCCCAGATACACCACCAGTAAAGAAGATCCTTTGATCTGCGGGTAAGTACAAGCAGCTCCCACAGTTTCCTTATCCACCATCCAGACACAGGTGTCACCTTCATTCCACACACTTGTTTCTGCTCGGGCCATTTCCAGGCGCTTAGCAGAATGAACTTTGCCGTCACAGCACCCATTTCACATCTTGCCACTGACAGCCAGCTACTGTCACCTTTGTTTGCAGTGGTGTCATGGCTCATGAACAAGAAACCTGGACTGCTACAGAACGTGTCTTCTTTAGTGACAAATCCAGAGTCTGCTTGGGATCCGACAATGCTCAGGTTTGAGTATGAAGGTGTGAAAGATCCTCAGTGCGCCAACACCGCGTTGGCCCACACCTGAGACTTCTTTCCTAAAAAAACCACACTCACCGCCAGTGAGTGCTGGGTCCACAAGATAAATACAAGACCAGCTTTCTAAATTTTATATATTTATTAACCCCTAAATGGGTTGGTATTAACATCTAACACATGCAGTTCAGAACAGATATGCAGATATATGCAAGCATTAACAGTTACTAGTTACAATATACAGTACAATGGAATAAAAGTGAAATAATTACTTTACCACACATATCCTTGATGTGGTTCTGTAGTCCAACACTCACACATGCTCTGGTATGTGTGAATAACCAGTGGAGGCTCCTAGCAGCAGCATTCCAACCTGCACGCTCATCACAGTCTATCCCAGTAGTCTGTCTCATCATAGTATTCTCCTTGTAATCTCAGTCCAATCTCCTCCCACTGACCTCTTACCTCATCTTTTATACCCTTGATTACACCACCCAGAATGAGGTCACCGGCGACGGCAAGTCTGATTGATTAATACACTCAAGTCAAGATTCTTTGTAAGGAGATGGGACCAAGTGAAATGATACAATGTTATCAACCATGTCTGATCTAACAGCCTAGTCTGAACAATGCATGTGTATTTGATCACCCAGGGCTATGTAGGAATTCAATGGAACCATTGTGGGATGGATACAAAGCCCTATTGTTACAATGTTGCCACATTATGAGTAAATGGAAGTAGGAAGGAGATACGATACCCAGAGATCAAAATACATCTTTGAGTTATAGCCATATTTACGTGGAATCATCACAGAAGGTCTCATGGTGAGCATTTCAATCTCGATTTTGCTTTGGAGCAACACACTACCCCAACTGCTGGTGTGAAAATAGGGGAGCAATCACATATGAATGTCAGTCACAGCTAGTAGTGATACAAAGGACACTAACAGCTCAGTGATATGTGCAAGACCTCCTGTGGCCACATGTGCTGCCTTTCATAGCAGAGCATCCAACTGGCATTTTTCAGCAGGATAATGCTCACCCACACACAGCAAAGGATTCCAAGGAATGCCTTATGGGACCAGCTGGGAAGCCAGCTTTGGCAACCTATGAGTATTCAGGATCTACAGGCCTAGTTGCAACATCTGTGGACAAATGTGCCACAGGTTACCATAAGGAACCCATATACCTCCATACGCAACAATATCTCATCTTATTGAGGTGGCCCAACAGAGTCCCAGCACCTCTTTTCAATTGTACAATTCCCCAATAAATGTATCCTTTCACTCTAAAATTGTAATCTCTTACTTACATCATAATCCAACATATTCTGCACAAGAGGGTACATGAACAGACAATATTAGGCATTGCAATGTGACAAAATATTTAACATATCAAACAGGAGTGAGGGCCCTGCTCACAAGAGCTTACAGTCTATGAATTGCTAGGGAGACACAAGAGGTAAGAGGGCTTGTTACATACAATGGTCCAGCCATCTTTTGATAAATAAGATAATATAACTGAAGCTGTATGACCTGTCACCAGCTGGTATATGTGAATATACAGATACTAAGTGCATGGAGTGCAGGATAACTTCAGGATGGAGGGGTCAGGATCTGAGGAACAGAGTAAGAAGAATAGTTTAGGATAGGATGTTCGATAAGAGTGAGGAAGTGTAGAACAATGTGATCAGGTCATGTGATAAGCCTGCCTAAAAAGATGTATTTGGTGAGGTGAAGGGAAGAGTTATACATTTTGAACATAAACTTGAAGTGAAGGAAATCTGCAAATGTGTTTGATTTACTCCACAGATGTTCAGCACATCTTGAGCACCACTGAAGAAAACATGTTTGAGCAGTGTGCCAAAGTTGCCAATGTGTATGTTGGGAGGTTTGGAGGGTCGGGGTGCTACTTTATCCAGGGCATTTTGAGAGTATTGTTGTAGTGCTTGGTGGCCAGATAAGGACAGGAGAGAGAAAAGATGGGGACTGTAGGGTGTCTGAGAGGTGTTGAGTATTAATAACACACAGATTCATTATTACATTCACACACATAGTTTTTTTTATGAGTGTATATAAAATAAAGATTCATTTAATCTTCATATGCATTAAGGTTTTAAAAGGGTTCTCTACCCCCATGATCAGCTGCCCAAAGCTTCAACTTCACAGGTCACCATTGACATCATGTTTGTCACATGTCCTGTTTGCAGCTCAGTCAAATTCAAGCACAGCCCCAAAGCAAAGTAAAGCACTGAGCTTTGTATTTGCGGAAGGCAATGCTGTAGTCTCTTCAAACAGCTGTGGTCCCTCACTGATCAGATATTGCATAGTGCATGTCAATAAATTAGAATATCAAAAAGTTTTTTTTTTAGTAATTCAATTGAAAAAGTGAAACATATATTATATTGAGTCATTACAAACAGAGTGAACTTTTTCAAGCGTTTATTTATGTTAATGTTGATGATTATGGCTTACAGCCATGGAAAATCCAAAAGTCATTACCTCAGAAAATTAGAATATTATATAAGACCAACTGTAAAAAAATTATTTAACACAGAAATGTTGGCCAAATGAAAAGTATGTACAGTAAATGCACTCAATACTTGGTCAGGGCTCCTTTTGCATGAATGACTGCATCAATGCGGCGTGGCATGGAGGCGATCAGCCTGTGGCACTGCAGAGGTGTTATGGAAGCCCAGGTTGCTTTGATAGTAGCCTTCAGCTCGTCTGCATTGTTGGGTCTGGTGTCTCGCATCTTCCTTTTGACAATACCCTATAGAATCTCTGTGGGGTTAAGGTCAGGCGAGTTTGCTGGCCAATCAAGCACAGTGATACTGTGGTTCTTAAACCAGGTATTGGTACTTTTGGCAGTGTGGACAGGTGCTAAGTCCTGTTGGAAAATGAAAATTCCATCTCCAAAAAGCTTGTCGGCAGAGGAAAGCATGAAGTGCTCTAGAATTTCCTGGTAGACGGCTGCGTTGACTTTGGTCTTGATAAAACACAGTGGACCTACACCAGCAGATGACATGGCTACCCAAACCGTCACTGATTGTGGAAACTTCACACTAGACTCAAGCAGCTTGGATTGTGTGCCTCTCCACTGTTCCTCCAGACTCTAGGACTTTGATTTCCAAATGAAATGCAAAATTTACTTTCATCTGAAAACACCTTTGACCACTGAGCAACAGTCCAGTTCTTTCTCTCCTTGGCCCAGGTAAGATGCTTCTGGTGTTGTCTATTGGTCATGTGTAGCTTGACACATGGAATGCGACACTTGTAGCCCATGCAGCAGTCCACTCCTTGTGAATCTCCCCCAAATTTTTGAATGGCCTTTTCTTAACAATCCTATCAAGGCTGCGGTTATCCCGGTTGCTTATGCACCTTTTTCTACCACACTTTTTCCTTCCACTCAACTTTCCATTAATATGCTTTGATACAGCACTCTGTGAACAGCCAGCTTCTTTAGCAATGACCTTTTGTGGCTTACCCTCCTTATGGAGTGTGTCAATGACTGCCTTCTGGACATCTGTCAAGTCAGCAGTCTTCCCCATGATTGTGTCGCCTACTGAACCAGATTAAGGGACCTTTTTAAACGCTTAGGAAGCCTTTGCAGGTGTTTTTGGGTTTTCCTTGGCTGTAAGCCATAATCATTAACATAAATAAACACTTGAAAAAGTTCACTCTGTTTTTAATGACTCAATATGATATATGTGTTTCACTTTTTCAATTGAATTACTAAAAAAAAAAAAAAGAAGAATTTTGATATTCTAATTCATTGAGATGCACTTGTAGGGTATTTTGAACACTAGAAAAGCAGGAAACTAATGGTGGATTCTCATGATAATCACTATTCATCTACACAAGTGTATAGTCTTAAGAGATGATAAAAGTTCATAATTTGCTTAGGTTTGGAAGCTTTACCCCCCGAGTTTAGGTCTACCGTACGTATATAGCAATTTACTGGTATACTTATTACACTACCTTTGACCTGTTGAGGTCAGCATAGCAAATCACTGCATTAAATAACATGTAGAAACCATAATCATCTCTAGTCTGTTCCATTATGAACAAAAGAGTATGTATGTACTACCATTTTTGAATGCAACTTAAAACATGCACACCTCCAATATTTCACATGCTAAGCACCTACAGGTGGCACTAAATATTGTTTTCTTCCTACTAGAGAGGAGATATTTAGTATTATTTTTCTGAGGGGGCACTGCACTAAAGACCCCATATCCGCTTCATAGGAAGAAGCATTAACCTTACAAAATACAAAGCAGGGCTGGTCAGCTGCAGTGACCTCTGACCAATCTTGATCAAAAAGTAAAGGTAAAAAAAATTACTGTGTCATGTAATTTTCCATGGTTAATCTGTTCTCATCTTTGATCCTAATTTTTTCGTTCATGCACAAAACAAGATCTTTTTATGGCTGGTTGGCAGAGGAAGAGGGCCTCTGCTAATGCCATTGGTAGCTTAGATAGTAAAAACAGATGTCAGGCAGATGACACAAATCTAAAAACAACAAAACAAAAAAAAAAAAAGTACAAGAAAAATTGCTTCCCGTTCCGCCAACTTGAAAACTTCTTTCAAGAGCTGAAACTATGAATTATGGTCAGATTGTGTTCTTATAAATCTCAAAGATCACATCACCAGTAAATCATTTCTACAAAGTTTATACATACAACATCTTAAAATGAGTCATTACCTTAGAACATCATATTACACAGAAAGCAAAAACTAGCAAAATAATATCTTTATTATAAAGGATACACATATAACACAAGATGCAGATATCATACAAACTGGACAGTAAAAAAATTATAACAATTTTTTTTGTATGCATTTCAAGTACACGTAACGCACTAATTCAAAGATATCTATATGCAACCATTACCTTTAATATGTTCAACAAGCACTAAAAGAACCCTAAATGTTCACACTCTTGGTATATTAGAACTTAAAGGTAGTCTTTCCCCAAAACCCAGCATATCAATCCAATCCCGAAGATTGATTCAGGTAAGCCTTATTTAATTGTAATTTGCCCTTGTGAATCGATGCCTCTGTTGCTGAGAGATCACAATTTTTGTCATTCTGCAAATTAGCTTTTTGGAGCAATAAAGACATTTCTCCAAAAAGTAACCGGCAACACCCTTGTTGCTCCAAAGAGCATATTTGCATATTGACAAGAATGGAGATATATTGGCAAATGAAGGAAAGCACTGCTTGATTCAGGTGACCATAACCTAAACTGGGGCTACGTTGATATGCTGTGTTCTGGTGACAGATTCCCTTTAAAGCCCATTTAAATGGGCTGAAGATTGTGAAGAAGTGATCACAGGAATTTTTGTTCACCCAATCATTGGGCCATGTAAAAATATCCTCTTCTAGAAAAAAAAAAAAAAAAAAAATTGTCATAATTGAGGAAACATTAATTAGTATATACATTACGCAGGTAGCGGCATTTAAGTATCCATATTATAGTCACAGCAAAGCACCTGGCTGAAAAGAGACATTGGACAGAGGAGGCGGGATGTTTTGATGACTGTCAGCAATTTGCAAACATCACCCCTCCTATATGTGTTGTTAGGTACTGTACATAGCACCTGAATTCTGCTAATAATGCAGGACTATAACCTCACAAAATCTCAATTCCCTCTGCTTCTCTTCCGTATTAAACACATTGCTACTGCCCCTAAAGGGAAGGATCTGGTTAATATAGAGAAATAACTTACACAACCACTGACTGACTGAATGACAGGTAGTGCTCTAAAGAGCTTGTCTTATACAATACCGTGCCCCTACTGCAGATCATCATGATACACCTCTGCTGCCGCAGTACTTTTTGAAAAGGATGAGGAAATTTCAATGCTGTACTTAAAGAGTTTTCAAAGAGGTTCCACAGCAGCTGTGGTATTTACAATAAAGAATATTTTCCCTTATAGTATAACTATAAAATATTCTGAGATATCTCAGAGTTACATGACTTGTTGGTGGACTCACACTGCAGTCTTAAAGAGAACCTTTTATGTTCTTCAAGATGTGGCATGTTATATGGTAGGGACGAACTGGAACCAGAGCAGCAGGACTGCTAAGGGAAGTTACTATTATACTCTGTGAGTGTTAAGCTGTTAGGCCTCCTACTCAATTTGATTTTTATTGTGAATTTAACATGCATAAAAAAACTATTGCAAAATGTCGAATGGGTGGGAAATTACTTAAAACTCATACAAAGACCATGCTTTGCTGCATTGCATTATTTATGGCAACAGTTGTGTGAATAAGGAAGTGTCTAAGGACAAGTCTATTGATGGAGTCCACATTCAACTAGCAAAATGGTTAGGACAGCTCTAGGCTAAAATCATACTACAACTTTGCATAAGTTATTAGTACAAATAAGTCAAGCTATGTTCACAACATGAATGTGGCATTATAAGCTGGTATACCTTATTTATACTGAAAAGTGTAGTCAAACAGGAAATTCCAGAAAAAAACAATTTTTTTTGTCCTTTTACAATGCATAGTACAGAGTTTTCTATTTACAGGGACTGTATACGTGGTGTACACGCCTGAAGTTGAGCAGATCTGATTAGAACCTAATGTAAAGTTTTATTCATTTTTATATGTTTATTACTGTATATTTTACTTGCTCTCTCCACACTGAAATATGCTGACTTCAATATTCTGTTAGAATTAAAATTGTCGGTATTCCACTGAAGCATGATCAGAGTTGGCACAGACCTGAATAAGGTGGCAGTTTCTGAAAATCCCCAGTGATTACCTTTGTAGAATAAATGTCTAGTATTCTCTCTGCAGTGATGTGTGCAGATTTTGTGTGAGTTACATTGTCTGGGTGAGAAATGTCGGTTGTATTGTGGATTACAAGTAGAAGCCTCCACCAGAACACATGCTGCGCTGCTTTGTTACAAGGAAACTCCAGATTTTTCTTTAAACAATACTTTGTAGGAGATAACATGACCAGCTGATGATTAAAGTTCCAGATTCTTCACAGATTGAAGCTATTTTTCCCCTGGAAGCTTCCTATTCAATAACATAAAAGAATTAGATAAAACATGATTTAATTACAGCATTTTTCCAAAATATATAAAATAATGACTTAAAAGACATTTTTTTTTCCATTTCTGCAGTGCAGCTGAAATAAAAACTTAGCAGACAGTCTTTATTAAAATAAAATCTCCTGTTGTCTTGTGTATAACACTAGCTTATGTGTCTCCACGGTAACAGGCTACAAACAACTGTGTACACCGATCCTGCAGTCATATTGACATCCATCTGACCCAAACATTTTTTTTTTTTTTTTTTTGGAAAGGAGCAAACAAATGGGAGTATGACTGTAGAATTAGAATATGCAGGGCTTGTTTGTACTCTGTAAACAAGACAATATTTGATTCATATATACACACTATTTGCAAGTTTGCTTAACTTTCCATTTCAGATGTACGGATTATAAAGGCAATACCTTTTAGGAATCACATAACTGAAGAATAGCATAACATCCCACTTAGGGTATGTTCACATAATGGAACCTGCCGCTGATTTTGAGGTGGATTCCGCCCCCAAATCAGCGTCAGATTCTGCCTCCCATGGGTTTTCCGCAGGGGCGGGTGGAGGGATAAGAATTGAAGAAGAATCTGAGGCGGATGTTTGCCTTAAATTTCTCTTCATTTTCTGCTGTGTGAACTAAAGGTATGTTTACACGGCACAATTTGCCGCAGATTTCGCCCCCCGAATCTGGGGCAGGTGCTGCCCGGAATCTGCCTCTCATTGTTTCCAATGGGAGGCAGAGATCGCAGCAGGACGCAGAAAAAAAGAAGCGCTTTGCTCGATCTTGCCGCAGATTCCACAGTCTGTGGCTCGATACTATCTGCTGATTAAACCCATTCATCTGAGCCTAATCAGCAGCGGGAAGCTGCGACGGAATGCCCTTGCACTGCATCAGCATCCACTCGCGGCCAAGCACAGGAGAAAATGGCAGTGGCGGAAAATGAAGAGGAATATCTCTTCTTCATTTTCCATCATGTCAACATACACTTACCCTTACAATATTTAGGAAAAAATCATTATTATATACAAGAAATGATAATAAATAATATTTAATTAAAAAAAACCAAAACATTAATCGGAGAATATCTTGTGGTGCTGCGATCATACATTCTTCATCAATCAGATTCAGAATTCTGTGTTGAGGTCCGTTGCTGATTTTCAAGGCATTCCTTGAGTTTATCTTCTGTCAATGTCAATCGGTGCTCCAATATTGAAACAGTCTGGAAAACAATGTATTTACTGAAAAAGTAGTATTTACAACAACTTTCCCTTCGTCAGTAGTACATTCTAGCCAAAACGTAACCTAACAGAATACACAACATAGTTCTACACATTCTTCAAAAAATATTTAAGAGAAAGTACTTGATAACGGCATCAACTTTCATATACATTCTGTAAGTGAATGGAGAAGATGATATATACTATTTGAATCACTGGTTTGAGTTATCTTTCAATGCTTTTCTATTTACATACATAATATATATTTGGTGTGAATTAAAGGGTTTATGTGGGGATATATATATATTTTTTTACAGTTTATTCATGCTTACTGAAGATACAATGCCCCCTCCCCACCAGTACCCCTATGATTTGCTGTGCAAAGGGGGGGTGGAAGTCTCGTTCAGCTGCCTCCCTTGCAGACACTATCAGTCACATGACAGAATCCACTCTTCTCTATGGACCTACAGCCAGAGTAAAGCAGAGTCAATGACATCACTGGGAGCCCAAACAGCAACAAAGAAGGCTGAAAAACGAGACCTTTGCCTCCTTGCTGCACTCTGCAAAGTGAATCATCAGAGCTCCAGGGCACCATCATATATACAGTTCATAACCAGTATTACCATGGATATTTTTTGCAGAGCAATAGGTATCTTCTATAAATGCCAACATATGAATGAAATGTAAGAGCAGAGAGTAAGTAATTTTAATGTGCATGAAATATACCTGTGTCAGGATACTAAGCTGATCCACAATATGTTCCAAAGTGTTGCTCAGTGAATATTGGGAAACTGGTTTCTCATGTACCAAATCTTCTTTGGGTACTCTTCTCTTTGAGGCAGTAGGCTGCAGTAGTGACTCTACACTGGCACTCCTTCTGGCATTCTCATTAAAATGATACGAATGTTGCACCTGTGCAGTATAAAAAAATAAAAAATATATAAGTATATAGGTGTTAATATGCTGATCTAGCTGCCAAAAATACACAGGACACTTGCTGGGAAAGGGCACAGATGAAACATTATTTCCACAACATGTACAGAATTCCCTTTATATACAATTGTGCACATAATGGAAAATATTGTAACCTTCCATTGTACAATTTTTGGGCAACATCAAACCAACAACAAAAGTAAATGTTTACAGTATGTAAAGACCCTGTTGACATCAAATAAGTAAACCTAGAGTAAATGACGGGAGATTCATACACACTAAGAATATCCCCAGAGCTCTATTCAACGGATGGAGGGTAAAAGTGTGTCAATTTCATCAGTGACAGGCTATATAACATAGGTATACTGAAAAAAATGCATGAAATAGCAAAAGTAAACAATTCTATCCCGTAAAACATTATATAAAAAAAGAAAATATATACTCTCAGTGGTTCCTTTGCCTATACAGTGAAACAAAGATATACACTGGGGGATCCTCCCAACTTGTACCTCCAGTGTAAGGAAGGGGAGCGGGAATGAAGCAGTACATAAGAGAACAGCACCAGTGTCACTTTGTGAATTGGTTCTCTGTTTGTAAAGCAGAGTGTCTGGGGCTCTCCTTTTTGTCCCCTCAAAGTCCAGCAGCTCAGTGAAAGGAATGGGGGAAAAGGTTGTGCTGTGAGTAAGGGCAGTGTTACTATAGGGAGGGGGAAAAGATCTGTTGTGGAGATTGGGAGTTGTTGAGGTGTTCTCTGTAGTTACCATAGAAGCTTGCTTGTAATGTATCCCACTCTATGCCTAAACTTCATTTGGAGGTACATGTCTGGAGTCTCGAGGTATAAAGCTGACATAGGGCTAACATGATACACACTTTAGCAACCTATTGTACAAAGCAATAAATGTCAATCATTATTTCCAGTTTGCTTGTTAACCATTATTGTAGAAGGTATGACATCTGCAACATAATCAAAGAGGTCTTCTAGAATCAAGGTATTGATAGTCTATCCTTGGGGAAGGCCGTCAATATCAGATTAGCAGTGGTCTAATTGTTGGCACCCCACAATCACTTTTTGGAAGGTTTGTGGTGCTTGTGTGAGTTCTGTGGTTTCTTATCAGTTTACCTGTGTGCAGTCTAACTTAGTAGCAGCTGTCCATGGTATTGCAGCTTTGTCCTGTTTATTTCAGTGGGACAAAGCTGCAAAATCATGCACTGTCGCTGCATGTACACAGACCAAAATAAACAAACAATGACAAGGTCTCAGTGCTCACATGAGTGCTGCAGCCCCTTTTAACAGCTGGTTGGCATGGGCGCTGCCAATCAGCTGTCACAATACCCGAAGAAAGGATGTAAAGACAGATCAATGTTAAAATAAAAACAATGACCTGCTCATGACTGTGGCCTAAGAGCTGCTCTTCCAACTAGAACTCGGAAACCATAACCATCTGAGGCTACAAAGTACTGGCAAATCTACATTACATTGGGATCCCATTGTTTAAAGCGTAACTAAACTTTCAGACAACTTTTGATTTTCTGGCAGTATTTGTATCATAAATAAATTTTGAAATATACTTTATTAACAAATTTTGTCTCCTTTCTGTGAAATCCTGCATTTTTCACTCTTTCCCTTGTTTCTGTATTGAGAGCTGTTCCTGTCTCTCACTGAATGTTACTGTATATGGAGTACAGGGCTCGGCGTAGGGGGCCGTGTAAAATGAAGAGAAAATGAGGATTGGAGATCACTTCACACAGTTATATCTCGGGCATTATAAAACGTACAAATTTGCTTTTGGTGTGATATGAAAAAGGAGATTCTCTCTAAGTTTGCAGTACTATCTAAATTATTTCCAGAGATATCACTGGTTGAAAACAGAGTCAGGATTAGGTTATTTATATGCAGCTGTACAATATTTGATCCCAATAGAACGGCATTTAGAGAATCTCCTCTTTCATATGACACAAAATTTGTACGTTTTCTAATGTCCGAGATATAACTCTTTGAAGTGACCCTTCCCTCATTTTCTCTTCATTTTACACAGCCTGAACTCCAAGCTCTGTACTCCATATACAGTAACATTCAGTGAGAGGCAGGAACAACTCTCAATACAGAAACAAGTGAAAAAATGCAGGATTTCATAGAAAGGATCCAACATTTAATAAAGTATATTACAAAATGTATTAATGACCCAAATACTTCCAGAAAATCAAATGTCGTCCGAAAGCTTGGTTATGCTTTAAAGACCATAGTATTATACAGAGGCAGAGCAGAAAAAATACAGCATAATAAGCTAACTGCAAAATATTATAGTAATCCTATAAAGAGCTAAAGTAATAAAGTTAACAGACATTTTGTAGTGAATACCATGCTAGTAATGTTATTTTTCAGCCTTTCAGTAATTCTGGCATTGTTGGGTTTTAGTTCAGCTATATTTGAGTAAGGGCAACAACACACGACTGTGTTTCACCCGTGAAACATGGTCCGCGTGTTTGCCAGATTAACTGGCTTGAACTTCATACTGGGACTCCTAGCAGTATAGTTATCTGTTATTCTAAGAGTCCCTGCCTCCCAGCAACATACTGTCCCATACTGTAATTGATAGGGGACAGTATGTCGCTGGGAGGAAGGGACTCCTAGCATCATAGATAACTAGGATGCTAGGAATCCCACTCCCAGCATGAAGATCAAGCCGGTAAATCTGGCTAACACACGGACCGTGTTTCATGGGTGAAACATGGTCGTGTGCTGCTGCCCTAAAGCTAAGTATGTGGCTACAATGCCTACAGGGCGTTTGAGGTAGTCTGAGATACACCTCCTGACTCAATACTGACTCATACTGCAGCTCTCTTCCTCTCTCGGCAGCTCTGCCTCTTAAGGTTGACACAGAGAAGGCTATTACAGATTCTCTACACAATATGACATGGACAGAATTCTTTAGTCATTCAACTGCATGTTAGTTTAGACAATCTCAGCCCCACTCTCCTCTCTACCTCTGACATAGGTGAAAACAGGCTTACGCTCATCTAACAGCAGGTAACTATGTCAAGAAATGACGCAAAGGCAAGAACACTTTGACATGAGCATGAAAATGATATAAAGCAGAACAAACAACACATTTCACATTTTTACAACAACCGCAGTAGAAATGCAGCATTATATGGCACCCATTGAGATAAATGCAAGTTCTATGTTATGCACTAATGAGCATTTTGCAGCAGTTATCCCTTCTAACTAATGACAAGTCTATCCTGAACCCGCCATGATCCTCATAAAACAGCTTGGAAACCAGCTGAACACTAGAGGCTGATATTTCCATATCTAAGATAAGCAGAACAAGCGCAAGGTGACTAGGTCATAAAATAGGTTAAAGAGGGTTAATCACCATACAATGGCAACTTCTGCTGCCCCTCACCATTACCAAGATTACTGCTTTCTGTCAGTGAAAGGAAAAATTCTATATCCAGAGATTCAATAGATTTGGTTGGATTTATTAGAGAGATCATCATTATCAGATTGCTGGCAGAAGCATTGGGCCTATACTGGTTTGAAGGGGTGTTCCAGGATCTATAGTATCTATCGTAAAAATGCTGTGACTTAAGAATGTTTTCAAACATAGAAGTGTTAATATTTCATTTTTGTCAATTACCAAAATGCAAAGTGAATGCACAAAAGAAAAATCTAAATCAAATCAATATTCGGTGTGACCACTCTTTACCTGCAAAACAACATCAATTCTTCTAGGAACACTTGCACACAGTTTTTGGAGGATATCGGCAGGGAGGCTGTTCCAAACATCTTAGAGAATCAAGCACAGATCTTCTGTGGATGTAGACTTGTTCAAATCCTTCTGTTCATGTAAACCAAGGCAGACTTGATGATGTTGAGATCAACATCTCTTTTGTTCACTCACTTTGCATTTTACTAATTGCCAAAAATACACTAATCAGATGATGGCTGCTGGAATTAGCACAGTGTGCACAGCTCTCTACAGTCTGTAATGGCCATTCCTGATTAATGTCGCTCAGCTCTTATTCGAGTGAATTGGAGCTGAGCTGCAGTAACCTGGCACATCTACTACGCAGTGTGCAGCGCTATCTGCTTCCGATTTTGTACACTGCTAATTCCAACAGCACTCCAGTGACTTTAGATATCAGCTAACTGGTGGGTTATATCATGTGTCAGCTGATCAAAGTGAGAGCAGACTCCTGATGAGCAGACTCCTGATGAGCACCACTTCCATTCCACAGGTCATGTGATGTCACATTTATCAGTCAAATGAATGGGACAGAGCTGTGATACCAGATGCTTATTAGTGTACTTTATTGGTGTAAAGCAGAAATCATGCCTTCTCTATTGCAGCAAAGCCGCATTTCCCCTAGCGTTGAGATCCAAAGCAGTAGACGTGTCTGACAAAGGTCCATAACCGAATCGTCATGTGTCTTCTGCCATGGACTTAATGGAGGACACTAATAAGCATTTGAATCATTAAAATGTGCAAAGTTTATTACTACCATAACATTGTTATTATTCTGCACCTCAATAATAACAGAGTGCCAATTGTCATCCTCTATGTGAACTGCAATACCAAGCGCAGCCACTGCATGATGTACGGCACTATGCTTGGCAAGTACTGAAGAGGCCAGAGAGCTAGTCTGCAGTGTAGTCTCTTCGAACAGCAGTCATACACCCAATGATCTGATATTGATGACCTATCCAAAAAGAAAAGTCATCAATATCTATAGTTTCGGGAAGCCTCTTTAAAACAGTAAAGGCCCAACACTTCTCACAACTGAGACAGGGTATTTATCAAGACTCATGCACCTTTTTTGTTGTAATTCTGATCCCATTAAATAAAAAAAAAAAAAAAAAATAGTCGCCATGAGTGCAAGATTTATAGGTTTGTGCCTATTTTCAAGGCTTTTACGCTAGGTTCACAATAGTGTTTGTGTTTCTGTTCTTTGGGTTCACTTGGGGACCTGAAAAACAGAAACCCTATACTTTTAAAAAGCGGTTACCCGTTCCCATAGACTATCATGGGTTTCACTGGGTTTCCACCGTGAGAAAGAAAAGTCCTGCTTGCTTTCTCTCTGCATATTTTAAGTGGAATGGGGGACGGAGTCCCTGAACCATAGTGTGACTAAAGACTCTAGGTTTGCCACACTACTTTTTGTTGGCGAAAACTAACTGCACTTCTTGCTTGGGAATGGTGGCGGCTAGAGAAAAAATCCCAACTGTTCATGAATCAGAGGAGCGTCACCCATTAATGGATGCAAAAAAACGAGAATTAGCGGAGATGGTGAAAGGTCCTCTTTAACTCTATGGCTGTATGAAGAGCTGTACAGGTTTTAATCCTAATAAATTGTAATAGTAAGGTTTTAGGTCCTGGTTTTGACTTAAAATAAATTCCTGAAACAACTGCATAATGTGATCAGGTATCAGCCACTATATTGAGAAACTGTTCTTGGGCTGTTATTTCATCAATATATAATATAGCGTTGTGGGACTTCCATTCAATATTAATAGGTCCAGCAATACACAGTGATAAGACAATTGCAATCCCACCAGAGACACTAAGGTGTCAATGGAGAAATCCACCTATAGCCTTATTAGTAAGGAAATGCTTTAGAACACTACTCTGGTAAGAAAATGGCCAGCTCAACTCTAATGTACATACTGTGTAATGAGCAGAAGCTGACAACACTGTACTGCATAGATATAACCCTTGGCTATAAATGGTTTCAATAATCTAAATAAATACAAAAGACAGAACAACTTCTTATGAAGTGGTCAGATGCTATAGCAACACCAGATTTATTCACTAGTGAACATGGAAAACACACTTTGCATTTGCTACATGACACAGTACACCACATCCTGGATGTGCAACAGTGTCACCCCTGACCACATCCTCTTAGTATTTGCTAGTTTTACCACAGAGATAACAAAGGGCCATTTGTGCTTCCGTTTCTCAGAATAAAATACTTTGTGCTGCAATTCTCTACATAGTCATGAGAGTCTGAATACTACAACATGTCCTGACTTGAAAACAAACTATACTGTTCATTTTCTCCTGTTCTACACATGTTCACCACTTAAGACACATTCTTATAATTCATTCTCCAGTTTTTCAGTGTGATATACCTTAACAGAGATGGTGGTTTACCTGTGGGTAAATGTGGATTAAGATGAAACCAGTTCATGTATAAATACAGTACTTTATCATTAAAGGGAGTCTACAACCTCTCCCAAGTATATTCAACTGCTACCACCATGTTACAGAGCAGATTGCAACATATGAAAATGAAGCAAAAGGATACACTGGGATAGGCCTTCAGCATTAGGATGGGTGATGTCATAGTCATGTGAAGATCAACTCCCACTGCAGGTGGTTGCGCAGGCAGGAGATATTAGGGGGTCTGAGTGGCAGGAGCAGTGCTCCAGGGAGCTGAAACTCCACCCCTAGTGCACCAACTGCATTTCTTACATACAATTTCAAAGTTGTTTTACACCAGATCTGCAATAGTGACACATGAAACAGAGGTATGAGGTTTATCACTGTAATGTGCTCTGTAATGTGATGGAGGCAGCTGAATGTGCTTGGGGGAGGTGGTAGACTTCCTTTAAAGAGAGTCTGCTATCACCAAAATCACTTTTAAACCAATTATATGCTGCTGTAGAGGTGGTTAGTAGCACAGGGAACATGCGCTTCTTCTATTCAGTGCAGTCTTCTATAAAGTGTATTCTTGCAGCTGAGAACTTTTATTTCATATGCAAGTTAGCTGTTTGGTGCACACAGGGTGGGGCCACACATGCTGGGGCACCCATTTTACTCTGTGGTCCAGTGCCACCCCCAGAATAGAAAGACTGGCATGTCACATGGACAGTGATTTGCAGCCACCACAACAGATAAGCAACAAAATTGCATGAAAGATACATTCACTATGCAACTACCCAACTCTACAACAGCATATAAGTGGTTTAAAAGCAGTTTTGGTCATGGTAGACTCCTTTTTAAGGGAAGGCCTAAAACAAGCTATATTTAGTAAACTAGTCAGTTGTTGGCTTAGGTGTGTCCTCACAAAGAACTATATATATTTTTTATTTAATAAGAGATCCATATTAAAAGAGAATATCTCTTGAAGACAACCCATTTCCTTATCTCCAATCCTATGGCCAAGGAACACCAGCAAAAGACCTATTTTGTTTCCCTGGAGCTGCCACAGAAATCGCTAGACAGAACCTTCAAGATTTGTCAAGTATTATGAACCTAAGAGCTGATCAATATAAGGTCGGTGGCAGTCCAAAATTTGTGACACTGATCTGATACTGCTGACGTATACTAAGTATAAGTCATCAATAGTACAATTCCAGAAAACCTTTGTGCTTATTTTAAATTGGTCAGTTATTTTTGTAGGCTGGTGAGACTACAGTAGAAAAAACTTGAGAAGCCATGTGTTATGTCACAATTTTGAAATAAAATTATAGGGCCATAGACAAATGTTTAATCAACAGAATGAAAAACATTCTAAAAGTGTAGAAAAACTAGAATTTATAATAACAAAAACAGCAAATACCAAAGTTTCCTACTGTTAAGTAAAGCTGTGTGAGCTGACTGAAGTAATTGTACGGCTGTAGATTTCTAAAGGTGAGAAATTCCATAACAGACAGCCAAGTCTAAATTTAACATCCCAGGAAGGATAACACTCCAACACTTACATAAATTACAAAAACACTGAAGCACACAGTAAGTGCTAAAAATAACCATGTGACCTGCGCAATTAGAGCAGGAAAGCAATGGAAACCGCTCAGCGCCAGCAGTACCTGAGACAGAAAATACAATGAAAATAATGTCATGATAATGCAAAAAAGTGCAGTTGATTCACTAGTAAGTCTAAGTTCACATCTGCGTTGTTGACCCCATTGACTATTATATAGTAGTGTCCATCGGATGTCCATTATTTGTAAACTAAAAGTGGCGGTCAAAAAAGTTGTGCTTGCAGGACTTTCTCGCCCTCCAATTTCAGGCAGAAACTGTGATGGAATCTCCTGTGGAGACTCTGAAGCAGATGTGACCTTAGCCTAAGAGAACTGTTACAGGAGAATGTAAGTATCAGAAGCACCCATGTGCTTCCATCATAGCCAATCTCAATGAGCATAAATGTCCTTCAGTAAGCTTCTAAACGTTACATGTTAAATATCACAATGTTAGAACTACCCGGCTGTAACATACAATAATTGAACTGATCAATGGCTATTTGATAAACACAAAACATAAAAGTTGTAACGGTGTCCTATATGACTGTATAAAGTGCCTTGGAGAAATGTCTGGATGCGTAGAACATAATTTGCCTGGGATGAAAAAAGCCCACTTGTGTATGTATTATTTCTGAATTATATTGTTCATGTATATATCCTTAGTGAATATAGAGTTTATGCATGTGTCATCAATAGATTAAATTGCTTTGGGGGGTCAGGGATGAAAATGGTTCTTCAGATATCACATATACTGCCAAGGCAGGTTTTATTGCTTTACAACTTCTTGGGCAGTCAGGTATAAGAAGTTGTGACCGGCCATCGAACTTGGCCTTCTGTGGAGTATCCCTCCGCAGATGAAACTTGCCACTTTCCAGCTTTTCAAGCAGGAAGAGGGTACTCTGGCAGGAGGCATAGCTAAGCACGAGCCAGGAGCTTCAATTTACAAGAGACTTTTAATACCTTGGAACATTCGTCACATCTTGGAGCCAGCAAGCAAGCTGTGTGTGCCCAGTCCATCTGAGGTCGTCCAAGCTCCATGGAACTAAAAAGACTCTAGGTTATCAGGTGTATTCTGTTTTTCTCCTTTTATTTTTTAAAACGGTTTAGCTTGTTTTGTGCTCTCTTGTCTTTTTTAATATATAGCACTGAAGTCTTTGGGTATTAAATTGTTAAATTTAACATTACTTTGTATGTTCTCCATGAAACCATTAGTTTTTTCAAGTGTGTTTGCAACCGACTGCTGGAAGCAGTAGTGCATGTCTGGGATTTCTATTAATCAGAGGCATGCTCTATTTTGGTCTGTCTTTCAGACTAATCATGCCCATTAAAGTATATGGATCAGTAAAAATCACAGACAGTACCCATGATTCCTGTTTTTCTAAGACCCAAGACATTGTAAAGTATAGCAATTTAAAGGGAGTAGTTTATCATGAAGGTGAAGCATATTAAACTAGCAACACAGTTTGATAGATCAGGCACACCTAAGCAATGCCTTTTCCCCATGAATATTCATGCCATTGTAGCAGAGATATTCATTTCTTTCAGAACATGCAAATGAGCAATCTGGAGCACTGAGGGCAGCTTCATTGCTCAAAACTGCTATGCCCCACACTATCCAGGAATGTCCTCCTTCCCCTCTACCTTCTTTGAGACACAGGACCAGGGGGCTAAGCTGAAATCTTACCTGTTCCTGTCACTGAAAGAAGGGAGAGGGGAAGGAAGTCGTATTAAAGGGTTGTGGGGCATGGCAGTTTGAGATAAAAGAGCCACACTCACTGCTCCAAACAGCTCATTCGCATATTCTGAAATAAATGAATATCCCTGCCACAATGGCATGAATTTTCATGGGGAAAAAAGTCGTTACATTCAGGTGAACCTGATCTATTCTACCGTGTTGTTTGTTTAATATGCCTCACCATGGTGACAGACTCCCTAAAAAAAAAAAAAAATTAATATGACTAGGTGCTGTCCATGGATGTGCTTTACGGAACTGTTAATAAGGCCTTAAGGCCTATTTACAGTCATGGCCAAAAGTTTTGAGAATGATACAAATATTAATTTTTACAAAGTCTACTGCTTTAGTTTTTCTAATGGCAATTTGCATATACTCCAGAATGTTATAAAGAGTGATCAGCTTAACAGCAATTACTTGCAAAGTCAATATTTGCCTAGAAAATGAACTTTATCCCCCAAAACACATTTCAACATCATTGCAGCCCTGCCTTAAAAGGACCACCTAACATCGTTTCAGTGATTGCTCCATTAACACAGGTGTGGGTGTTGGTGAGGACAGGGCTGGAGAGCAATCTGTCATGATTAAGTAAGAATGACACCACTGGACACTTTAAAAGGATGCTGGTGCTTGCCATCATTGTTTCTCTTCTGTTAACCATGGTTATCTCTAAAGAAACACGTGCCGTCATCATTGCACTGCACAAAAATGGCCTAACTGGGAAGAGTATTGCAGCTAGAAAGATTGCACCTCAGTCAACAATCTATCGCATCATCAAGAACTTCAAGGAGAGAGGTTCCATTGGTGCCAAAAAGGCTCCAGGGCGCCCAAGAAAGACCAGCAAGCGGCAGGACCGTTTCTTAAAAGTGTTTCAGCTGCGGGATCGGGCTACCAGCAGTGCAGAGCTTGCTGAGGAATGGCAGCAGGCAGGTGTGAGTGCATCTGCACGCACTGTGAGGCAGAGACTCTTGGAGCAAGGCCTGGTCTCAAGGAGGGCAGCAAAGAAGCCACTTCTCTCCAGAAAAAACATCAGGGACAGACTGATATTCTGCAAAAGGTACAGGGAGTGGACTGCTGAGGACTGGGGTAAAGTCATTTTCTCTGATGAATCCCCTTTTCGATTGTTTGGAACATCTGGAAAACAGCTTATTCGGAGAAGAAGAGGTGAGCGCTACCACCAGTCTTGTCTCATGCCAACTGTAAAGCATCCTGAAACCATTCATGTGTGGGGTTGCTTCTCAGCCAAGGGAATCGGCTCTCTCACAGTCTTGCCTAAAAACACAGCCATGAATAAAGAATGGTACCAGAATGTCCTCCAAGAGCAACTTCTCCCAACCGTCCAAGAGCAGTTTGGCGCTCAACAATGCCTTTTCCAGCATGATGGAGCACCTTGCTATAAAGCAAAGGTGATAACTAAATGGCTCAGGGAACAAAACATAGAGATTTTGGGTCCATGGCCTGGAAACTCCCCAGATCTTAATCCCATTGAGAACTTGTGGTCAATCATCAAGAGACGGGTGGACAAACAAAAACCAACAAATTCAGACAAAATTAAAGCATTGATTCTGCAAGAATGGACTGCTATCAGTCAGGATTTGGTCCAGAAGTTGATTGAGAGCATGCCAGGGAGAATTGCAGAGGTCCTGAAGAAGAAGGGTCAACACTGCAAATATTGACTTGCTGCATTAACTCATTCTAACTGTCAATATAAGCTTCTGTTACTCATAATATGAATGCAATTATATTTCTGTATGTGATAAAAACATCTGACAAACACACATAAAAACCAGAGGGCAGCAGATCATGTGAAAATATAATATTTGTGTCATTCTCAAAACTTTTGGCCATGACTGTACATGTGCAGAGGATAAGCATTAAAGAGCAATAATTTAGAAGGCTTCCACATAGGCCAATGCGCACTGCATGGGGGTGGGATGATAGCTCATGCAATCATTCATTCCCTCCTGCACTGCATATGATTTTGGCAGCACATCCTCTCTTTACCAGGAAATATATACTGTCAACCGACAAACATTTAAATGACCGCATAAACTATTATATCAGTATTTGCTCATTACCGATCAGTGGTCTATGTAGAGGCTTAAAGGGAATCTGTCACCAGCGTGAAGCATATTAAACAGGCAACTTAGTTAGATAGGTCAGGCTCACCTGAACATAATGCCTTTTCCCCCATGAAAATCTCTGCCTCCATTGTCGAGATATTTAATTTATTTTTCAATATGCAAATGAGCATTCTGGAGCACTATAAAACTACTACGTCCCACAATGTTCTAATATGGATGTGATTGCAAGAACACAGAGCCAGGTGAGATTATAGCATAGCTCCCTAGTTGGGAAGAAGGGCATATTGAGGTGCAGTAGTTCGGAGCAACAGAGTGCTTTAGACTGCTTATTTTTTTTTTATTGTGAATTAACTGAATATCTTGGCAACAGAGGCATGACTTTTCATGGAGAAAAGAGTGATACATTCAGGAAAGCCTGACCTATCTAACTGTTCCGCTGTTCAATATGCTACAACCTGGTGACAGACTTCCTTTAAGACTACGGCCCCACGTTGCGGAAATGCAGCTTTTTTTGTTGCAGTTTTTGCTGCGTTTTTTTGAGCCAATGCCAAGAATGGCTACAAAAGGAATGGGAAATATATAGGAAGTTCTTATACTTCTACCTGCTGCTAAATCCACTCCTGGCTTTGGCTCAAAAAATCGCAGCAAAATCTGCAACAAAAAAAGCTAAGTTTCCGCAACATGGGGCCGTAGCCTAAAATGGGGGAAAAAAAAAAATCATTCAATCAATGGCTCATCAACCTATTTCTGTATAATGTTTTTGGTCACGGTAAAGGTGTTGTCCAATGAAGAAGAATAACTTTTAAACCAGTTCACAATGATGTACAAAAGATGAAAGACATACTCTCCCCATTGAGTCCCCAGTGCTCCCTTTCAGGGTATGTTCACACAGTTTTTTGCAGGCTGAAAAAATTTGCTTCAGGAATTCGGAAATAGTTTTTTTTTTCTCTTTTTTTTTTTTCGCCATGGTTTTTATCGCAGTTTTTTCCTCCAGCACATTGTATAGACCTGGAAACTTACCTTTAAAAAACGCTTAAAAAAAAATGCATCAAAACCGTGCCGCGTTTTTCCCACCTTCCATTCATTTCAATGGGTTTTTCAAGGTGGAATCTGACTGAAGATAGGTCATATCGCTCTTTTTTTTTTTTTTTCTTTCCTCTAGCTGATTTTTTTTTTTTTCAACAACTGCTACTGACTCCCATTGAAATGAATGTGAAGCGTATTTTGAGGCCGATTCTGCCTCAAAATCAGCATGCAAAAAACTCTGTGTGAACATAGCCTCAGGTGACGCAAGTTTGCCTTTCTCATTTGTACACCAATATGAGATGGTAGTCATTTTTATCTGCAGGAAGACCCTTTGGAAGGGTTAACATCCGTTTTGTCTAGCTTATGTTGAATGCTATCCTGAACATCATCTACAAAAATGAAATCTTACTTGTCTGCTCTAGAGCTCCAAAACCAGGCCTCTGGATGACTGAGGTGGTAAGTAGTAAGTAGCTTAGGGTGGGTTCACACTTGCGCCGGAGTCTGTCCGCCGCAAATCCGACTGAAAATCTCGGAAAACTGTATAGGGACTGGCTAGGGAAAGGTTTGCAACGCATTGCTTAAAAACCCATTCATTTGAATGGGTTTTTAAAGCAATGCACGGGTGTGCGCTTACACCTTCTGCGCTGCGAATCCAGTTTTTTTGGCTGGAAACAAAGTCGGACATGCAGGACTTTGTTTCCAGCGAAAAAAACTGGCTTCGCGGCGCAGAGTGTGTAAGCACACACCTGCGCATTGCTTTAAAAACCCATTCAAATGAATGGGTTTTTAAGCAATGCGTCGCAAACCTTTCCCTATCCAGTCCCTATACAGTTTTCCGAGATTTTCAGTCAGATTTGCGGAGGACGGACTCTGTCGCAAGTGTGAACCCACCCTTACAGTACTGATTTCATTATGGCAACACAGTAGTTTTATTATAAATGTGTGTAATATATTTATCCTTTATTCCTATTTTTGCCACATCGCTCATCTCTCCACTACTCTCAGTGAAGATTTTCTATATTTCTAAACTAGACTATATAAAATATTTAACAAAAAAAACCCCACAAATATGCTGACAGTCTTTGATCTCAACTTCCTAGCCCACATGTATCCTTCATTATTGCTATCCTGCTCACTCCTGATGAGCCAGAAGCAAAATGTGAAGTCTTATTTTTGTGCAGCAGTAGAGACTGCCACTGCTCTCTTTTGCAGTGACTATCAAAACTATTATGCCGGGCTATTTTTTCAGAGGAAAACTAAATTGGACAGCGTAAAGAGCATTTATTCATGGCAGCAGAATGTAAAGTCTTCTTACTCTTAATATAAGAGTGTGATTCAGAAGAGTAAAAATGTAATGACTTATGCCAGTATAAACAATTAAGAAAAGTTGCACAACATAGAATTGAGATGTTTGCAAAGGTGTGCAAAACAAACTGGTATTTTGTATGGAGCCAGATAGGAATCCAGCATGTTCTAGGTCAGCAGGAAGCTCATTATGAGTTGACAGTCCAAGCTACAGAAGCACTTTTCTGTAAGTGGCACATGAATAATTTCCTGTGTGAAAGCCCTCCTGTTAGAGCTGCATTCCTCAGGGTATATTTCTTCTTAGAGGATGTTACTCTTCCACAGGAAGAGAGGAAGGAACCAGTTGTTGCTGGATGTGTGGGTTGATAGCTGTCGGGCATTTTTTGCATGCCTCAGTATCAGCTGTGAGAGTGATGGCCTGAGCTCAAGTTCCCAGCCCAGTGAGGAAAATCAAGTGACGGCTGTAAAGACAGGGTCACGGTTTACAAGTACAGTGATCTCAGGAAGCTCAGAGACAGAAATAACACCTGGAACGTCTAAACCTCCAACTGCCAGGAAATTGCTTATTTAATCTAAGACTAGTACAGAAGAATAAATCATGTTGACATAAACGTTACTTAAGCCTTTTACTGACATCTATGCTTTGTTGCTCTGCTACCAGTGTTCAATAAGAAAATAACATCTATTCAATGAAAGCTTGTGCAAGAAACTAGAAATTTACACACACCCAACCAATGACCTGCAAACAAACTCAAAGAATGTTTTATTACAATGCAATGATTGCAGCCATAAATAGATTTTATTGCAGGATATTATGCAAGATCATAAGCCATTTATACACCGTTTATATAAATGTTTCTGCATGGTATCATAAACTAACCTATTTTGCAAAGATTAGGAAGTATTCATAAAGTCACCCTATGTGATAGTCTTCAAAATTTACATTGAGTAATCAAAACTGAAATATTTGGGGAATAGGCTAACGAAGGTAACAAATATCCCAAATATTCTCTGTACCACTAGATATCCACTAGTATGATCCCCAAAACAAATGCAAATCACCTATCTAGAATCAATACTCATCATATTAACAAAAAATTAACTACAAAGTAACATCAATATTTGTACATAAATTTTATTAATCCAAAATTATGTTAAAAACATATAAAAAGCACCAAAGAAAAGATGGAGGTTGTGGTGTCATCCAGGGAGTCACAATTCAGTTCTATTTCATGAGATTCATAAAAACAAACATTAATTCATACATTTAAATATAAGAGCCTAGTGCATAGTCATAAGTAATGCTGTACAACTGCAGCATAACAAACGACCAGATTAGTACATATTATACACATACATAAATATAAAGTGACCATTGCAAATAAATCAGTAATCCGTCATCATCATTATCATAGATAAACTAGCATGGGCCAATATATCAGTATACCACATGTCCCACAAAGTCATACATACAAAAGGTACACAAATATAGCTACCAGATAGGCTCCACGACCTCCACCCTTTACCCTCTATGCAGCCTATAATTGAAGCAGTGCTATTTTACAATGCATTGCAATGCAGTGATTTGTATTAGTGATCAGTCTAAAAATTACAGTAAAGTTAAAAAATATAAAAAAAAAAAAAAAATTAAAATACACCCCCTTTCCCTAGAACACATATAAAAAAGTATTTTTTTTTTTTTTTTTACACATTAGGTAACTCCGTGTCCAAAAACACCTAGTCTACAGACTTATAAAAATATTTTTGGTGTAGCAGGGAAAAAAAAAAAAAAAACAAGCTGAACCGCCATTTTATGACAGTATAGCCTCTCAGAAAAATTTGAAACAAAAGTCGATCAAAGCAATAAACATTCCCCAAAATGGTATAAATAAAAAGTACATCTGGCCCTACAAAAAAGACACCTTAGGAAGCACTATACATGGAAATAAATATGTAGTTACATGTCATTTTGACTGCACAGTGAACGCCGTAAAAACAAAGTCCATAAGAAAGGCGCACAAATACAATTTTCCT
Source organism: Leptodactylus fallax (assembly GCA_947044405.1). Lineage (NCBI taxonomy): Eukaryota > Metazoa > Chordata > Amphibia > Anura > Leptodactylidae > Leptodactylus > Leptodactylus fallax. Next base: position 172,143 of record CAMRHE010000526.1, read on the forward strand.
CCATTTACACGCCATTCTGAATTTTTTTTTTCCAGTTTTCCAGTACATTGTATGTCCTGCAAAAATGAAGTGCTCATACGTGCTCAAAAAGTTATGGCTTTTGGAAGGCAAGGAGTCAAAAATGAAAATCAAATAATTGCTGCAGCTGGAAGGGGTTAAAGAAGTACTCTCACATAATTATTCTCTGGCCCATTAGAAAGGTACATGATGTAAATTGTGGTAAAGGCAATGTTCTTACTGATGCCTCTATTTGTGTGTTTTCTACTCCTTTCTGGTCCTCAATTTTTTTGTCATGCGATTAAGAATAAGACTTTACAACTGACAAAATGGGGCAAATTTATCATGCCTTGTATGCCAGTTTTCTTGCATGAAAAATTAACAACATAGTCCTAATACGCTGGGCAAGCGGCTTGCTTCTGCAGGCTGGATAGATGTATGAGGGCACTTTAATCCTATGGTTCGCAGCCAAACTTGCTGTTCACCCACACATAGATCTATTACAACTATTGATAAAGCCTTGGCATCTGATAGGACCCTGTCCTCTCTCAATTCCAAGGGGACCTTTTTTTTCATTTTGCTTACCTATACAACATGTCTAGCTCATTGGAGAATATCCTCTTTTTTGGCTGGTCCAGTTTCTGGACATGGTTATTGACCAGCTAACTTTTGTTTTTTAAAGTTAACTCACAGCTGAGACAGTCGGGGGAGACATGGGATGTGGTGAAGGCTTAGCTCCAAGGATGCCTGAAGTCTTTGGTCTCTCACATAAAACAGACTACTAGTGTTGCTGAGGGTGATCTAAGGGAGGCACTGACTACTGTAGAGAGCTGTGGCTGACCCCTCGGAGACTAATGTCTCTGCTTAGGGTTCCTCACAGAGGGCTTACTTACACCTCCTAGCAGTTAAATCTAAATTTCAGCACCACTTCTTTTCTCGCTAGCCTTAAATCTGGTACCTTAGAATCTGCGGCTTCCATAATAGTTATCTTTAAGCCCAGTAAGGACCTGCAGGATTGCGGGTCCTCCAGACCAATTTAATTCCTCAATTGTGACTGTGAAATACTAGCAAAGGCACTGGCCCTGTGAATTAATAAGATCATTTTAGATATAATACACTTAGACCAGACCAGATTTATGCAGGGTAAATCCATCTCCATTAACTTGCAGAAGGTGCTCATTTGTGACTCTGCTCAGCACAACAGACCAAGCCTTGGCTTTGCTTGACGTGGTCAAGGCCTTTGACTCTCTTGTATGGCACTTTCTCTATATGGCTTTCATATTTGGAACTACGTTTATTTCCTTGGTCCAGCTGTTGTATGTTGCCCTGGAGGCCATCGCGTTGACCAATGGTTGTTTTTTTTTTCTCTCACTTCGATCACTCACTCTATTTGCTCTGACAAAGGAGGCGTCTGCGATCCGATTAAAATCAGCCCCTAACATTCACAACCTGACCCATAATGGGAGGGAGTTCCATTTGGCTCCATATGCCAATGAACATTATTATTTCTTCAGGATACTGGACTATCCCTTGAGACAGTTATCACCTTCATTGAAGAGTTTGGCACATATTCAGACCTGCTTGTCAATTGTACTCCTTGGAGAGCCAGGCCGATGACTTGGCTGCTTAGTGTAACTTCTAACAAAGTATTTGAGCATGGCGATTACTCCCACACTCCTCAGACTTCCATAAACATAATGCTACCCCTCTTCTCTTCTGGGTTAAACACAAAAATGAGATTCTGGGCTCCCCTTTTGCTCCTGGTGGTGGGACAGGTGAATCTGATAAAGATTATCCTTCCCAAATTACTCTACACATTACTGCACTTTTGTGTATTTGTGCCCAAGTCCTTCTTTCAAACCCTGGATAGTCTCCATATTTCTTTTGTATGGCAAGGGTCCAGAGTTAAACAAAGTAACCACCCTCGAGCAACTAAAGACTATGGGGGTTTTAGCCTTGCTCCCCTTTCTCATGTATTACTTAGCCTTGCAGGTCAAATGTATCTTTCCTTGAGTAACCGCACTTCTAGATATGTATGATTAGCTACTTACAGACTCCCGAAGGAAGGGCAGGCTCCAAGCCTATATTGAAAGGGTCAACTCTCTGTCTCCTAGAGCCTTAGTCACTCCCTAGCTAGACTAGTCTGGGCTCAGATCAAAAACTCTGTGGGATGACGGGATCCCCCCAGACTCTAGAGGAATAGCCCTTTCCTGGGGGAATTGACTACCCTACAGGGACTGGAGATGTGTCAGCCTAGGGGGGTAATATAACTGTCAGCTTCAAGGAGAGGGTGGCTGGTTGACATTTGAGCAGCTGCAGGATGTGTTTTGACCTACCTCTACAGTCCTTTTACAGGTATATGCTCTACAATGACAGTTACCAAATTACCAGGAAATGATGGTTGGAAGTTGCTTGCTGATTGTCGCATTTACCTCCCAGGTCCCCCACCTGCATCTAGTGTTTCTGACATTACTGAATTATTGCTGGCTAGATTCCATAGTAACAGACCTCCTCCCTTCCATGTTAAGTGGTTCGAGTGAATTCCTTCCTTCCCCCAGAAAGAGTGAGAGGAGGCACTGGAATCTCATGCATTGGTATCCCTGGCAGCCACAAATAAACTTTCTCATCTGTCCATCATTCACCAAGCTTACTTTTCTGCGCCTCCATAAGGCGTTTATGATTCCTTAGCATATTGCCCTAATTTCTGGTACCTCCTATAGGGATTAATTAAACTAAGGGTTTAAAGGGGAGGGGGAGGAGGGTTATACAGAATTAGAAAAACATTGCTGCTTTCTACTACAAACAGCTTCATACTTGTTCACTTTGGTATAGTTGCTCACTAACATTGGAAACCTCTGCACTAGAATGAGTGAGAAACATGCTTAAAAGAAAACCTGCTACCATGAAAATGCTGCGGCCAACAATTTATAGAGCAGGAGGAGCTAAGCAGATTGAAATATAGTTTTGTGGGAAAATATTCTGGCCTTTCTATGCTTGGAAGTAGTAATTGAGTCCAGTGGGTGGTCCTAACAGTGACTGACAGCTATCCTTGTATGCACAGACATAGAGGGGAGGCTGTTATTTACTGGTAGGACCGCCCGATGGACTCAATAACCCCTAGCGTAGAGAGAACAGAGAATTAAATGAATAAATAACAGGTTATATGGAATCTTTTCACAAAAAAACCTGTTCAGCAACTCTTGCTCTATAACATGCTGCTTGCAGATTAAACTGCATTTTCAAGTTAACACACTTTAAGAATACTGCCCTTTCACTTAACAGGCCACACGTCTCTGTCTAAAAGCTTTTTAATTACCTATGTATGGATGTAGCCGTACCTACGATATATCAAATACATTTAGCATACACTTAAATGGTAAGCGTATTATTACTCTGACAACATTGCTGGCATTTATAAATTCTTCTGGCGCATTCCTGTTTGACTTCAGTCATAATATGTGTTTATCACTTGTGTAACATTTATTAAAAGGTTACATAAGCAAATAGTGACACAGTGTTAGAGCTTATCTGTAACCTAAAATATGAAAGCGGATGTCTTGGATAATTTAATTATGGACGAGATGGTGTCTTCTGCATTGAGTGCCTCACACGAGGGAGTCCCTGTACTATAAACAGCTGAAAGGGCATTTCCATGCAAAAATTATTCATACATTCAAGTATTTGGCATCCAGGTATAAATACAGCAATAGGAATATAAAAAAGAATCTCCTGAATGCCATGCTTATGAAACCACCTATGTACAATATAACAAAGTAAGGATAGATTTACTTTTTTTAATTGAAAGTTATAATTTAAAGCCATGACATGAATAACAGGGAAGACATGGGGAATAACACAATGCAGTGGTAATATAACTTTAAGCTCTATCTACGTAGTTGTGGAAATGAAGACAAAACAAAGTGTAACTAAACTTTAAATTTTCTGCCAGTATTTGTGCATGAATACATTTTGCAATATACTTTACTAAACTGTGGCTTCTTTCTATGAAATCCTGCATCTCTTCATTCTTTCCCTTGCTTCTGTATTGAGAGCTGTCCCCTGCTTCTCACTTTGTATAGAGTAGGGGCTTGTGTAAAATGAAGAGAAAATGAGGGTGGGGGAGGGACACTTACACATGTGGACAAAATTGTTGGTACCCCTCATTTAATGAAAGAAAAACCCACAATGGTCACAGAAATAACTTGAATCTGACAAAAGTAATAATATATAAAAATTCTATGAAAATGAACAAATGAAAGTCAGACATTGCTTTTCAACCATGCTTCAACAGAATTTTTTTACAAAAAGAAAACTCATAAAACAGGCCTGGACAGAAATGACGGTACCCTTAACTTAATATTTTGTTGCACAACCTTTTGAGGCAAATTGTCAATGAGACTTCTGCACCTCTCAACAGGTATGTTGGCCCACTCCTCATGAGCAAACTGCTCCAGTTGTCTCGGGTTTGAAGGGTGCCTTTTCCAGACGGCATGTTTCAGCTTCTTCCAAAGATGCTCAATAGGATTTAGGTCAGGGCTCATAGAAGGCCACTTCAGAATAGTCCAATGTTTTCCTCTTAGCCATTCTTGGGTATTTTTAGCTGTGTGTTTTGGGTCATTATCCTGTTGCAAGACCCATGACCTGCGACTGAGACCAAGTTTTCTGACACTGGGCAGAATATTTCTCTCTAGAATCCCTTGATAGTCTTGAGATTTCATTGTACCCTGCACAGATTCAAGACACCCTGTACCAGATGCAGCAAAGCAGCCCCAGAACATAACAGAGCCTCCTCCATGTTTCACAGTAGGGACAGTGTTCTTTTCAAGATATGCTTCATTTTTCCGTCTGTGAACATAGCGCTGATGTGCCTTGCCAAAAGATTCGATTTTTGTCTCATCTGTCCATAGGACATTCTCCCACAAGCTTGTGGCTTGTCAACATGTAGTATGGCAAATTCCAGTGTGGCTTTTTTATGATTTGTTTTCAACAATGGTGTCCTCCTTGGTCATCTCCCATGAAGTCCAATTTGGCTCAAACAATGATGGGTGGTGCGATCTGACACTGATGTTCCTTGAGCTTGAAGTTCACCTTTAATCTCTTTAGACGTTTTTCTGGGCTCTTTTGTTACCATTCGTATTATTCTTCTCTTTGATTTGTCATCAATTTTCCTTCTGCGGCCACGTCCAAGGAGATTGGCTACAGTCCCGTGGATCTTTAAATTTCTGAATAATATGTGCAACTGTAGTCACAGGAACATCAAGATACTTGGAGATGGTCTTATAACCTTTACCTTTAATATGCTTGTCTATAATTTTCTTTCTAAGCTCCTGAGACAACCCTTTCCTTCGCTTCCTCTGGTCCATGTTGAGTGTGGTACTCACCATGTCACCAAACAGCACACTGAGTATCTGTAGCTCTATATACAGGCCCACTGACTGATTACAAGATTGTAGACACCTGTGATGCTAATTAGTGGACACTCCTTGATTTAATATGTCCCTTTGGTCACATTATTTTCAGGGGTTCCATCATTTCTGTCCAGGCCTGTTTCATGAGTTTTCTTTTAAAAAAAATTCTGTTTGAAGCACAGTTGAAAAGCAATATCTGACTTTAATTTGTTCATTTTCATAGAATATTTATATATTACTTTTGTCAGATTCAAGTTATTTCTGTGACCAGTATGGGTTTTTCTTTCATTAAACGATGGGTACCAACAATTTTGTCCACGTGTGTATATTAGTTATTTCTTGGGCATTATAAAAAGTAGAAACTTGCTATTGGTGTCATATGAAAGAGGAGATTCTCTACTTTCATATGACATGAAGCGCTGCTATCTATATTATTTCCACTGGCTGAAAACACAGTTTGGATTAGGATATTTATATGCAGCTGCCAGGACATGAAGCTCCTGCAGGTCTGCAATACACACTTGTAGGTACTCAGTGTGGCTCCATGTTCTGCCCAAAAGTTTTTTAGAAAAGAATAGGTTTGTATTCCAGCATGCAAAGCTCATGCCATTTTTTTTAAATCACTGATCAACATGAAATTTGTAAAAATGTCTGTAAAGCGCTGCGGAATATGATACAGATACAGAATATGATACAACTTGTATCTTGTATCTGTACAAGTAAGCATAATAAATAAATAAATAAATAAATAAATCTCTATTTGCCTATATGGTATAAAACCTACATGAAGACAAAAGACATGGAGCTACAGTACGGGCCCATAGCTACGTATAGGTGGAGCATTACAGATTTGTAAAACATGGATCTGTAATATGGTCATGTACATAAAACCATAAGTTGCATTCACCTACTATATATTTTGCGTATTTCATGCAGGTTTTCTTTAGCCAAAAGCCAGTAGTGGGCCCAAAAGTATAAACAATAAAAGTGGCCTTCTATGGTCTTCCATGAATAGTATATGATAGAATTGAAAATCTGATCTGGAGAAGGGATGCTCCTTAGATGACTGTAGATATCTATGTTTTCTTAAATTTATAAACACAGTTGTTACACTTAAATAGGTGAGATTTGTATTTTTGCTGCACTATTTCGACTTAGGACTTTTTTTTTTCTAGGGTTGCACATATAAAACAGGTTCATAATAATAATAGAAATATACATTTTCAATGCAAATTTGGGTGGTCATAGCATAGATAAGCATGAACCCAATAATAATAATCATAATAATCCTTTAATAGTCCCAACATGGGGAATTTCGGAGTGTTACAGCAGCAAGGATATGCAATGCAAGATAAGAAATACAAATACACATACGATATATACAAAACGTTCCAAGGTAGAGGCATCCCATTGATAGTAGACAGACAGATAGAAAGGTACAGGTAAAGAAGTAGCAGAGGGAGGGGGGGGGATATCACAACAGAAAGAAGTTTCAGTTCTCTGTATGGAATGATCTCAGCTTAGGTTGGTGTTGGTTGTACAGCCTAACCACAGCGGGGAGGAAAGACCTCCAATAGCGCTCCTTCTCACACTTTGGGTGAAGCAGTCGGTTACTGACAGTACTGCCCAGCGCGATCACGGTCTCATGCATGGGATGGGAGTTATTCTCCCGCATGGAACTCACCACGGACAATATCCTTCTGTCACCCACCATCACAATTCACCTGCAATATTATAGCAATGATGTTTCATCACAGCTCAGATGCATCTATACGTCTTGGAATGCTTTCAATGTCGGCAGCGGGGGCTCAAGATCACCAGTCCAGAGGTTCTGTTTGTGAACTACAGAAATAGACACCTATCAAATCCCTCTTAAAAGTTCTCCGACATCTTCCCACCAAATGAATAGCAGCATAGTTTATAAGGCTCCCCTGACACACACTAACTGCCTATACTATGTACGTTCACAATCTCTATTGAATTTTTACAAGATGCAGCTTCATACTGCTCTTCCCTGCCTCGTGCTTGTAAGATTTGACAGGAAGAAACCTATCACAAGCAGTAGACAGGTGATAAGCGCTAAAGCTGCATGAAATAGCAATACACTGGAGCCTCTGCAGTGTGAGCTAGAGGACTGCAGTCTTATATGAGATACGAGATAGAGACTCATCACACTGCTCTATGTCTGTGAAGAGCCAAATGTATATCAGAGAGCATGAAGAAATCAAGATGGCAGAGAGAACTAAGAACTTCTGCAATATGCTACACTAAATTTTTTTATGGGAGCACTTAAATTGATAATGTGTATGCATTTGACTGCAAACTACCATACAGTTTCTATGCCAAATATTAGAAATGTCGGAGGACTAAATGTCGTACAACATGACATTCAACCTATTAATAATGGCTAATCTGTGATGTCAAAATCCCTTATTACTGAGAGAATTCAGTCTACAAGCTACTCTGTTAATAAACAATACAGTGAAGGGTACTGAAAGGGGTGTTCTTTAGGGCACTGGCATGCTCTGAGATATGCTTCTTGGAGATTTATGGATCTGCTCAGGGATTACTATTTCACAAGAGCATTCTTACGGATGTAATAATTGGATTAACTCCATAAATGCAAGGGATATCAAGCCATCAAACAAATAAATCTACTGCTCAGGGAGTGTTCACAGGGGGATTAGGATAACATCTTGAAATCCAACCTAATGGACACCATAAAATTGGCACTGAAAACCAAGCTCCCTTTTGATTACACAACTGTTTCAGTTGACTCATATATTCACAAATCCATGAAGAAAAATTTATACCTTAGTGACCATGTTATGTTTTTCTATTATCATTTAACGGAAACAAGATTTATTAGCTTTTTCTAGTTTAGAACTCAAGTACTGTAATGTACAAAGAAAAATAAAACATGAGAAGAGATTACACGAAGGAATAGTGGTGACTACTCATCTATAATATATATTACGAACTCTATATATAAATGGCAATGTGCAGTAACTAGAGTCATGGGGAAAAACAAAGTTCACTCTTTTTGACTTCTATGGTTTACAAGCAGGACATAAAAAATATTTGGTCCTTAGAAGGTTTTAAAATTAGGTAAATACAACCTCAAATGAGCAACAGATGACAAATTACCCTGTGTATTTAACAAAAAGTAGGCCAAAATCCACAAGCAGGGGGTGAAAAATTAAGTACAATCTTAATGCTTCCATAGGAATTAAGAAGGTAAATAGCAACCTGGTGAGAGTGAGAAATAGACATTGAGAAGTGGACATAGCTAACATTCTTCCTAGGAGTGGACGTCCCAGCAAATTCACCTCAAAGTCAAAGTCAGACTGTGCAATGCTCAAAATAGTTACAGAAACCCAATAGCTACATCTCTGAATCTACAGACCTCAGTTAGCATGTTAAATGTTCAATTTCATGTCCGTACAACTAGTAAATGACTGACTAATGCTGGGTTCACACCAGCACTTGAATTCCGTCCCTGAATCTGCTTGAAAATTGCGGAGAGAAAAGTCCTGCTTTTTCGGGCAGAAGCCTGGCGGACCCAACAGGTAACCACTTTGTAAGCGTTTTGGGTTTCCATTTTTCGGGTGCTCAAGCGGACCCGAAGAACGTAGACCTGAGTGCAAGTGTTAACCGAGAGTTAGTATGGCTCTAAAAAAATATATATGGTTCTAAAATGAACATTGCAGCATGGTTTAAGTTTGCAACTAAACAAACCACAAGACGTCTGGATAGAATTCTTTGGCTATAAAGCACAGTGCCATATTTGGTAAAAACCAAACACAGCATATCAGCATAAACACCTCATACCAATGGTCAAGCATAGTGGTGGAGGGAGTGCTGATTTGTGCCGGTTTGTTTGGCATCTAAGGAAACCGAGCATCTTGCAGTCATTAAGCTGACCGTGAACAACTCTGTACAACAAAGTATTGAAAAGTCAAATGTGAGGCCATCAATCCAAAAGCTATAGTTTGGCCAATCTTGGTCATGCAACAGGTCAGTGATCCCAAGCACACAAGCAAGTTTACAACAGAATGGCTAAAAAGAACCAAAAGAATTAAGGTGTCGCAATGGCCCAGTCAAAGTCCACACCTCACCCCAACTGAAATGCTGTGGCTGGACCTTAAAGAGATATTCCCAACCCCATTCTCTTATTTAAACTTGCTGCTTAAACTCACTGAATTGTGTTACCCAACAGACTGCTTTATGCATCTTTATGTTGCTTTGTTTGTCAGATACAGCTGAATGTGTGTCCTCAGTGTTCACAGCTCATTACCTAGAATTCAGACCATCTCTCTGGTTGGGATGATGACTCTCCCAGTTTCCAACCACCTATATTGTTTTCTCTTTCGCTCTTTCTGCAGTATCATTTAGCTGCAGAAAGAGCGAAATAGATGTAAATTAAGGGGAGTCTACCACCTCCCCCAAGTATATTCAACTGCCACCACCATGTTACAGAGCACATTACAGTGATAAACATTATACTTTTGTTATGTCACTTTTGTAGATTTCAAGAAAAACATCTTATGTAAAACAGTCTTATGTAAATTAAGCAGTTGATGCACTGGGGCGGGGCTTCAACTCTGGGAATACTGCTCTTACTGCTTAGATAGGAAGTCATTGCAGTGGGAGGACCAATGCACAGGCAGGAGGTGGTAGGGTCTAAGCGCGAAAAGCAATACTCCAGAAAGCCCCGAGTGCAAAAAGACTTCAAAGCTGTTTTTCTCCAAACCTACAAAAGGGTCATAAATAAAACAAACCATATTACAAGGCAAACTAACTTTTTTTTTTTTTTTTGTTTGCCCCCACCATTGCCCTTATTCTAGCTTTCCATTGCCTAAGGCAAACCCCACCACCCAATGAATGCTATGAAAATTAATCTCTTAAAGAGAGTTTCTCAGCATACCCAGCGCTGTAGATAGATAGCTTAGGGTCACATGAGTCAAATGGCGTTTTCCCCTTTTGTATCATTGTCTCTGTTGCTGAGATTATGCCATTTTTGTCAGTATGTAAATTAGTTCCTTGGACTAAGGAGGGTGTTTCCATTGCTCCAAAGTGGTAAGCGGCAACACCCTCATTGCTGTTATTTAGGGGTATTTCTAGACCAAGATACTGATAACTATCTCCATGTATTCCCACCCTTATTCACACCTGTAACACATAAATTAGTTTATTGCTTGTTAGTATACATCTAAGTGCAGAGGTCAGTTCTGGACTTCGTCAGTTTTGTGCAACATTCTAAAGTGCATGGACCAGTGAATTAGACCAGAAGGGAACTGAAGGGAACTGCAAAAAACACCTACATAAAAAAAACCTCAAATACAAAACCTAGATAATGTCGCAAATGATTAAACACTTTAATCACTGATGTTCTTCCCTTAATTGTAAAAGTGACTCTTCCACCCCAAACTACCATTGTCAGTAACAGAATCTTTATCTTTTCATCTATTCTACCCGAACATATGCAAGCTTTCCCCCTCAGAAAACACACAACTTCCCCGCACTCTTTTCTACTTACACCTGCTAGTTCTTACTTCTGGCGACATATCTCCTAAACCTGGAACACCTCAGCACATCCCTACTGTCAGATCTTCTTCCTCTTACCACACAACTGGCACCAGCACATGGAACCCCCTAAACCTACACCTATCTTCCTTGCTCCTGCCCCTCCGGCACCTCCTCCCGGTCTTCTCCGGTGCACTGTGGAATGCTCGGGATCACATAAACATGGTTGACACCCTCAGACACTACCTCATCTGCTTTCCTCTCCTAAGGTGATAGTAGTATAATGTCAAGATCTCCAACCTGTGCTACATAGGGACAACAGACTCAAGGACATATTTCCAGTCCCCCCTCTCCTTTCCTTTCGACAACTACCAAACCTGAGGCGTATTATTGTCCGGAGTGCCCTGAAGGCCCCAAATGAAAATGGAACCTCACCTTGCCTACATAAAAGGTGCATGACCTGCAAGCACATTCACACCGCTGACAGTGTACCTATCCCACAGTCACAAGAGGTGCACAGAATTAGGGGGACATTCTCCTGCAGGTCTTCCAATGTGGTGTACCTCATAATGTGTGTGCAATGTCCCACCACAGGCCTCTATGTGGGGGAAACAGGGCAGAAAGCTTACTTATAAATATACTCACTTAGCCTCTAAAAGGTATCGCCTGATTTCTTCACTCTTCCTCTCCTAAGGTGGTCTGCAATTCTCACAGTCCCCGTGCCAACAACAAACCTGGTGGAGGTGTTGACATCCTTCTGTGCGACATCTGCTCCTTTGCCCAAATCCAATCTCGTCTTCCGCTCCTTTGAAGTGCTCTCTGTCCGTGTTTACTCACCCTCCAACTGGTTGTCATATACCGACCACCAGGACCTACCACCGCCTTCATTGACCATTTCACAACCTGACTAACGCATTTCCTATTCACATCCCAGTTAACTCAAACCACTGCTCCGCTTCCAAGCTCCTTTCCTTCACCGACTCCTTTGGTCTCTCTCAATGGTCCTCCTCTGCCACTCACACAAAGTCCCACAGGCCCGCTGCCTTGGGATAACCTTTGACTCTGTCCTATCCTTCAAGCCACACATCCAAACCCTCAATACCTCCTGCCGCCTCCAACTCAAGAACAACTATCGAATCTGCTCCTTTCTCTCCCCCGTAACTATAAAAATGCTCAGACTACAGTAACATCCTTCTCCACAGCCTTCCGGCAAATGCTCTCGCTCCCCTCCAGTCCACCTTAAACTGTGCCGCTTGCTTAATCCATTTCTCCCCCTGTTCTTCATCAGGTGCTTCCCTCTGCCAATCCTTTCACTGGCTACCCATCGCTCAGCGAATAGAGTTCAAAATGTTAACGCTGACCTACAAAGCCATCCACAAACTGTCCCCTCCATATATCTCTGATCTAATCTCCCGATACTTGCCCACACGTAACCTCCAATTTTCCCAAGACTTCCTACTCTGCTCTTTTTCTTAAATAAATCATCCATGCAATAATATTCCCTTAGAATGTGATCCAAATTAGCAGTACCAAATTAGCAAAAATAAAGAACTCTTGCCATGTATAAGAGAGAAATCAAGCTAGATTTGAATGCCAAAGGTCTCCCCCTCCACTTACACATTTAAAAATGTATGATAGTTGTGCATGTGATAGCCCGGCCTCATAAAATACAGTACAAGGATTAGCCTTTGGTTGTTTACACATGACCATCATCTGCCAAAAGGGTACCTAGGGCCAAATATGAGCTATTTCGTTTTCTAAGCTGTTTATATGTACAGCACTTTGATGTTGTAGGAGCATGAAATAAGGGTAAAATTGATTCCTGTGTGACCCTTCTATCCCTATATGTATTTCTTAAGTGAATGTAGTAAAATAGCTTACTTGTAAAATACATATACATAATATTTTGTTTGTTATAAATAAATGACAAAAAAAAGAATCCAATAATTTTATCAAACCCCTATGTAAAATTCTATTAATCTAATATATTGTATGGAAATGCACCGCATATATTATGTAACATTTGATTTGTAAAAGGTCTATACACAAGGATTATTACATTGCCATAGCAGGTTGTCAAATGCATTGGGGATTTGAGCTGTGCCAGCCGTACACTACAGCACAAATAAACTCTCTAAATTAATCTCCAAAAGACAAGCTTTGACCATGACAGCTTCCCATGAGAGAGGGATCATGGCTCTGATGACAGTAGCGATGTCACTTTGAGCAGAACTATTTTCAGATGCAGTGTTCAGAGGACTAGTGGGGAATAACTGTAAGAAAACTAACACTAGTGATGTTGCTATTAATATCTGCCCTGCGGAAGTCTAGCCTTTCATTGCCTCACTTTCCATAGCTATAATTTTAAGGTAGTCATAATGTACATCAGCTAACAGCCCCTACTAGTTTTCTACTATGTTTTTCAGTTACAAATATGCTACATAGTTTGACCACACTTTTCAAGTACATATTGCTTCACATCATGATCATGTCAATATGTAATGATATTATGGAGTACCGTATTATTTAAAGGGGTTATCCAATGTTTTAAAACTGATAGGCCATCAATTTTAGATCAGCAGGGGTAAGGCATGACTGTAAGGCATCCGTCACATTTTTCATAATGGCAGTTAGGAGAACCACAATGGTGTCAAATTCAAGTGTATGGTACACTGCTGCGGTGCTCAGAGCCATAACAGTGAAAGAGGTGGCAAATGAGCCCTTCAGCTCTCAGCATGTAAACAATACTGGAAGCCACAGTCACCCTAAAAAAAAAAAAAAAAAAAAAAAAAAAAAAGCTGATCTGTGGGGGTCCCAACAGAAGAACCCCCACCAATCTGAAATTGATGGCCTATCTGAAGGATAGGTCAGAGATACCATAAAAGAGGATAGCCCTTTTAAAGGGTAGGTCCACTTTTAACATTCTAATGTGGCCACATCAAACGGCTCATTGGTGGTGCTGAGAGTCAGATACCCATTAATCTGATACTGATGGCCCATCCTATAGATAGGTCATTAAGGCTAAGGCCCCACATAGTGGGCTGCAGTGAAAAAGAGCTCACAGGAAGGCTGCAGTCTCTTCAAACGGCTAATCTGCAGTGTCCTGGGTGTCAAAACCCACCAATCTCCAATGATGATTTATCCTAATTATAGGTTGTCAAATAATAAGTCTGGAAAACCCCTCTAATAATGTCAAACTAGAAAGTCACCTTTAAGCTGGGTTCACACTCACATTTCAGACAAATCAGACAAATTTGTTGTACTTTACAAAACAGGGTACGCTGCCCCACATTTCTGAATAGACAGTGAAAATTCAGAAAAGCAGTCTGAAAATGCCCAAGATTTCTCACAGTGGCTGATGCTAAGTTTATACCACCCAACAGTTGGCTTTGAGACACAACGGTAAGGTAAAATTTTGTGCAATTTGTCACATATAATCTATGTCCCTCTTCATGTCTCTTTCCCACCCACTTCTCACTAAGCAAGTCAAAAAAATTTTGATCTGAAACTAGATATGCCAAATTGTATTTTATGCCAGGGTCAAGTCATAACCACAACAGTAAATCTGTTGATTTTCCATTTTTATAATCTGTATTAGTACCTGTTCGCTGGAAGAAACATTTCTGACATCTATAATGGGAGGACCGAAGGCTTGAGTATCTGCTACTTCAAACATGGGATTTATCTGCAAAACAAATTATTAAAGAACAGGTCTTACAATGTGAAATAGCTATGGCCCCCTCCAGTGATAGTGCCATATAAAAGAATCAACATTCAATTACACACTAGGTTTATTAAAGGGATTGTACAAGGTCTATCCTTAGTAGGTCTTCAATATGAGAATGGTAGGGGTCCAGCACACCTATCAATCAGTCGATGTCTGCATAGTGTATGGAGTCAGAAGTAGATGGCTTTCTGCACTGTGTAGTGGCTATGCAAGTTATTGCAGGAAAGTGAATGAGAGCTGAGCTACAATACTGCGGCACTGCCACTACAACACAGTGTGTAGAGCCATCTGATTCTGGCTCCATAGACTGTTCAGATATCAGCTGATCGGTGTGGATGATGGGTGTCACCACAACAGACTAATGGTCGGTGACAAGCGATGACGTGGTGGGTGCTCGCAGAAGAGGAGGAATGCCCCGGGTGCTCCGTGAGGATCATTTCCATAATTGAAGAAACGGATTTTTACAGAAACGGCTGGGAGAAGACAACAATGACAGATAGGAGAAGAATGGCCTTTTTAAAGACCATTCCAACGTGCCATTAGCTTAAAAGTGTTTTTTTTTTTAATGATAGACTCCCTTTAAACATTTTCCCTTCATTACAATTAATGAACGATTATTTTAGCATACTCCCCTTTTTACAAGCCACTCTGTTACTGAATTTTGGTTTCAGTTATTCACATAGTAGCAATCCTGATCGGATCGAATAATGTACAGTTAGTGACATAACCTTTAGGCCACATGTCGATTTTTTAACAGAAGACACTCGGATCACACTCAGATGACATCTGAGTGCCTTCCGTGACTCATTAATTTGTGTGTGTGTGTGTGTGTGTGTGTGTGTGTGTGGGGGGGGGGGATTCTGTCCCTTTCCAATATCATGGAGCAGGATAGGATATGCTCTATAATTATCGGATCAGAAGCATTGGAGCCTCACTCAGATGACATATTCAATTGTGCAAGGGCCCTAAGCCAATTGTAGTGTGAGACAGGATGGCATAGATGCAAAATAATTAAAATCATCGATGACAGCAAATTCATATGGATTAATTGAGACAACTTCAATTAATTGCCCAGCCCTACCACTGTCTGAAGAGGTTTTCTAACCAATAGCAATGGTAAAATAAATGTATCTATTGTGCAGCAGCTACACTTCACCAGCCAATGTTATAACCAGTTTTCAACAGACATGAAAAATATAACTTTCAACAGAATAGGAACAGTGACACCTGCTGTCTCTTTATATGTAATGCAACTTTCAAATTATAGAAACTTCATGTCAGTGCATGCTTTGTCGACTATTTGATAAAGAAATTAGGGGAGTTCTACTTTTTGTGTCTATTCACACATAGCATGCTGTTGTAGTCTTGCAAAACTGCTGCAAAGACTGAAAGTGATATGCAAAACCGTTCTGTTTGCCACAATTTAGCAAACAAGCAGGGTTTTATTTGCAGCCATTTTGTGATAGCCACAGCAAAAGTTGACACAACTAATTTAATTTAGCAGATTTTGCTGAGAACTGAGCAGCAAAAAAGGTAAGTTGCCAAATCTTTCAGATGCAAGTTCAAGTGAAACATATAAAAACCATGACTGTCATTTGTATATGCCCCAGGTTGCACAACATGGGGTCTTGGGATAAGCGGATGCAGCAGGGTCTGGGTGTTATGCAGTTCATCCTGAGTTTCCTATTATCACCCTTTCAACTCTCCCTTGAACCCCCCACCCCCAAAAAAAAGATTCATGTCCTTACAAGGGCAGTTTCCAAGTGCAATCCCTAAAAACAATATCCCTAATTTTATGTATGTGTTCCAATGTGTTCAGGGACAAGAATCTCTCGCATTGTGTTTCATCACTAATATTTGTGACTCCTCAGAGTTTCTCCTCTGTTGGGCATCAAGGGTCCCTTTTTCAGGTTACCAGCTGTTTATCACAGCATAGCTTATGCCCTACATGTATTTACATAGTAGAGGATAATTTTGAATATTAATAATGAAACGCTTTGGGACAGATACATAGAATTAGGGATATTATTCCGGGACCCCGAGTTATACAACCTGGACATACAGTAAGATATATATCTACAATATACAGTTTGAGATGCAATATACTGTTGGATCTGGAAATGAAGGGGTTGCTGTTCTTATGGCTTCTTTTTTGGTTATGTTAATAATGTAGGAATTAAAGGTGATCTTTATATATACTTGGAGGTCACCATTTTAAATAGTATAGAATAAAAGTTAAGTTTATTAAAGGTATTCCACCTTTGATGATTTCATTATTGATCTTGGTGGCTGAATAGGGACAACCTGTTGTACTAGCTGTCACTCATTGTATAGCATAACCTGCAACATGTACAGGCACCCTCGAGTACAAGATCTGTAAGAGTAATAAATATATTTTTACACAAATGTTATATAGCTTTTTTGGCCAGAGTAGTATAGAATGCTGCTTTACTGTATCCAGTGTAGAAACAGAGATTTGGCGTGCCCTTTATAAGTCAATGAGATCTGTTATTAGCATTACATTTCTTGGACCTAACAACAGCACGGTGCACTGATCCGAAATTTACACAGGAGCACAAATGAAATCTGGCAACTCAAAGCGTTGTTTAGACCACTAATACTCTATGATATTTTATTTCGTAAGGAATAAAGTAGAGAAAGGTACTGTTTAATAAATATCAGCATGATAACATTGTTGCCTGGCTGCGTTGGGGTCTTGGGATCAAATCTAACAAAGGGTATTATGTGCATAGATTCTCCAAGTGTTTGCTTGTGTTTCCTCTCTCACTCCAAAGACAGAATGATATGGATTTTAGACAGAGTCCTACTGGGGATAGTGAGGAGTGATAACATCTGTAAAGTGCAGAATATGTTAGTGCTACATAACTATAAGAAATAAACAAAATGTCACCTCAATGGAATGTCCACTGCTTCTGTGGAAGTGAGAAGACCGGGGATAAATGTCATTTAAATGTGGTGGCGGATCAGGAAATAATCTTTTCTGTTGCATTTTACTTATTTCTTTATTCTCAAATATGTTAAAATTTGTTTTCCAGACTAAAACCTAAAACAAAAAACGAAAATACAATTTAAATGAAGAGTCATAAAAACTGAAGAGTATTAGAAAGCCTGTGCTGTGTCCATGATATATTTCTGGCACTCTGATATTTGTAGTATTTAAATATTCCCTGTTTGTACTGACTGGGAAAGCACTAGAGAAGAAGCAGGATGAAACTAGTATGGCTTCTTTCCACTACGAATATATTTAAAATGATAGAACCCATGACATACTTAGGATATGCAACACCAATTCCAAAGTGGATCTATTAGAATAACAACGTCAAATGTAAAAATAACTATATCGGACTAGAACAATAAATATACAGCACAGTGGTAATGGATATCAAAGTCTAAGAAAATGCAAGATACTGCATATCAATCACATGTGGAAGTGCAATAAGACTGGAGGAAGAATGTCTTATATACATGACATCTAATATTATCTGATATCCATCAATATACCTTGTGTTTTTATGGGTTGGGTCTTAAGCTATGCTCACATGGTGGAATATGGCGTTGATTTTGAGGCGGATTCCAGAAAATTAAGAGAAATCTGAGATGGAAGGATACCTTAATTCATTTTTGTTTTCCACTCTCTGAACACGCCTATTTCCTATTTAAGAGCGTCTCCTCTACAGTTCCCTGACCTGTATTAAGAGCACTTTTTACGCAGAAGAGAGGATTAGATCAGGTAGACCAGATTCACTTCTGAGTACTATGGAAAGATTTGGACATTAAATTTTATTTAAAGGCAGTATTTATATGCCCTGTAAACTGCAGTAACCACAGATATTCAGTAGGTACTGGAGAAATCTTTCTAAACATACCCCTTTCGTGGCACCAACAATACAACTTACTGCTTTAATTTCTTTTCTAGTGTATGCAAAGGGAGAAGCGTCGCCAAACAAATCTTGAAAAGCAAACCAAAATGTTCTTTCCAGTGGTCTAATCCTGCCTAACTTAGCTTTACAGACAATTCAGGCTCCATAGGCTAGGGAACTTGTACAGCCAGTGCACAGACCATACTGTTTTACTGCTCTAGCACTTCAGTTAAGATCCTGGTGTAGCAAGACTAACACTCTACTGAAGATCTGTATCAACACCATTTCTCTATTCATTTGTATACCGTATAGTAGAAATGCTTATGAAAAACCAATAGTGCAGCTTACTTCAATTTGTGTCTAGAAGGATCTCTCTAGTACCCATATAGTGATTTTAGCACTTCAAGGTTTAGGTTAGGGGTATATAAAGTGACAATTATGAAATCAAAGTATACGTGAATCATGCGTCCATTACAAAATTATGTAAAACCTATGCAGCAACACAATACTGTGGTGGATTTCTTTGCAGAAAAGAGTCCACTAATGCATATATCTATCCACTTGTGAGTGTGCACCAGGTATATATTATATATACACACATTCGGATAAAGGCTGTATTCTTTATTCTATTGGCATGCAGAATTTAGTGACAAACCTGTGCATCCATCCCTCCAGAAGCAAACTGTTCTCCATCTCTTGAGAATGCAATCGACAAAACAGGGCCCTGTTCAACAAAAACACACACACACACAGTACTAAAATATCTACAGTTTTATTTTAGGGCTTAAAAGCAAATATAGGAGCTCCCATTACACAGAATACAGTCTGACTAACGCCTATATAAGAAATTCCCATGCAGAGTAGCGTCATGCTTTCCACATGCTGCCATGATAAAAAAGCAAATACATAAAACATAAACCAAACTAATGTTTTTTTTTTTTTTAAGTTTACAAATGTAATTTCAGCAATCTCATGAACACACAAAGCTACAGTGCTCCAGTATAGGCAAGATACTTACATCTAAAGGTTGCACAAGAGCCTAATACTGCCATAGAGCAGCAAATACATCATATCTACTACTTAGGTTTTATTAAAAATATCCATGGCTAGTTATGAAAGATAATCTGGTACCTGGTGCCCATGAAGTGTGTAAAGAAGTCTTCCTTCCAGCAGGTCCAGCACCTTCACAGTACCATCATTAGAGGCAGAAAGGAGGAAGTTTCCAGATTGGTGGAATGATAAAGAGTTAACACTTGCACTGTGGACTGAGAAACATATACACCGTTACATTTATAATATAATGGCTTCTTTACTTTTAGAATATATCTTATTAGTGGTTAGAGTTTAAGTTGCGCTCTGTTTACACTAGGATCAGCCTATCTGTAGTTCTGGTCTGCCAGAGGATCACAACAAAGGATAGGCAGATTGTTACAACATCTGTCACATACAGAGCCTGACGGATCCCTTTAATTATAATGGGATCCGTTGGGCGTCCGGGCTTTTAAACAAACTGCCAGACGAAAAAGTCGGACTAGCAGGACTTGTTCATCCGGTGATTTTCGACGCACACTGCGACTGATTCTCCAAACAGATTCCAATCCAAATGTGAAGGTAGCCTTAAAGGAGTCTTCTGGGACTATGATAATGATCATCTGTTCTTACAATTCTGGGCATGTAGGTCAATCAGCTGTTTCCCCGCTTACCGAGCACAGCCTCTCCACTGCTTACCAAGTACAGTGCTGTACATTGCATAGTGCCTGGGCTTGCCATTGCAGTTCAATCTCATTCATATGAATGAGAATAAGCTGCAGGAAGACCATGTGACCAGTGAGTCTGATGTCAGTGGCCTGAAAAAAGAAAGCAGCACTCATCTAGGCAACGTGACCTCATCCAACAGCTGAACAACAGAGGTGCCCACTGATCTAATACCCATGTCCTACCCTGAGGATAGGTCATCGATTATAGTTCCAGAAAAACCCCTTTAACCGTAAGTAGAGATTCTTGTGGCCAGTCAGCTGTGCAGTCTTTCCATGTGAGGCACGTGCAACAGCTCTGCAGTACTTCCAGAAGTCTCTCCTCTGACAACTGCTGCAATATTAGCTGTGGTGAAGAATGGTCACGATCATTCCCATAGAATAAGGTCTCAATTCCCCTCTGTTTTCTAATTCTTGCTACCTTTCCCAGTCCTCAGTACCCAATACTTCTCGAGAATTTCCACACTTGGCTTTACCAATGTCACTAAGTATTCATCCATTGGAAGGGTTGCCCATCACATATTTTATTATTTAACCCCTTCCTACTGCAGCCATTTTTGATTTTTACTTCCTTCCTTTCAAGCCATAAATTCTTTATTTTTCCATTCATATATGAGGGTTTACTTTTTGAGGACAAATTATACTTTGTAATGGTACCATGTAATATTCTGTATGATGTACTGAGAAGCTGGAAAAAAAAAATTCAGAATAAGGTGGGAATAAAGAAAAACTAAGTGTGCGCAACTTTTTTGCGGACTTTATATAGGTTTTTTCTTTACATTTTAACCCCTTAAAAAAATCCAACTCCAGAAAAAAGGTCGCCATATTCTGCCATCCAAAGCTTTTTTTTATATTTCTGTAAACAGGGCTGCAGGAGTTTTTTTTTGCGGGCCCATACAGTGCTGGCCAAAAGTATTGGCACCCCTGCAATTCTGTCAGATAATACTCAATTTCTTCCAGAAAATGACTGCAATCACAAATGCTTTGGTAATAATATCTTCATTTATTTTGCTTGCAATGAAAAAACACAAAAGAGAATGAAAAAAAAAGTCAAATCATTGATCATTTTACACAAAACTCCAAAAATGTGCCGGACAAAAGTATTGGCACCCTCAGCCTAATACTTGGTAGCACAACCTTTAGACAAAATAACTGCGAACAACTGCTTCCGGTAACCATCAATGAGTTTCTTACAATGCTCTGCTGGAATTTTAGACCATTCTTCCTTGGCAAATTTCTCCAGGTCCCTGAGATTTGAAGGGTGCCTTCTCCAAACTGCCATTTTGAGATCTCTCCACAGGTGTTCTATGGGATTCAAGTCTGGACTCATTGCTGGCCACTTTAGAAGTCTCCAGTGCTTTCTCTCAAACCATTTTCTAGTGCTTTTTGAAGTGTTTTGGGTCATTGTCCTGCTGGAAGACCCATGACCTCTGAGGGAGACCCAGCTTTCTCACACTGGGCCCTACATTATGCTGCAAAATTTGTTGGTAGTCTTCAGACTTCATAATGCCATGCACACGGTCAAGCAGTCCAGTGCCAGAGGCAGCAAAGCAACCCCAAAACATCAGGGAACCTCCGCCATGTTTGACTGTAGGGACCGTGTTCTTTTCTTTGAAGGCCTCTTTTTTTTTCCTTTAAACTCTATGTTGATGCCTTTTCCCAAAAAGCTCTACTTTTGTCTCATCTGACCAGAGAACATTCTTCCAAAAAGTTTTTGGCTTTCTCAGGTAGGTTTTGGCAAACTCCAGCCTGGCTTTATGTCTCTGGGTCAGAAGTGGGGTCTTCCTGGGTATTCTACCATAGAGTCCCTTTTCATTCAGACGCCGACGGATAGTACGGGTTGACACTGTTGTACCCTCGGACTGCAGGGCAGCTAGAACTTGTTTGGATGTTAGTCGAGGTTCTTTAGCCACCATCCGCACAATCTTTCGTTGAAATCTCTCGTCAATTTTTCTTTTCCGTCTACATCTAGGGAGGTTAGCCACAGTGCCATGGGCTTTAAACTTCTTGATGACACTGTGCACGGTAGACACAGGAACATTCAGGTCTTTGGAGATGGACTTGTAGCCTTGAGATTGCTCATGCTTCCTCACAATTTTGCTTCTCAAGTCCTCAGACAGTTCTTTGGTCTTCTTTCTTTTCTCCATGCTCAATGTGGTACACACAAGGACACAGGACAGAGGTTGAGTCAACGTTAATCCATTTCAACTGGCTGCAAGTGTGATTTAGTTATTGCCACCACCTGTTATGTGCCACAGGTAAGTAACAGGTGCTGTTAATTACACAAATTAGAGAAGCATCACATGATTTTTCAAAGGGTGCCAATACTTTTGTCCACCCCCTTTTTTATGTTTGGTGTGGAATTATATCCAATTTGGCTTTTTGTCAATTCTTTTTGTGGTTTTCCATTGACGACAAATTAAATGAAGATATTATTACCAAAGCATTTGTGATTGCAATCATTTTCTGGAAGAAATTGAGTATTATCTGACAGAATTGCAGGGGTGCCAATACTTTTGGCCAGCACTGTATGCACTTTTTATTTATACCATTTTGGAAAATGTCTGTCACTTTGATTTCTTTTTATTTAATTTTTATGGGAGGGGAAATGGTGAAAAAACGGCAATTCAGCCATTTTTATTTTATTTGGAAAAAAATATTTTTATTAAGTTTGTAGACTGGCCATTTTTGGACGTGGGGAGGCATAGTTTGTTTATCTTTATTTGAGATCCAGAGAAAGGGGGGTGATTTGAATTTTTATATTTCTTTTAAATTTTTTTTTTTTCCTTCTTACGCCCCCCTAGGGAGCTCGAATCCATGATCTTTAAATTGTTTGTCCCCCAAGAATGAATACAGTAGTATTGCAGTCTGTGGTACAAGCAATCTAAAGATTGCAGTAAGGAGGAGTAAATAGCTCAGTGGTAACCTCTTCACAAACGTCACGTGACTGCTGTGATGTGCTGTTTGTGAAGAGGTGACCGCTGAGGCATGTGATTGGCTGCAGCGGTCACAAAGCAAAAACAGCCGGGGAACCTGTATATAGACGAACAGATCTGTTGTCGCTGAAAACAGAGGCCCGGGGTGAGGTTATGTTAGGTTTATGCGCCACTAGCAGCACTATTAAATAATAAAAAGATGTGTCGGGCAACCCTTTTAATCTAGCTCTGATTTTAGTGATGTAGGAAGACCCATCTAATTTGTATGGGAGAGCCATCACTCTCCTTTAATGGCATTTGTTGAATTCCAGCGTACCCAAACCTTTTTACCTTCTACAGTATGTCTAATAATTTGTTTTCAGGGGACAAAAGTGCTTGGAATGTGTGTAAAGGAGTTGGGAGAAAAAGCGGTCAGCTGCAAGCTATTTTATTACTGTTCTCTGTACTAATCATGCACTGCTTAACCACTCTCATAGCACAGACCTTACCAACAGCTGAAGTGCTCCCCAGTTACCAGTCCTCCCTCACCATTTTCTTTCATTAAAAATGGAGTCTGTCAGCAGAACAATCGGTATCAAACTAATGACAGTACCTTGTAAGACTGCTTCTACGCTTTCCAAAGATGCCTTTCTTATTCTGCACTGCAGCTCCATTTTCATGAAAATCAGTGTTTTATTCTTATGTAGATTAGCTGAAAAGGGCTTTATGATTGTTTATACTCTTGCTGGGGCTTCAACCTCTAGATAACCACCCCTACCTGCCGTCCAACTCCTTCACCGACTGCTTGAAAGACATCTCCCACTATATCTGCAGTTAGGGCAGTTATTTGATGCAGAGAGTGAAGCCCCGGCAGGAGAAGAAACGCCCTTAAAGCCCTTTTCAGCTAATTTGCATGAGAATAAAACACTGATTTTGATGAAAATGGAGCTGAAATGCAGAATAAGACCTCTTTGGAAAGTGTAGAAGCCGCCCTACAAGGCACTGTCATTAGTTTGATACTGATTTTCCTGCTGACAGATTCCCTTTAATGAATACTGATCACATTGCAGAAATTGAGCTGAAATTGCTATATGACACCATTATGATACAGCACAGTACTAATGAATTTTACATGGTGTCCAATGTCCAACACAAGCAACAGTCAGGGACACTTTCCTAATTTTTTTGTTAGGGCAGAAAATATCTTTGTTGCATCCTTATGTTCAATAGTCAAGTGCTGAGGTTAAAGGCAACAAATGTGTATTACCTTGATAATGCTGCAGTAATTTGTTCATGCGAATATCCCAGATTTTCACAGTACTGTTAGAACCTGCAGAGGCTACACATGTTCCTGAAGGATTAAAGCTCACATAATTGGAATGCCTGGAATAAATGTTGCAAAGATTTCAATTCATTCAGAAGTACTGTACGTAAACTAGATTATGGACAATATAAAATAAATAAGACTTACAGTGGGGAAAAAAAGTATTTAGTCAGCCACCAACTGTGCAAGTTCTCCCACTTAAAAAGATGAGAGAGGCCTGTAATTGACATCATAGGTAGATCTCAACTATGAGAGACAAAATGAGAAAACAAATCCAGAAAATCAAATGGTCTGATTTTTTAAGAATTTATTTGCAAATTATGGTGGAAAATAAGTATTTGGTCACCTACAAACAAGCAAGATTTCTGGCTCTCACAGACCTGTAACTTCTTCTTTAAGAGGCTCCTCTGTCCTCCACTGTAGTAATGGCTCCTGTTTGACATTGTTATCAGTATAAAAGACACCTGTCCACAACCTCAAACAGTCACACTCCAAACTCCACTATGGTAAAGACCAAAGAGCTGTGGAAGGACACCAGAAACAAAATTGTAGACCTGCACCAGGCTGGGAAGACTGAAACTGCAATAGGCAAGCAGCTTGGTGTGAAGAAATCAACTGTGGGAGCAATAATTAGAAAATGGAAGACATACAAGACCACTGATAATCTCCCTCAATCAGGGGCTCCACGCAAGATCTCACACCGTGGGGTCAAAATGATCACAAGAACGGTGAGCAAAAATCCCAGAACCACACGGGGGAACCTAGTGAATGACCTGCAGAAAGCTGGGACTAACGTAACAAAGGCTACCATCAGTTACACACTACACCGCCAGGGACTCAGATCCTGCAGTGCCAGAAGTGTCCCCCTGCTTAAGCCAGTACATATCCGGGCCCGTCTGAAGTCTGCTAGAGAGCATTTGGATGTTCCAGAAGAGTATTGGGAGAATGTCATATGGTCAGATGAAACCAAAGTAGAACTGTTTGGTACAAACACAACTCGTCGTGTTTGGAGGAGAGTGAATGCTGAGTTGCATCCAAAGAACACCATACCTACTGTGAAGCATGGGGGTGGCAACATCATGCTTTGGGGCTGTTTCTCTGCAAAGGGCCCAGGACGACTGATCCGTGTACATGAAAGAATGAATGGGGCCATGTATCGTGAGATTTTGAGTGCAAACCTCCTTCCATCAGCAAGGGCATTGAAGATGAAACGTGGCTGGGTCTTTCAGCATGACAATGATCCCAAGCACACCGCCAGGGCAACGAAGGAGTGGCTTCATAAGAAGCATTTCAAGGTCCTGGAGTGGCCTAACCAGTCTCCAGATCTCAACCCCATAGAAAACCTTTGGAGGGAGTTGAAAGTCCGTGTTGCCCAGCGACAGCCCCAAAACATCACTGCTCTAGAGGAGATCTACATGGAGGAATGGGCCAACATACCAGCAACAGTGTGTGCCAACCTTGTGAAGACTTACAGAAAACATTTGACTTCTGTCATTGCCAACAAAGGATATATAACAAAGTATTGAGATGAACTTTTGTTATTGGCCAAATACTTATTTTCCACCATAATTTGCAAATAAATTCTTTAAAAATCAGACAATATGATTTTCTAGATTTGTTTTCTCATTTTGTCTCTCATAGTTGAGGTCTACCTATGATGTCAATTACAGGCCGGCCTCATCTTTTTAAGTGGGAGAACTTTCACAATTGGTGGCTGACTAAATACTTTTTTTTCCCCACTGTACATATATTCTGTACCGATCTGAGATATAAAGTAGAAAACTAGGCAGCACTCCAAAGTCCAAAAAGCAAAGACATTTTTTTCCTTATATTTTATTGCACTTTGCACAATTTCAATGCAGATTCCACAACTAAACCAGGGCTGAATGTAACAAATATGCAATCATTACTTACAAGATTCCAATGTAGTGGAGACACATTACCTATACCAAATTATGGTAAACAAAATAATGTCCTCATATCTTTTAAAGAATGAAACCATTTCCCCATATACTCATAAATAGATTAGATATACCTCTCCTAACAAATTCAGTTTTCTACTAAATCAAGACACCTGCCACGTGTTTGAGCCATACAGACAGTCGGCACTTCTATAGGCATTCAATATAACAAAATTAATTTCCTAGTCATATATATTAGTTTGTGAATCTGTTCTTTATATTTGTTTGGTATATTAATATTATTAAGACATCCCAAATAAATAATGTACTCCTTGGATTTATAACATCAATAATTATATTCCAGAATTGATATAGTTTTGGGCATCTCCATAGCAGGTATAGGTGTACCCAATCAGCTTCTTCAACTGAAGCTTTGGGACATCTACTATCTAACTGCTTTGGGACTACCTTTTTCAGTCAGAACTGGAACTGCTATTATTGTGGAGGTGAGTAGACATAACAAGCAGTTATACTCACCTCTCCTTGGCTTCACTGCAGTGCCTGGCAGTTCATCGGCATCCCCTTCAGGCCACCAGGGACCACTGAGTTCTGTGATTAGGTTTCAGTAGTCACATGGGGCAAGGTAAAGACAAGGCGCATAGATGCAAAGTCCCCGCCAGAGGACGGGGAGCCACACCAGAGCCCAGGAGGGGCCAATATGACTGTTAGCTATGTCTACTCATTACCCTTAGGCCTCCGCTTATTATACTCTGAAGAGACTCCAGAGTATAATAGTGGTTCAAGGTTAGCAAAACCCAAAAATTTCAGGTTTTGCCAAAAGTGAAAATTTTTTGAAAATTTGTAACAAACCAGTTCGTTCATCCCTACTTGATGACAGCTTTGGAATATCCTTAAGACACTACATCTACAATCCATCTGACAATACAGCAAAATCATTATACCATTTAAGTTTTGCTTTATGAGGATAAACAGCCAAATATTGAATTCACCAATCCATAATTTCTGCTTCTCTTGAATGTCTACAAGCAGATCTAACTTGCAAATATCTATAAACCATATCCCTGGTAGATCATATTCTCGGGCCAAGTCTGACAGATTTATTTGGGATTTCGATGGGTATAATTCCAGATTGGTGAGGCCATCACAGAAGATTAGATACAATATTTTTCCAATCATAACAATCATTACAAATGTAAATCGGCCACATTCTAGCAACTGCAAAAAAAACTATAAAATCTGGCAACTTTTCCCAGGAGCAATTAGGTGATGAACAATGCTTTATTCCAACATAAAACAAGGCAAAAGTGATAACTAAGTAGCTCAATTAACAAAATAATTAAAATTTGGGTCCATGGTCAGGAAACTCCCCAGATGTCAATCCCATTGAGAGCAGAAATTGTGATAAACTCCAAGCACTGATTAGGTAAGAATGGGTTGTCAGTCAGTCAGGATTTGGCCCAAAAGTTGATATCCAACATATCAGGGCGGATTGAAGAAATGTTGAAAAATAAGTGTCAGCACTGTAAATATTGAGTCTTTACATAAACTTGAGGTATTTGTCAATAAAAGTATAAAAACTTATTAAATGCTTATAATTGTACTGTTGTATTCCATAGAAACATCTGGCTAAGAGATCTAAAACACTGAAGAGGCAAACTTAATAAAATTCAGAATTTGTGCCAGTCAAAACTTTTGGTAACTACTGGAATCTCCTAAGTTGCCAATGATAATTGTAATACTGGGTATTAAAGCTGGCAGTGCAGATATAAGAGTAGGAAAGTGCTATACAAGTCCTCTATACCACAGTTTCTACACCTTTTCAAGCAACCTCCTAGAGCCGTGATGGCGAACCTATGGCACGCGTGCCAGAGAGGGCACGCAGAGCCCTTTCAGTTGGCACGCGCGCCGTCGCCATGATCGCTCACTAACCGGTACAGGAATCCCGGTTAGCGAGCGATCGTTTCTTTCAGCTGTATGTGCAAATGTACATACAGCTGAAAGCTGTCACTGTAGGCCGCGGTCCGCGGAACCGCAGCCTACACTAACTGCAGAGCGTGACCTCTGTCCCGACGCAGGCGCGATGACGTCATTCATCAGCGCCTGTGAACAGAAGAAGACGGAGGAAGCACTCCGTGGGACTGCAGCTCTTCGTGGGACAAGGTAAGTAACAAACTACTGTGTGGGGTCTACTGTGGAGCATATACTACTGTATGGGGGACACTGAAGCATCAAATAATGAATGGGGGACACTGAAGCATCTAATACTGTGTGGGGGACACTGAAGCATCAGTGTCCCCCACACAGTATTAGATGCTTCAGTGTCCCCCACACAGTATTAGATGCTTCAGTGTCCCCCACACAGTTCAGTGTCCCCCACACAGTATTAGATGCTTCAGTCCCCCCCCCCCACAGTATTAGATGCTTCACAGTGGCCCACACACCGTTTTAGATGCTTCAGTGTCCCCCACACAGTATAAGATGCTTCAATGTCCCCCATACAGTATTAGATGCTTCAAATACTGTATGGGGGACACTGAATCATCTAATACTGTGTGGGGGACACTGTGGAGCATATACTACTGTGTGGGGGGCCAAAGTGGAGCATATAATACTGTGTGGGGGGTACTGTGAAGCATATAATACTGAGTGGGGGCAATTCTGGAGCATATAATACTGTCTGGGGGCCACTTCGGAGCACATTGTACTGTATAGGGGCCCTTCACTATTTATATCACACAGTATCTGTTTTATAGTAGACATGTGATGTTATTACAGGCTGTAATAACATTGCACGGTCACTATAAAACAGATCCTGGTTAATTTAAGGTTAAATTGGCGTTTTGGCACTTTGCGATAATTTAGTGGGTTTTGAGTTGCAGTTTGGGCACTCGGTCTCTAAAAGGTTCGCCATCACTGTCCTAGAGAGGAGAGAGAGAAAAAAAAAAACGTCCAACCACATACTGGTGGCTCAGTGGTTAGCACTGTTGCCTTGCAGCGCTGGAGTCCTAAGGTACAAACCTGCATTGTGTTTTCTCCCTGTGTTTGTGTGGGTTTCATCCAACACTGTAAAGAGTCTAATAGTGAATTTAGATTGTGAGCCCTATATGGGACAGTGATTGACACTGTACATAAAGCGCAACAGAATATGTTGGTGCTATACAAATAAGAGAAATAAAAAGAACGATCAGTTATAAATGTTAACATAAAGGGGCATGACCAGCATGTTGCGTGTCTGTGACGCAAAAAGAGGTGTGACATGCACAAAAAGGGGTTTGGCTTTGTTAAAAGGGGGGTCACCTCAAAAATTATTTACTCACCTCTTCACATTGAAGTCTGTCCCATGCCGCCAACACCACTCTCTTCAACACACCCCACTGCATTATAATGAGGTCTGCCTGGGTTACATGGAGTCTGTCACTTTCATAGGAAGAATAGTGCAACATGGAGTGCTGACATAACTGTAGACAGGGACTTCAAACAAAGCCTTATCTTCAAGACTGACACAATTTGCCCATTTTACATAAAAAGCAATCCGAGGCGGATGCTGAAAGAGGCCTAGGAAATGTGCCCACTTTTTGGGACTCCGGGAGGGCACACCATTTTCTGGGACTGCTGAAGTATGAATACCCCCATAGTGCACAGTATAATGTCCTGTTATTGCTCCCCACAAAGTCCCCCCATAGCTTTATGGCCACTTAGTGCTGCACCCAATATAATGCCCCCTCCCACACATTATTATGGTACAATCAGTGTCTCCCCCCACACAGTATGGTCTACTCAATATTCCTAGACCTAACAGAATGGCCCTCTCAGTGTTCCCAAACACACTGATGTTCAAGGAGCAAGTGGCGAGTTGCATTCGTTAAAGGGGTTTTGCAGTATTCAAAAACATGTCTGTCGTCTTCTCAGGAAGTGACATCATGTCCGTTGGTCACATGGCAATGCTACATCTCCATCCCATTAAAATTAATGTGACTGAGCTGCAGCATGGCCGTGTGACCAACAGACATGATTTCACTTCCTGAGAAGAAAACAGCCATGTTTTTGAAGTCCTGCACAATCTCTTTAATCATCGCTCTGCTCCATGCTTCCTCTCTATTTCAGGGTCTGCTGTGAAGTCAGCACTCTGTGCCCAGGGGAGAGAGGAAGTGGGAAGCAGAGTGGTGAGTTATAAAGAACTCACTGCTCACTTCCCAGGACACCTTTATGTCAATAAGGTCCTCCATCAGTACAGATGGAGGCACTTATTGCACTTCTATATAAGGATGCTGCCTGAAGGTGTTCATCCTTACTGGGCAAGGGGGACATTGTTCTCAGCTGTGGCATATAACCTGCAGTACGTGTACCTCAGGGGTAAGAACCACTGCTCTGTACTAGAACTTCTCAGGTTTTATCTACTTAGTTAGAAGATGGTGTCACTTGGGCCTAATCAATGGTCAAAGTTTATGCCAAAATTATGAAAAAATATCAATTTATCTTTTGTTTGTCTCTGAAACACAGTTTAATATTAAAATACCCATTTGAAGCCAGATTCTTTCACTCCCGGATGCTATGTGTCATCATCAGACATGTACAGTACAGATAGTACTGTGTGCTGAGGCAGAGGAAAGAAATGTCAGTCAACTAGCAGGGGTGGAGCTGAGCAGCAGTTAGTAGCAGCAGATAGTGAAGCCCATTAATGGAAAGCAATGACCCTCAAGCCCTTTTCTGCTCATTTGCAAGAAGATAAATGGACGATTTTTACAAGAATGGAGCAGCGGGCCTGAATGAGAAATACATCATTGTAAACTGTGTTGACATCCCTACAAAGTACTGTGATTAGTTTATATCTAAATGTTGTGCTGACAGACTCCCTTTAAATTTATTCTCCCTCCTCCAGCAGTTTCTTCATGCTGACTATAGTAAGGCCAGCCCCCATAACACAGGTAACAGCACCTGTGCAAAAAGGAGAGGCGAGAAGGGGTGGAGAAACCCAGGACACAGTGCCGATTCTGATCACGTGACTTTCGGTCAGGACCAGGCTGGAACCCCCGGGTCTGACATGAAGAAACCACCGAAGGAAGGGAGGCAAATTTAACTCCCCAGACAACCTTTTTTTTTTTTTTTTTTTTTTTATACAGTGCAGCCTCCTGTCTGCTTCTGATTTGACACTATGTTGAATTTTAGATTTCCCCGGTTTTCTTTTTCTCTCCCCTTTTGCTTTGCTATCAATTCAGCATGGTATCCAATGGGCAGTTAGAGTTCAACTCTCTTTGCTTAAAGGTCAGTTTGATTATCGTCTCCTCCACAACCTCCTAAATAAGCTAAGAAACCATAAGTATATCAGGGAGGTTGAGCAGTGATCTTCTTAAAGGGGTTGTCACGTTCGCAGGATAGAGGATAATATGCTGATTGGTCTGACCACTGGGACCCCACCGATCAAGAGAAATAGAGTATCCTACACACCAGTTTAAATGGAGCAGCTGACTAGATATGTGCACCCCCCACTCCATTCATTTGATTGGAACCGCTGGAGATAGCTGCAAGAGTGTTTGTTGAGCAAACCCTGTGAGATTTGTCTCGCGAGGTTCACCTGTGGTTCCATTCAGACCGAATACGTCCAAAATGAAACTGGTATTATTATATTCTGGGCACTCTTCAGACCTCTGAGAATAATGATGAGGGGAAAGTGATCAAACATAAAAACCAGTGTTACTTACCTCTCCTGGGCTCCAGCACGACTCCCTGCTGTCTTTGGGCCTCTTCAATGATTACACAGACGTCACGTTGGTCAGGCCGGTGTCACAACACATAATGACCCCGATGTAACCCACGTCTGTAATGTCATTGAAGAGGCCCAAAGACAGAGCCCAGGAGAGGTAAGTAACACTGGTTTTTATGTTTAATCACGTCCCGTAGGCCTCCAATCATTATACTTTGGTGTGTGAAAAGAACCCAGAGTATAATAATAGTTCAAAGGTGGTGAATCACAAACATTTCAGGTTCTGCTGAACCAGAAATTTTTTGAAATATATGCAACGAACACCATAGGAGCTGCTATGGGACACTACACTGTGTGGCAGGGGCCGCTATGGGACATTATACTGAGGCTCTGTCGCCCAAGGGCCCACACAAACTGGGAGCCCACTCTGCATAAATGATATATTCATCACGAGCCAGGATCAGTTAATGCTCTATGACAGATCAGTGGCAGGTTTTTCCTATACGGTGAATATTTTTTCAATATTTTCCCCATCAGGTGAATGCTGTAGTGGGGAAAAAATAAATAAATAAATAAAAAAGAGCCGAATTGCTGTTTTTTTGCTGTTTGGTCTCCCATAAAAGTAATTGAATTGAATAAAAAGCGACCCAAACATCAGACATTCCCCAAAAAGACATCAGTAAAAAGTCACCAATATCTGTGCAAGTCTATGAGAAAGTAAGATCCAGGCTCTTGCTGACTAACACAAAAATTACTTCTGGCTATAATATGAATTGGTGGGTCAAGCTGCCAATCACATGACCAGCCATCGCTGTTCAGAGGCTAAATAAAGCTCAGTGAGAGAGTAAGTGAATTGTTCACTTTGTATTAGTATACCCCATACTGCAGGGCTAAGCCAGAGTGAGGCTTTAATACATTATATGCACCCCTACATGGTTCCTTTAAAAAAACTTAAACGCAAAGTCAATGCCGCAAAATCAAAATGGAAAAAAATTATAGAACTGTGGGTTTTTTCACATAGACCCCCAAAAAACATGAAATAAAAGCTAATCAAAACACAAAATTTACCCTAAAATGGTGGCAAATGAAAGTACAATTTGTCACGCAAAGAACAAGCCCTCACTTAGCTGTGTTGACAGAAAAATAAAGTTATGAATTTTGGAAGGCAGGGAAGGAAAATATGAAAAAAGCCGCCGAGCATTAATGTACAAACTACCTTGCGTCCTTAAGGGGTTAATGGAATGTATGCAATCTGAGCCACTTGTCTATAATTAATAATTACCCTTTATTGTCCATGAAGGTGTTAATGCAAACTCTGTTTGTTGTGTCCCAGATTCGTAAAGTCTTATCATCACTGCATGAAGCGATTAGTCTTCCATCTGGGGAGAATCTGTAATGAAGAAAGATTAGAGAACCCCAGAGAGGATGCGGATGAGAGAAATTACTTAAATTGTCTAAATAGTCAACAAAGAAGGAAATCGGAGTGAAAGCATTGACACCAAACAGCAGGAAACTAGTGTTAATACTATACAAATAGATAGAGGTCAAAGCTAGGTGACAGCGGTGGACGCTACATGCCAGGGACTAACTATACAAGGTAAATAAATGCTTTTAGAATCTATTAAAGCATAACTAAACTTTTAAGCAACTTTTGATTTTCTGGAAGCATTTGTGATATTAATAAATATTGCAATACACTTTATTAATATATTTTGGCTCCTTTCTGTGAAATCATATTTTGAAACTTTCCCACTTTATTTCTATAACTTCTCTATTGGTAGCTGGGATCTGTACACTGCTTCTGTTTACAGGTGGGCAAGCTTAAAGGGGTTGTCTAGTTTCAGAGAAAAAATGGCCACAGACAAGGAATGAGTTACAGAAAACAAACTGACGTTATGTTCACATCTGTGCCTGGTGTCTGCCCGTTGCGAATCTGTCTAAAGATAACAGACACAAATGGTTACACAGTGCATACCACACTAAATCTTTTTTGACAGATCTGTCAATGTGTATCCGTCAAAAAAGTGTCCATTTGTGTCCCCAACCCTGTCTTCATTCTGAGCTTGCACAGAGGAAAAAAATGTATTGCAAAATGGACATAAACGGATTACAGTACTGTGTGGAGGGGCCACTATGGGTTTCCAACAAAAACGCACCATGTGAATGCAGCTTTACATCAATGTGAAAGTACCAGTGGCTTAGGACTGAGATACATAGTGTGTCACCACCCTAAGGGTGCTACCACATGGTGCTCCAGGACACATACATTTACCACTAATTGAGGCTGCACATGTACTTTCATTGCTTCTATAGGTGCAGTAAACGCATGCGTCCAGAAGCATCTTGTGGCAGCACCCCTGTGTTATGGTTTGTGGTATATGATGTTAGTACAGGGGTCGTCAGCCTTACAATTATTGCCCGGTGCTCCAAGTACTTCATCTTTATTTATTTATTTTTTTAATTTAATTCTGCGCACTGTACAAAAAAGGTTGCCTACCCTTGGTATAGAATGTAATGAGGGCCATAAATAATTAAATAAATACAAACCTAGTACAGCTCCCAATTTTTTGATACTGTTTTCTCAGTGATGTCATATGTATCTATCTACTTTCCTCCATTTAGGAGACTGCTCTAATGTCTAATAATATTAGGTGTCCACTAAGACTTACACTTCCCAAGTCAATAGCCGAGTCATATGTTGGTTAATGTCATGGCATTATCAATCACTGCCACTAGCATTTTAACTGTGGTAGAATCTTTTAGGGCAGAATTGTACAGAAATACAACAAGATTGTAGCTCTCACTTTTACAGGCTTAACTGGTTGCTACAGGCAACGACATAATTTTTGCACCAGTTGTGATAAAGTACATCATGTTTTACAGATACCCATGGGCCATACGGGGTATTTGAGATAGCATGCTGTGAGTTGCTATTACTGTTCGAGCTCTTTGAGAACTGTGGTGCTTTAAGGTACTAAAGCGTGACCAGAATTTATATGGAAAAACAGCAGCTAGTATGGTAATTTTCTGACAAGTTTGCAGTTCAAGCTTGAAGGATTGGTACAGACTATGGGCATCACACTGAGGTCATGGCTTATTTTAGTTGAATGGAACAGATCCGTAATATCGTTCAGAGAATGACTCATTCATCCATATGTTAAAATCATAAAAAGCTAAATGTGTTGTGACACTTTCCTTTATTCTCACAATTGGCTAAGGTGCTAATACAATTATCATGTGACTTATTGAAAAAGGTGAAAGCAGGAAAAGGAAAGACAAATTATATTAAAGAAGTACACCAGTGAGTATTTTTTCCCCAATTCATTATGTACCTATTCCCTATATATATTATATATATATGTTTTGCTCTCAACAGTGGGAAACAGAAACGTTTGTCACTAGCTACTGATGAGCAGACAGTTCCTGTCACACAGCTATGGTGAAAATCATAGCATATTCTTCCTAACTATATACTTAGTGTCTCTTACATTATTTAGGAGAATATACAGAGGGGACAATTACTCTGCTCCACAGCAGATAGATATGGTGCGACCTAGAGCTCTCCATGTAATGCTGTGCTGATGCATGGTGGGATTGATAGCAGATCAAGGAGAAATATGAACGCAAAGATGGCGTTGGATCAGGTGGGGAGATGCAGGATTGAAAAAATATTATGGCGAATATATGAAAGTGGAAAGGTCAGGGAGTGGAACAGACAATTAGGTGATGGGTGCAGGCATTAAAACAAAATCTTTTCACTGAATTATTTCTTTAAGGGGATAGTTTTTCAGGAGATATGATTTAAAAAAACAAAACATAAAACAGAGTAACCCTTGTTGACAAAGACCTTGCATTTGAGACAAGAAGAGACAAAAGAGCTTTAGCCTTTCATAAAGGATTGAAATAGCATACCTAGCACATCGAACCCAATTTGTATGCTGGGTAAGTGAGAATAGAAACCGCGGATGGTGGACACTCCATGCTTTGATAGACTTGTCATCAGATGCAGTTATTATGCTCTGGCCATCATGTGAAAAGTCAACACTTCGTACTGAAGCTGTGTGGGCCTTCAATACAGTTGACTCCCCTTTGCTGAAATCATAAAACTAAAGATAAATACGTATACATGGGATCAGCCATTGAAAAGCAAAAATATTGTTTACACATGGCAAACGTAGTCAATATACTGGGTGCGCTCCTTGTGTGTTCTTGCCTCCCATTTGCATCTTCACATATGGTTACCAGAGTCTCGTCTCAATATTAGTGCTGTGTCCATCCTGTCCGTCTTCACAAGTCTAATTTTAGGGGTTTAAGCTGCTGCAGCTCTTCTGCTGCAGTTTTGGGCGTGTCTCAGAATACTGTGCCCTACTATGCAAAAGGTAGTTAGACAGTGGCTGCCACTTTTTGATCAAGCAAACAGAGACTGGAATGCACAAGCGGCAACAGTCTGGTTCATGAGGAGTGGACCAGGTATGTTGACTATACAATTATACTATAGATGTATAGTCAAGTTTTCACTTTTGACTGCTGGAGGATTGTTTTGACAAAGAAGAGGTATTTTAACATGTAACATGCTTTTTATTCAAAGTAATTTCTTTGCTTTATAAATCTTAAAGTAACAAAATGCATGGAATTACCAGATTTACGTTCAGAACCCAATTTACAACTATTAAAAGGAAACCTATAAAATTGTGAGTAAAGCTAAATGAAACCTTTGGACGTATTCCCAGAATACACTAAAACACAATTAGTTATACAGTTTGTCCCCACAGGGATAGTGTAAAAGAGCCATTACAATTAGAAGGCTGAAAAAGTACTTAAACCCTGCTTGATATATACAGTGCCTTGCGAAAGGCTTCAAACATAAGGATATAAAATTTAAATTTTTTGGTGAAGAATCAACAACAAGTGGGACACAATCGTGAAGTGGAACGAAATTTATTGGATATTTTAAACTTTTGTAAAAAATAAAAAACTGGAAAGTGGGGCGTGCCAAATTATTCGGCCCCCTTAAGTCAATACTTTGTAGCGCCACCTTTTGCTGCAATTACAGCTGCAAGTCACTTGGGGTATGTCTCTATCAGTTTTGCACATCGAGAGAAGGAAATTCTTGCCCATTCTTCCTTGGAAAACAGCTCGAGCTCAGTGAGGTTGGATGGAGAGTGTTTGTGAACAGCAGTTTTCAGCTCTTTCCACAGATTCTCGATTGGATTCAGGTCTGGACTTTGACTTGGCCATTCTAACACCTGGATACGTTTATTTGTGAACCATTCCACTGTAGATTTTGCTTTATGTTTGGGATCATTGTCTTGGAAGATAAATCTCCGTCCCAGTCTCAGGTCTTTTGCAGACTCCAACAGGTTTTCTTCCAGAATGGTCCTGTATTTGGCTCCATCCATCTTCCCATCAATTTTAACCATCTTCCCTGTCCCTGCTGAAGGAAAGCAGGCCCAAACCATGATGCTGCCACCACCATGTTTGACAGTGGGGATGGTGTGTTCACGGTGATGAGCTGTGTTGCTTTTACGCCAAACATATCGTTTTGCATTGTGGCCAAAAAGTTCGAGTTTGGTTTCATCTGACCAGAGCACCTTTGTTCCACATGTTTGGTGCGTCTCCCAGGTGGCTTGTGGCAAACTTTAAACGAGACTTTTTATGGATATTTTTGAGAAATGGCTTTCTTCTTGCCACTCTTCCATAAAGGCCAGATTTGTGCAGTGTACGACTGATTGTTGTCCTATGGACAGACTCTCCCATCTCAGCTGTAGATCTCTGCAGTTCATCCAGAGTGATCATGGGCCTCTTGGCAGCATCTCTGATTAGTCTTCTCCTTGTTTGAGATGAAAGTTTAGAGGGACGGCCGGGTCTTGGTAGATTTGCAGTGGTCTGATACTTCTTCCATTTCAATATGATCGCTTGAACAGTGCTCCTTGGGATGTTTAAAGTTTGGGAAATCTTTTTGTATCCAAATCCGGCTTTAAACTTCTCCACAACAGTATCACGGACCTGCCTGGTGTGTTCCTTGGTCTTCATGATGCTCTCTGCGCTTTAAACAGAACCCTGAGACTATCACAGAGCAGGTGCATTTATATGGAGACTTGATTACACACAGGTGGATTATATTTATCATCATCATCAGTCATTTAGGACAACATTGGATCATTCAGAGATCCTCACAGAACTTCTGCAGTGAGTTTGCATCACTGAAAGTAAAGGGGCCGAATAATATTGCACGCCCCACTTTTCAGTTTTTTATTTTTTACAAAAGTTTATATAAATTTCGTTCCACTTCACAATTGTGTCCCACTTGTTGTTGATTCTTCACCAAAAAATTTTAATTTTATATCTTTATGTTTGAAGCCTGAAATGTGGCAAAAGGTTGAAAAGTTCAAGGGGGCCGAATACTTTTGCAAGGCACTGTATGTAGAACACCAGAGTCCCAATGAAGGAATTACCTCAATAACAATGTTAGATGTCAAAGTCAGAAGTTTAAATTTATTCTTCATTCCTATCCATACTTACATGTTAGGGGTCCAGAGTCTCACTGTCCTATCCTTAGATGCTGATGCCAAAAGGTTTCCACTAGGAGAAAACTGAATACTACTCACAGCCTCTTGGTGCCCTATGAACCTGAAAGCTCGTGACTGAGGCTTGAAATTCCAGACCATGACACATGCATCTGCAGCCGAGGATGCTAGAATTATATATACACAGTATATAAAAAATACAGTATTAGAAAACACAATATGATAATTGGGTACATGTCCCGATATTGTAGATCTCCAAGCACAAGATCAAATCAATGCTTACACCACCATATTCTTAAAGAGAACCTGTCAGGCGGCAGTTATAAGGGGCAGTTTAATGTCCTCACCCTGTGTAAATTACAGGGTGTAAACTGCCTTCACCTAGTAGCCAATACTAGCAACACATCTGCTAGATGAAGGTAGCAGGTACACAGGGCTCCTGTTTGCCTGGCAGCGTGAGCACCAGGTCTTCACCCAAAACAGTGTGGCCAAACAGTGTTGTCAGATATGGCTAGGGCACCTGCAAGGTTACATTACTTTCACTTTCTGTACAGAAAGGCTCCAACGCGGCAAGACTGTGGGTACCGTTCAGTTGCCATGGCAGCGGAGCCTTCTCTTCCAGGTCAATGCTAAATCATCACTGACCAGCTCTTTGAATGGGCGGCAGCACTCGGGCAAGCGCCGTGTCCTCCACCATTTACATCGCAGGCTGACTGATTCATAGCATTGTGCCATGTAACTGTCCATTCAATTCTAAAGCAAATGGCATGCAATGTAAACAGCCAATGGTTCCAAGCTTTTTTTTTTTTTTTTTTTAAATCTGGAGCACTGTCAGAGTCCACTTCAGCCCTTTAGTTGTGTCCCATAGAGAATAAACAGTTGCAATGCACACATGCAACTAGCCCACCTCATTCACATGGAGAGATGGGCCCCCTTTCTTGGAAACAGTGTGTGTCCCAGTGGTCGGGCCCCCACCAATCAGCAAGTTATGAACTAACTTAATGTGGTTACACAACCTCTTTAATACATAAGTCAAAAACTTTTACTGCCTAAAGATACATCCATGGAGACACTGGCTACACAATTTTAATGAGGAATATTTACCATTCTAAATGTTGACATTATGTGGCTTAAAGTTCCAAAATACAGACATGCATGCATATACCACATGTGTTTCAGACATTTTTTGATTCTTGCTTGACAAGAGGGGATGGCTTAGTAGAAACGGGACATGGCATAACATGTGGCAAAATTTAGCCACAATGTAAGCCAACCAATACGACCATTACAAAGGTTTTCTGGGATGATGGAATTAAATGCAGGCAGAAGGAGAGGACTAGAAAATAAAAATGCATTCATACTTACAGTGGGGAAAAAAAGTATTTAGTCAGCCACCAATTGTGCAAGTTCTCCCACTTAAAAAGATGAGAGAGGCCTGTAATTGACATCATAGGTAAACCTCAACTATGAGAGACAAAATGAGAAAACAAATCCAGAAAATCATATTGTCTGATTTTTTAAGAATTTATTTGCAAATTATGGTGGAAAATAAGTATTTGGTCACCTACATACAAGCAAGATTTCTGGCTCTCACAGACCTGTAACTTCTTCTTTAAGAGGCTCCTCTCTCCTCCACTCATTACCTGTAGTAATGGCACCTGTTTGACATTGTTATCAGTATAAAAGACACCTGTCCACAACCTCAAACAGTCACACTCCAAACTCCACTATGGTAAAGACCAAAGAGCTGCGGAAGGACACCAGAAACAAAATTTTAGACCTGCACCAGGCTGGGAAGACTGAATCTGCAATAGGCAAGCAGCTTGGTGTGAAGAAATCAACTGTGGGAGCAATAATTAGAAAATGGAAGACATACAAGACCACTGATAATCTCCCTCCATCAAGGGCTCCACGCAAGATCTAACCCGTCGGGTCAAAATGATCATAAGAACAGTGAGCAAAATTCCCAGAACCACACGGGGGACCTAGTGAATGACCTGCAGAAAGCTGGGACTAACGTAACAAAGGCTACCATCAGTAACACACTACGCCGCCAGGGACTCAGATCCTGCAGTGCCAGATGTGTCTCCCTGCTTAAGCCAGTACATATCTGGGCCCGTCTGAAGTTTGATAGAGAGCATTTGGATGTTCCAGAAGAGTATTGGGAGAATGTCAGGAGAGAAACCAAAGACAACGGGGGAACACAACCCGGGGGGGGGGGGGGGGGGGGGGGGGGGGGCACGGGGGGGGGGGGGGGGGGGGGCCGGGGGGGGGGGGCGCGAGGGCCCCCCCCCCCGGGCCCCCCCCATCTCAACCCCATAGAAAACCTTTGGAGGGAGTTGAAAGTCCATGTTGCCCAGCGACAGCCCCAAAACATCACTGCTCTAGAGGAGATCTGCATGGAGGAATGGGCCAACATACCAGCAACAGTGTGTGCCAACCTTGTAAAGACTTACAGAAAACGTTTGACCTCTGTCATTGCCAACAAAGGATATATAACAAAGTATTGAGATGAACTTTTGTTATTGACCAAATACTTATATTCCACCATAATTTGCAAATAAATTATTAAAAAATCTAACAATGTGATTTTCTGGATTTGTTTTCTCATTTTGTCTCTCATAGTTGAGGTCTACCTATGATGACAATTACAGGCCTCTCTCATCTTTTTAAGTGGGAGAACTTGCACAATTGGTGGCTGACTAAATACTTTTTTTTCCCCACTGTACCTGCATCCACCCCTCCCCCTCCAATCCAAGAAGCCAATCTGTTTGTATATACAAACAGTTATATCTGGGACATTATAAAACATGCAAACTTTTGGTGCCATAATGAAAGAGGAGATTCTCTTCTTTTATATGACACCATACTTACAGTGGTATCTAAATTATTTCCAAGATATCACTGGCTGAAAACACAATTGGGATTAGGATATTTATATGCAACTGTATAATATATACAGTATAATATAAAAATCCCGACTGTGTTTTCAACCAGTGATAGCTCTGGAAATAGACAGATAGCACTGCAACCTCCTCTTTCATACGATACCAAAAGCAAGATTGTATGCTTTATAATGTCTGAGATATAACTGTTTGAAGTGAGCCTCCTCCCATTTTCTCTACATGTTAGACTGTCCCGTACTCCTTACATAGTAACATTCGGTGAGAGGCAGAAACAGCTCTCAATACAGAAGTAAGGGAAAGAGTGAAAAAATGCAGGATTTCACAGAACAAATCCAAAATTAGTTAATAAAGTATATTACAAAATTTATTTATGACACAAATATTGCCAGAAAAATCTAAAGTTGTCTGAAAATGTAGTTACGCTTTAATGTTGTCATATAGTAACTTTTATTAAAGTCATATAATGGTCAGATAAAGTGTTATTCATCATGTACACACACATGCAGGAGTGCACATGCATGACCATTATCCAGAAAACATTCACACATCAGGCATTCAGCCCCCTGCTGGGCACCAGTGCTCCAGATAGGAGGCTAAACTGTCTGCCAGAGAAGGCATTATTCAAGCAGTGGGATCATTCTGCTACCCATGGCAGTAACTCAAGGCTGAGCCTCAGATCCCTACTGCACATTTTCTGGTTGCACTTCCATGGATGCACATACTGACAAGCCCCAATTTATGGAGCTAATCTGTGTTTGACTACATGGTGCGGAGACTACCTCAATTAACATGTGGTTTCAGCATTGCATAAAAAATCTAAATAGAAAATCCGCCATGTGAACATGCTTGAACAGAGTATTAAAAAAAAAAAAAAAAAAAAAAAAAAAAGAGTGGTTGGGAAACTCAAGGAACAGTCATGTTACTCCAGAGAAGAAAGTAAATGGTTCACATCCAATGCTAGGATATGCAGTACATACTGGTAGACATAGTCCTCTGCTACAGGATTTAAAAACGTTTTAAGGTTACATATAATAATTGTAATATGTTCATGTAAAGGTTCATAAGATAATACCAAGCTGCTTGTTGTCTGGGTTGAAGTCAACACAGGTGACACCATCTTTATGTCCTTTGAAGTGTCGCTTCAGGGCTGGATCTTCCTATTGAAAACATGAGTCTGTCATCGGTCAAGTAGGATTGCACAATTGTCAATATAACATATTGTGTGACTTAAAGGGGATTGCCGGGACTTATATATTGATGACCTATCCTTAGCATAGATCATCATACGTGATTTATCGGGTTACGACACCCCGGACTCCCACGTTTCACCTGATTGAAGAGGCTCCTGTGTTCTGTTGGGTGCTGTGGTCGCTTCACTGAATAACAAGCACAGCACCATACAATTTGTAGGGGCTGTCCTTGGTATTGCAGCTCAG
Source organism: Leptodactylus fallax (assembly GCA_947044405.1). Taxonomy (NCBI): domain Eukaryota; kingdom Metazoa; phylum Chordata; class Amphibia; order Anura; family Leptodactylidae; genus Leptodactylus; species Leptodactylus fallax. Next base: position 215,167 of record CAMRHE010000526.1, read on the forward strand.
CTCCATTCACTGTAAAGGGGCATTCCCATCATAAGGATCCTATCTAAACTGTTAGCGTCAAGAAATTCAAGAGCTTATCTAAATACATTCTTTATTAATGCTGCTTTGTTTGTCTGCTATGTGTAATTATTCCTCTCATTGTTTACACGTCGTTGTCAAGATACCCAGCCTGTTATCTGATCTCCAGGTGATCTCACTGCTCTCTGGAGTGGAGGGGGGCTCTTAGGTCAGCTAGTGGCAGTTTGCTGATAAAGGCTCCAACACTGTATGTTATCTGTGTATGGAAACCTCACCCTATGGACCTCAACGACTACAGACCTGTAGCACTGACATCCCACTTGATGAAGATCTTAGAGAGATTGGTTCTCACACATCTTCGCCCTCTAGTGAGCCCCGCTATGGACCCTCTCCAGTTTGCTTATCGACCGGGCATTGGGGTAGATGATGCCATCATCCACCTTCTGCACAGGGCTCTGTCTCACCTGGAAAAACCAGGGAACACGGTGAGAATAATGTTCTTTGATTTCTCCAGTGCTTTTAACACCATACAGCCCAGGTTACTGAGAGACAAGCTGGGCCTTGCTGGAGTGGACCACCACCTCTCCAACTGGATCCTAGACTACCTCACAAATCGACCTCAATACGTGAGAGCCCAAGACTGTGTGTCAGGTACCGTTATCTGTAATACGGGGGCACCTCAAGGTACGGTTCTCGCCCCTTTCCTCTTCACACTGTACACTGCTGATTTTAGGTGCAACTCATCTAGCTGCTACCTACAGAAGTATTCTGACGACTCTGCAATAGTAGGCCTCATCACAGACGATGATGACAGGGAGTACAGAGAACTGAACTGGTTTTTTGTGGACTGGTGCCACCAGAACCACCTGAAGATTAACGCGGGGAAGACCAAGGAGATGGTGGTGGACTTCCGTAAAGGCAGATGCCCTCCAAAACCAGTGGACATCCTGGGGACGGGCATCGAGATTGTGAACACCTATAAGTACCTGGGTTTGCTCCTTAATAATAAGCTGGACTGGGCAGATCATATGGAGGCCCTATACAGGAAGGGCCACAGCAGGCTCTACCTGCTTAGGAAGCTGAGAGCCTTTGGAATCCGGGGGGCACTTCTTAGGACTTTCTTCAACTCGGTAGTGGTATCAGCCATCTTCTTTGGAGTGGCCTGCTGGGGGAGCAGTATATCAACCAGGGACAGAAATAAACTTGACAAGCTGATTAGAAGGGCCGGCTCTGTCCTGGGGAGCCCACTGGACCCAGTGCAGGTGGTGGGTAACAGAAGGATACTGTCCGTGGTGAGTTCCATGCAGAAGAAGAAGTCCCATCCCATGCATGAGACTGTGATTGCGCTGGGCAGTACTGTCAGTGACCGACTGCTCCACCCTAGGTGTGAGAAGGAGCGCTAGCGGAAGTCTTTCCTCCCCACCGCGGTTAGGCTGTACAACCAACACCGACCTAAGCGGAGATCATTACATACAGAGAACTGAAATATCTCTCTGCCTGTTAAATCCCCCCCCCCCCCCCCCCTCTGCTACGTCCTATCTGTCTGTCTGCTATTAATGTAATGCCTCTCACCTTGGAACATTCCTGTACATGTTGTATTTGTATCTGCTTATCTTATCTTAGCTGCTGTAACACACTGAATTTCCCCATTGTGGGACTATTAAAGGACTATTATTATTATTATTATTATTAAACACAATGATAACATTGAGCTTACTGCAAGTCCGTTGTCAATCCTAGCAGCATGTAAGTTTTTTTTTTTCTTTACATACCTGTGTAATTTAATATACATTTACTGTGCATATTATTTGATCTGTATTATAGATTTCTAGTAATCATTATTAATAATCTTTCATGGCAAAGACAATATTTATTTCTACTGAGATGTCCCGTGTATCAAACAGTCAAAGTTGATCCACCAACTTGTTGAAGAATACAGGAAGTGAGAAGAGGACACAGCAGGCAAACTGTTGAGAGGCGGAGATGGGAAGCTGGTGATATAGCACATGACCAATGAAAGTGAGGGCCACAGCCTCTTCAAACAGTTGATCTGTAGGGGTCCCGTGTTTCAGACCTCCAATGAAGGATAGGTCATTAATATATAAGTCACAGAAACCCCTTTAAGTGTCTGATTACTGGGAGTCTGACTATAGGCAACCATAAGAATGGTGGTCGCTGAGTGCCCGTTGTGAATCCATTAATATTTATGGGAATGATGTGGATCACATTTACTTCAGTTACATAGTAGTGAATGAAGGAGTGGCTGTGCAAACTTGTGATTTCAGTGGTCGGACTCTCAGCAAATGACACTTATCCACATCCTGTGAATTTTTACTGGTTGAGAAAATCCAATTAAGGCTATGTTCACATGTGCGCTGGATGTGCACAGAGAACATTTTCCTCTGCCTATTTTAGTCTTAAAACAACAGACACCCGACAGACCCCATTAGAGTCAATGGGGTCCGTTCGAATCAGCGTGCTATCGCTATTTCAGCGGTCCACCTATCTGTTGTTCTGGTCCTTTGACGAACCAAAACAACAGAGGGGAACCTCGAGTGTGAACCTAGTGCAAGATAAAGAAAAGATTCTATTTCACAGCTGCAATCTACAATCTGACACATGGCTGGTTTGTTGAGCCAGATTTTCTTTTCCCCCATTTAAAAAAAATCTAATATCTATCTACTGTAGGTTAAGGCCATAATTGTGCTGACTCCCAGGCATCAAATCCAATATGATAATCTACAATATTCAGCATAAATTAGTACATAACATTTATTAATAAATTAGATAAAAATCATAACCAATTCAAAAACCATGAACAATTACAACCTAAGCAAAAAATGCCTGTTGTCATCACTATAATATAGAAAGAGATGTATATAACAGCCAAATGGTCCAAACACGGCGGCCTGGAACAATAAATATATCAATCAAGGATTACCGTGATTCAGACGAGGAACCCTAAACGACTCCAAAGCTGGATGGATGAGAGGAACTAGCATAGATGTACGCAAGAAAAAAAAAGGGCCCAACAAAGGATGAGACATTATCCCTAAGCATCACCTTACACATGTAGAGACTTATAAAGCCCTATAAACCTATCTTGGGGCCACCGCCCTAAATAGCATGTGCCCCCGACAGGAACCTGGCCCTATAAAAGTCAGTCCCTATACTCTCCCTATCCAGCAAAAAATAGTGATAATCAACAGGTGCAATAAAAAAAGACTTCTTATATTAGAATCATAAAAAACAAACTCCAATTTATCCAAACATGCAATCCCGCTAAACTCATCAGGGGATTATATTGATAAAAAGAGCCTTCTAAAAGTATTTAGTCAGCCACCAATTGTGCAAGTTCTCCCACTTAAAAAGATGAGAGACCTGTAATTGACATCATAGGTAGACCTCAACTATGAGAGACAAAATGAGAAAACAAATCCAGAAAATCACATTGTCTGATTTTTAAAGAATTTATTTGCAAATTATGGTGGAAAATAAGTATTTGGTCAATAACAAAAGTCCATCTCAATACTTTGTTATATATCCTTTGTTGGCAATGACAGAGGTCAAACGTTTTCTGTAAGTCTTCACAAGGTTGGCACACACTGTTGCTGGTATGTTGGCCCATTCCTCCATGCAGATCTCCTCTAGAGCAGTGATGTTTTGGGGCTGTCGCTGGGCAACATGGACTTTCAACTCCCTCCAAAGGTTTTCTATGGGGTTGCGATCTGGAGACTGGCTAGGCCACTCCAGGACCTTGAAATGCTTCTTACGAAGCCACTCCTTCGTTGCCCTAGTGGTGTGCTTGGGATCATTGTCATGCTGAAAGACCCAGCCACGTTTCATCTTCAATGCCCTTGCTGATGGAAGGAGGTTTGCACTCAAAATCTCACGATACATGGCCCCATTCATTCTTTCATGTACACGGATCAGTCGTCCTGGGCCCTTTGCAGAGAATCAGCCCCAAAGCATGATGTTGCCACCCCCATGCTTCACAGTAGGTATGGTGTTCTTTGGATGCAACTCAGCATTCACTCTCCTCCAAACACGACGAGTTGTGTTTCTACCAAACAGTTCTACTTTGGTTTCATCTGACCATATGACATTCTCCCAATACTCTTCTGGAACATCCAAATGCTCTCTATCAAACTTCAGACGGGCCCGGATATGTACTGGCTTAAAGCAGGGAGACACGTCTGGCACTGCAGGATCTGAGTCCCTGGCGGCGTTGTGTGTTACTGACGGTAGCCTTTGTTACGTTAGTCCCACCTTTCTGCAGGTCATTCACTAGGTCCCCCCGTGTGGTTCTGGGATTTTTTGCTCACCGTTCTTATGATCATTTTGACCCCACGGGGTGAGATATTGTGTGGAGTCCCTGATCAAGGGATATTATCAGTGGTCTTGTATGTCTTCCATTTTGGTATATCGTTTTAGTATAGTATGTTCTCTCCATGTTTGCACCTGTTGATTATCGCTATTTTTTGCTGGATAGGGAGAGTATACGGGGACTGACTTTTATAGGGCCAGGTTCCTGTCGGGGGCACATGCTCTTTAGGGCGGTGGCCCCAAGATAGGTTTATAGGGCTTTATAGGTCTCTACATGTGTAGGGTGATGCTTAGGGATAGTGTTTCATCCTTTGTTGGGCCCTTTTTTTCTGGCGTACATCTATGCTAGTTCCTCTCATCCATCCAGCTTTGGAGTCGTTTAGGGTTCCTCGTCTGAATCACGGTAAGCCTTGGTTTATATATTTATTGTTCCAAGCCGCCGTGTTTGGACCCATTTGGCTGTTATATACATCTCTTTCTATATTATAGTGATGACAACAGGCATTTTTTGCTTAGGTTGTAATTGTTCATGGTTTTTGAATTGGTTATGATTTTTATCTAATTTATTAATAAACGTTATGTATTAATTTATGTTGTATATTGTAGATCATCATATTGGATTTGGTTATTGTATCTGATAATAGTTTTTGATTTATTTATTGATCAATTCTTGGATTTTGGATGGACTTCCAGGCATATCACTATTGAACTACCCTGTAAAGAAAGGTGCCACTCACAGGAGTAAACTGGACAGCCAGAAACAAACTTGAACACTCAAGGAGTTCTGACGGTCCTTATGAATTTATATATAGGATTGATCCTCAACTCTCTGGCCCAGAATTGTTATTCTATAGCCGATTGTGAGGACCCCAGAAGCCTTCTTTCCTCAGCTCTCTAAATAACAGGTTCATCCCAAAAAAACTAATTAATGTGCACTCATTGACAGCAAGTTTTGTAACTGGATGATGGTCTAAAACATACTCATACATAAAAATGTTGTGCATACTCCTGCATGTCTCAGAGGCTGGAGAGCCATGGACTGGCAAACAAAGTCTACTAAGTTATGTTGTGCACAAACAGGAGGGCTACAGGTCAAGAAACTGCTGTATGGAATGCCACTGTCTATCCACCTAGCGGCAGTCAATCCGGTCTAAGCCACACAAATGGCGCTCTGTATGAACAATTTTTTTAGTGTAGGCCTCATGCACACAACACGAGTGCAGGCCCAGAGGGGTTCTGATATTTTTAGCAGAATGCACTGTGTATAACATCCGAGTGCCTACCATCCCCCAATGGGGGAAGGAGTTCTATTCTATTGTCACAGAGCAGGACATAGGATAGGAGAATTATCAGAACGGAGCATCGGAACACTCCCCAGAAAAAGCCTCAGGCTGCACACTCTGTCTGCTGTTGAGTCAAGCACTTTCTTTACAAAGGTTGTTAACAGAATTGATCTTGCAAAAAAGCTAACAGCTCTACATAGGAGCAACCACTGCTATTGCAAGTGCCACCTGGGCAGTCCCTAAAGCTGAAGCGCCAGGTCTTCAGTTTTATAGGTTCAACAACTGTTAACACACTGCCATTAAGCCAATTCCCTATTCTGTTGTAGATACATTTACATAAAACAAAACACGTTAAAAGTGTTTTCATACAAATATTGACTGAATTTGCAGAAAATGTGACTACAACACTATCCTGTAAATACAAGGCAATATTTTATATCCTATATCACCCTTAGTTGTATACCAGTGTTCTCCACCAGCAGCTGAACAGTAAATGTGGGACTACATCTTCCATCATGTCCTAAAGCTGAAACCTGTCAGACCATGCCAAGAGTCGCTTTGTACTTGAGGAACCACAAGTTGGAGGACCACTGCTAAATACTGTTCTTTGCATCTTGTCTTTACATTAGTGTCATGATTCAACAGTATATGGATTATTGAAATATACTCATCTATAGGGACAGGTTACATACCATAGAATGTATTCTACATCTAGAACTGCCATATAGCTAACTGACCTATGCTTTTACATACAGATGGGTTATGTATCAGACATCTTTTACACATGAATCACATATAGATACTACAGATCTATTCTACATATACTTGTCAGCTTATGTTCTACAGATGCATTCTAGGTTTACCTGCCATATAACTTATGTTACATACCATGGACACATTTGAAATAGAATCAACATATATTTTATAGACATATCCTTGTCCATACAGACAGGTTACATAGTACAAACATATTCTACATATAACCACCATATAGTTTATAGACATACCCTCACTCATACAGACAGGTTACCTACTATGGACATGGTCCACATATAACTGCCAGGTATTTTTTTAGACATACCCTTGCCCATACAGCCGGGTTACATACTATGGACATTTTCTACATGTAATCACCATATGGTTTATAGACGACCCCTAACCCATACAGCCAGATATATAGATATATATATATCTATATATATATATCTATATATATATGCCACAATGCCTAGCCCATACTGCCAGGTGACATACTACACGCACATACAGTTTACACCTACAAACAGGTTACATACAGGACAGCAGAGAACAGCTATACGGCTGAGCAGCTTAGAATAACCCCTAAAACACTGACTGTCACCACCATACTTCGCAGGATCATCGTATGCCTAACACTGTGCTACCCAGTAATGAAGCGTCACCAGAGTGACCTAAGAAACCAGTGCAGCGGCTACTGCCCAGCACTGTTAAAGAGCTCACCAGCACCGACGCCATAGATCCCACAGCGCACAGTATTCAAAGCGTCCAATCAACAAGCGCCATCTCAGTCATGTGAGCGTCCCTGATAGACGTCACTGGGCCACGTGATTGCTCGTATGTGACAGTTGTGGCTGTATTCAGTAGCTAGGGGAAGGTGAAAGATGGTGTGGTTGCGCTGCAGACCGCAGATACATGATGGTGTATAGGGAAGGGGTACGGTAGATGCTAGAATGTGTAGAGGGTTCTGTATAAAAGCTTCCCTGTAGTATGGGATGTGCCTCTTCAGTAACTGCGGGACAGGGAGATTATTCTTTGTGTGACAAGTTGTCTTTTTAGTTGCCACCATTTTGGGCTACATGTTTTCTGGGTGTTTTGTTTTTGTGGCGTTTTTACTCTACCTTAAAAATGATATGAGAACTTTGTGCAGTGGATCATTATGATTATGGTGATACCATACTTATATCACAGTAATCGCGGGCCTTTAATCTGGGACCGCTTGATCGCCTGTACTATGTACTGCAATATTTCTATATTGCAGTATAAAGGTAAGTTCACACAGAGGAATTTGCCATGGATTTGGGGGCAGATTCTGCCTCCCATTGCTTTCAATGGGAGGCAGAGATTGCAGCAGGACGCTTTCAATGGGACGCAGATGCCGTACCTGAATCAGCTAGGGCTCCAGACTCCCTGCATCGGCATTCCGCAGCAAATTCCTACGTGTGAGTGTACCCTTAGGCTCCATTCTGCTTCAGCTACAAAACACCAATGCCCCCCCCCCCCCATTTAGGTAAGAGAAGAAAAGGGCACATGGGACACTCTGACCAAAATGAAGCAAGTGATCACTTCTGTTAAAAGTGTTGTCTAGTCTCATCAAATAAATGTTATTGTTTGTAGAACTTTTCATTATGAAAACAATAACATTTATTAGCTGAAAGTGGACAATCCCTTTAAAGAGGACCTTCCAAGGCCACATGCATATGCTGTTTTATATATCGCTAGAAAGCCGACAGTGCGCTGAATTCAGTGCACTGTCGGCTTTCCCGGTATGTGATTCGGGGCTGGAGATATCGGTGCCATTAGTTTCGGCACCGATATCTCCCCACTGTCAGAAGGGCATAGACTTGTCCTCGGGGACATTCCTCACAGCTCAGCGTCATCACTGGGCAGTAAGAAACGCCCCCTCTGACAGTACAGGGCTATAGACGAGTACAGTCGGGGGGGGGTTCTTACTACAGCCCAGCGATGACGCTGAGCTGTGAGGAACGCCCTTCCGACAGTGGGGGGATATCGGTGCCGAAACTAACGGCACCAACATCTCCAGCCTCGGCGGGCATACCGGGAAAGCCGTCAGTGCGCTGAATTCAGCGCACTGTCAGCTTTCTAGCGGTAAATAAAACCGCATATGTGTGAGGACATGAAAGGTCCTCTTTAAAGGTGTTATACCACAAAAAATATTTATCCTCTATCCACAGGATAGAGGATAAATTGGTGATCCATGGGGGCCAGACCGCTGAGTCCACTACCGATCCTGAAAACAAGGGGGAGCTGTTTTTCTCTATAATTGAAAATGCAGATGGGCCATTCATTTTAATAGAAGCGCTGGATGGAGATAGTCAAGTGCTGTACTTTGGCTATTTCCAGGGCTTTTTCTGAAATGAGTGGAGGTCACCTCTCTGTGTCCACTGTTAGATTCTCAATGTGAGAGAAAAAACTCTCCCCATTCTCAGAATCAGTAAGGGTATCAGCAGTTGGACCTCCACTGATCAGCAATTTATCCTCTATCACATGGATAGAAGAAAGTAACTACATTTTCAGCCAACTTTTGATTTTTTGGCAGCATTTGTTGAGATGCTGTACAATGCGTATCTGTATGAAGTACAATGAGTGTACTGTGCCACGCCAGGGTGAGTTGGGGGCCAGTCAGGGGATTCACCTGTGGGTAAGTCCGAGTCTAGATACTGATATTATTGAATACTATGGTGAGCAGGAAGTCTTCAGCTTCCTGCTCCACTCTTCAGGCATGCAGGCTGTATACAGTTTTGAGGCAGTCTTTAATGAGGTATTCAAATTTTACAAGTTAATGATTTATTTAACATATGATTAAAATTTAAAAACTTTTTTTTTTCTTGTGGAAAAATATATTTATTAGGGGCACACATAGTGTGTATGGGTTCTCAATATAACAGCGCAATGTGTGCCATCTTTATGATTCTGTATGATTGTCTTTGTTCTTCTCAGTAAAAAGAAATTGATTACAAAAATCTAACACTTGTCTACTTTATATGCTATATACAGTAGATCATGCTTGTAGTACTGTGTTTGGCCACTCTGGGGCACTGTAGCACAACAAACAATGAGCTTCATGAAGTCTATTTTGTCCTTAAAAGCTTGCTGTTTTTTGTGTGTGTAGCACCTTTTTGAAAAAGCATAAATGTGTAGTAACATATAGCTGTAAACTGCAATGGTAGTGTGTGCTGCAAGTAAGAGTGTGTTGTATTTCTTTGCATAGGTTTTCTTTCCGATCGACCAAAAACATCATTGTAGAGAGAAAAGGGTACTTTCTTCACTCAATACCGCTGCAAAGGGTCTGGAATCAGCTATGCCAGTGCTCTACATGTCAGTTGTAGCAGCAGCGCTGGCGCTATGAAATCGACCAAATCCAAGGATTTCAATGGGGTCTACCAAAGATCCCATGTGTGACTTGTACCTGGATGGAAAGAAAAAAAACAAAAAAAAAAAAAAACAAAGAACAAAAACTTGTCTTTACTGTAAAGTAAAATGTAAATGCTTATTTGCCTGCAACATTACTGTATTTTTTTTTGCAGACTTTGCATATAATTACATGTATTTTATGTAAACATTGTGTGAAGTTTTTTTTTTTTGTTTGTTTTTTTAATAGCACAACAGTAGTAGTCCTTTGCATTTCTCATGTGACAAATATATCAAACCTTAAAGGTGATAAAGAAATCACGTGCAGTTTGTACAATAGTTGTTAAATCTTTCGTGAAACACAGTTCTTTGAATAGCCCCAGGATTACAAGTGACCATAGATTTTGTCAGAATTCACAATCTTCAGCCTGTTTATCTGGCAGATGTAAGCGCCATTAATAATGTGACAGCTGTACATACAATGTTCACATAACATGGGCATGTAGTCATGTAAAGGAAGGAGTCAAGGGTGATGGTCGGCTATGTTTGTGTCAGAAATCTGATATGTATTCCTGGAACCTGAATGCTTTAAAATAAAAAAAATAAAAAAGTTGAAAGGCGGACCGGCCGCCCAGGAAAAACCAGCTAGTTTCAGCTATAAAGATAACTGCCTGAAGAAAACTATCAAATGTCACACCCAAAGCCAGTTTATGGCAATCAGAGACGTACATTGCCATGGGGCAAGATGTCCAAAAACGTCAAAGTGTTAAAACTGGTCTCTAGGAAAGAAATTTCAATTCATTGATCACAAACTATCCAGATTTTATAGTTAGTATTGTTGAAAAAGACACGTCCATCAAGTTCAACCAGGGTTTCATTTCATATCAACTAAAACGAAGAAAGTCCATGCCAACTTTGTGCAGAGCTGATCTGCCATCCACTGTTTGAGAAAGTTGGAACCATCTTTCTGCAGAATGTTGTTTATCAATGACGTCAGTGTCATAAAAGCTGAAGCAGACGCAACAATGTACTAATTGGGATATATACATACATACATATTTTTTTTCCCTTGACAATGCAGTAGTTTTTTCCTCTACTTGCTGTGGTAGAACATGTATATTTTATATCATTTACATTTTTTTTGACATGTTTCACAAAGCTGAAATATTCCCATTTTAGGCCAGGTTCACACATCTCTGACAACAAATCAACATTTCTTTTTTTGTTATACATTTTTGTATTCCTAATATACATGGACAAGATGGACCACAAAGCTGTGGAGATCATTTTCCCCAAATCTGCGTCATCTACAATTTAGTAGTGTGAATTGAACCAAGAACTATTATGGGTCCGTGTACACGATCCAAAAAATATGACCATCAGAATTAGGCATTGAATATTACTTTGTCTGATGTATTTGTTATGAAATACAAAAAGGCTGAGTGAGCACTTTCTATGTATCATGCATCCATCATTTTTCTTATGTAAAAAATTAATCCACAATGAATTTTGGACTTAAAACTAAATGGCGTTGAAAAGTGGACATGAAGTATGGGCAGTAGTGTAGAATTATCACGGTTATGCAAATGCATCATCACTACAAGCCAGAGACCGGCAGAGACCACATTTAGCGTTTGTAATGCATAAGTAGGATGCACAGTCCATGGTTTTAACATGTTGAAATAAAGATGGATTGTTTTTAAACTCATATTGGATCACGAATGCTGCAAGTCTTAAATGCATTGAACATGTGAACCTACCCTAAAGCATTTATTTCATGAAACAGAGGCAAGAAGTTAAAAGGGAGTCTGTCACCAGAACCCAGCCCTGCAGATTGATTCAGGGGACCCTTACCTAACAGGGGTTTCCCTTTGTAATCAAGATATTGATGTTTTTGTCAATAGGCAAATGAGCTCTTGAGCAACGAGGGCGTTCCCATAGCTCCACTTGTGTGATTCAGGTAACCCTAACTTATCTGTGGGGTTAGGTTTCAGTGACAGACTTCCTTTAACATATACAGCTCACAGCACTAGAGCTGGGGTCAACCACCTTCGGCACTCCAGCTGCTGTGAAACTACAACTCCCAACATGCTCCATTCACTTCCAAAGGAGTTCAAAGAACAGCAGATCAAATACGCATGAGAGTTGTATTTTTTCAACAGCTAGATTGCTGAAGGTTGCCTACTCCTGCAATAGAGTATAGCTCTGAGCTGAAAAAGGTATTTGGGAGGAGCATTATGAGAAAAGCCCAAAAAAAAAAAAAAAAAAGTTCACAATGTTCCTTTCGTGTGCATGCCATAGTGCAAAACTACAAAGGTGTGGGGTTTTTTTTTCCCCTTCATGAGCTAAGTAGGAGCCATTGTAGGGTGAGCATGGATGATAGATTATTGGATGATAAATCTAGTCACCCAAAACTAACTGTAGCAAGGATGGTGGCTCTTATACTCCAATGCTGCAACTGACATTTTTTGGTTATGGTTAAGATGTATTGTAAGGTTTAAAAAGAGGACCTTTCATTTCCTCAGGCACATGCGGTTTTATATACCACTAAAATGCCGACAGTGCGCTGAATTCAGTGCAGTCTCAGCTTTCCTGTTATGTGCCCCGGGGCTGGAGAGATCTCTGCCCACCGTCAGAAGGGCGTTCCTGACAGTCCAGCTGGGCTGGTGAATAATAAAAATGCTTACCATTTATAGCCTCTCTCGTATTTTATATATCTTATAGCATGTATATCCAATAAACTATTTTAAAAACCAAATCCATATTTACAATACACAAAATCTTAAGCCAAAAAAATATAAATGCTATTTGGTAAAAGGATGAAACTCAAAATAACAAAAATTGTGTAAGTTCACAAGGATGAAATATACTATGTCAGATATATAGTCACGGACAACTGTATGTTTATAGGGTACATGCAATGTGTATCAGCTATAAACTGTAAATTCCATATAAGATTTGATATAGGATCATTAAATTCCTTTACATATCCTTAGATGGATCTTCTAGGTTCTACAGTAGCTAGGCTGGATTCACATCATAAGTTTCACCTGTGAAACGCTGTCCATGTGTTGGCCAAATTTAATGGCCTGAAATTTATGGCGGGAGAGGGACTCGTTGCATTATAGTTATCTTTGCTGCCAGGAGTCCTGTAATCAGTACAGGACAGTATGTTCCTGGGAGGCAGGGACTCCTAGCAGCATAGATAACTATACTGTAAGGAGTCCCTCTCCACTCATGAAATTCAGGCTGGTAAATCCGGCACACACACGGACTGAGTTGCAGTGAAACTTGGTCATGGGACTCTAGGGTCAGGCTGACTGGTAGGGGTGCTGGGTGTCAGACCCCATCCCCCCAGCAATCAGCAATAGAGGACATGTCCTGATCTGTAACCTGGAAGCCCCCTTTAAAATAATCACATTCCTTTAATATAAATGGTTGCTGCATGCTACGTTATTCTGGTTGTGAAAGAGCAAAGGAAATCTCACAAACAAAAGCAAGAAAGAATACAGCCTTAGGCTAGGTTCACATCTGCACCAGTCTCTCTGGAGGACCTGAATGACTAGCGGTTATACATGGACACCAGCGGATTCCTTTGACTATAATGGGGTCCGCTGTTTCAAAACTGAAAACAGTGGAGAGAAAATCCCTCAGTGTAGGACTTTCCTCTCTGCTGATTTTTAGAGGTTTCCAGCGCAGATGTGAACTTAGCCTTAACTGTTCTCAATTGAATGTCCCATCAGAGTTTTTATCTGGACTTGAAACATGAAGTAATGAGAGTAAGGTCCAATTTGTTTTACATTCCAGCAGGCCAATATCATGTCATCTTATCTAATATATTAAGCGCTAAGATCCCTCCAGGCTGATTATGATGTATAGGATACATAGAGTTGTAAAATGCACTTTCATATCAATAGCAGCAGATTAATTATAGAGGCTATATACTAGTATAATAAAAATTGTAAATTAACACATTATTCACATCTTAGGCTACGCTTACATTTGCGCTGGAGTCTCCATTGGAGAGACACTTGCAGTGTCCACTGAAAATTAGTGGAGAAAAAGTCCTGCACAGAGGACTTTTTCCTCTGCAGGATTCAATTTAAAAAACAACAGACACCATTATATTCAATGGGGTCTGTCGGACTACATGTGTTACCACTCTCTTAGCACTCCACCTCTCTGTTGTACAGTTTCCAGATGAATCTGACGCTAGTGTGAACCTAGTGTTAAGCCAATATACATTTTGTAAACTATTTATCCTCTGGTGGTTTCCTTCTTGTTTGGTCCAATTGCTGGTGCTAAGAATCTATCTTGCATATTAGCAGTCGTATGTTTAAAACTTCTAATAAGTGGGTACTAAAAGAAAAACCTATGTCCTAATTGTACATTAAAGGGGTGACCGCCCCAGGAACATTTTCTGATTATCTGGTGATGATCTGTTTCCAGAAACACAACGTCACCCCACTCCCCCCCATACTTACGTGTCTTCCTTCCAGGCTTAATTCTGCAGGGAATGGCTCCTCCTCCTTCTGTGACGTTACCCGCACGTGCGCAAGAGAGCCGGTCTCCCAGCTTTGCGTTGTAGCTGAAACCCCATCTCTAATGCGCAAGTGTGGGAGCTCGAAGGTACCGCCCACGCCTGCGCAGTAGAGATGGAGTGAAGGCTACAACAGCATAGTGCCGGGACTGATACGCAAGCGCTGGCAGAGTCAAAGAAGAGGAGCCGTTCCACGTTCTGGCCATTAATGACATAGTAATTTTTTGTGTTTTTTCCATTAACGCAAAGCAAGAGACGCAACTTTAAAATTTTTGCATCAATGTAACTTATGAGGGCCTGTTTTTTTGTGGGCCAAGTTGTAGCATTTAAAGACAATTTTGATGTAAATATATCTTTCACTAACTTTTACCAACTCTCCCTAGAAGGGAATGGGGGGGGGGGGGGTGATAGGGACGATAAATTTCATGTTATGTTATAAATATTGCGCTGTTCACTGTGCAGCTTAGGTTTTTTTTTTTTAAATGTTAAAGTTATTACTTTTGCATGGTAAAACATTGTCCACATTAAAAAAAAAGATTTTTTGCATGGTCACGTTTCAAGACCCAGAATTTTTTCTTTTTGTCAATGGAACTCTGTGGGGGCTTTTCTATGGGAAGACAATTTTATTGGTGTTATTTGTGGGGAAAAAAAAAAAAAAAGCTTAAGTAAAAATGTAGAAGGTTTTACATCAGTGTTACTCCCCAAGGGGACTTGAACATGAGATGATCTCATCCCTTGCATAATACATTGGATTTGCGGGGAAGAAAGAGTGTGAGTGAGTGAGTGATGTGTGTGTGTGTGTGTGTGTGTGTGTGTGTGTGTATTGATGCATAATAGGAGGAGTCCCCTGCTTCTAAAACCAGTAACATGCCATGGTTGCTATTAACTGCGGCGAAATGGCTCTCTATCCCCAGCCGCTGCGGTGTCTGTATTAGCAGGAGGTAGTGAGAGGAAAGAGAGGAGAAGCCCTCTGCAATGGAATCCTTTAAGGGGTATTCCCATGAACATAATCATATCTATAATTGTAGATAGTTAAAAGTTAAACATTTTTGCAAATATAAAGTTAAAAATTCTGCAGTTTTAAAGATTTTCTCTTAGTGGTGACATCTGTTTTATTGATCGGTTGCCAATGGATACGACCACAAATGCAGAAACTTTCTATGGTCTGGGACTTGTCAAGAACCAAGCCAAAATTTTCTTATTGTAGCAGGGTTATCAGGCAAGGACACGACATGTATCAAAAGATATCCCGCCCACAATAAGCAAATCATAGCTGATTTTTTTACCTTAGCAGGGTTCTGCATTCATGGTCGTATCCACTGGCAACCGATCAAGACAACTTGTGGCCACAAGATATTTACAGAAAATCTTTAAAACTCTGCAAAATGTTTACTTATATTTGCAAAAATGTTTAACTTAATTATCTACAAATTTAAAAATGGTTATGTTCATGGGAATACCCCTTTAACTCATTTAAAACGCTTTTTTTTCCAAATGCTAAACTAGCTCAGCAATTAGACCATAAAGCAATGCAGTGAAGGGAACAGGTTAAAAGATTTGAGTCTGAGGAATCCCTCTATGCATTCTTGACTATTACAAAGTTTCTTAAAGGGTTTATCCAAGCTCTTAAACTTGTATAGGGGCAGAGAATGCACACACCAACTTACTTTTCCTCCCTGCGACTGCTTCCCACTCTGGCCTTTGGTCCTCTGTGCCGGGATCAGTTTACATGGCTGTAGTGGGGAGGTACATGCATACAAAGAACTTTGCTGCAGCTGATACTTTTCTCTATGGGGAGGTGCCATATACAGCAGAGGCCAGTGATTGACTGCAAAGTGTGTGTATTATATTATAACACACACACAGCGCTCTCTCTGCAGTCAATCACTGGACTCTGCTGTATAAGCCACCTACATATTATATATAATTAGTGCTGAGGAGCAGAGAGCAGTGCTTGGGGTAGTAAAAAAAAAAAAAAAAGCAAGAGTCTTGTGAAAACCCAAAATGTATCTTATACAAAACAATGGGCCAAATTTACTAGTAGCAAGACATTTGCATGGTAATTAAATGCAAATGGGTCTTAAAATATTCCAGATTTATCACACTGGCTGATGCGGGATGATAAATCTGGCGTATCTTTAGACCTTTTAGCCATGCTTTGAGGCTAACTTTTACGACAATTTTGGTGCATTTAAGCTATGCTTTTTCTGAGAATCCAACTTGCTAGACCTAAACTAGATGCACCAAGAAGGGCCACATTTACTCCCATGTCTAGTTATAAGATCAATAGTAAATCTGGGCCAATGTATTTCATAGAGGACTATAAACTATACAACACAAAATACAGCTACAGTAAAATCTATTGTTTAAAGGGGTATTCCCAACTTGACATTTAAAGAGGACCTTTCACCACCTCCACCAATTCAAGTTCTTAGCATCTGTCAATAGGCTCCACCGATTCCAGCAGTGTTGGCATTTTCTCTCCAGCCCCCACTATTCCCAAGCAACAAGCGCAGTTAGTTTTTGTGTCTGATTAGCCACTTAAAGGGGTATTTCCCATGAACATAACCATTTTTAAATTTGTAGATAATTAAAAGTTAAACATTTTTGTAAATATAAGTAATTAAACATTTTGCAGAGTTTTAAAGATTTTCTCTCAATATCTTGTGGTCAGAAGCTGTTGTCTTGATCAGTTGCCAGTGGATACGACCATGAGTGCAGGAACTTTCTAACGTCAGAAAAACAGCTATTATTTCCTTATTGTGGCCGGGATATCTTCTGATACATGTAGTGTCCCTGCTTGATAACCCAGCTACAATAAGAAAATAATTGCTGGATTCCTGGAAAGTCCCAGACCATAGAAAGTTTCCGCATCCGTGGTCGTATCCATTGGCAACCGATCAAGACAGCAGACTATCACCACTAAGATAGTTAGAGAAAATCTTTAAAACGCTGCAGAATTTTTAACTATTTATATTTGCAAAAATGTTTAACTTTTAATTATCTACAAATATAGATATGATTATGTTCATGTGAATACCCCTTTAAGCCCTGTAATGTCAGACATGGGGTGTGATTCAGAGCCCCAATCAGGCAGGCAGTGTCAGCCCTTGTCTGACAGCACCCTCCTCCTGACAGTATAAAGACATATCAGGCACCAAAACTAAACACTGATTGCTTGGGAATGGTGGGGGCTAGAGAGAAAAAAAAAAAGCACAAAAAAAAACCAAAACAAAAAAAAAACACAACTGTGCTGGAATCAGTGGAGCAGCAGCTAGTAATTGATTTAAAATAACTGGACTTGGAGGTGATGAAATGTCCTCTTTAAGGTTATACCCACAGGCCTGCTTGGGTATTTTTAGAAGTCCCTTACATGTGATTGGTAAGATTCACACATTGTCAGCCCTTTCTCCTTTTACTGTAGCCAGTATCAGGGCATTGTTCATGACAGAGGCAAGTCCCAGAGGTGGAATCCACATCTATCATGCACTTATGGCATCACCTATGGCCCCCTTTCACTGCAAAGTCTGTAAATATGTCTGGTCTTCAAACACTTCTTGCTGCTAATCTTCTTTTTTCCAACAATATTCTAGGTGCAATATACAGGGTGTAAAACTGGTTTTCCTGGTTTTATGTCTGTAAGGCAGTGGTGGGTGAGTGGAAGCTGCAAGTGGTGAGTAAAAAGATAGATCAAAGATTGTACCTGTCATCCCATACCAGTACAGTTTTCACAGGAACTTTTCTGCATTTTATTAACTCCCCAATTACCTAACAGAGCAAATGTACCCTCTAAAAAGTACATGGCTATAGGGATATCTTATGATTATTGTAAAATTCAGATTTTAGTTGTATTTGTAGAGTTTTTCAAAATTGCCATGGCAGCAAAAGGGTTAAGGGAAATGTGTCGGGTGACAGCATAGGTAACATTAAGTTACCACCTTCCCTATGCTGACCCTCACTAAACTTTCTTCTGAAGAAAAGTTGTAATCTTTTAAAGGCTAAGAAATCTGTATGTGAACAATGCCCTAAGCAGCCACAGAGGCAAGCACCCACTTCAGCTAAGTCATGTTGTGACCGCTCTCAGTCATGCCCTGTGACGCATGACTAAAATGTCCCTCAGCTGACATCCTGCTCCTCTCTACCCAAGCAGCATCCAAATCTCATGACTTGCAGGTTATCCTTGTGTCTGTTTCTGTTTGCCCCATCACCAAGAGTCTTCCGCCATAAGTCTGCTCAGAAGAACATTCTGATGCTGGCAACAAAACAAAGAAAAGCAGGTGCAAGGGTGTCCAAATCCAGTTGGGAAAGAATTTGCACAAATACAGTCATGGCCAAAAGTTTTGAGAATGACACAAATATTATATTTTCACATGATCTGCTGCCCTCTGGTTTTTATGTGTGTTTGTCAGATGTTTTTATCACATACAGAAATATAATTGCATTCATATTATGAGTAACAGAAGCTTATATTGACAGAATGAGTTAATGCAGCAAGTCAATATTTGCAGTGTTGACCCTTCTTCTTCAGGACCTCTGCAATTCTCCCTGGCATGCTCTCAATCAACTTCTGGACCAAATCCTGACTGATAGCAGTCCATTCTTGCAGAATCAATGCTTTAATTTTGTCTGAATTTGTTGGTTTTTGTTTGTCCACCCGTCTCTTGATGATTGACCACAAGTTCTCAATGGGATTAAGATCTGGGGAGTTTCCAGGCCATGGACCCAAAATCTCTATGTTTTGTTCCCGGAGCCATTTAGTTATCACCTTTGCTTTATGGCAAGGTGCTCCATCATGCTGGAAAAGGCATTGTTGAGCGCCAAACTGCTCTTGGACGGTTGGGAGAAGTTGCTCTTGGAGGACATTCTGGTACCATTCTTTATTCATGGCTGTGTTTTTAGGCAAGACTGTGAGAGAGCCGATTCCCTTGGCTGAGAAGCAACCCCACACATGAATGGTTTCAGGATGCTTTACAGTTGGCATGAGACAAGACTGGTGGTAGCGCTCACCTCTTCTTCTCCGAATAAGCTGTTTTCCAGATGTTCCAAACAATCGAAAAGGGGATTCATCAGAGAAAATGACTTTACCCCAGTCCTCAGCAGTCCACTCCCTGTACCTTTTGCAGAATATCAGTCTGTCCCTGATGTTTTTTCTGGAGAGAAGTGGCTTCCTTGCTGCCCTCCTTGAGACCAGGCTTTGCTCCAAGAGTCTCCGCCTCACAGTGCGTGCAGATGCACTCACACTTGCCTGCTGCCATTCCTCAGCAAGCTCTGCACTGCTGGTAGCCCGATCCCGCAGCTGAAACACTTTTAAGAGACGGTCCTGCCGCTTGCTGGTCTTTCTTGGGCGCCCTGGAGCCTTTTTGGCACCAATGGAACCTCTCTCCTTGAAGTTCTTGATGATGCGATAGATTGTTGACTGAGGTGCAATCTTTCTAGCTGCAATACTCTTCCCAGTTAGGCCATTTTTGTGCAGTGCAATGATGACTGCACGTGTTTCTTTAGAGATAACCATGGTTAACAGAAGAGAAACAATGATGGCAAGCACCAGCCTCCTTTTAAAGTGTCCAGTGGTGTCATTCTTACTTAATCATGACAGATTGATCTCCAGCCCTGTCCTCATCAACACCCACACCTGTGTTAATGGAGCAATCACTGAAACGATGTTAGGTGGTCCTTTTAAGGCAGGGCTGCAATGATGTTGAAATGTGTTTTGGGGGATAAAGTTCATTTTCTAGGCAAATATTGACTTTGCAAGTAATTGCTGTTAAGCTGATCACTCTTTATAACATTCTGGAGTATATGCAAATTGCCATTAGAAAAACTGAAGCAGTAGACTTTGTAAAAATTTATATTTGTATCACTCTCAAAACTTTTGGCCATGACTGTACATACACTAAATTGTGGATGTGTTATGGCCATCTGTTTGCAGCCCTACAATGTAGCTTTAGTTGTGTCAAGGAGTTTGTCATTTCGACAGGAAAGATGGAGCTTCCTATTTTCCTTCTCAAATACAACATGATCTGCAGTGAGTCACCAATATAGCCGAACTCAACAACAACACAGCATTTCCTTCATCTTTGCTCAACATATATACACAATTTACATGCATTTTTGTGTTCTCTTACCATAAAGTCATTGTCATAAGTTTCATCCGATTGTTTTCCAGTTATTTTAAGTAGTTATGCTGCAACTAACCCTAAGACTAAAATATATATATCTCTCATCTCACTTTTTTGAAACCAGACTGGCGCTAGGTTTACACTAGCGTTCGAGTTTCCATTCTTTGGGTCCACTTGGGGACCTAAAAAACGGAAACCCTATCCGCTTAAAAAGCAGTTACCAGCGGACCCCATAGACTATAATAAGGTTTGCTGGGTTTCCGCTGAGATCAGTGGAGAGAAAAAACTTCTCTCCGCCTATTTTAAGCAGAATGGGGGACAGAGTCTCCAAACACTAGTGTGAACCGACCTTAAGCTATATTTCACAAACATTGCCATCTTATAGACAAAAAATAAATAAATAAAAAAATTGTATTCAGTAATTAAAAAGTCTGTAATTTGCCCTCTTCTGTTAAAGGGAACCTGTCAGGCAGATTTGGAACACTACACATCAAGCCTGTGCTTATGGACTGGTGCTTTGGTGTCCTAAATATGCCTATAATTTAATGAGTCGTTCTGATGCTTTTATTGCTTTGACTGCCCTGGAAGCCACCAGTCTATAAAAGGTCATGCTGGTGGTTTAGAGTCACACATTCACCTGACAGATTGCCTTCATGCTAAATTTCATTCATCAGTTCTATTCAGTGCTGGAAGCCAATACAACTCCCCACAGAGACTGTCACCCAACTTTTCCTACCCATTGCTACCATATTTAGACTAAGGGTCTCGATTATCACATGAACTGCAGTTTTTTGGAAGTGTTTTTTCCCCCTTTGTTATGTACTGATGCCACCATTAGCTTGCTGTACATGCTTCATTTTTGCATAGAGTGACACCATCTTGAAATATATACAGCCACCTAATGCAGGCAACACTGGCAAAAACACATTGCTGCACGTGTATTTAATAAAAGGGCATGTTTATTGTGTTTACAAACAAGTTTCAAAAACAAAAAAGGAAAACATGTATGACTTTACTACTACCTAGTAGTATTTTTTTCCAAAATGCCAACAGCCCCTCAAGCTGTATGAAGGTCATCTAAAGATTTATTAGAAAATCAACACGGTTCCACTCACAGTTCACCAAGACAGTTCTAAAACTAACAAGTTTAGACAAACAAAAAAAAAAAAAAAAAAATTTAAGAAGACTAATTTTTGATGTATTTTGATTTTTATATATTTTTGACGGAGATAGCAAAAAAGATTTCAAGCAAGATCCGTCACACTGATGTCCTGCATTTCACAAATTCCATTTTACTTTGGAACAAAAAGTTCTGTATAATTTTTTTTCCAACGTAAAAAAAAAACAAAAAAAACAAAAAAAAACAACAAAATTTGAAAACCATTAAGAATTACGCTTTTTTTTTTTTTTTTAAACAAACTAAGGAGAGGCCATAATTTTCAGAATAACACTGCGGCTCACTTTTGTCTGAAGCATTAGTGTTATTTTTTTGCTATTTGGCTATTAAATTTATCTACAATATTCAACATGTAAATTGCAGGCAAGAATTTAGAACAATTTCAATAGAAACACCCCTTTTTCTTGAAAATACAGCAGTGTTTAAAGGACATTTTCTTTTTTTTTTTTCTTTTTTTCTTCATCATATATAAGGAAACTTCCCTTCTATGAACAGGAACAAAATATCTATAAACCTTGTAAACAGATCTGTATCATTTATAACATAAATAATCAAATGAACATCCCAGGGCCCCAGAAATAATAATAATAATGAGGATCAATATAAACTAGAGCATTGCTAACACACTGTCCAGGCCAATGATTGTTTAGTGTAACTGATGTTCTGCAGGTCACTTTTGCTGGGTTACGATTTATCAGTCAAAGGTCGTCCCAATAAGCCCATCCCTTTCCTTCCCGAGAAAAGCACCCTCAGTCTGGCAGAAAGCATTTTTTTCTTAAAAAAATAAATCTACATTCATACAAGTGTGTCTTCATTTGAAGTCCATAAGGCAGGCTCTCTCACCTGCCTGTCGCAATGTGTGAAAAGGACCCAGTGTTCTTTGCAAATCAGCTATAATCTTAACATTCATCTTACAATCAGAGTGAAGTCTCCAGACTATGTAGTGGACTGCCTGGGGATGAAGAGGTAGCTGACTTGTTCGGTTCTATTGTAAGATGTATTCCACTATCGACCGCATTGTTATTTTTATTTGGAGAGGGTGGTGGAGTAGAGTGACGTTTTGTGGGAGCATCATCTTCAGCATCTGTGTCATCAATGAGTGGAATATGAGGCTCAGAGTCTTCTATTCTAAACTCCGGGTGTGTCATGAAATTGTGGATTGAGCTTCGTGACTCAGGTTTTTCCAGTCCTTCATACAGAGAACTACGAAATGCATTCACCACTCGAATCTGAAGATCACAAGGTAAAAAGAGGGAAGACAAAGAAAATATATTAAAATAACAGAAGGAACACGTGTCTGGAAATGGTTTTTATGTGAATCTGAACTCACAAATACTAAACAATGAACTCAAACTGTGCAAAATGCAGTGTGGACTTGCAACATACTGTAAAAATAAAGGAATAAAAAACATTTTGGTCAATATAGACTGAAGCTGACACTGATGGTTTGTGGCAGATAACATATGTGAAATTGTTACTCTGGTACGGCAATAGTTACCAAGCACTATTCCATTCTATTTAGTTAGAAAAGTTGGTGCTGCAAAAATATTTTAGAGCGTGTGCAAAAAATGTTCAAATGTATTTTTCATAGGTACATTTAGGAGAAAAAAAAAAATTTAAACCATTAGCACAACAGGTAAACCAATTCTCATGCCAGGAATTAGGATACCAACTATGAAGCCAAGCATATGTGTAAGCCGAATGGTACAATGAACTTGAAGCTGCAGAAATCATGCAGAAAGCAAAAAATAACTGTAAAATACCTCACAAAACATAAATATTCGAGCATATACCAGGTTTGTCTTCACCAAATCTCCAGTTACAAAAAAGCTGGACATTTGTGGATTTCTTATTTTATTAAAGTAGCAAACATCAAAGTTAATGGTCAAGATCAATAAAACCCCTTTAAGACCTGTCACCTTGAAAACTATTGCATCTACAAACTGGACACAAGGACGCGTATCCTAACAAGGGTGAAGTAGGCGCCAGCGCCTCAGAAACAACAGTGCATAACCTACATTTTAAACCTGTTTTCTAAGCTAGGGAGTGAAGAAATTCTTAGGGTATGTGTCAGTACCAAACAGCAGCAAGCTAATAAAAAAAAAAAAAAAAAAAAAGTCAATGTGACTGGCTACTCCGGGTGATGGCAGAAGGCATGGGGTATATGATCTGCCATGAAAGACAGAAAATTAAATTGGATCTGCCACTAAAAGCAGACTTCTCACAATACTGAAGTCTGGCTCATTGCCAGTACCAGGTTCACAAGTCCAGCTTCAGTATGGCGAGGATTTGTATCAAGTGGCAACCAAGAATGTTTCATATGCATGAGCCTTAATGGTATAGCTGAACACAGGATGGAAAAATCATTGTAAAGCCAGCATCTCCAAACAGATATATACTATACAAGTTACAAAGGAACCAAGGAAATGGGAGCTTCTGTCTTCTGTATCATAAGAACTATACAGTTTTGTGGGATATCAATTTCTTATCAATTAAACAAGGAGATCGTGAATGTGACATATACAAAAAAAAACTGCATAATAGAATTAATGGAGTTGTCTTGGTCAGTAATTATAGTTTTCTAAAAAGTATACAGAATGCTTTTTTTTTTAATATAGTTTTTTTTTTTTTTTTTTTAAGTTTCTATCAGATCTCCCAATTCTCTCTGTACTCCCTTGTAATTGTTGACCAGCAGGTGACCTGGGAATAACCCCTGTAAAGATGGTCAGCTGTGGAATTAAAGTGGAAGAAAAAAATAAATAAAAAATAATAATAATCAGTATTGGCTAATGTGTTATTTAAATTTTTCACACTACAGAGCAACTCAATGTCCTGTTATGCTACAGTCCAGTGTTGGTAGCTTGGTACACACATCCTGTGTTATAAAACATGATTTTTACAGAGACGTGTGTAAGCTTATAAAATGTTTTACAATGCTAAAAGCATACAGGTATGGATTGCTGTGTTTGGAGTCTTCCCCAACACATCAGCTGAAGACCTGCACAAGAGTGAATGAAAAGGCTTATGCTCTGACAAAACAAAAACTTCCTTAAACTTGGCCAAAAATAGCTGAACCTGCCATTTTTGGGTGTAAAATATGCATGGGGTGTTCGGATTCACTCTGACAACTGAAGTTAAGAGAAATGTGAGTCAGGAATGTAAGACTTTAGTTTTCACTGGAGATAAGCCACTGCTAGAGATGTCTGGTGTCGGCTTATTCCTACTACGTTCCATGCTCAGTGATACCTACTTCTCATAAAACCTGAAGAACTAGCGAAAGACAGACTTTCCTTAAAATAATAAGAGCAAATTGGGTCAAAAAGATTTAACCAAAGAAGAGCACAGGAAAAAATGGATTTACTTAATCTGAAACATGTCTAAAGACTATATTTTATTTCTTATTTAGATAAAATCACCCTGACTGAATGCTCATACCACAGTAGGCTGTCAGCAACTAAACACATTGATTCTATTCACTTTCAAGTAGCAGAAGTTGGGAACTGAAAAAAATGACTGATTTAAGACTATAGTTAACCATTTTTTACTTCAAAATAATTAAAAACCACACACAAGAGTTTCCTAGTCTTGTGTCTGCACCTACTAGAGAGACGCATGTGTATCTTCACAGTAACAGACCATAATCAAGTCCTCTGAAGAATATACTTTAACCATGTCCTCTTTCAGCAAGGTCAAGCAAGATGTAGAGTGCAGACCCAAAGGAACATGGATAGTCTGTTGTCATGGAGATACATAGGTCTGGATAAGGTGTTGTAGACACAAAATGGTAGGGTATTTTAGAACAACATTTTATAATAAAAAATGCACGGTTGCATTACTGGTAATTTTAAATTTAAACATAAAAAATGGGGCGCAAAGGTGGACCTTCCCTAAGGCTTCACTGACAGCAGGCAAATCCATTAAGGTTTATTCCTACAGACCAATGTATAGAAGAACCCTAACACAACAGTCTAAGCACAACCAGTAGCCATAAGCAGGTGACAGTAGGTATATACTCGAAAATTTACTATGACATAATTTTCAATATATGCATATACATTCATGTAAAACAGAAATTGATGAAGCGACAAAAACGTGCAGGATCTCATACTTTTAAGCTTGCATTTGCTAATAATCAAACCAGTTATTTAGTCCTCTAAAAATAAACACATGGGGTGTATTATCCTTGTGAAGGGAAAGCTTTATGAGCAGCCTGAACAATGAGCTTACTGAGGAGAAAATGAAAAACGTTAGGTGTGTGAATTAGGATGTGTTAATTTCATGCACTTAGGAACACACACTCACACCCCACAGTAGTAGAAGCGGTAGAGGAGGAAAACACTACATGTGTAGGGGTAGAAATATTTGTTACATCATGATGCTGGCTGGCGATGGAGGGTTGCCGCCTTAAAGCCCCCTGAATGGAACTTCCACTTTGGAAAGCATTCACTACATCCATCTGCAAGGAATCAGAGATTGTGACAGCTTGCTCAGCAAGAGAGAGAGAGAACAAGAGAAAGGACCATCCCATCTACAACAAACGAAAAAAAAAAAAAAAAAAAAAAAAAAGCAAAAAAAGAGAAAAAGGCACTTTATAGAGCAGCTAATAAAAGCAAATTGAAGAAAGGTAAAAGGAAGATCATGTGAAACTAAAAAGAATCTTTCAAGCGTTTTGAGGAAAATATAGATAAGGGAGAGACCGCACACACGCATACCACTCACATTTCAATCTAGTTCGCCCTAGCAAGTCAGCTGTGAGCCCTTAGCATTTATATTGTCCCCTACATAGCTCTTCCCTCACTTATGACCATACCTGAGTTTGGATTCTGTTTAGGCCCCTAAACCATAAGATCTGACCACGGCGTAGCTCTCTTTCTGCATGGTCAATCTCCTCCACATCTTCGGCAAGCTCCTCTTCTGGTATCTCATCCTTCTGTGTCCCATGACCTGCTTCCTTTAGGAACTTTAAACGACTGGTTGGTATTGTTGTTACCAGCTAAACAAAGGTAAAGATCAGATTAAGGTAGATGGATGAGTTTGCTACATGTGCGCCATCAGAAATACCCAACCGTAATCTGAATCTGCAAATATAACCATAGTTTCTTCAGCCAACACCATTAAGCAATATATTTTCCTTCAACAAATAACCAGACCTGCAGCCTGAACCCACATTAATCCTAATGTTCAAGTTACAGTCTGTACTATATATGTAAACATTTCACAGGCAATACTAAATACCTGCTAAGAGGTTATAAAACTATCTCCATGGTCAATGACGTCTCCTTAACTATACAAGAGTAAACAGGAAAGTGCGTGCATAAACATTTACATTACCTGGCCCCAGAGCAATGTTCCCATACCCAGGAAAACTGACCACAGCCATTGATCTACTGTCAGTTCTGTACAGCTAAAAGGCTTTCCACCAAACTGCACAATAATGATCTACAAGAGAAGACCGAGAAAGAGCAGCAGTTAAATCCATCATCAATAGCAAGGAGATAATCCATTATCGTCAGCCCATATTTCATTGACTGAGCATAGGTGAAGACTACTAGAAAGATTGCAGGTAAAAGATACAGAAATCTTTCACAACACCGACAGACTTTTTCCATTGCACATGTAAGGAGATTTATCTTTCAGCATGTTTGCCACCTTATATACGGCTAGTCTCCCTCCCTAGGTTTTTGCTGGAACTCCGCAGGAATAATCACTTCATGTACACAGCTCAAGTGAAGAAAAAATATTAACAGAAATTATCACTAAATTCTTTAAAGGGAGTGTCAACAGAACCCAGCATATCAACCCTGCCCCACAGATAGAATGATCCAGGTGACCCTAGCCCAACTGTATTCTCCCTTTGTCAATTGGTGCTCTTTGGAGCAATGAGGGCATTGACACTTACCTCTTTGGAGCAATGGTAACTCCCTTGCTGCCCCAAACAGCTCATTCGCATATTAACAAAAACTATGATCTCTCAGCAATGGAGGCACCGATTCACAAGGGGAAAAGACTATGATTCAGGTGACCCTAACCCATCTGCAGAGTGGGTTGATATGCTGAGTTCAGACTTCCTTTAAGGATGCAGTTTAATTTGCGTGTTAAGGCTGAACTACTTGGGTGGGAAAAAATAGCTTTCACCAGGAGACTTGAACATGGGATAGCTAGCTTTCCTATACAATATACTGCAATACTTCTGTATTTCAGTACATTGTACATTACTGTAGATGTGTATTTGGTATTGTTTCTAGCAGGATCTAACACTTCTGTACATGATAGCCAAGAGGCTAATGATAGGCCTTCTGGATGGCATGGCAACCCCCTAAGAACCACTGGATCTGGTCACAGAGAGGGTGCTGAGATCATTATGGCCAACGTTCTCTCAGAATCCAGCAGTATGTCGGGTGCTACTTCTGTGAAGGCTACCAATCAGGAGCTTTATGCTACTGAAACTTTCAAAGAATACATAGTTTAAAACTGAAACAGGAACACGAGAACCAAGTCATCTAGGTAACATTCTGCCAGCTTCTTCCTGTCTACCTAGATTACAAATAGGTAAAGACCTGTCAATCAAGCTGAGCTGGGAAGGGAGAAACTAATGCTACAATCATTCCCCTTTGGTCTAGCTTTAAGACCATGTTTTCCAGAAAATACTGTGGCAATTCAGAGTGAAATGCAGATCTTTGTAATGTGAAAGGCTGTGATTTGAAGCTGCCCAAAGCAAATATGCCATTTTTTTTTCACTCAGAACCAATGAGGGAAGAAAAAAAAAAAAAAAAAAAAAAAAAAACTTTCAAGAATTGAAAACAATGTAGTATCAAAAAAAAAAAAAAAAAAAAAAGCAGCAAATTATATGCTTACCTGTATGATAAAAGTACCTAATACAATGCTGCAGAAAATGAGGTTGTTAAATATTCCTTCAAAAACATTCCTTTCCCCATGAATCTTCCTTGCATTGATTTCATTAAATAGCTGCATCATAACAAATGTGTTAAACACAATGGTATAATGTTGAGATGGAGGAGCATGGAGAGGAGCATTTCGCCCACTGTCAATATCAAATAGTTTTTCACCTGCAATACAAAGTGTCATTCATCATCCAGATTCATTTATTAAAAATGACAGTCTAGTTAAGCAGTAACCAAAGCAAAACCCAATAGACAACCCACAGTGTACTAATGTCCTATCAAACGTATTTTAGTAAAAACTCAGACAGAAAGATAGAAAATTTTATATCTATATCCACAAACACAAACTGCTGCCGGCACTCTGGCCCTATTGCGCAGGCGTGGCCCAGAAGAAGTGACGTCTCATGCCCAGAAGTAGACTGGAAGACTTCTAATTATGATAGGTTGGGGTGGGCGGTTGGGTTAGTATAGATGACGTTCTGCCCTGCCCCCACCCCCTTCTGGAAATGGAACGTCACCGGAAAGAAGAATATATTTAAATAAAAATGTGCCTTTGCCTTGGGTGGTCAGATGACTGACCCGGCCATTTTAGGTAAATATAGCTTTTTGGTACACCAAGTAATTTAGAAGGTAGCCGGGAAGGAGGTTTAGCTTAGACATATCAATTTATCTTTAATGAGGTATAGTTAGCAGCCATCTGGTAGGCCTCAATAGGAGCCTGGTAGGAACTGTATTTTGTCTGCTATGCCTACACCCAGATAGCAAGGGATGCTATGTATGTGTAGTTAGTGGTCACATGACCAGTTTTGCTTTAATGCTGGAGCTGTTTTTTTGCAACCTGTTATATATACACCTGCCTGCTGCGGACACAGAAATAGAGCTGGCCAAGGTCAGTTTAAAACTGAAGTGCTGTTGTGGAACTGAAGTTCTTGATGTGCCTACCCATGCGCCAATTAACCCCCAGATTTGTCGCTATACATACAAATACATCCCCCCGTCCCCCTCATAGGAGACAAGGAAATGAGAAGTACTAGATCTAGGTTATTTAATTTGGCCTGGCCACATTCAGAGGTGATCGTGAATACTGTGCATGCTTTGTATAGTTGATCACTAACTGCTGTCAACTCCTTCTACCCCTTTATGTCTTTTTATATACCACTCTATTTTTACAGTCATCAATATGTATTTAACCCATTCCTAGAATTTGACGTGCATGTACGCCAGCTGTTTGCAGTATCATATAGCAGGCAGCCACTGATAACAGCTGTGAATAATGCCAGCTATTCATTCCACTTACATGCCACACTTAAAGGAAGACTCATCAGGGTTAAGCATATTAAACCAGCAACACATTTAGGTCAGGCTCATCTGAATGTAATAACTTTTCCCTCCATTGAAATTCATGCCTTTATTGCCAAGATATTAATTTATTTCACAATATGCAAATGAGCAGTCAAATTCCGAGGGTGGCTCTATTGCTTCAAATTGCTATGCCTCACACTGCACTAATACATTGGTGCAAACACGAACACAGACCAGGCAAGATATCAGCATAGCTACCTGGCCTTGTCACTCAAAGGTAGTAGAGGAAGAAGGAGCACATTTTAGAGCAGTGTGGGGCATAGCAGTTTGGAGCAAGGGAGCCACCCTTGGTGCTCCAGATTAATCATTTGCATATTTTGAATGGCAGCGGAGGCATCTCAGCCGTAGCAACAGGAAAATAGTTTACAAATCGTTTTAACAGCCAGGAATCCATCTAAGACTCCCTCCCAGGCTTGTCATTTTAGATCTTCTACTGCACCACAGATCTTCTGGGGATGTAGGCTTGCTCAAATCCTATGGACTCCATGTAAACCCAGACAGACTATGTTGAGATTAGGGGTCTGTGGGCCATATCATCACTTCCAAGACTCCTCATCCAAAAGGTGGTCACACCAAATATTGAATATCCGATTCATTCACTTCATTTTATTATTTTACAAAAATAATCTAAGTTACATTCTAGTGTTCACACTTTAATGGATTTTTTGACACCTGCATAAAACATTTGCACAGTATTGTGTATAAATGTAAATAATAAAAAACAGATATTAAACAGTACTTACCTACAAATAAAAGAGTGAACACCACAACTAACTGGTAGACAGCATGACCTAAAATGTTTTTCATCATTGTACGAGATATGAGAGGTTTATTTCTTCCATACGGTTTCCTCAACAACAGGGATTCAGTTGGGGGCTCAGTTGCCAAAGCAAGAGATGCAAAAGTGTCCATAATAAGGTTCACCCACAACATCTGCACAGCTTTAAGTGGAGAGTCCTGTTAAATGGAACACAATAGATATATGAAAAAAGCTGTAAAGTGGTTATTGGCTCTCTTTGTTGTCTGATACTTTGTATGAGAAGTTTACTATATAAAGTTTATACTAATCTGGAAAGAAATACTATTTGGCATTATATTCATGCCAATGCCCAATGATATAATTCTGGAGAATATTTTCTTATAGGTCAGTTTTGTGCTACTGTTTTGTCATTTCTCCTAGAATTTTCTGAATAAATGGACAGCAGGGTATTTCGGTTTGGGCTATGTCCAATCAGGACTGCCAGCACCAGACTGAGGAGGGACACTGACATTTCACAGGAATGGAAAAAAACAGTTTTCTAGTTAGGGGCTATGTATGTCATGTTTTTAGCATCAGTTTATGAGATCCATTTAGCACATGCAAAAAAATTGATGCAAATGGATGATCATCTGTTTCTAGCAGTTTTTTTTTTTTTTTTTTTTTTTTTGCAGGACACTCCTTGAGAAGGAGAATAGTAACACCCAGTGTTCAATTTATTCATAAATATTCGGCAGGAAAAAACAGGAGCAGCACAAAAGAGTTATGAGAAAAGAACATCCAGAATATTTGAATGGGTAAGAATTACAGTATGTACTAAAACAGACAAGTCCTCTTTAAGGCCATGGGGAGAGTTTGCAGAGCATTAACTGTGGAGGAAATGCTGGTAGCTAACCTGCTACAATGTACAGTAACAGTAGTGGATGGGGTTTAAACTGCAAGTAAAAAACCCACAGAGCAAAGTGTCTTACTGCGGGCTCGAATCCCACAGCCGACACTGGGATTACCAACTGAAAACCAAAGCATAAAAAAAAAAAAAAAAAAACAGACTGGTAGCTTTTTCTTTTTTTCTGTGACAGAGTCCACGATGGACATCCCAAAGCAGATGTTCCGTGTGTCCTCAGCCTAAGAGCTTCAAAATCCACATTTCTAGCTCTCTACTGTACCAGATATAGAAAGCCAAGTAAAGCTGCATGGAATGTACCCAAGGAGATCATGTCAGATATCATTAGGAACAATTGATATTTATAAGTCTTGATGGTTCCTGCACTGCTACAACCAAAAGATAAGGTGCAAGGTAAAAAAAAAAAAAAAAAACCTTGCTCAGGTAACAATGCTTGACAGATTTAACACACATGTTGAAGTTTCGATGTAACCTTATCTATCCTTCCTGGAGTCATCCAAGCCCAGGCACTGCGGTACGCACTGTCATCTGTCAAGTGTTGCATATTTAATATGACTGAGGAAACTAAGAAACCATCTGAGTTACAGGACTTACTTGTGTGATACATGCTCCTGTAAAAGCTACAATGACAGCGACTACATTGACTGTAAGCTGGAACTGGAGAAATTTTGAAATACTGTCATACACGTTTCTTCCCCACATCACGGCTTTTACAATGCTGCTGAAGTTGTCATCTGTGAGAATAATATCAGATGCTTCTTTTGCAACATCTGTTCCGGCAATACCCTATGTGAGAACAGAAGGGGAGGGGGGAGGGAATTATTATAGCTTAGATAAAATGCACAAAATTCCATGAAGCAACACCACTGATAAAATACATTAAATGTTTTATTAAATAACTGGAGAGTCTCACCTGCCTCCAGTGCACTCACAAATGTAATGATGCATATAGGTTGCTGCATTCTTTAAGTGAAGCGCGAAAGTCCCAAGACACAGAAATGGCAACATTTTGACAAGGACATGAAAACAGTCTTAGCTTTAATGCACTTTCACACAGTCACAGGGGCAATATGGCACCAATGTGACCATACATCTAAAAAGGATGGTATGTACAGTCAAAATCTATGCACAATACATGACCACTGCAAAATCCTACCATATCAGGGACCATGATGGAACTGCTTTAGAGAAGTAAACTTCTGCTGTCTTTCAGATAAAGTACAAGCTGTTAGTTCCAAACATAAGATTGCATACAGTGTCAAAGAAACATGATGGCCTCACCAGGACTACTGCCTCCTAAAAAGGCGTTTTCACAAGGTTTAGGATGGAGCTGACAAATATATATTACATCATGATCCTACTACAATGTGATCTACAATAATATACAATAACACAAAGTAAAGAATTGGACAGAAGAGATTCTAGTAGCTAGCAATGAACAACAAATCTTAGGTGAAAAATTGGTGGCCAGTAGATGGCAGTAGTTTAGTGTCTTCAATTTGTCACAATAATACAAGAGCAGTGGTATGTGTTGAAGGCAGCGGACTGATAAATCTGAGCAGTAAGCGTGCTGTATGATTAGGTTGTGTTTGGTGTGTGGGTGCACTATACACATTAAACTCTGTATAGGCTTCTATTTGGACTTGCACTTGTAAGCAAACGCAACCAATCTAAAAAGGGTGGGGAGGGGGTTTTGGGAAATCTGGAACTCCATTGCGTTTTAGTGTGGATATTTACATCATTAAGTCAGAAAATATCCATATCATACAATAAAAGGTTTTTTTTGTTTGTTTTTTAAAGGAGTATGAGCACAAAATGGGGAAGAGGTACACAACAGATTTTTTTTTTGTGTCACAAAGAACTTGCAGCTGAAAGCGGCTGCTGACCCTCCAATTTCTACCACAAATCTGCAATGTGATATGCCATAGGTCTGCATACAGATTCAGGAAGGCTGTGATGCAGCGTTCACAGAAATAAGAGGGGAATATGCTTTGAAATCAGAGGACAGTTCCTTTATGTGAACATACCCTTATAAAGGGAGATGTCCAATGTAAACACCTAAACAAATTCCTGGACCCTTTTGAGTCAGACATGATGGCAGGTTACATAGCTCAATTAAATATTTCTTAAAATATAGGAAATGCCCAGATAAGAATCTTTTCCACTAAATATATGAGCTGTTAGCAGGCTAATGGGCTGCTGCCACTGGATGAACTGCTTGGTAAATTTCTTAAAGGCATGGTACCAAATGAAGCAATTGCCACTCATGCATTATGAAAGTTGGTGGTCCTATAGAGTGAGAATAGTAGTGAAGTCCTCTGAAGCGTAGAGTCTCTGCAGCTCTGTACTCTGTGTACCTCTGTGCAGTGCCATAGAAGCAATGCTTTTAGTGAAGAAGGCTCCATAATGCTGGCTTAGTATGGAATCTGAAAGGACAACCACTTCATGGCTACATATGGATACAGGGACATTACAGGGTTCCATAGAGTAATAGGAGCATGGTATCAGGAGCTTTGGTACAACAGAGGATGTATGCAGCTGTAACAGTAAAACATACATGAGCATCAAAATTGGAAACTGTCTGTACTCTCAATTACCTGGAAAGGGACTAGCAGGGTGTATGGAAAGGGCTTGGCCAGTGAAAATCTCCCATTTAATTACAATGTAGACAGTAGTTTGGAGTCAATACTAACCTATCGCTGCATGACTATTCTTTACACCAGGGGGTTACTGCTTTGAAGATGTCAGATGCTAAAACTGCTAAACCATGACTGTCAATGGAAACTCCTCTAAATCAATCCAGTCACATTATTCAAGCCAGAGAAGACTATAATAAGACTGCTCATTAATTAGTATACGCTGTACATACACAGCTAGAAGATGATCACCAGGGTTCATTTTACCGCTCCATCTAATGATCCATGAAGGCATTAGTTTTCACTGATCTGTGAAGTCTGACAACCCAGAATCAAGCAAGTTCCCAGGCAATCTTAACTTGATCTATAAAAAAATCCTGTACATATTTCATAGAATTGATGGTACAAAAGATGTGTCCGAGTATGTAGGCCTGTATAGCTTCCAATCTGCCGATATAGGTTTCTATGCAAATTATACCCATATACATCTCACAACCGCATTACCTTTTCATTACTAACCATAACTAAATGTAAGCCACTAACCGCCATTTTGGAGAAATGCAATACAACCAGGTTATAAATGACCACAGAACAGTTCCTTCGCAACACAAAGATCACCTTGAAATAGATACACTGCAACAGAAGTCTGAAGCTGTAATGACATCTCTTGTGTGATAACAAGACTTTAAGCAGCACAATATAAAATGCATGGAGCCTGATGCAGCAGGAAAAACAGAACATGTCCTACATGACACCTAAAGCATGTGGCCTAAAAATGAAAAGAAAGTAGCTACTGAATGACCGGACATGTATTACGCATAGCTGCAGTACTGGAACAGGATTTTCTATAAAGGTTCTTTAAACTTATAGGTTTGGGAGTAACGGGGAATCTACTTGTGTAAATGTCACAGAATATAACAAGCGTATGCATTCATATATTCTGACCATTCATTATATATCCATCACATGGCTTACAGGCCTTGTAGCGTTTGGGATAGTCAACATTTTGAAAACTGAAACAGTTTGTAAGTTCCTCCCAATATGGCCTCACGTAACTTTCCTTCGATCCTTCAGGTCAGATTTTGATCAGCTCATTTGGGGGGGGGGGGTTGGGGGCAGCAGGATTCACTACAAAGCCCAGACTTGCCACAAAGCCTTGGGCGGGCTGCCCTACCAGATCTTAAGCTATACCTAACAGCCGATACCCCCCATGTCCTGGATGGAGTACCATCAGATTCAGTCCTTTCTATAAGATACTGTGCATAGTGCCAACTATTTCAAACATCATCAAATGAAGTCCCTCTTTTTGCAACCTACACTCCCACAGCATGAGGTGTCCCTATTCTACAAGCACCTGCTGGGAGAGGGCACACAGAACTTCCCACCTTATAATGTGGCATGGCAAACAGACCTTCATTCCTGATCTGGACTGGGGACAAGTCATTTTGCCCTTACCAATTGAATGGATCTAAGTGGCTCGTTTCTTAAGAATGGAGGAGCTTGTTGTCTAGATACAAATTAACGGCCTCTTATCTCTCCCCCCCCCCATTTTCTCCTTCCTCTGGTATTCCCCCCCCCCATTTTCTTGTCCTTAAAGGGCTTTGTTCATATGTTATCTGTCTCCCCATTACTTGTAGATTTTATTCGGCCATCCCACATAGTTACTAGGTAGCTTTAGTGGACCCCACCATTAGAGACCCATCTGCTCCTTCTGAATGGTGGATTCTTGATCCCCTGTATAGGAAAAATATGATTTTCCTGCAACTTTTTTTTTTTTTTTTTTTTAAATACACCACTTGCAACAAAAATCATCATGTAAGTGGTATTTTTACACCAGCCTCACCACCAGATGAGTGGTGCGGTGTGGACTGGGACATCAGGCCAAACAAAAGCTTGAGAATCATTTATTGGCGTAAATGATGCTTGAAATCTATACCAAATATGAGATTGTGTAGATTACAGTTCAAGCGCATGGCCCAGAGGAGGCTGTGCCTGATTTATAAGGAGAACTTTGTCATGAGTCAGGTGCATCTTTGGCCAGTGTAGGTGATATAAATACTGACTTTCATAAATCTCCTTCATTGCACCAATTTTGAAATGCCAATAAATCTAACTTCTGCCCCAAGCCTCCAATGCTTCTTTCGTCCAGCATCATCTATTAAACTCCCATTATTGTTGTCTCCCCGTGGCATCCTGGAACCAGGCACAGTTCTGTACATTGTGTAGTGGCCTTGAATGGTACTGCAGCTGAGTTCCATTCACTTCAATGGGACTGAGGTGCACTAAACTGGCACAGCACCTAAACAGCATACAGAGCTGATCCACCGGACGCTAGGAGTCAGTCCAGCACCAGTTAATATCGAAGACTCTGATCCTAAAAATGGGCAACAGTAAAGCCACAGAAAATACCTTTAAAGCCTGGCAGTATAATACAAATCTGATATTGGCAATATCGAGCTGCATAGCTGCAACTTTTAGCACTCATATTTTTATTGTATTCAAACATGTATATCTCTAAAGAAATTTACATAATGGGAAAAGTAACCTTACCATAGCAAACCCAACATCAGCTTTCTTGAGTGCAGGCCCATCATTGGTCCCATCACCAGTTACTGCTACCACTTGCCTTTGTTCACAGATCGTGCTGTCAATTATTCCTGAAGTGAAAGGATATTTGTCAGCGCAGTAAACAGAATAAAAAGAAACTTTGTGGCAAATAAACATACGATATATGGTATGAAAAAAAAAAAAAAAAGCCACAATATTACTTTATAAGAATATAAACTGAGCTGGAAGCATCCTAACACTGTGTGGAGAAGTCAGAACATGGGAGCTTACCTTTCACTAATGTATGTTTATCAGTTGGAGACGATCTAGCAAGTACACGTAGCTTAGGCCAAATTTTATCTATTCGTTCTTGTTCAATCTGTTACATGAAAGAAAGTGTTAGCAAAAAAAAATAAATTAGAAGAGGGAGGAGGGAAAAGAGGGAAAATGCTAGTTACTTCTCCTTTTTCATTCCGTATTCGCCGGTTGAATTCTTTTCCTTCTACGCACAGGAAATCCTCTCCGGGGTGAAGAATTCCACATTTTGTGGCAATAGCACGGGCTGTGTTTATGTTGTCCCCTGTAACCATACGTACAGTAATACCTGCACGCTGGCATTTTCTTATAGCATCTGGTACCTAACAGAGTAAAAACCCAGTAGTAAAACTTCACAGCACATAAATGGCTTATACAAGTCAGACAACAATAAGTAATCAGCCAGTGCATGAAATTAGGTGTCTTGATACCGCTTAACATACCTCTGGTCTGACAGGGTCTTCGATCCCTACAACAGCAATACAAGTGAGTCCACTCAATATATCATTTTCATTCTCCCAGTCAGGCTCAGGTTCTCCTGCAGGAAATTCTCTATATGCCAAACATATAGTTCTCAGACCCTCAGATGCCATGGGCTCAATCACTCTCTTAACCATATCATCTCTGTCCCTTGGTCTGAAGACTTTGGCTTCACCATTTGCACTGAGAATTTTGAAGCACCTGCCAAGTAAGAATTAAAGCAAAAGCTTTACTTTCAGTCAGATATAATATGCATATTATATACAGGCCAGACAGAAGGCAAGAACCTATTTAACAAAGGCATTCATGCATTATTTATTTCACTAGGATTACTGGCAGGAAGACACTTATTAAAAATTGCATATTTCTCCATCATTCCCCTCCAAGTAATAGCCAAGGAATTTCTCCTATCTAGATGCTTGTCACACGTTCATGCATCCTAGCCAGGTACAAATTTATGGCTTACTCACCCAGGAGTCATGACTGAACACTGACAGACCTCATTATAGCCAATAGGGTCTGTTGGCACTGTTGGTAATGGGCATGCCATGGATCTAGTACTTGTTATTTTCATACAATAGCAATAATAAAAATGTGAACAGAACCTTAAAAAACCCATCGAGGAATACACAAATAATAGCTTGGTACAGTCTTGTTTGTATTGTCCGACTGTCCACATCTTGACAAACACACTGCTATAGAATAAAAGATAACATTTAATTCTCTGTCCAAACTGGCATGGAAGGAAAAACTTATAGTTTTTAATTTATGATCATTATCTGTAATGAAAAGAGGGGCAACTGTGCTGGGCATCCCTTCTAAGCCCACTATAGCGCCAATAAATTGCTTCACTGTTCACAAAATTTTCCATAACCTTTACACCACAAAATGTTACACAAACAGCTACTAAACAAGGTTGTACAAATTTCACATGCCCAGTTTTGACAAGTATGTATATTTTGACAGTCCACACCATGCACACTACATATTTATGGAAAATATTTATTTAGCTTTATTTAATCTGCTGGAATAAGCAGAGAAAATGCATACCCTGTACTCTTAAATCATAAGGCAACTGTCAGCCATGAGCTGTAGTGACAGTAATGCCAGAGAGGCTGTAAATCAATTCTGAAGCTATTTTACTGCAGGCAGAATTGGAACTTAAAATAAAGTTAATTATAGAAAGACGATCAATGGATTTTACAATTAACATTCCTGTAAGTTTTATTAGTATATAGGCAACACATTCTGATGTCAGAACTGCCAATGACACACAGATGCTACATACATCTACCCCTACAGA
The DNA here is from genome assembly GCA_947044405.1 of Leptodactylus fallax. NCBI lineage: Eukaryota > Metazoa > Chordata > Amphibia > Anura > Leptodactylidae > Leptodactylus > Leptodactylus fallax. Next base: position 253,964 of record CAMRHE010000526.1, read on the forward strand.
CACGTCTGATCAAAGCTCACTATCCTGTGTTCTGACCTCTGACACAGGAAAACAAAGCTAGGCACTTAGCACATAGTGTTCGAATCATAATGGATGACTCGGACCGGTATTCATCACCCAGAAAGAGTAAATTTAATTTTTTTTACTGTGCAATAGTGTTTTTTTTTTTTTTTTTTTTTTGCGGTGGTCTGCCGTCTACTTCGAATACTCAGTCTGCCACCCTTTCCTATACAATTGGAAAAAATATGCCATTACATATTAACTGATGGTGGCCAAAAATACTCTTTGCCTCAGTTGAATGAATGATTGAATAAATGAATGAGGGCCTATGGCTATGTTTAACACAAATTACGCTGCAGAGTTTTTCCTACTATATGTTGAAACTCTGTGCATTTAGCCTTACATGTATGACTGTTTAAGTCATGTAAATAAAGGAATAAAAAAAAAAAAAAAAAAAAAAAAAAAGAGCACTGGAGAGGAAGGGGGGAGGGCTGGGGTAGGGATTTTTTCCGAAAATCTCAAGTTCGGATGAACATGAGACTTTTGTCTGGGGTCTCTTCAGGCACCGCAGTATAATAAGCGAAGGTGCGGAATTTAAAAAAAAAAAAAAAAAGGCACAGTTGCTCCTTCCTACTCCCTTGTTTTCTTCCAGCTGTCTGGGTAACAGGTAAGGCCTGTGATTGGGCCTCATCAGTCACATGGGCATATGATTACGTTCCTGATAAAGCCCCAATAGGTTTACATTTAAAGCATGCACAGGGAAAGCTTGTGGAGCAGACCTTAAAGGGAACCATGTCTTTATACTGATGGGGTTAAAAGGACCCCAACCTGCTCCATTTGCCTGCCAGTAGAGTCATGTTTCATCTCTGGTGGCACCCACAGCATATTCAATTGAAGCAGAGGTTGGGGACAGATGCCAATCTGTGACTTGCAGGGCAATTTATATAAAATCTTATTCCAGAAGTCTATTTCCATCTTAGAGTGCAGCTCTAAAGTGGAGTAAAGCATGTGCAGTCACTGTGCAACCTGTGGAGCATAAGCATGTATCACTATGCCAAAGGCAGGTGTACCTGGAAGGTAGCTTAGCACGAAGAAATTATGTGACTTAAACCAACCAGTAGAGTGTTCAAAACCTGAATGTAATGCAAAAAAAAATCTGTGTGTACATACATACAACTGAATAAAAATATGTTCTAGATACTATCAATGTGTACAAGCCAAACTAAGCAAGAGAGATGTGTCTGTTGAACATTTTTGTATAGGACGAGTACTCATCCAGTACCAGCGATTCGCAACGGGGTGCCTTAGAAAACTGCTAGGGGGTCACAACACACTGGTTGTGAAGATAGCAGCATTCCTTTATGCAATATTATCTGCATCCTTAGGACGTTTTTGAATTTGCCAATTATTTGGTATGGGGTGCCCCGAGGAAGTGTTTTGGGGTTTTTTTTCCTGGGGTGCCCAGAGTCTGAAAGGGTTGGGAAACAATGTCCTAAACGGACCTAAGTGATACATGCCTGTAGTTAATCTGAAACATTCTTTTACAAGAGGCGGTGGGTGGCAGAATTCCCAACCATTGCCAATTGCTGCATATAAATGGCAGTTAACAAGCAATATCAACTTGGTACTTACAGACCATAAATCTGTGTGTAAAGAGACTTTTTTTTACCCCACACCTGTCATTTTCATCAAAAGGGTGCTCAGTCAGTCATTCCTCCCATCTATAATGAGTATTACCTTGCAGATAACCTACTGTATTGTCAGGTTACTGCAAAGAGAAGAGGTTATCTTTTTATTTTGGAATGTTAACCATTTGTGCTGACTGCTCCAGAAGGACAATATATGGTTAATCTTCAATGTCATTACTGCTGCTACAATCAAAATCATCAAGAGGCAGACATTCTATAAAAATATTTCATGAAAACAGAATTAAAAAGAAACACCCTGAAGAACATGTCCTTTTAGGAACACTAGAAAGACTATTCTATGTTTATAATGAAATTAACATTTCCCACAGGACACTGGATAAATTGTGAGCACTTTTCTCTGTGCTAGGTCATGCATCCGCAATCTGGTTCTGACCCTAAACACATCTCCTGTATCTGTAATGAAGAATGTCAGTGCTGATAATACAGTATTCATCCTTTTACCTCAAGCAAAGGATAGATAGATAGATAGCACAACATAAAAGGGGACGGATGCCATTCTGTTGCATACCTGAAGCTTAGAACCTGCCAGATGACTTGTGCATGTGGTCAAATAGAATTTTCTTTCAGCTGGGCCTCCCACATACGAGTCAGGCATTGCACTCAGTCTATGTGCATCAAGCTAAACCTGACTCAGAGCTATTTATGGAATAAATGGTGGCATAGTCCACCACAGTTACAATTCACTTCATGGCCCCAAAACACAAAGCACAAGATTGAAGGGGGGGGGGGGGAAGTAGCTGGGGTAGAGTACATGGTTTGCCAGGAGTGACAAAATGCATCAGCCATTAACCTTTGTACACTGCCTTCCCCATGTAGCTACCATAAGGTTTATTCAGACCCATCTTAACATGTGCGGTTCACAATCGTCGTACAACCGAAACTATATTATTCCTAAAGAACAATGCAATCTCACATTGGACAAGACTACAAGAAAGATTGGGCACTTACTTTTTGAGGACAATCTCAGAGGCACCCTTACTGAACATTCGGTAACTGCCATCATTGTTTTTTAACACTGTGCTCATGGATTTTCTCACAGAATTAAAAGTGTACACTTTAAATAAGGTTTCCTCAGGGATCTCATTTCTGACATCTTGATAATCCCGTTTTAGATCCAAAAGAAATCCCAGCAAGGCACATTCAGTTTTGTTCCCAACATGGCGTGGCAGGCCACCTTCTTTTTCAGGAGGCTAGTGAAGTGGGATTAGTACAGATTAGAAAGGAATTAAGACAATTTACTCTTAAACAAGTATGCCTACTTTATAAATTCACAGCATATCACTAGGATATGCCATACAGATACAAAAAACTGCAGCAGCACTCTGCACACAGTCATGACTTAGGCATAACATAGGATATGCCATGACTTTTTAGTGTCTGACCTCTAAAACCCTACGGATCCAGAGAGAGAAATGCTAATCTAACAGGAAACTGCAGCACAGTGTCATAACAGTGAATGGGGCTCCCTGCAAGCTGGGTGTAGAGAGGCACTGCCATGCAAGGTAAACTTAGGAGATGCAATGATAGTTTAGTATTGCATCATCTTCTATGTTCTCAGGACTGAAGGGTTTCAGAGATTAGACCACAACCTGTCAAATAGATCACACTACAATGGAATACCCTGTAAAATGTCTCCATTAATAGATGAGCACTTACATTGTTATCAGACAAGTGAAAATAAAAAGGAAATCTAATATTCCAAAACCCTGCAATTATCACTATAAAGAAAAAGTTTGGTGAAGGTTTTTCTACTGCAACATTGTACGGGAGCTACAAGACATGGAATATTACAGATAGTTACTTTCTTAAAGCCTTTTCACGCGTTCGTTTCAATTGTCTCTCTATAAATCCCACAACATGCTCCAACTATGACAGTCTTCTCTCCCTATGACATGAATTGTAAAGCAGGTACATGTGTAATAATGCTGTGCCTAAAAAAAACCAACACTATTGCCCATATGAATAAAGAATAAAATAAACCTCCACCAGGCCTCAAACATAGCATGAAAATGGTTAAATGGAGAAAGTAGTTTTTTCAGCATAAGAAACTGCTTCTAAGAGGTACAGCTCATATAGTTACCAAGATTTTTGACGTGTAAGCACAGTTGACAGAAATCCCAGTTATAAGGAGCTGCAGCACATTCTCGGGGATGGACTCTGCATCAGGAATCTTTCTGTAATGTTTTTCATGTATATATGCCTGGACCACAGTCATTCTGTTCATAGTTAACGTTCCAGTTTTATCTGAGCAGATTGCAGTAGCGTTTCCCATGGTTTCACAAGCATCCAGATGCCTAACCAAGTTATTATCTTTCATCATTTTCTACAAAACAATTAGAAAAAATAAATGCCCATTTTTAGCTCAGTGGAGTACAATAACGTTCATTTGTGAGCCCTAACAGCAGCTCATCACTAAGGCAATGTTCACACTTTTAGTCCATTGTTTTAGTCCATCATAGGATCAGAACCAACTAACGTCGACAGAATGACAGATGGAAATGGAGCACAATCCGTCTGCATCCATCATCATTCACAGTCATGTAAACGGAACCCTTTTCAAACAGAGGATAAATTCCTGCAGAAGAAAGCTTCTGTCTTGTTATTAAAGTCTTGTTACTTTGTTGAATTTGTCCTGTTCCATCTTGGGATCAGAACAATGGACTATGAACTGAACAGAAAAAAACGTGATCTGATCTGAATAGAGCCAAAGATGTATATACAAATGCACAGTTAAAGACAAGACCTCCTTCTATAATCACCAGAACGAAGCCTAACATGTACTGTCATTAGTTTGATGATGATTTTCCTGCTGACAGACTCTCTTTAAGGAGTACCTAACCTTTGGGAAAAAGTTATCCTGCCATATTTTTAGCAGTCTTTCCCTCTGCAGACTCTCCAATTTTCAGTTCTCCATGATCGGGTTGGTTGAAACTAGTTTTAATAATGTCTCCCATAGAAAGCACATTGAGAACACTGGAGACTTCCTAATTCTTACTCAAACATCATGGGGTGTAATAGTGCTGACCAGTACTGATGTGAATAAAGCAGTTAGGGTGAGACTGAACTAAAGGGTAAGTTTCTATCATCATGCGTCTGACAAATTTGCTGTTCTATTTCATAAATTTGTTTAGTCAAATTTATTACATTATTATAATGTAAGATAATGTAATATTCAATATAGCAAAAAAAGTTATAGTTTTCACTTAGAGTACTTTTTAAAATAAATGTACTTTTTAATGTGGACATTCAGGCACCAAAGGGACTAAATTGATAGATTGCCCTTATTTTAAAACTGACAGCAGGGTTGGGATAATGTATTTGAAATCTTAATATTTGCCACTATACACAAAAATACTATCATAAAATGTAGGTTCTGCTACCAGATATCCATGTCCTTAACATATTGTCAACAGGATATAGGTTAGAGAATGGTTCTTGCAGATTCTAAAACCAGATAGTGTTAGAACTTCTTTAACACAGACAAGTAGTAAGCCACATAAAAGAAATCTCTTACCTTAACAGAGTAAGCCAGTGAAATGGTTACTGCAAGCGGAAGACCTTCAGGTACAGCAACAACCAAAACCGTTACGCCAATGATGAAAAACTTTACAAAATACTGGATATAAATTGGTGTACATTCAGCTAACCAGGGGCGTTGCTGGACCCAGAAATTGTCGATCACAAAGTACAGAACAAGGATTATGACTGTTATTGCAGACATCACCAAGCCTTGAAAGAGTAGACAGAGTAATAGGGTTATGTTTGCCGCTCTTGACTTAAAATATAATATGGCAGACAACAGCCACACACACACACACACACACACACACACACAAAAAGCCATACTTTAGATTTGTCAGTTTATGCTATAATGATATGAATGCAGAAACTACACTGTATGAACAAGGTCCTACAACTTCTTAAAGATGCCATTTTTTCCTTCAGTTACGATGACTTGATAATTTAAGAACGATTTGATTCAGAGATCTAATTTAATAATAATACTTTGCCTTAAAGGAGTACATGCTTTATTAAAATTTCTGTTCTAGCCATAAAATACAACATCATTTTTAGATCAGCAGGGATCACACATTTATCTTGTGAGTACACAAGCGGCAAACGGTCACTGCCCATACCTTTAATAGCAGAGTTTGTAAGTAGTGCAGCTTCTGTACCATAGGTATGAATGGGACACAGGCAGCAACAATCACATCCACCGCTATTAGAAATACGTAGAGTAAGCCCTGAAGCTCATGCGCTCACTACGGAAACAGCTGATCTGCAGGAGTCCTGATGGCCAGACCCTTGCCGATCTAAAATATATAGCCTATCATGGATAGGACAAATGCGCTCAATGAAAACTGAGCTGCAGTGATGGCACCTGGATGCTATACAGGAGATGGAGCTTTCTGCTTCTGTTCCTGTACAGTGTATAGGACCGGCGCTGGAAGCAACTCTGTACAGCTGATCAGTCTGGGACCAAGCTGTCAGCCCCTTCCAAATAGCTCCAGCAGAGGCTCATCTCCAAGAAAATAAAAAGGATGGAGCATGTCAAAAACTAACTGCCCAATAGTCATCAGGAAGCCCACATACATGAGATGGTTGGCAAGTTTGGCCAGCAGTCATCTAATGTGTATGACCAACTTAACTGCAGAGCCTAAAAAGAAGTCTGATCTGCAGTTAAATCACTCATGTCTATGGCAAGCTTTAGGCTCTGTTCACACTTGCTCAGGGGTCCATTCTGTCAGGTTTCAGACAGCAAGATTGAAGCCTGAAGTGTGGAAATTACCAGAAAAACAAGTCTAAGCCACCATTATAAGCAAATGAGACTCACCAGAATATATTTCCAGCTGTTAAACTGTCATGCCACAGTTAAGATCTACTAAGGCTATCAGCATTTATATTTTATAGCAAACATGTTTTAATGAACCCCAGGAAACAAAAAAAAAAAAGTGTGTGGCAAGATTCCACAATACAGTATTTTACAGACATGTACTATACAATCTTTTCTTGACAAAGCTACAATACTAGCAGCTGACCAATGTAAAGATGGCAGAGAAAGCCTATGGAAACGGCTTTTTACAGTTTGACCTACCCGCCTTGCCAATCTGAACAGCCAATTTAGTAAGTTTTCCTTGCAGAACAGATTTCTCTTTCTTTGGCAAATTTGATTTCTTTTTGTCTTCTCCATCGCCACCATCCTCACTCTTAAGGGGCTGCATTTCCATTGCTGCACCATCTTGAGCCTTTGCTATTTATATATTTATAACAAAAAAAAAAAAAGCCATCAACCATCACATGTTGTGCATGACAATCCAGGAAAGCATAAAAATCTAAGGTTTCTTTAATATTTTAATTCCCTAAAATAAAAGTAAAATGAATACCTTTGTTACGATTTTCGATAGTGCCATCTTGTTTTTTGTCTGTAAAATAAACAGGTTAAACACATTTTAGTGTTCAAAAAAACAATTAAAAAAAATATTTAATCACTATTTACTATTATGTAAATATATTGGCAACTGGTTGTTACTATTCTTTTGGTCAAAGTGGCTGAAGAATCTTAACACTGACTGAACAATGTCAGACTAAGCAGGGATGCACCCGCAACAAGTAACACCTAGTTGTCAGTGCAGTTTTAAAATTCCAGAACAGAATAGATGCTTCAGAAGAGTTATTGTCCAGGGAACACAGAGCAGACAGATCCTCCTTAAATGCAGGATGGTTGGGGCAACAAAACATTTTGTACCCAGTGAAGGAAAGCCTTGCTACTACAAATCTACACGTGCTTACTTTCTGGTAGAACATCATCTTTTTACATATTTGTAAATCCATTCTATTTGACAATTTTCAGTAGATTAAACAAGGTTCATTGGATTCAGGCTCATTTACACTGATGTCATAGGTTCCATTTTACAGAACCCATAATGGAGAAGACTGGTCTATTTTTTTTCAGCCTGGTGAATTAGTCTAGAAGATCATTTTATCATTCAAAATAGCAGAAAGCTGATGAAAAAAATATAATGTTGGTGTGAACAGAGCTTTGCTTAATTTGGAACAGTTTTTATCTGTAATCCTTGGGCATAATTTTATGTTTTTAAGAACTACTAAAAATAACCACTGCTGTACTGAGGAACTCTGTGATAGAAACCATGTACTCTCTATGAATGGTCTGACAACTTTTTTCAGTCTCCATTGACTTAAATCATAAAGCCAGTCTTATGGGAGACACGCTGGATGTAGAAGTAACAGAATCTGACATGCCAGCTATTATTAGATACAGCCTACTATGCCTATTAGAGCCGAGACATATCCCTTGAAGCAGTATGCGTTCCCCAACACCAGGGAAAACCCTGCCGGGGATTCCATTTAAAGCCACAGAATGTCCTGTGTTCACTGCTAAAAGCAGGTCATCGGGGTAAATGTTAACAGTGATCAGGCAGATAACATTTGCAGATTTCCCACTGACCATGCTTTTTTCTCCCCCTATTAACCTGAATCGAAATCTTAAACAAGAAATACAAAGCAATATAGTTGTGTATGAATGGTCATTCAATGAATACTGTTACTGTTGTTACATAAATCTTATAGATATATTATTTTGTTACATAATCACTTTGGCGTGATAACTTATGGAGTACAGATTCAAGAATCTACTGCCGAGCAAGCATCTGTCATCTGATGCTCTCAGTTTTAAGTCACTTGTCACCATGGCAACATTGCACTGCCAAAAGGACACACTGTATGCCTTACAATTGAATGTCAACGCTCCTTATACGCTGTTGACATGAGACCTTTCAAGGGAAATTGCTCCCAATCCTGGGAACCCATGCAGATGTGACTGTCTCTACAACAGTGCTGCTAGCCAAGTATTCACTAACAACCAGGGAATATACCGTAGATTTCATCATGTACTGTGAACGCCACCACAGCCAGGTATATGAACTGCGCAAAATTCACTCATCACAATGACATTTCATCCTCAATTCCTTTAGCAAGTAACACTAATCCCAATCCTATACGGCCAGAAATTCTCACCCACACAAAAGGTTCATATTTCTGGAGTAGAGCAAAGACTTTAGGGGCAATTTTGTAGCTTAGGTATTTTTATTTTCAAATTTAACTTTTTAATTTTTCTGTCAACATAGCTAGGTGAGGGCTTATTCTTTGCACAACGACTTGTACCTTCAGTTGGCGCCGTTTCGATTAGCATTTATTAATAGTTTTGAGGGTCTGTGTGAAAAAAAAACCTACAATGCCATTTTTATTTATCCTATTTCATTTGGGTTTTAGGCCGTTTACTCTCCATTAAAAACAACATAGCAAACGTGTCCGATGGGTCACTATGATTTCAGCGATAACATTTATATTAGTTTTATTTAGTAAAAGTGGTAAAACATTTTTCAAAAATGATTTGCCTGGGGTCACCATAATTGTCCCTGCTGCCTACACAGGAATAACGTGACTATGCTCCTGTGTAGGCCGCAGAGATGGTTGCCAATTCCTGCTGCCACTAGTGTAATGCATCAATGCTAAAGGAGAAGGGGTGGTGAGGTAAGTGTTTCTATCAACTGCTGTCAGTGACGTTACTAAGGAAGGGGGTATACTGTGTGTGGGAAACTCAGCAGCATAATGTGTGAAGGCACTAATGTGGAATTATATATTGTGGGGGGCGCCAATGTCATGTTAGCGCCCCCTACACAGTATAATGCCCATTAGTTCCTCCACACAGTAGAATTGTCTTTAAGGCTACCCACATAGTATAATGGTCCTTAATGTCCCCCATACACAGTATAATTATATTGTGGAGAGAACAATAGGACATACCATGAAGAGGTCACTAATGGGGCTTAGGCTATGTGTGACTCAGTTAGGGACACTGACCACTGCACTCCATTTGGTCACCAGACAACATTAAATTAGGAAAAAATATTTCATATTATATGCCTAAACCTGAGGAGGGGTCTTACAGTGAGACATGTCTTACGTTCTGAAAAATAGGGCATGTAAAAACAACTCTTTCTATCTTAGATTGGCCGAGTTGGATCAACTCTAAGTGTTGTGCTTCCATTGCTTTGAGTATATTCACACTAAAATGCAGTTTAATATGGTGGTGCTGTAGATTATAGCTCGTAACACTTCAGTAGATAAGGATCGATCAGTGGAACAAAGGCTCTAATTTTACAGATTTTTTTTAAAACACAAACTTTTAGTAGTGTCATTTTATCCAATATCTGGCTGATACAACATACTTTTCTTTTCCTTCTTTTCTTTTTCCTCTTCATTTTCACCAGCTCCAAGTAAAGTGAATATAATTCCAGTTTGAGAATTAACTCCAATTGCAGTAACAACCATTTTACCCGATCCTTCCATAACATGTGTACCTTTAAAACAAAGAAATAAATCTCAATACAACCCATATATGAAGTCGGTGGCGCTTACCTCTTTAGAACAGCAGCAACACCCTAGAGCTCGCTCACTTGACAAAAACAGCCATGTCTCAGCAGCGGGAGGCACTGATTTAGAAGTTGTAAACTCTGATTCAGGCGAGCCTAACCCATCTACCTGTGGAGCTTGGTTGTTATGCTGGGTTCTGGTGACTCCCTTTAACAAGTCAGATTACGGTCAGATCAATAATGTTTAGCTGGGTTTCATCTGTAAAACCATACACCCATGAGTCATAGAACTCAACAGAAAACCATGGTGAATGTATCTCTGTATAGTTGGTCTCATCTTGACCATCCCTGTGTCAAGCCATGTGGCCTCACCCAAAAAGTACCTATTACCTTTCATTTGTATGGAGGACCCATTTGTCTACTCTTGACATATCTATTTTAGTAAATACCTATATAGCCATCATTACTTAAAACTCATTTGGACAGACATCAAAGTATTTCAAGGAAAAGTTGTCTTTGTTGCCGATCACAACCACAGCACAGCTGTAATTCCTTTAGTACTCATGGAAAATGAAAGCTGCATGAGCAAAGAGTTTTTCTTATAGACATACTCATAAATATGCCCTATAGTGCATAGCATTTTATTCATAACTTAAGAGGAATAACATTTACAACTAGGTGTCACCATTCCATATCATCATGGTTTGTAGTGACATGCCCACAACTGGTAAAACGCTGTTAATCAATTCAGAAATTTCCAGGAACAATAACAAAGGAACGGCACAACATAGCTACAGATGTTCCAGAATGAATATGGGGAATACAAGTATTTATTGAAGCAGAGAGTCAAGTTTGAAAATCTGCTCTCTGAGGCCAAATAGTCCTCATTACATTTGCCATTTAAATATCCAATATTTTCTTTGCAGCAGTCACCTCATTTACATCACCCCCCCCCCCAACAAAAACTAATACATTCTTAAAGATAACAGCCAGGCTGACACCTATTCCTCCCGACTCTATAAAGGGAGGGGGAATATGTCAACATGCCCAAACTTCTATTGGGGAGAGATGGGAGGCACCGACAAGTTCTTTTTAATCGGAGCACAGACGCTCTTACAGAGCTAATCTAAAAGGTGAAGCCCCTGAAATATCTGAAAAGGCAGTAAAAGGATAAACTGCAGCAGATGTGCCAATTAAGGATTTTCCACTCAAAAGAACCTTCTCTGCTGGGGCTAAGAGTCCAGAATTTCTCAGACATACTAAAAGCAAGGATGAGGCACACTGCTTTGTTAACTCTCAATCAGTTTAAAAGCATTAGGATAGGCCATCAATATTAGATTTGCAGGGGTCTGACAACTTGGATATCCACAGATTAGCTGTACTAGAGCAGCGAGTCCCAATGTTTACATGCCAGGAGCCACACTGCTCACTCACCATACAAAGTGTAGTGGTGGCTTTAGATACTTCAGTGCTGCCTAATGAAACATTACCAGGAGCAGTGCTACCTTGGTACAGCTGATCTGCGGAGGTCTCGGTTGTCTGACCACTGCAAATCTAATATTTATGGCATATCCTAAGGACAGCCCATCAATGTTAAAATACTGGATAACTCTTTCAATGACAAATCCAAGTTAAAGTTCCTCTACCTATTCAGGTTCATATTTTAGTGTATACAGCACAGGTCAAAGGCTATACAAATTGAAGGATGTAAAAAAATGAATTATTTTCTGCCATTTCAGCTGCCTTTTCCTGACCCCCATTAGGCCACAACTATTATGATTAACAATGTCTAAAAGCCTGAGCCTGCTGCTCTCTGCCCCCTCATGCACACAGTAAATCTGTTTGTGCTAACACTCAATAGGAATTCAGTCCATGGAAAACAGAATTTTGTCCTTTCTCCAAATGCAGAGCGATTTGAAATGATAACTATCTATACTATGAGAACCAATAGGGGAAGGGAGGGGTGTTCTTGATATTCATGATACAGGCACACACAGAAGACTAATGAGTTATAAGAGGTAGCCCTAAGACACCACTTGAACAATCAGACCAAAAAAATATGAGTAGTCAACCTACCAGAAAGCAGCAGAGGGTCCTTCTCCAGCGTCTTCTTAACATGATCAGATTCTCCAGTTAACGAACTTTCATCAATTTTAAGATCATTCCCCTGAATAAGGACCCCATCAGCAGGCAAAAGATCACCTACAACACAAAACAAATTTAACAGAGGGCAGATCAGGTCACGTGCTGAGCCCATGATGAGTCAATGCAAGGAGTTTACTTACCATACTTAATTTGTGCAATGTCCCCAACAACAATATCAGCCACTGGGATTTGGATAACTTGACCTCCACGTACGACTGTAAATTTCTGCTCTTGTTCAATTCGGCTTTGCAACCCTCTAAACTGCTTTTCTTTACTCCAGTCATTGAAAGCAGTTACCAACACCACACATACAACTGACACAAGAATAGCACCTCCTTCAATCCAACCTGCTTCACCTTCCTCCTCCTCTATAGCACCACTGGCTGCTCCACATGCTGAAACAGAGAAAGAGGTTAAAACAGAATCTATACAGTAATGGACAAAGGTAGTTCACACTTAATAAATTGGCTCAGCAATCTTAGCCTCATGTCCTCCATGAAACAGAATAAACTCAGTATTAATATAGCATTGGCATCATAATGCCTTTCCAAAACTCACACAAAATCTATGCCCATTCGAGATCTAACGTAGAGAAGTATTTTTGGCTGCAATACCCCACTATCCAGTTCTAAACTGCCTTGGAAATCAATATCAGCTGTACACACCAGCATGTGCAATGCCTAACATTAAAGAGGACCTTTCAACGCCTCCACCAATTCAAGTTCTTAATATCTGATAATAGTCACTGCTCCACTGATTCCAGCACAGTTGGAATTTTCTCCTTAGCCCCCACCATTCCCAAGCAATCTGTGCAGTTAGTTTTGGGTCCTGATGTGCTATTTAAGCTCTGTAATATCAGAAGGGCAGTGTCAGACAGGGAGTGTGATTCAGAGCTCCAATCAGAGGCAGCCAGTGTCGCAGCTCAGAATCACAACCCTTGTCTGCTCCTGCCTGACACCGCCCTCCTGACAGAGCCTAAATAGCATGTCAAGCACCAAAACCAACACTGAATGTTCAGGAATGATGGGGGCTAGAGAAAAATTCCATTATCAGCGGAGCAGCACCTATTAAATCATGTAAGATATGGACTTGCTGGAGGTGGTGAAAGGTCCTCTTTAACTAAAGTGGCATGATCGCCCTTCCATTGGAATGACAAAATACAAGTTTGGTGGATGTCACGAACAATAGAACAAATTTATTAAGACTTGAGTATTGTACACCAATCGTAATAAACTGGTGCAAGGAATCAAAGATTTATGAAGAGGCTGCGTCACCATTATATAGTCTGTGCATTTTGGCACACTCATACTGAAACAGAAAATAGTTAAAATATCCTCAACGTGAGACAAACAGTAAGAACATAGAAGACCCCGGAAAAGTAGAAATTCCATAAAACCTTGTACATTAGATAGTTCTGTATTTCAACTAATATGGTTGTACAGGCAGATACACCAGCAGCAAAACACTGGGGGAAATTTATCACTGCATTCTAGAATTGTGGCATAAAAAAAAGTTACAAGCTACAGAACTGCAACTTTTTCACCTTATTTGAAGAAACATTTTGCGACAGTTCCACTTTTGAAATATGGGTGGAAAAGAAGGCACAGGTAACCAATATAGCAATATGAGCTTTTTAAAGATTCCCAAAAGTTGTTGCAATGTCATTCTAGTCAGGAGGTGGAGTAGAAAGTGGAGTAATCTCCTTAAGACAGAAGGGTTAAACTTAAATATGCAAAATATTATAAATTTATGACATTTGACGACTATAAAGCAAATTATGGCAACAAACTCCACCAAAAACTAACTTTAGAAGTGCCCCTCACTGTATATTCCCACAAAAGTGAGTGTGAGTGTGAGTGTGTGTGTGTGTGTGTGTGTGTGTGTGTGAGTGGGGGGGGGGGGGTGATAATTAAACTACTTCAACTGGTATAAAAAAGTTGCCATGTTACTGATCAGTACCACACCACATTCACATAAAGTGGGTGGCGCACAGGGGCATGGTAAAGAGACTGGCTTGTGTGTTTCTCCTCCCTTTTCATAGACTCTATAGCCTGCAGTCTGTCTTCTGTAAAGACTGTTCTTGGCAGCAAACAGTAGTTTAGCAGGCAGGATAAGAGCTGATTGCATTTTCCTCTGATAAAATATATTACAAAGTTTTCTACTCTTGTGAATTAACTTACACAAAAATATGAAAACATTTACATGTTTAGTATACCTATTGCTGAATAGTCACTTTTGAGTAATGTGCATAGATATCAAAATGTGTACAGGTTGCAAAGTAGATTAAAAAATCAGCAAGAAGAATGTGCCCTCTTTAATACAGAAACAATTCTTTCACCTCTGTGCCAATTCCAGTAGATATATCCCTTTCACCAAATGTACTGTAATTTCAAGCTAAGATTAACCGACCAGTGAGACCATTATAAGAGCATCTTTACATATTTATCACACACAATCCAGTGTCCACTGAACAACTTGTTTCATTAATACTCACATTCATCATCTCTACCAGGGGGGCGGTAAAAAGAAAGGCCTAGAGATATTATGGCTGCTATTTCTAATATAATTAATGTTACATCCTGTAGTGCTTCCCATACTAACTGAAGAAATGTTTTTGGCTTTTTAGGAGGTATAAGATTCTTTCCAAATACTTCTTGCCTCCTTTCAAGGTCTGCCAGATTTCCACTCAAACCTGTGTAAAAAAAAAAATAAAATAAATGGGTTGGAAGGAAATATTGGAACAAATTAGGAAGGCACAACTTACCTGAAGTACAGAGACCAAATACTCAAACTATAACAAACATTACTAATCATGGACAGTCACAGAATTAGCTAGGAAGAGCAAGATTTACACAAAATGACCACAAAAAAAATAATGCACCAAGACATTGCAGGAATTAAATGAAACTGTGTGAATATAATATATGATAGGATAACATTAGAAAAAAAAAAAAAAAAGGATAAGTTTATCAGAGAAAGCAATGCAATTGAAAGGAGGTCCATGTATAACCATACCATGCAGTGTGCATACAAGATATGGTTAGACATGGAGATATACAGGTTCTGCATGGTATCCTGCTGTACGATTGTCTACAGATGTTGCAAGTGGGCCTGTAGATCCTGCACACTCATAAGCAGTGTCCTAGATGGTCCCATAAAGGCTCAATTGCCAATAAATCTGGTGACTATGTAGGCCAAAGAATTGTTGTAATCTTGCAGAGACATTTCTGGGAATCCTTTGTGGCTTGTGGGCGAGCATTTTCTTGCTGAAAAATGCTAGTTGAAAGTCCTGCCATGAAAGGCAACACATGGTTTCAGGATGCCCTGCCTGCACACATCACTAAGGGGTTAGTGTGTCTCATATCATATTCTATGGCTCTGCAGATTACATCAGCAGTTAGGGCAGTATTACGTTCTATAGCAAAATCAGGATTGATGTGCTCACCACAAGGACTCCATATTGGAACCACACAGAATCAGTGGTTAGAAAATCCACCAACAGCTAGATCAGAACACCTAGATAGGGAGCATTTCATCAACAAAAAACCCTCTTACTTCTCAGTTCAATGATTCCCGTTCTCAAAAGTATATCAACTGGGCAAAATGTCTTAAAATGCTTCTTAGAGGCATGCCCAATAGTAAACCATCTCTCACCAAGAGGTGCATTACCCAAAAGTAGCATTTGAGGGCAGAGAGGAAGCAGTTTTAAGCCCTCTTAAGGCAAGACCCAGAGTCAAATGAGACCACACCTGTAGTCCTTTACATATGTGCCCAGACAGGACTGCAGCCAGCGTTTCGCAGTAATGTAACATTTCTATTTGAGTGTGTTATTTTATCAATGCGTGTACACATGTACAGGATGCAGTTTAAAATATTTAAAGACTTTACAGGACATCAATATTGACAAGCTAACAGAATGGTGGGTTTCTGACACTTAATCTGGTGCAGCCCTCTCCCATTCACCAATCTTGTACTAATAACCTAGGACTAGTATAGGCCAATCGTCCCAGAAAACTCAGACCTTGGTAATCCTAGGAAAAATTGAATTGTTAAATTACAGCACTAACATTGTTCCCAAAAGTACACATTTAACATGTTTACACAGTGAAGACTTGTAGCGAAGAAATGTACTATACACTGCAATGACATTTATACTCAAAATCCATACATGTGGGTTGAGATGTAAATTTCACCCTTTGTAACCTGAAAATGTGCAGCAAATTTGTATAAATCTCTCATTAATTGGTGAATGTGGTTTTCAAATCCCATGTGATGTGCACTGCACTGTAATCTGCATGGCAAATACAACTAATGTGAACATGACCTAAAACTAATCCTAAACCCAAAAGCAGGAAGGAGAACAATGAAGACTTTTTCCGGCATTAAGATAATGATGACCACTCCTTAGGAGAGGTCATCAGTATTAGATTGGTGGGAGGCCCAACTGAACTGAATGGAAAATGAGCTGCAGTAACCCAGCGCAGAAGCTTCACATTGTGCCCTGCAGTACCAATGCCAACTGATATCAGGGGAAATGCTGTCTGATGGATTAAGATATTGAAAACCTAAGAAAAACACAAACAGAATTTATCATCAACTAAAGATGAAATGTGCATGAACAATGGTGGTCTTAAAAGTGGTGCGGAGCTCCCCTTCACAGGAGATGCAAGAGAGCATTTGTCACCTTGGTTCATGTGTGTTTATATAATTTCACATGTACTTTCAGTCGGTGTCTCTGGGTTCTGATAGATTATCCCTCTTACTCACATAACTGCGCCCTGTCTGTGAGACATGGTGCACAAAGATCAATGCATCATAGTGAGAGATGACGCAGTGACACAGTAGCAGACACTGATTTTTATTAAATACAAGTAAACAATGAATGACAGCAAGCAGAGATCTAGAAAACTGGAATTGATACAGAAAGTATATTGGAAAATTATATAACTTTTCATTGTACAAACAACATTTATTTGCTGAAACAGGACACTCCCTTTAATGCGATGTTGTGCGGTTTTTTAAGACAAAGCCAGGAGTGGATTGAGTAGAAGGTAAAAGTATAAGAACTTCCTATATATGTTCCATTCCTTTTGTAGACATTATAGGCTTTGGCTCAAAAAAAAAAACCAAAATCTGCATAAAAAAAAAAAAAAAAAAAAAGCTGTGTTTCCGCAACGTGGGGCCTTAGCCTTAGAGAGGTTTCACTGCAACTAATGACAACGTAATATTTTAGGAGAAGCCTCCCAAAACCAAAGAAAGTCTAAGCAAAGACCCATAATTATTGGTCAGAATAAAGGACATGAATTCTCAGTTCCTCAAAAATGTGAATATAATCTTTGCAGAAGGATTTAAACCTAGAAAAGTGAATGAGAAACTAAGTATTAGTATAAATTTAGAATATTCTTCAATTGGTTAATTATTTGGGTATTTTTGCAAAGCTGACATTTTGGAAAAAGGAATTTGCCAGAGTCTTCAAACTTTCCAGTATTAAAATGAGGTAATTCTGAAAGGGAGTCCTGGATTCGAATGCTGCCGAGAACATCATCTGCAAGGAGTTTGTATGTTCTCCCCGTGTTTGCGTGGGTTTTCTCCGGGTACTCTGGTTTTCTCCCACATGCCAAAGACATACTGATAGGGAATGTAGAATGTGAGCCCTATATGGGACAGTGACTGACAATGTCTGTAAAGCACTGCGGAATATGATGGCACTATATAAGTAAGCATAATAAATAAAAAGGGGTTTTTCAAGATTTTTATATTGAGGACATATACTTAGGACAGGCCATCAATATTTGAGCAGTGGGAGACAAGCTCCAAGCTGCTGCATCCTTTTCTTAAGTGACTGTGGTATCAGGTCCACCAGTCATGTGGCTATTCTACAACTCAGTCTAATTCAAGTGAATGTGACAGCCATACATTCACTGCACTGTGCCAGGGGAAACAAAAAAAAAAAATCATACAAATCATCTGACAGACATGGCAGAAGTGTACACTCAGGATCTGTATACCTGCCCTTTATTTCTCTTCCATTAAGAGTTTTGCCTTCCTGGGATTTAACCTAGAAATCTCTAACCTTAAAACTTCCTGGGGAGTCTATCACAACTGAGAATTGCAATATACTTGCAGTGGTCTATGGTAGCACTGAAATGGTCACACATAAATGCAGCGTACACTATATACACCACAAGTCTCCATCACATTTGTGAGTTATTGTGATAATATCTTGGCAGTTGAGCTGCACTTACCATATTTTGCGATTATTACTGTAATTCTTGTTTTTGTACAGTATCCCATAATATATACCATTGAGTACTTAAAGTATGTAGCGCTGTTCTCTGGGAGTGTTAAATGGGTTTTCCAGGATGAAAATATTGATTTGCTATCCTAAGAATAGGTGAGGGTCTAACACCAATGATCAGCTTACTCAGAACCTGACAGAATGGAGCAGGAAACAGACAGCTTTGTGGTGTGAAGTGGCCAGACCAAGGTAATTTAGTTCAGCTCCCCCCACGCATTGGAATGGGAGATAAGCTGCAGAGACCCAGCTCCACCACTACACAGACCAGAGCTGTCTGCTTCCTTCTCCATTCTCTGAGAAGAGCTGATCAGCAGGGGTGTTTGGCACCACTCACCAATCTTATATGGATAGGAAATCGAAAACCTCTTATTCTCATCTCATTTACAGGATTTCAATAGTAAATGTTTTCCTTGATTAGAATGTTTATAGTGCGGTGTACTTCATGTTCTTAAAAGGGTATGGCAGGTCCGTGTTGTGCACACTTTAGCTCAAACATGCAGCAGAACTGGTCCCAGTTTTATACAATGTCTGAAGCATTACATGAATTCCATAAGTGTGTCACAAACATCCAATCGCCCTTGTAATATGAAGAAATGCAACACTGTGAGCATGTATGGAGTCCAATAAAGAATCAACCACATTAGACACCATTAACTAGTCCAGAGTTGCAGGGGCATGTCAACCTGATAACATTTAGCAACATAGTGTTCTCATGAGAAGCAAAGTGGAAGCACTTGAAAACAGCAGTTATCACGAATACAACAAATGACACATCCAAAACATGCAGAGCTGGTGTCAAGACCCAATAAGACATGTGCGCTCAAAATTCTGGCTGCAAACCAGGTCACAGAAAGATGAAAAAACAGCTCATCGGAGCAGGTGAGAAGCAAAAGATATAGCCAGTTACTATATTCCAGAGTAGCAGGGAACAGTAAGGGTTGGATAAAATAAAAACACTTGGCAATGCAAAATAAAGAGTCATTTCTTTGTAAGGCCCAGTTCATATTACTTCTATGCTAGTAACTACAGGATGGAAATACAGCTTATACAAGTTAGATCTCAATTACAGTGTCATGGCCCTCCATAGGAGGATACGATGTTACAGGCGTGGGTAGTATAAAAGCACCATCTCTCAGCCCTTCATTTACTGGTCACACCTCCAAAATAAACCCTAGTTATAGACTAAGTACAATGTGTGCTCAGACAGAGTGCCAAGAGCAAGGAAATCGCAACCCTGATTCGTTCTAAATAGTACACCCACACCAGGGTCACAAACCATTTCCCACTATTGTACCCAAAAGGTATTACAAGCAAAATGATAGATCTAGCTTAGTAATAACGCCAAGACGGACTGCCCATTTACAATATTTCTGCTCCTCTCACGCATATAGAACCAACATCATCAGCACTGTACAGAGATGGGCATCATTCACATCAGTCCTGGTTCACAGTAAGGATAATCTAAATTCCCTGCCCCCAACACAGTCCAATTAACCTATTCATAAGTTTTTACAGTTGGGGGGGGGGGGGGGAAAGAGTAGCCAGAAAAAATAAATAATGGAGAGAATTCTTGCCCTATGATCAGGTGTATGCTACTGTATAGCCATATGTTGACCATATGCTGCTTTGTAAGCAAAACTTAAGACAGGCTATTCTATTCCATACAAATGAAAAAAGGTATACTCTTATATAAAGACCAAGTTACCACAGTGAGATTTTTGCCCTCTGTAGAGTGAATAGCGGGCCTACAGATGTGTCAGGAGCCATCAGAGCACAAAGCCAGACACACCATAAACATAATATGAATTCAGCCTTAAAGGACTAGGGTCTACCAAAGAAATAGTCCTAACCACTGAGCCAGAGTACTGTCCTCTGTTCCTATCAACAATTATGGAGAATACTGCAGCAACCAGAAAAGTCTTGATAAACTAGTTTCCATAGCATAGCAATGCCAATGTACTTAGTTATAAGTGAGTCAGCCAGAGGAATGCCCATACAGATACATTAGCTATATAGTATTACCCATTCCTTTCATGATACCCATGTGTGCCAATGTCCTAGATTTCCCTTTACTCCACTAACAGAAACTTGCAATTCAGCACCCAAGCAACAGCTACTTTGACCAAATTGAATCTGATCCTTACCAGATATTAGAAAATCAGGTTTTTTTTGTTTCCAAATGTCAGACATTCTGCACCATTTGAGTGCCAGAAAATGTGCATGTGGCTTTAAAGGAGTATACCCACACAATGTGTGTATTGCATATGGCTGGGTTGGGGAATCTGTTGTGGAATCCAGGGGAAACTGCACAGATATGTTCTGCAGTGCAAGGGTAAATACGCAGCAGAGTCTGCTAGCAAAGGGTTAAAGCCACAGTCACTGCACCGAGGGTCAATTTCCGCGTTACTTTGATGCACATTTTTAGTTCCTAGTTGCTATTGTAATACAAGGCAGATCCTGAAAAATGTGCAGTGCGTATCTGCCATGAGGGAACGTATTCTAAAAAGGTATAAAAAAAAAAAGTGAGTTAATAAAATGTGCAAGTCTGACACAGGTTTTATTATATTAATGTATGCAGATGGGAAGGGAAGTCCATCATATTTGCTGCCAAGAAACTGTCAAGTTCCCATCTAAACTTATGCTTAGAAAACAATGTGAATATGACAAGGCTGTCACAGTGCCAAAATATCCTATGGATATGCCAGAAATGTCTACAATGGGATTACCCCTGCAAAGCCTACCAGTGTGTGTATATTAGGCGGCTTCCACTTGGTTCTCAGTGACTGATTTGTCACAAAGCAAACACGGGGTAATGATGACCGCATTCCCATCATCACATGTCCTAACAGAACGCACGGCAAGATTACATGCAGTCAGGAAAAACATTTCTCCTGCCAGTTGCTATGGTAACTAGATATGTTACAAGAGGAAAGTTTTAGCAATTATGGATGCAACATACACAAAACCAAATTGTCTTTTCCAGATACAAAATTATTTGCTCACAGATAAGGTGACCCCTGCAGGAGATCATTCAGCCGGTGGTAAACTGGAGTGATTTACTAGTTTAGCTACCTCCATAACTGCAGGGTGTAAATTTTGTTGTCATATAAGACCTGAAATACTGGCAGCAGTAGGGATTTGGGGAGAGAACAGATCGCTTGAGGTCATTGAATGTGAAGGCAGCGGTCACAGTCGCCCTCACCTTTACTGAAATCGCCATAGTTATCCTAGTGTTGGATTAGGTTTTGGTCACAAGGGTGTAGTGCATAGACGTCCTGTATCAAAACACCTTTACAAAATAAGTCCAGTTTCAAAAGTCAATGGGGCAAATGGAAAGAGAACAAACAAAAAAAAAAAAAAAAAACACAACTTAACCGCAACCAATTATAGCACAGCTTTCATTTTGTATGTTGCATTGGTAAACCAAACACTGCCCTAATTGTTGTCCTTAGCAACCAAAGCTTTTCTTTCAGACTTGATAAGAAATCTGACCCATGTGTTATGTGGACCACATATGCCAGTTAATGACTGTGGGCCCATAAAAATCATGTACGACACACTAATGTGTCACGGATCCAGAGAGTTAGAAAAGTATAGGAAGAGAGTTGATCCATTTTCGACAGATCAGATAAACTGTTCAACCATAGACAGCACACGACCCAAAAATGAACAGGACCGTGAGCAACATTAGCATTAGTGTGAATGAGGCCTGACACACTAGGTTCACACTAGCGTTCAGCTCAGTTGTTTGGGTCTGTATGAGAACCCAAAAGATTGAAAGCCTCTCTGCTTTATTTCTTGGAAAAAAAAAAAAAGTTTAAAAACCTTTGGATTACCATATTCTATTTTGCAGGGTAAGCTAGAGTTTTTATTGGTACCATCATGTGATACATACAACTTTTCGATCATTTATTAATCCTCCCTTAGGGGTCTGAACATGCGCTTATTTCACTGCTCATACAATATACTGCAATGCTTCTCTATTGCAGTATATAGTACATTTAGCAAAGTTTTATTACACTCCCCACAGTTAAGATGTTATAGAAGTTTTATGATACCAGGCAGCATACTGTATCCCAAAAATATTCAAGTGTTTACTCTGTTTTTATAAGCCGGTGATTCGGAGCTCTTGTTTCAGACAAATTTTGGTTTTAAAAAAAGAAAATACAAGAGTGAAAAGGTGGACATTCACTTCATGAAAATTTGTTGTCATGACATCCAGTTGCCTAAGAGTAATCCCCTCCCCCAATGAAGATGCAAGGGTGCTGATGATTACAAACTGTAGGCCCAATTGAAACTAATGATGTAGATGCAGTGCTCAATTGTAACTGCTGTATCCGACAGTCCTGATCAATAGTAATACCGATCGCTATTGTTAGTGGCAGGTGTATGCTTTATAACACAGACAACACTCGCTGCCTATAGAACAGGCTCAGCTTCTAACCATGTACATATTTCCTCAGTGCATATGAATGGCAATCCGTCATTTCTACCCCCCCACACAAACCACTAATGAGTGGATATGGAAAAAGATGCAGAGTTAGAATAGTGTATGCACTCTCTATCTTGTACCAGCAGTTAGTGTACTGTGCACTAGGCATACCCTGGACTCTGTGGATTGACTGAGGGCGGATGCCAGTGAGAGCAGAGATAAAAATGACAAATTTGGAATCAGCATCTTCTCACTTTTTCAGCCATTACAGCAGTTTATGTTTGGGCGGGGAGGTGACACCCCAAAGACATACATGTGATTGCCTGTTTATTAATAAAAACTACATTTCCCAGGTATACATTGCTCTGTGTGCTAACTCTTGCACCTGCCATTACTCCTAAGAGATCATTCCTGCACTATACATGCTCCGGCTGTTAGAATGGCACATGCATAGTTGTGTAGTCTTGATCTACTAAGCAGCTATAAGAAAGTGAAAAACAAACTGCGCATGCTCGTCCTGAATGAAGATGGACTACAGGTCGTATTCATTGACAGCAGTGCTCAAACAGTGGGAGGGATAGGGGGATCTCATTGGGCTTTTTCTAGTGACATATACACTGTGGATAATTGCTTTCAATAGGAGACATATAGGTGAGATTTTGTAACCTACTTTTATACAAAATATGATTGTTATTGTGGGAATACCCTTTAAGTCAGGAGAATGTCTAAAGTGCCACAGAATATATTAGCTCTATATAAGAAAAATAATGACGGATTCACCTTAATGCATCTGAATAGGGACTGAAACATGCCGATATTTGTTTTCCAGAAATCAGGTCACCCACACACACACACTAGAACAGTGACCACCTGTAACCACATTCTGCATGATAGATGCTCTCCTATACCAGCAGTGTACCATACAGTACAAAGTACTGGAGTGGGTAGCAGAGAGAAGATCACCTGAAAAAGTGCTCCTAAACACTCCTGTGTACACATTGCGGAAAATCTGCAACAAAAATCACAGCTTTTCCGCAAAGTGTTGCCTCAGCCTTAAAAAAAAAGGTTTTCCCCATTATATCATACATATTTTTAGCACCAAAAGGCTCTGCAGCTATACCATAAGTTTCATCAGGGGGAGTTCAACTAATGGAACCTTTGCTAAGAACTGCTACGTTTGTTGTCCTGTTTGCAAGATAGGCATTGCCACGCATGCGGCAATATATTTTACTGTAGCCTGAGGGAGAAATGACTACCTGTGCTTGCTCTGATGTTACAGTATCAGACAATTATATATGGTACCACCAATTTAAAATTCTAGAGGAAAACTTATCTATAGCTTTGCTCACACTGACAGCCAGAGGGGGGACGGGGCGCGACTTGTGGTCAGGGCCTGTCACCAGAATTTACAGCTTAAAACCATTGCCACCACTGCAGAATGGCATGCCTTCTTAAAGGACAACTTACCTACAGTGGGGGAAAAAAGTAGTCAGCCAGCCACCAATTGTGCAAGTTCTCCCACTTAAAAAGATGAGGCCGGCCTGTAATTGTCATCATAGGTAGACCTCAACTATGAGAGACAAAATGAGAAAACATATCTAGAAAATAATATTGTCTGATTTTTTAAGAATTTATTTGCAAATTATGGTGGAAAATAAGTATTTGGTCACCTACAAACAAGCAAGATTTCTGGCTCTCACAGACCTGTAACTTCTTCTTTAAGAGGCTCCTCTGTCCTCCACTCATTACCTGTAGTAATGGCACCTGTTTAACATTGTTATCAGTATAAAAGACACCTGTCCACAACCTCAAACAGTCACACTCCAAACTCCACTATGGTGAAGACCAAAGAGCTGTGGAAGGACACCAGAAACAAAATTGTATACCTGCACCAGGCTGGGAAAACTGAATCTGCAATAGGCAAGCAGCTTGGTGTGAAGAAATCAACTGTGCGAGCAATAATTAGAAAATGGAAGACATACAAGACCACTGATAATCTCCCTCGATCAGGGGCTCCACGCAAGATCCCACCCCGTGGGGTCAAAATGATCACAAGAACGGTGAGCAAAAATCCCAGAACCACACGGAGGACCTAGTGAATGACCTGCAGAAAGCTGGGACTAACGTAACAAAGGCTACCGTCAGTAACACACTACGCCGCCAGGGACTCAGATCCTGTAGTACCAGACGTGTCCCCCTGCTTAAGCCAGTACATATCCGGGCCCGTCTGAAGTTTGCTAGAGAGCATTTGGATGTTCCAGAAGAGTATTGGGAGAATGTCATATGGTCAGATGAAACCAAAGTAGAACTGTTTGGTACAAACACAACTCGTCGTGTTTGGAGGAAAGTGAATGCTGAGTTGCATCCAAAGAACACCATACCTACTGTGAAGCATGGGGGTGGCAACATCATGCTTTGGGGCTGTTTCTCTGCAAAGGGCCCAGGACGACTGATCCGTGTACATGAAAGAATGAATGGGGCCATGTATCGTGAGATTTTGAGTGCAAACCTCCTTCCATCAGCAAGGGCATTGAAGATGAAACGTGGCTGGGTCTTTCAGCATGACAATGATCCCAAGCACACCACCAGGGCAACGAAGGAGTGGCTTCGTAAGAAGCATTTCAAGGTCCTGGAGTGGCCTAGCCAGTCTCCAGATCTCAACCCCATAGAAAACCTTTGGAGGGAGTTGAAAGTCCATGTTGCCCAGCGACAGCCCCAAAACATCACTGCTCTAGAGGAGATCTGCATGGAGGAATGGGCCAACATACCAGCAACAGTGTGTGCCAACCTTGTGAAGACTTACAGAAAACGTTTCACCTCTGTCATTGCCAACAAAGGATATGTAACAAAATATTGAGATTAACTTTTGTTATTGACCAAATACTTATTTTCAACCAATATTTGCAAATAAATTCTTTAAAAAAAAAAAAAAAAAATCAGACAATGATTTTCTGGATTTGTTTCCTCATTTTGTCTCATAGTTGAGGTCTACCTATGATGTCAATTACAGGCCTCATCTTTTTAAGTGGGAGAACTTGCGCAATTGGTGGCTGACTAAATATTTTTTTTTTCCTTACTGTATCGTCTGGGCATAGATCAAATGAAGCATCCTGTTGACCCTCTCCCTTGGAGCTTTTGTTAGCCCTAGTTTGGGCAGAGTAAACACTTTTTTTGCACATGCGCAAGTCCCAAAGTCACACTTAAGTCATTGGAACAAAAAGGATTACTCTCAACACAAGGCTAAATATTCTGAATAGATGTCCCAGTTTTCAGCTCTTCCTCTGAGGGAATATTTAACAAGACACTTCATAAACGATATGTGACTGTTAGTGAACAGATTTTGCTGGGGCAAATAGACCAGCTCTCCATTCTGGGTCCTAAAGGGACATACAAACAGGCATGCCTTCATGAAACCACCCCTTCAAGAGACTTCTGACACACAACTTCTCTTTTCTCAGTTTCCTTAGCCATGTCAGTCTAAAAAGGTACAGCTACAGTACTGAGAAAAAGGAGGGGGTAAAGTTCACAGGAATCACCCCCACTGAGCTCTGAACTTGCTTCCACTGACTTGCTTGCTTGTCGACCTTCAAGTCGGTGGAAGAAAGTCTAAAAAGTGAAGTTAGGTAAAAATTATTAAAAATAAGTGTTTTCTTATCACAAAGGGCAACCTCTGTTTAAACTTTATTTAAATAAAACCAAAGATTACAGTTTCATTTCAGGTTTTTGGTTGTTTTTCCAGAACAAGAGACTCAAAAAGTATTGATCCTGAAAGACATATTGCTGGTTCTCTCATCAGTCATTCTACTAAAGAACACTACAGTCAGACTCTCTTCAGCCTCAAATAATAGCTGACATGGAAAAATAAATGGAGCTCACATGGAACGATAAATTGCACTTAAATGCACTGCAAACTGAGATAAGGTCGACTACATTCACAGTCAGGGGATGAGGAAATTGTTAATGAATACCTCTCCATCTCCCATAGTTTAGATGTTGCTTGGCACTGGGTGTAATGTTCAGCCCTATGTGGATTAACAGCCTCGCTAACACATGTAGTAGATATGTAAATGTATGCAGAGAAAAATCAACACATCACTAAAATCATGAGCAGTCTTAGTAACGGAGGATCTAAAGATAGTTTTTCAATGACTGGTCAGTTTCCATGGTAACTAACTGCTCCAATGGCATTCTTTCCTGTCCATGCGGCATTCTGGTGAATGGGACAAGCATGGATTCTTTTCTTGGTAAGAATGGCTAGGAATGTGGACACTACGCCTTACAAGAGTCTGCAGACTGGACAAAGACCGTTAAAAACCACTTCCTATAAACTTACAAAGAACAAAAGCAATTTCTTCAGACAAAGTAGAGAGCTTCTATACGGGCCTTAGACATAATGCCCCAAGTTTTAAGGAAATCTGCACATATTTTTAGCAGCAAGCTCCCAGCGTTTAATGTTAAACCTAAATTATCTTTAGGACAATCATGGCTGGAAAATTTCTATTAGTCAGTAGCCTGGGAGAAAACGCAAACTGCTAAATGTTCAGCAGGGTGGCCAGCTGGGTATACACATGTATATAAACCCAGTCATATGGACGGCCATGTTAAGAAGCAGGGCTGAGGAAGAAAAAAAAAATTTTTTTTTTGGACTAATATTACAAATTGTATATCGTATAATTAATAAGTATAGCTTGCAGAATATTTACTTTCATAGGAATACAAGCACTATTTTTTTTTTTTTTTAAAGAGTTAGAGGATCTTTACAGCTTCTGACTGACCATGGCAGTCAGCCATTTATGAAGGAGTTGGAGCAGGTGTCGGACTGATGATAAATATTGGGAATCAGATGTTGGTTTGGCCTGTCAACTAGTCAACTGCAATGTCAAACCTGTTCCACTTGTTTGTGCACATTGTCTATTTTCTTTTTATTTAGCAAACACAGAACTGAAACTTTTCACAAACATTTTCTGAACATCTAAAAGTCTCACACACAGTTGCTCTTCTGCATCTGACCAGCTGTCAGTTTCTCAATGTGCGTATGCTGGCCAGTACAGCAGTTATGTTCTACGTGTGCTGGAAACCGCACAACAGCTTACTTACTACATGAACTAACAGCCCTACTTACAGTTCATTTAAAATAAAAAAAGTCCAGGCAGCTCAACATGTAAAAAAGTAAATAGAATAGAGCAGAACAGAGACAGCACACACCCCCAAAATAACTGGACATTGACTTTAAAGGTTTGACTACCGGTAGTGCTGGGCCCTCACACACAGATTGGGTAGTCCCACTGGCATCACTCCATTGTGGCTGCTTCCAGTCACCAGGAGGAACCATCTGCTACACTTGGCTGCAGTGGAACGCTGCTGCAATGACAAGGGATCTGACAGTGACGTCCCTTTGACAGAAGTAAGACAGACCTCTGTGTGAGAGCCCATTCACACTTGCATACTCTAATAGTTTTGGATCTAAGAGAGTCTGGTGAGTGGATTGTTGTTCATGAAGGGGGGGGAAAACAAAAAAAAACAAAAAACCACATGACATCTCCTGAAAATAAGGCCGTTCTGAGCAAAAAAAAAAAAAAAAATAAGATCCTGTCTTATTTTTGGGGAAACACGGTGATATACTCTTACTAGCCACCCTGCGCCAGTGTCCCAATGTAGGAAGTGCCACATCCCGTTATTGGTAGAAGAAGAGAGGGAGAGCCATTACAGTATGGCGATTAATTTCCATGATGAAGGGTCATGAAAACCGTGGTCGTCATTGAATTACACTGCACATCGTGCTGTGCATGCACTAGTTTCCCTTGCAGAGTGCTATGTAAGAATATTATTGCTAAAATAACCAAATTGATCCCTTCCTGACAATTAAAACACTTGTATAATACTAGTGAGGGCCCCTACTAAATGCCATACATGTACATCAAGGTGATCACGGTGGCACAGGAGCTGTACCTGTAGCTGCGAGTGATAGCTGGGCTCACAATGGAACAGGATAACGCCAATCCCTGCCATTTAACCCTTTATGTCACCAATGATGGTATCCTGCATCACCACATTGACCAGCAGAGGTAATACAATGTCCTATAATCAATGCTCCAAATCCACTAGCCAGTTAATGTAACCCACTAACAGTTAATAAAAGTTAACCACTAAATCTTATATATACCACAATGGTACCAGTTAGGACTCTTGAAAGTCAGGGATGAAAGAATGAAAAAAAAAAGTTGCATCATAAAAGCCAAATATGGCTATACGAGCAAGGGGTTAAACTTTTGTCCGAATGATAAGTGTCAAGAAGCAGATTACACCAGGCTCAGTAAGGACTATAGATTTACTAGAACTAGGCAACTCTGAGGTTGGTAAATGATTCTAAACAATGTGGAAAGCTGGCCCATGTGAGTCATAACCTCAGCAAATGCCATGTTATCCAAGAACAGGCAGAGCATGAAACGAAATGTGCTCAGTGAACAGAATACATGCACCTGAATGGGATTCCAACGCCATCACTAGTACAAACAGTGGAGATGTCACAGAACAGATGGCAAATGACACTTTGGACTATGTCAGGAAAGAAACTGCTGACAACCTATAGATGGATGTATTCAATCATATGAATTGTCAATGTTTTCAGGAGAACATTCAGAATATCACTAAATAGAAGTGTGTTACAATATAGCATTAAAGGGGTATTCCCATGAACATAATCAGATCTATATTTGTAGATAGTTAAGCATTTTTGCAAATATAAGTAGTTAAAAATTCTGCAGAGTTTTAAAGATTTTCTCTAACTTTCTTTGTGGTGAGAGTCTGTTGTCTTGATTGGTTGCCAATGGATACGACCACAAATGCAGAAACTTTCTATGGTCTGGAACTTGTCAGGAACCCAGCCATGATTTTCTCATTGTAGCTGGGTTATCAGGCAGGGACACTACATGTATCAGAAGATATCCCAGCCACAATATGGAAATCATGGCTGATTTTCTGACTTTAGAAAGGTCCTGCATTCATGGTCGTATCCACTGGCAACCGATGAAGACAACAACTTTTAAACACAAGATATTTAGAGAAAAATCTTTAAAACTCTGCAAAATGTTTAATTACTTATATTTGCAAAAATGTTTAACTTTTAATTATTTACAAATTTAAAAATTGTTATGTTCGTGGGAATACCCCTTTAAGTATACAGTTAACACTACACATTCATTTCTCTCTTTATATGAAGGAAATTCTGTAGCAAGAGCAGTATAAGATATGGGAGGTTTGGGATTAGCAAGATGGATCAGCTTTCTTTGCTAAAAGTGCCTCTTCTCTTCCATGGGCTGTGTCTTTCTTTCAAGAAACAGTGCCACACTTGTCCACAGTTTGTGTGTGGTATTCACTTCAGAGCTGATATGCAATACCACAAAATCTTTAGATGGGAGTGGTGATATTTTTGGAAGAAAGCAGCCATATTTTTCAAGTCTTGAGAAAACCCCTTTAAGATATTAAATGGCCTTTAAAAATGAAGACCAGTAAAGTGTGTTTAGAGCAACTGCTCAACAACCTTCAATGGTAAGATTCTCCCAAGGTTATAAATCTGAAGCTTGAGGACAAAAACAACTCTTACCCATTCTTATGTATTGTTGCAAGTGCACACCACATGGCAGTACAGCAGAGAAATCAGCAATAAGGCATACAACACACAGGGGATCGGGGGGAGGGGAACCACCAAAACCCAGTTATTAAGCCTTACATGTGCATAATATGTCTAAGTCATGTCATGTGTGGTGGGAGGCATGGAGTGAGCCCTCCCCATACACAGCAGACACCCACCACTAACTGTGCAGGTACCAATCAAAGGCTATTAACCCTTTAGGTACCACATCCAACTGCAACCACCACCAAGGGGTCGGAATATGTTACTAAGAAAGCCAGGAGCCTATTGAAGGTTCTTAGGACCGTCAGCAGAGGTCTGCAATAAATAGTGTGTAACAGAAGTACAGTGATTTTACAATACAAAAGTCGTGACCAGGTTTTGAGATTGACCATTTTTAGATGTTTCAGTCAGATGTTTCTATAGTTTACTGAAATACAATTATAAACATTTCATAAGTTTACACACTTAATGAAAACTACAAGATGTTTATGCAAAGAACATTCATGCATGGGAGTGGGTTCGCAATTTTGCCTGAGAAAATTGCCATGAGTAAAGAATTGTACTTAGTATGCCATAGAAACATCTGACTAACGCTACGTTCATACTAACATCACCTGCCCATTGCTCTGGTCCAGACAGGCGGACTGCTAAAATAGACACACACAAAGCATCCCTACGTGGGAAAACGGACAAGTTTTTTTTGTTTTTTTTTGGTGGGGGGGGGGGGGGGTAGAGGGTAGGTTGGGTAAAAAAAAAATCAAGTGAAAAATAAAATTGGTCTGATCCTAAGGGGGTTTAAAAATAATGATAAAGTTATGTTTTAGCACATCCTCACATCACTGCAATAAAGCATAAAAGCCAGTGTAGGCAAAATGTGTAAAAAAAATTGTGTAAAAAAACAACAGTTAAGGTGTCGAGTGTTTATTTTTTTTTCTGACTGTTAATCTGGTTCAGAGTTACTGGATTTGAAGACTGTTCCTTTCCATAGCACTATTAGGATATATTAACATTAGAAGAGCTTACTTCACGACCAGAGGAGAGCAACTCACAAATAAATGCTGTGACTGACTAAATCGGACTATGTATTACATGGTTGGCCATTTATTTCAATGTACAGCAATCCTCTGTAGGCCGGAATCAGACAGGGTTTCATATCTATGTATTTTTTATTAATTATAGTAGACAGACCTTTTTGCACAGCTCTCCAACAGCCAGAGTCCTATGTAATCCTACTCTGGAAATCTTGATGTAAACAGCTAAGTTTTCAGCAGCTCCACATAATCCATTATGCTCCCAGCTTGCAGATTTTTACTCAATAATAAAATGCGAACAATCAACTACATCACAAATGATACAAAATATCTCCATTACCTTCATGCGGTGAGGTTTTCAACCTACTACATATACCATAGACATCTCCATAGCAATCTTGTATTTTCTGTAATGCATCTGTTGATCTCAATTCCATAAGAGCCCGAAGCTCTTCAAGCGTGATTCCAAAGTCACCACCATGATTTGCTTCATTTATGGAGTTTTTTACTCCGCTATACGCAACGGAATTGTTTGCCATTTTGCCACTGACAATCCCTTGGAATAGTCAATTGAATAGATCGGTTCAGGAAATCCAGCAGGGTGCTAAGGTCTTCTGCCAAACTGATGAAACAATCCTTGGTGATAAATCTATGCCAAGTTCATGTTAAAGGGATGTTCAAAACAAAAAACCTCAAAGGGGACTTCCACAAATATGTCGTGAATACTGCTCCATGGTAAACTTCTGCATCATTTCATGTAACTGTATCCAGAATGCACTAAGGAAAGAGAAAACTTGTTATAATGAGTGTAATACAAGCAACACAAGTGCATTCACTTTCTTATCCCGAAGAGTTGTTTCTTTAGGTCTGTACTGCTGGTGTTTATAGGAAGAGAGAATGACAAGGTCACCACAGGCACCAAGTGCTCTCTTCATCTCTGCTTTTCAGCAAGGCTTTGATTAAGAATGTATTTATCTCTGTGCAAGTGTAATGTTCCCAGCCATATTACCACGCATGTATGTCTGCCTTCTGCAATGAGAGAACATCACTGAAGCTTAAACCCTGCACAAGCAGAGATACACCAGAATACTTTATACTGAAGACAATCCAAATTACATGGCAACACACGACACTAGCTTCTAAACATAGGTCTGGTTTAATAGACAGGCAGAATATATCCACTATGACTGGTGATAGGCTCTTTGATACCACAATGTTATTTATTGTTGCAGTGCATAGACTGCACTAGATAGCCCCGCTTATTATACATACTGCCCCTCGCTGCGCACATTCAGAGAATTTTATACTAACACCTGTGGAACGGAAATCTTCCAGTTTGCTCTCTTCCTGCTGATGTGCCAACTCTGTATCACGTGGCCAACCCTGCTGTTCTCCAAGGACAAGAGTAGAGTAGAGCAGGGTTAGTCACCTGATCCTAAATCTACGGCATTGCAAAAACTTTACAAAAATCTAGACTGACTGTAGCCAAAAAAAAAAATAAAAACAGATTAGAATTATATAATTTTAGTTTGTGGGTTATCAAAACTTTCACAAGCAATTTTGATGAATTTTAAAGAGATTTTCAAGCTACTCAGTGCATTTTCTATGGACCATCACAGCCACATTCACTGACAAGAGCAATAACACATCCAGTTGGATGCTGAAAACGCGTCATGCAGTTATTACAAGTGTGGTCTGATTAGACACTGGGTCTTGCCACAAAAGTGCTTCCTCCCTACCCTATAAAAAGGTTCTCATATCTACTTTTGGGTAGTGTATCTGTAGGAGAGAGATCATTGAATGCTCTTATGACAGTCATTTTGCTCAGTTGACAGAGTGCATCACTGAACTGAGCGAATCAGGATGGTTGTTTCAACAAAATGCCCCATCTAGACTGTTCTGATCTAGGTGTTACAAGCAATGGTTGCGCGAGAACATACATGGCAAACAGGCTCTGGATGGCCCAGACAGACCACCAATAGAAAGGACAGTTTGAAATTTCCGGAATTTCCCCATTGTGGGACTATTAAAGGACTACTACTACTATTATTATTATTATTATTATTAAACACTGGAAACTGCTTGTGCTGGTTTGTGGATCAGTGTCCAACATCGAGACAAAGGTGGCACAATACGTACACACCTGTCTGTGCCAAAATCATTTCCATGGTGCCCATAATATTTTCTGCCATTTACAGCCAGCTACCATTGCCTTCGTTTGCAGTGGTGTCACAAACAAGAAACCAGAACTGCTACACACTGGAACTGTATAATTTTCAGCAACAAATCCAGGTTCTGTTAGCGATCCAACAATTGTCTGGTTCTAGTATGGAGGTCTTGTGGTTAGCACTTCAAACCTGCTTCTGCTATGGCCCAATTGCTAGTTTAATGATCTGGGGAGCCATCCCATACAAAAGCTGCTCATCCCTGGTAGTAATATGAGGGACACTGACAACTCAGTGATATATTCAGGACTAACAACGTCCTCATGTATTGCTGCTCATGTCAGGGCTTCCAACTAGTATTTTTCAGCAGGATAATGTTTGCCCACAAACTGCAAGGGCTTCCTAGAACTATTTCAGCCAGACGGCAATACTTCCTTGCCCTGTCTTGTCGCCAGATTTATCACCAATCAAGCATTTATGGGACCCAGCTGGGATGCCAACTTCATCAACCTAGGAGTGTGTAGGATCTACAGGTGCAGCTGCAATATCTGTGGACAAGTGTGCCAAAAGATACTATACACCTATATCTTTTATTCTATCTAGAGGCAGCTCAACAGAGTACTTGAGTCTCCTTTCAGTTGTACAGTTTTCCCCAATACCCTTGTCCTTATCCATCATTACTGTCACACATAGAAAGTTTAATTTGATTCCAACAACCCCTTCTTGGTGCATTTTTGCTTTGTCAATTGTGGAGTCCTAGATTTAGACAGTACTTAGACCTGATTAATGAAGTTAGTCAGCTTTCAGTGACAAACTCTTCCAAATGTGTCTAATTTCAGTGCAACTATTTTGGGCTCCGTATGACAAAGCGGCAGTGGCTAGCAATGAATGAGACCCTAGAGCATGTGCGGCACAGGCCACCACTGGAGAATTGTGCTGCCATTCACAAGGATATTTCAAAAGCCAATCGTTAAGTAATTTTAAACCACTGCCTGCCTGAGATTAAGCCGCTGCTGCTGCTATTCTCTGCTAAGCATTTGACCTTCAACTGCACATTATCAGCAGTGAGCTCCAGCACAAGAAATGGCTCCCTAAATGATTATCTAAGGAAAGCTTCTTCCTTAATCTAATTAGTTCATCTGAGGCCTGACAAACCCATGTTGTCTGAAGTTACAGAACATAGCAAAAATTAAGAGATGAAAGGAAAATATATCTGCTCAGAAATTTATGATAGGTGAGAGTTATACCTCACCTCAACCCCAGTTGGTGAGCCAGCCAACACGTCAAGTCAGAGATCGAATTAAGAGATGATCACACGGGTCCACGGCTCTGTCGCCTAGACTCAACACAATTAGATAAACCTGCCAGAAGTTTTAGAGGTTTTTTTTTTTTTTTTTTTTTTTTAAATATGTGGCAAACAATATCTCCATGAATATTCTAGAAGGATTCCTTCCTCTCAGCTATGGTAAGATCAGTAGCCATTAAGGGCAGACTGGCAAAGCTTAGTAAAACCTTAGCAGCAGTTTATAAAATGAAAGAGGTTGATCCTCTTGTGCCAGAGACATCACAGTAAGTATAAGAGCTCAATCTGCTATATACTGTAGCGTGGAGGTAAGTTCTTAGAAGTACAAACAAAATTCTTGAACAAATTGGGTAATTGTTTCTGTCTATAGGAAAGTCCTAAGACAGACTACACTAAAGGGCAAATTTACTAATTCAAAACTCAGGCAGTGGAAACTGGAAATACACAGATTTTCATGTCAACTTTAGTCTGCCA
This sequence comes from Leptodactylus fallax, assembly GCA_947044405.1. Taxonomy (NCBI): domain Eukaryota; kingdom Metazoa; phylum Chordata; class Amphibia; order Anura; family Leptodactylidae; genus Leptodactylus; species Leptodactylus fallax. The sequence goes on from CAMRHE010000526.1 coordinate 289,547, forward strand.
AAGATAATGCTGCAAGTTTGGCTAAAAGTTGATGATCATAAACCAGCTTGTGCAGACTACCTGCGCTTAGTTTGGCCCCTCAGATCAAGCAGTTCAGTAGTTAATATATAGCCAACCCCATTAGCAACTGGGTGGCTACACCACGATCAAAAAGCTAACTTGTATGGCCAAGCTTTAGACCAAGCAGTCCATAAATGTGGTAAGTTGGCCAAAGTATCTCTCACTGAATGATAAATGTGATACATCTGCGGACACTAACTTTACACAACTATCGGCTGGCTTACTTTGCACCAAACATTGGCGCTTGTGGGCACATGTAAAATCAATGCCCTCTTTTCGAGAAAAATGCATCTAACACACATCATAAATGTGGTGATCACCATGCACCACAGAATTCTGGTGGATTTGCTTAGTATGCTTCCCCAGGGTGTGAATTATAGTTTACAGCACTACACTAACATTTTGGCAAGATCTTGAATCATACTAGAGCTGCGCTTATTTCCTTCAGACAATATAAGCCCTCTTCAGTAATGAACGGAAACTTCAGCACTTTCATATGCAAAGTGAATACTTTTTTACTTAGGGCACAGGGTAACTACCACAGCGGCTAGCATGTGTCCTTATGACCTTCCTCTGACCATCTAAAATAGTAGTAATTTTCTGCTAGTAACATATTTTAGACGGTCTGAAGAAGGTCATAAGACAAATTGTTAGACAGTGTAGAGGTTATTCTATGCCCTTAAAAGTATTCCCTTTACATATAGGAGTGCAGATTCCTTTAATTGTTCAGATGGTTTGGTAACCTATTCCTCACACCTCACTAAAGTCAAATCCACTCATTCGTAGTGTGGGTTATAAGGCAATAAAGCTTGGGAAACAGATAATACTAACAATTATGACAAGTGACTATACTCAGGGAGATTGGCAAATAAATGATCTTCAGCGATGTTGTCGATTTCGGTTTAGTCCAAATTGAGGTGTCCCCATCTATTACTTGTAAATGTAATATGTTACTGAAAGAAAGAACTTTATAAAGGAGCATTTTTTGAACTGGTCCAGATCTATGTAATATGGTTTAAGTACAGTCTTGTTAACCCAACAAACAGCAGTTCTATATAGGCTCAAAAACACACATTTTACACTTTGGAAGGCAACATGTGGTCCATTTATACAGTTGCATGAATTTGTCGTAAGCAGCCATGCTTAATCTGCAGGCCACGTCAATGCATAAAATAAATGGCCTGCATTATGTACAGTACAGACCAAAAGTTTGGACACACCTTCTCATTCCAAGAGTTTTCTGTATTTTCATGACTATAAAAATTGTAGATTCACACTGAAGGCATCAAAACTATGAATTAACACATGTGGAATTATATACTTAACAAAAAAGTGTGAAACAACTGAAAATATGTCTTATATTCTAGGTTCTTCAAAGTAGCCACCTTTTGCTTTGATTATTGCTTTGCACACTCTTGGCATTCTCTTGATGAGCTTCAAGAGGTAGTCACCTGAAATGGTTTTCACTTCACAGGTGTGCCCTGTCAGGTTTAATAAGTGGGATTTCTTGCCTTATAAATGGGGTTGGGACCATCAGTTGTGTTGTTCAGAAGTCAGGTGGATACACAGCTGATAGTCCTACTGAATGGAGTGTTAGAATTTGTATTATGGCAAGAAAAAAGCAGCTAAGTAAAGAAAAACGAGTGGCCATCATTACTTTAAGAAATGAAATTCAGTCAGTCCGAAAAATTGGGAAAACTTTGAAAGTGTCCCCAAGTGCAGTGGCCAAAACCATCAAGCGCTACAAAGAAACTGGCTCACATGAGGACTGCCCCAGGAAAGGAAGACCAAGAGTCACCTCTGCTGCGGAGGATAAGTTCATCCGAGTCACCAGCCTCAGAAATCGCAGGTTAACAGCAGCTCAGATTAGAGACCAGGTCAATGCCACACAGAGTTCTAGCAGCAGACACATCTCTACAACAACTGTTAAGAGGAGACTGTGTGCAGCAGGCCTTCATGGTAAAATAGCTGCTAGGAAACCACTGCTAAGGACAGGCAGCAAGCAGAAGAGACTTGTTTGGGCTAAAGAACACAAGGAATGGACATTAGACCTGTGGAAATCTGTGCTTTGGTCTGACGAGTCCAAATTTGAGATCTTTGGTTCCAACCACCGTGTCTTTGTGCGACGCAGAAAAGGTGAACAAATGGACTCTACATGCCTGGTTCCCACCGTGAAGCATGGAGGAGGAGGTGTGATGGTGTGGGGGTGCTTTGCTGGTGACACTGTTGGGGATTTATTCAAAATTGAAGGAATACTGAACCAGCATGGTTACCACAGCATCTTGCAGTGACATGCTATTCCATCCGGTTTGCGTTTAGTTGGAACATCATTTATTTTTCAACAGGACAATGACCCCAAACACACCTCCAGACTGTGTAAGGGCTATTTGACCAAGAAGGAGAGTGATGGGGTGCTACGCCAGATGACCTGGCCTCCACAGTCACCAGACCTGAACCCAATCGAGATGGTTTGGGGTGAGCTGGACCGCAGAGTGAAGGCAAAAGGGCCAACAAGTGCTAAGCATCTCTGGGAACTCCTTCAAGACTATTGGAAGACCATTTCAGGTGACTACCTCTTGAAGCTCATCAAGAGAATGCCAAGAGTGTGCAAAGCAGTAATCAAAGCAAAAGGTGGCTACTTTGAAGAACCTAGAATATAAGACATTTTCAGTTGTTTCACACTTTTTTGTTAAGTATATAATTCCACATGTGTTAATTCATAGTTTTGATGCCTTCAGTGTGAATCTACAATTTTTATAGTCATGAAAATACAGAAAACTCTTGGAATGAGAAGGTGTGTCCAAACTTTTGGTCTGTACTGTAAGTGTTAAAACGTGTCCACAGACACAGTACTATGTAGTCATTCTATACATCCAGATCAGATGTGCTCCAGGATTCATCTACAGATAAAAGGATGAAACCATGGAGTAAGTAACAGTAGCAGTAAAAGACATAAAATTCATGTATCAATAATGTGGCAGTGTGTCTGCTGAAGTGGCATATGTATATGCCACCAGAGGTGATGTTTAGACTACCAGGGAGTGGGTTCTACAGAGAATGCGCAGTTAGGTTGTATGAAACACCCCCGATTGTGGGAGTAGAGATGAGCGTCTTCCACACCACCCATCCATTATTAGTTTTGAGCTGTTAAAATGAAGCCAGTTACCAGAGTTTCTTGTAGACTGGCACTACATGTCAATTTTGGTTTCAGCTCTTGTTTGGTAACCCAAGATCGCAATGTAACCCTGCCATATCACGTCATGTGAGTAAAATGGATGGCATGGCGGCTCAATGTTTCTTTGACAGCAAAGTTCTTTTCAATGCATAAGTCAGGGTCACAATGCAACATAATTCACCTATACTATATGCAATGCTGACAGGCGACAAAGTGATCTTTGGTCGCACAATGAGTGTTTATTAAAAATGTCGAGTCCTAACTCACATTAGTGAAGCCATCTGTTGTTTTCTTTTACTTGTACACTCCCCTATTCAGCTGTTATTGGCGCCATTAGCTCCTGCAGTCAAAAAGTCCAATGGGTGGTCCCTAAAGCTTCAGTATTAGTTGAGCTGCCTACTTGGCTACTGACTTCTATAGGTGCCAGAACTAAAGACACCAATGACAGCTGAATGGGGAGTGCACAAGTAAAAAAAACAACCCATGGCATCAGTAAAGAAACAGCTGTGAATGTATGCTGCTTGCTTCCCTGATGTGAGGTCACCACAAATACTCTTTAAAAAGGGAGTGTGAGACTCCCACTTGTGGCTCTTAGTCCAGCAGTTTTGGTAAAAACGGTTTTAGTTTTGAGATCCTCGGCAGCAGGCTTACACCCAGACAGCGAGGGGAGCTGAATCTTATGAGCAGGCCAGTAATTTCAGGTTTTGTACGATATGGTATTGTAATACTGCTGCAGAGAATGAAGGATAAAGCTGACATTTCAGCGGACTTCAATTTGGAACTAAAACTGTTCATGTACCCGCCATCTTGAAATAAGAAACGGTGATCACAAATGACCTCACAACAAGAGTGCAGAAAAACTCCAAGTATAAACTATTCCGGTCAAAGCTTGACAATACTTACAATAAAAAGTAACATGCAGTATCTCAAAATACACAACTTCCAAGACAATATTCTGTATAGGTTGGTGCCAAATGCCAACCACGCAGCATTTCCCCCACTAGACAAACCTGTATTAATGCTCGATTAATCTTTGTTCATATAACAATAGAAGTGACGTAAAAGAGTAATTAATGCAATGAACATACAAGATAAACACATCTGTAAACAATCAGAAGGATTGATCTTGCCCTAATTCCTTGGTTTCCACCTCTATCCCATTTGCTGGATAACTGGCACATTGCCATAATAGGGGCACTGGCCTACAGATGCTTTATTGCAAAGTACCTGCTACCAATTAAAAAGCACGGTTGGTGCAGCTTTCAGAACCTTTGGGGACACCATCCTTAGACAATGTACACAAACGTGTGCAATAACTGGTCCATGGAAAAAGGCACAGGTGGCACATGGATGATATGAGTGCACCCCATGCCTCATTGACCCATTGATTTCCTTCAGTTAGCCGGGGCTGACAAAAAGAGGTATAGAACCTGTCCTGAGTTTTGAGAGGGCGCTCAGCCCCATACACAGACTTGTGATAATACAAGGTAACAAGTATGAGATCAAAAAGTAATGTGTCAGTGTCCTAGCCATGAAAAACACAGCTTGTGAGGCTCTAAGTACACAAATATGTTCCAAGGTCCACATTAGTATTCGCTCTTTAGTATTTTTGAAGAAATAAGAACAAGTTATGGCCCCACAAAAAATCTAAAGATGCTACCTAATGGGTCCCAACAGCATACAGTGATCTTAGGTCCCCTAATCCACATTTTCCACTAATGGAGAGTTTATGACATCACTGCTGAGGAGTCGATTGTTGTAGTGGTCAAGAGTACAGCGTTAATTGGATTTTTCCATCCACTCAGATCATGGTTAGATATTAAGTAAACTAAAATACTGGCCTTCTTATAAACTGAGTATACCCCTCACTTTATAACGGTCTAAAAAGGATTGTATGGAGAGTGTTTTAATGGGAGGCCCTGTAGTAACGCAAAGAAATACAGCGTATGCAATGCATTTCATTACTCTGCAAAACATTGTTCAACTATGTCCCTCATGGCATCTCTTTATATATCGTAGTCTCTGAGGCTTGGAAAGTAACTAAGACAGCTGCGTCACCAAGATCCTCCTGTATGAGGAGTTGAAAGTGATATTTATTTACAAGGAGGACATGATTTAACAACTCAAAGGGGAACTCTTACCATACAAAATCAGTCTATGACATCATAAATTACAGCCTGTAACGTAGTCCAGACACATCTACAGTGGTTGCTAATGGAATAAGTCAAAACATTCCTCTGCTTTTATAATGCAGTTTACTTTCACAATAACAGATTCCTAAAAATACTTTATTATGAAGACTTCACTTCCAAACATACAGTTTTCCAAAACAAGCAAGAAATAATGGTCAATTTCAGCTAAGAAGACAGCAAGATTGTGGTGAGGACACCACATGCAGCCAGAACCACTCACCTTGAAGACAATGCGACCATACCCAAAAACATTTTACCTGCCAATCACCATTACTGCACTGTGGCTGTAGCTTGGGACTTACAATGCACTTCTCAAATAAGTGGAAGCTTAGAGGAAGTCTCGAAGAAGCAGTTTGCATAGCCAAAAGATGATGATAATGTGAGCCATAGGGGTTACCTTTTACCTTTCCAAAACCATTTCTAGTAGTGCCAGACAACACTAATTCCATTTAACAATGATCATTATCAGAAACAGGAGCACATGGAGACAAACCCACTAGTAACAAAAAATTATTACAGGATCACAGACAACATTTAGGCGACAATTCAGTCACAAAGCTACACTAAAGGCTGCTTTACACGTGTGAACAACTGATCAAAAACTCCTATAATCAAACTAAAGGGACCAACTATCAGCTACTGTAAAAACCATGCCAGGACTGAAAAAAGCAATTATTGCTTCGCTTCTCGCTGATCACATCTTCCGTGCAGACGTAACTAGTGTTCAACAGCGGGTGGTCCATGTGTGTAAATAGTCAGCCTAGAAAATGGATGAGAACAGTAGAAAATAGGCACATGGATGTCAGAGAAACAATTGTTAAGCGCCAAAGCGTCAAAAGATACACTATAATCCATACATATAAAGGCTTCATGATCAAACCTTAATGACTCAAGTACAGAGGATACTCTGCCATACAATAATCGGTCCCAAGGGACGAGCAGGAACAACCACTTGACACTGGGGCGGCTATTTTATTGGATGGCTTGTAAATATTAAAGATTAAATCTTATTGATGGCAAGTCTCACAGTCATATGCACAGATCCTATATAGATAGAGTGCCCTCAGAATCATCACCCGTAGTGGACCCAAGGAACCCCAGTACACATGGGCATTAAAAGGAACCTTTGCAGTATTTCCTAAGACCACATGCTCAACAAGATATAAGCCACATGTGGTCGAAACCCTACCCACATGGAGCCACCAATGAACTCACATTTATATTATTTATATATGATCCTGACTTTAATTGCAACCACATGGTGGCCGGGTGCATGCTCCCTTAAGGAGTTACATTTGTCAAAGCAACAAGAAAGAGGAGACTGGATCACCAATCTACCAGACCGGAACCACTGCACAACAAGAGCCTCAAACATTGGTGAGATGGCTTTTTTCCCCCACTATCTATGAAGATAAACCAGTGTCCCTCACATAATAGGACATATTGTGTATGAGGTCAATAAAAGCTGTGCGCACCTTCACGCGCTGCCTCACATGGCATCTCCACAAAGATCTCAATCTCCATTCACAATTATTGAGAGAGATTTTTGTCAGATAGTTTTAATAAAGATCACAGTTCAGCCTCTGGACATCAAATCTCACCTTTAGAAGATTGAGGAACACATCACACTGGGCTACCCTGGCAGAGCCAGCTGTCAAAGGTGTTACTGGCTCCATTTGCTCAACTGGGCAGGTGCCATCCAGCAGCTCTAACAAATTAAAGTCTAATCTGAAGCAGACTGGATACTACAGGCATGGCCAAAAGTTTTGAGAATGATACAAATATTAATTTTTACAAAGTCTACTGCTTCAGTTTTTCTAATGGCAATTTGCATATACTCCAGAATGTTATAAAGAGTGATCAGCTTAACAGCGATTACTTGCAAAGTCAATATTTGCCTAGAAAATGAACTTTATCCCCCAAAACACATTTCAACATCATTGCAGCCCTGCCTTAAAAGGACCACCTAACATCGTTTCAGTGATTGCTCCATTAACACAGGTGTGGGTGTTGATGAGGACAGGGCTGGAGATCAATCTGTCATGATTAAGTAAGAATGACACCACTGGACACTTTAAAAGGAGGCTGGAGCTTGCCATCATTGTTTCTCTTCTGTTAACCATGATTATCTCTAAAGAAACACGTGCAGTCATCATTGCACTGCACAAAAATGGCCTAACTGGGAAGAGTATTGCAGCTAGAAAGATTGCACCTCAGTCAACAATCTATCGCATCATCAAGAACTTCAAGGAGAGAGGTTCCATTGGTGCCAAAAAGGCTCCAGGGCGCCCAAGAAAGACCAGCAAACGGCAGGACCGTCTCTTAAAAGTGTTTCAGCTGCGGGATCAGGCTACCAGCAGTGCAGAGCTTGCTGAGGAATGGCAGCAGGCAGGTGTGAGTGCATCTGCACGCACTGTGAGGCGGAGACTCTTGGAGCAAGGCCTGGTCTCAAGGAGGGCAGCAAAGAAGCCACTTCTCTCCAGAAAAAACATCAGGGACAGACTGATATTCTGCAAAAGGTACAGGGAGTGGACTGCTGAGGACTGGGGTAAAGTCATTTTCTCTGATGAATTCCCTTTTCGATTGGTTTGGAACATCTGGAAAACAGCTTATTCGGAGAAGAAGAGGTGAGCGCTACCACCAGTCTTGTCTCATGCCAACTGTAAAGCATCCTGAAACCATTCATGTGTGGGGTTGCTTCTCAGCCAAGGGAATCGGCTCTCTCACAGTCTTGCCTAAAAACACAGCCATGAATAAAGAATGGTACCAGAATGTCCTCCAAGAGCAACTTCTCCCAACCGTCCAAGAGCAGTTTGGCGCTCAACAATGCCTTTTCCAGCATGATGGAGCACCTTGCCATAAAGCAAAGGTGATAACTAAATGGCTCAGGGAACAAAACATAGAGATTTTGGGTCCATGGCCTGGAAACTCCCCAGATCTTAATCCCATTGAGAACTTGTGGTCAATCATCAAGAGACGGGTGGACAAACAAAAACCAACAAATTCAGACAAAATTAAAGCATTGATTCTGCAAGAATGGACTGCTATCAGTCAGGATTTGGTCCAGAAGTTGATTGAGAGCATGCCAGGGAGAATTGCAGAGGTCCTGAAGAAGAAGGGTCAACACTGCAAATATTGACTTGCTGCATTAACTCATTCTAACTGTCAATATAAGCTTCTGTTACTCATAATATGAATGCAATTATATTTCTGTATGTGATAAAAACATCTGACAAACACACATAAAAACCAGAGGGCAGCAGATCATGTGAAAATATAATATTTGTGTCATTCTCAAAACTTTTGGCCATGACTGTAGATACCAGAGAAAAATAAGCTTCATTTACCCCCAGATTACCACTTTAGACGGTGAGGACACTACATACAGCCAGAACCACTCACCTTGAAGACAATGAGTGTACACTGAGGTTTTAAATTATATATTTAAAAAAAAAAAAAAGCCTCAGATTTTTCCTGTTACATTGCTTGGCCAACGGCAAACCCAGTTGGTGCGTCAGACACTGGCAGAATCATGCGACCAAACCCAAAAAAGATTATACCTGCCAATCACCATTACTGTACCATGTATCATAATAGAAAGGTTTTATAGAATGAAAATGGATGCAAAGTTCAACAATTGGTTGTGTACTACCAGACTATAAAACGGCCAACCCAGGTCAGTATCAATATCTGTAGGATCAGCCTAAACCCAGCTTTACTAATCTGTAAACAAAAGTATTGGTTTTCACGTCTCAGTATTTATCCATATCTTTATTGCAGCAGATTATAGCTTGTTATTGTGAAGGGTTACGAAATTGCACAACCCTTGGTCTTGACTGGTTATCACCCTGCATAACAGAGGAGCTTCTGCCGCCTTCTAATTGATTACAGATGGCAGTCAGAAGCGACATGTCCCTCACGTCCCTGAGGTCACTGTGCTCCCATTGTGAGCATGCAAAATGTAAGGCCCTGCCCTGCCTATGGGCTGCGACAGGATACAATGTTACCCTATAACCTAAAACAAGAAGCAACTGTCACCAGAGTACAACATATTTTACCATATGTTAAGCCTTCTAAACATAAAGGAGTCATGTGTAATAACAGATACAGAAGTATAAAATAAGGCTTTCCATTTCTCCGTTTTGACAAATATCTGTGTATGAAACCAGTAAACAAAGAAGAGAGCAGTACTAAATGTATAAAAAAACAAAGAGATGCCATGTATAGATATGGCCATCAAAAATCTATTTTATTTAAATTAAAACCGCTGCCCCCCGCACAAAGGGAGAAGCATAAAGTAGGGTTCTAGAATTATTATCCACAGGGTAAGGAATAACTGTCTGATCAGTTGAGTCCTGTGTGCCACGTATAAATGAAGTGGCAGGTTTCTTAGGCAATCCATTCATCTCTATGGGCCTATAAGAAAAGCAGAGAGCCATCAGCGGCAATTCCAAAGAAATGAATAGAGTGGCAACATGCATGAGCAACCTCCCGCTCTATTTGTAGCAGCATACGAGCCCTCCCTGTGGAGGAGGCTAGCTTAGAATTATTACAAAACCCCTTTCAGTATTTACTAAAAAATAGTCATGTGAAGAGAGTCCAAGAGGTCATCAGGAAATATTTTTTAAATAAAGTTTTACGTTATACATTAAGAAAGTTTGGAGAGTTTTTTTCTTTTATTATGTTATCTATATTTAAAAAATAAAATCCTAAAAATCCTGCCACTCTGACTGGTTACTAAACCAAATAATATGTGAAGACAGTTTTCGGAAGGAGATTATTTTGCAGCAGCTGCCTCACTTATCAGCACTCCAATGATCACCATTATCAGGTATAGGTAGATAAACACAGAATCCACCAATAACAATAGGAGATTTCACAAGTTATCTACTCTGCCCCCTTTGTCACATAGAAGTAAATATGGTTAGGCTCAGGCCATTGTGTCTGTGGACCAAGGTCCATCTCCAGCATTCAGGAAGAGACTATTGATTTAGTACCAAGGAACTGCAAGATTGTTATGATTTTTAATTTACATAACATAAAAAATTAAAAAACATCAAAATGGTTTAAAAAATATTGAAACATTGAAGTCTATGGGACAGCGCTGCAGCACTAAGGCTAGGCCATCGATACTAGAAAGTGGAAAACCCCTTCAAGCTTTATGGCACCCCTTTAGCATTTATTATTGTCTTATGAACAGCAGTGCCACTTTATCAAGTATGGCAATGGTATAGTAAATATGTTAACTGAGGATTTAATGGTTAAAAATAAAAATATATATAACCCAAAACATGACTAAACTGTACTACAATAGGAGTTGAATTCTTTGCGAGAGCTTCCAACATTCCCCCACTACCGCCATGAGATTTCCTACTGCATCAGCATGACCCAATATTTGTAAAGAGAAAGACTTCCTCATAAGATACAAAGGTAGCAAACTCAACTGGGCCCTAATAAGTCATTGCATATTGCCATAGCGGTTTACATGGAATATGTTTGCAATGGGGACCAAAACCACTACGTCACTGTCCAAACAGATCGCCTGTTACAAAGTACCCAAAAGTTCAAAGCAGCACACCTGGGGATTCATACACACAACCATATTAGATATTCATGTGATACAAATCCTTAAAGGGGTTTTACCACAAATTCCACGCTGCTGAAACCCTAATGATTAGTAGCCCAAGTACCCCATTTGACTGGAGAGGCAGTGCTCATTGCTCAGCTACTGCTCCATTTACTTCTATGGCATGTATGGAAATTCCATTCACTTCTGTGGACTTCTAGAATGGCAGTGTTTGGACTCCAATGCTAACACATCTATCCTGGGAATAAGGGAAAACCCCTTTAAGGTTAAGGTCCCAAATGTAGTGGGCCGCAGCAAAAAAAAACAAAAAAAAAAAAAAAAACACGCAGCAGCAACACTTTCTGCTTCCATTATACCTATAGGGAAACCCCCGGCGTTTCTGTAGGTATGACTGACAAGCTGCGATTTCGAAAACCACAACATGTCCGCTGCATGTATTTTTCCACAATGTGTGGATGGGATTCGCCATCCACTTTGCAGGGACCCAGGCCCCGGCCTAATAAAGAGCCCAGAGCATTCTATGAACTCAAACAGTAACAAGAAGGTGGCTGCAGTTCTGTATTACAGACAGATAGTCACTCTGTGCTGCTGTGCTTGGCCAATAAGCCCTTACTCATAACTGCATGCATCATCAGTCTGTACAGAAGCACTGCTGGGTTAAGTTATACTCCAAAGGAAAGATTTGGTAAAATGAACTTATTTTCTACTGAGCAACTCCATCTGCTCTACTAGTATGTGTGAGGATGACTCAAATGGTGTTTGCTGCTGGCAGAAGTATGCATTTGCTACCATCTGTCAAGCTGATACTGTTCATTTCCAATGTGTTAATGCCTTCTCTTTTGAGACTCCACAAGAACACTGAACATGGTGTTAACTCCTTCCCATTCACTCCTGTAAAGCCCTGGTACGTTACCAAGGACTGGCTGTGTGTGGAGCGGCAAGAACCATAAGAATGTAATGAATAAATAAGCATGAAAAGCAGTCATTAGCTTCTGGAGAAGATGATTTGTATGGGGGCAGAACAACAAATCTCATGCCATCTGCAGCTATGAGAAAGGAAGAAGGGTATTCTGGATTTCAACAAGCCCAATCACTTATTACTTTAGGTTCATGCGCCCTGAGCCCTCCACAGTTTATGGGGAGAATGGATGAGACTGTATTGTTGCTTACGATCATCCAGCCATAGAGCACTACCTGACCAACAGTGAACACAAGGAAAACTTCTGGGTTGTTACATGGACAATGGTTGGAACATAATGAGATATGAATATGGTCAAATGATGTAAATACCTCCTTGGTATTGTAGGTCTTCTATATCGCAGTGTCTTGGAAGAAAAGTGACCCTAATAACCAATAGCATCCAGAGTTTGGATCTTATTTTGTAAGCTGGTATGAGGAGTAGAATTATCACGATTCTTAATACCCAAGTAATACTTAACCCAAAAAAATAAATGAAGTCCTTCCATTGTGTCTTTACTTCCATTAGTCTAATACCGGGCTGGGGCTGGGCCGTGACTGTCACGTTAGTTGAACAGCATATACTCTGGTGCAGGCACACCGCAGGAACCCACAGTGGTTTTGGACAGGAACTGAAGACAGGACATGGTGGGAACCAAGCAGTGTGCCCAGTACAGTCTCTGTAGAGAGCAGGAGCTGCTGTTAAGATGCAAGGCAGTGCCTCCATCCAGCATAACATTGAAACCCAGTACTGAACCATTTTCTCCTGCAATGTATCAAAACAGCATTGAAAATTTTATGTATTGTTGGGTCAGTTTTGTGTCCAAATTAAAGGGGTTTTCTAGTATATTCTAAGATACTGAGCTCCATTTCCGATTATCAGACCAATGACATTGAAAAGTGTAGAAAAGCGATACGAAGAACAGCAAATATACAATGCGCAGCGCTGTGCTTGGTAAGTAGCTTAAGAGGCCACGGCAATCAATACCATAGTCCCAGAAAATCCTTTTAGGCTAAGGCCCCACTTTGAGGAAACGCAGCAGTTTTTGTTGCAGATTTTGCTGCGTTTTTTTTTAAGCCAAAGTCAGGAGTGGATTTAACAGAAAGGAAACTTCAAAGTAATGTCTTTATATTACCCATTCCTTTTCAAGCACCTTCTGAGTTTGGGTCAAAAAGCCACAGCAAAATCTGCAACAAAAAACAACGTGTTTCCGCAATGTGGGGCCTTAGCCTTAAAGTTGTTATATATATGTATTATATATCAATCAAAATATCACAAGGCTGGGTGATAAATGTATTTCTCCCCAGAAGAACAGGGGAACATTAGTCCCACTGCAGGGGAGTTTGGACAGTCAGAAATTCACTCAGCGCTTCATTAGTTCTATAGACAATGAATAGAGGTGGCATTACCACTGCTTCATTCAAGGTCTTCTTGAACATGAGCTTGGGATCATTTATCAAGTATCTGGTGGACGGCTGATAAAGGTGAAACAAAAAACATGCAACAGTCATATCAAAACCACTGAGGAGAAAAGAATTTTGCCATGATTATTAGAAGTGATATTTGGAATCTACCCCATCACCAACAACTTATTAGAATCAAGTTGCTTCAACAATTGACATCTGTCCAGTTATTCTAACCAATGTTCCTGAGAAAGCAATGCTGTTAGTTTTGGTGCCTGATATGCTATTTAGGCTCTGTACTGTCAGGAGGGCGGTGTCATACAGGACAAGGAGTGTGATTCTGAGCTCTGACACTGGTTGCCTCTGACTTACGTCCTCTGCCTGACACTGCCCTTCTGACAGTAGAGAGCTTAAATAGCCCATCTGGCATCAAAACTAACTGTGCTACTTTCTCAGGAACGGTGGGGGCTAGAGAGAAAACTAACTGCGCTGGAATCAGTGAAGAAGTGACTTAACAGATGCTAAGAGCTTGAATTGGTTGGTGGAGGTAGTGAAAAGTCCTCTAAGTATTACATGGAATATTTGCCATGTCTGGTATGACAGTCAATTTGTCTAGCAGCCCTTCTCTGACTATTTTGCATTTTAAAGGGGTTACCTATTTTTTCAAAAGTAATGTCCTATCTAAGGCATTACATTAATTTTAGTTTGGCAAGGGTCTAAATGTTGAAAACACTGCAGATGTCCCCCATGACCATGCGTGCTGCAATTCTCACTCACTGTACTTTTAATAGCAGTGCTTATAAATACTGCAGCTTGTGTTCCATAGACTTGAATGGGACACGGCTGCAGTACCCACAAATGCAGTTATTACAAGTATGGAAAGCAGTGCGGCAGCTAGCTCCATCTCAGGAAAACAGCTGAGCTGCAAGCTCCTGGTCAGACAGACCCCAGCCAATCTAAAATTGATTTTTTATTTTTTTTTATCTTATGGGTAGGATATAATTTTTGAAAAAGTAGATAGCCTCCTTAAAGTAAAATATCAAAAAGAGGAGGGTTGCTAAACAAAGTGACTGTCATACCAGACATAACCAAATATTAGATTTACGTTGCAATACTTAGGCTACATGTACACAACCATGTACAGTCTACGGGTCAGTAAGAATGGCACGGTTGACACACTGATTGGTGTCCATGTGTTACCCATGGTTTCTACTGACCCATACATTGAAAATCAATATACAGACCTGGTCCATATTTTGTGGCTCTTCAATTAGGCCCGGACACACAGCGCAAAAACTGTGACTGACTAATGGTCTGTTAAAATGTATGGATCTGCAGTTGCGGATAAAAAGTATGGTCGTGTGCATGAGGCTTTAATGTCACATGCACTTAAATTTTACATTAACTTCACCATGGGCTTAAGTAACTCAGTTTACATACAAGAATATATTTGATACTAAAACAGCTAGCACAGCATGCAGGGATACTGTTTATGTCCTTCTGAAAATAACAGGCAAGCAGAACCTGAGGAGGAGAGCTCTATCATTCACTCCTATATGCCTGTATTTAAAGGGAACCTGTAAGCTGGTTTGGGACCTATAAACCAGCAGCACAATGTTATGCAAGTGTGGTTTACGTTCCCAAATCAGTACAACTCACTGCTGTTCAACATCGGATTCCACACGAAACAAAGTTTAAACTGTCCATGTCCTCTCCATGCACACTGTGTACAGTGAGGCAGAAGTCAGTACACCTCACTTCACTGTGCACCATACCCTATCTGTTGTGGAAGTCTGGCAGATTTACGTCCCAGTTTTAATGCAATGCAGTGAGAACAATCTATAGCTAAAAATGTAACAGGCAAATGACTCGACTGGTTCTACATAGTGGTATTTTTGCAATGTATGAAATAAAGAAAATTTTAGTTAGTCAATACAGCTTCAGTTACATAAAACAGCACTTCAGGTTACATTCATTCATGGAACATCATCTAAAGGGGTTGTCCGAGTTATAACTAGGGCTGTGCAATTAATTGGATTAATTTGCCATGTCAAAGAATCACGAAATCAATGTTAGCCTAAAGTCTGCTAGATCCATGTAGGCTTCCCCCTCCGGCTGCAAACTATGATCAACAGTTTCTTCACTACAGTTATTAGTTGGGTGGTAGGAAGAGGAAGTCTGCATCAAATATATGACTCTTCCCCAGATGCCAGCTCACTGAATTTTTTTTTAGCCTCTTAGCAAAAACATTAGCATTGAGACTCACCCACAAGCTTGAATAAAATTGAGATTTTAACTTAAGTCAAAAATTGCCCATCCCCAGTTATAACAAAATGTGACCAAATATAGGAAATGAGCTAACAAAACTACACTTACCCACCTGACTGCCACGGCTCCCAGTGCCAAGCTTCAGCCCTTCCCAATCACTGGTCTTGGTAATATACAGCATGAGAGCTCTAAGGCTAGTCATTGGCTACAGGACACATATATTCAGACACATCACCCCTGAAGACATAAAACCTAGGCAGAAAGGATCGGAGCATGGCACTGGAAGTGGTGCGGATTTGGGAAAGAAGGGGGAGGGTGAAGGCAGACAGGCAAGTATAGCTTTAGTTTATTCACTGCATTAGCCACATTTTTTTAGAAATATTTTATAGTTTGTAAAAAAACTAAATCCTGCTAATACTGTGCACAATCTAGCTAAAACACAAGCACTCCCAATTCAGCCCACAGCACAAACTCCCCAAAAAGTAACCAAAAACATGCAAGCAAAATGACAACTAACAGAAAAGCAAGTACAAAGAGCATGGCGTACAGCTATAAGACAACTTATGAGTCATCGAAAATAATCAGTTTCCTCAACTGTTTATGCTGCAAGAAATGCCTCCAGAGTTAGACAAGAGGGTAGTGACTTGAATGCAGCCAAGTTCTCTCTCTCTCTCCTACAAAAGGATTCCATCTCACAGCCATCAACAGCCTGAGCATTTCTAAAAATCACAGAAAAATAAAAACAAAGATAAAACTAATAGGAAACATGATCACATAAAATTACAATTAAGTGACTCAACGGCAAAGTTGGTAATTAGTATGAGTAAACTATGTTGGGCCAGAAAACCCCTTTAGGCTAAGGCTACAGCAAAATAGTGCAGTGGCAATGCATTGCGTTTTTCCCGCAATGCTTTTCACAGAAAGTCTGCAGAGGTTTCCTCTACGGACTTTCTGCTTTCATTATACCTATAGGGAAAACGCAGGAGTTTCCGTAGATATAATTGACAAGCTGCGATTTTGAAAACCACAAATACTGCACGTATTTTTATGCATTGTGTAGATGGGATTCACTGGATTCCCATTCACTATAAAGGGACTATAAAACGCCACGTTGGGCCCCGGCCTTAAAGATTGATGGCTTATCCTCAGGGTAGGTCATCAATATTAACCTTCCTCTAGTGTTAGCTTTCTGTTACACTTTCTTATGTTAACGGGTCGGTTTTGACCCGTGTCTTAAATCACCCCTAGGATACCCTAAAAACAGTTATTTATGATCCAATTTGTTTCTTACCTCTTAGTTACCTTGTTAGGGTTTCTCATCCATGGAAGGATTGATTTTAATATTTTTGTTGTGGCCCCCTGGTCCTTTCATTTGAGAGCGTACCCTTCATTTTCAATATAAAAATATTGTCAAATGAACCTCAAGAGAATAATATAAACTTAAAAAAGTTTGTTATATTACCTGACTATTACTGAAGGGTTTTAGAACACATTTCTTAAATGTAAAAAAAATATACATATATATATATTTTATATTATTAACTCTAGTAACATCTATGGTGTTACGGGTCAATTTTGACCCATATCTAACTGCTTTATGAAAAAGGCAAAAAACAGATTTTTTTTTTTTATAGAACTTTAATACAAATAAAAGATGAAAATTATATTAACATTAATAGCAATAATAATAAAAAGTAGCTTTTCTAGGTCAAACAAACAAACAACAATCAATCAAGCAAATCAAAACAGAAATCAAGTACTAGTTTTTAGATGCATTAGTATTTAGATGCATGTGTGGCAAAAAGTGACACTTTTTGTGTGTTCTTTGCAGAGGTATTTTTTGCAGGCGAAGCACGATGTGTTTGTCTTTCTGTCCTTATTGCTAGGGCAGACCTGACACCTCTTTCTTTTAGAATCAGGTGGTCTGGGGTTGTGGCTGTTGTGGTTGATGTTGAGGCAGGGCTGGTTGAGGAGGATGCTGGTGATGATGCTCTTTGTGTTGCTGTGGGTGTGGGCGAAGCACTTGTTGAGCTCTGGAGTTGTCGGACCAAGGCTGCAGCGGCTGGGTCTCGGGGCACCCGTTCCCTTTGGTCAATGTGCGCCTTGACAAGGGATCTTCCTAGTTCCTCAAGAAACATTCTCCGCTTTTTTTTTTTCTTTGAATTCCATCCTTGGTGAATGTGGGTCCACAACACAAATGCATTGTATGCTGACACATCAAGGATGTTGGAAAATACAACCATTGGCCATCTCCTAGTCATTCGCTGGCAAGTGTAGGTGGCAGTCAGCTTGTCCAGGTTGTCCACTCCTCCTTTGATTTTGTTATAGTCCAGGATGATTCTGGGCTTTTTGTCACTTCCTGATGACACAGCTGCATCTTTGTGAAGTGTGGACATCAGTACCACATTCCGTCGTTTTTTTGGGGCAGTATGAAACAGCAGTGGTGGTGTCTGTAAAAACAAACTTTGAGGAAAGTGGAGCCCTGTCCTTCATCTGCAACAATTCAGCGGGCAGCTCAGGTTTGTTTTTTTTTCACTGTACCCACCATGGTGATTTTCCTCCTGAGAAGTTCTTGTCCAAGGTCATAGCTGGTAAAAAAATTGTCACAAGTAATGTTGTGACCCTGCAGTCCAGTAGTCATATCGAGGACTACACGTTTTCCTTGGTTTTTTTCAGGGATGCCGCTTGCAGACTTGCCTGTGTAAATCTGCAGATTCCATGCATAGCTAGTTTTTGCATCACAGGCTGCCCAGATTTTTATGCCGTATTTGCCTGGCTTACTTGGCATGTATTGCCGGAAGGGGCATTTTCCGCGGAAAGGGAGAAAACGTTCGTCTACTGTCACCTCTGGCCCTGGGTTGAACATCAGTGGAAGGAGCTGCACCCATTTCTCCCAAACATCCCTGATGGGAGCAAGTTTGTCAGATTTTGTTCTGGTGTCTCTGTTGTCAGATCTGAGGACTCTTGATATCATTTGAAACTTTTGAAGTGACATTGTTGCCCGGAAAATATTCCTGCCTGTCGATGCGTCCCAGAGACTATCAGTGGCCTCATTGCAGGATTTGTACACTCCAGCAAGGAGAAGAACACCAATGTAGGCATCCAGGTCATCATCATGAAGGTCATTCCACATGTTGCCGTGGACTTTTTTTTCCTTCAAGGTTTGTCATAGCAATAATGACTTTTTTTTATTGACAATGGCATAAACAGATCAAAACATGTCTTGATGTCAATTACTCTTGTCACAGCAAACCTTGTGATCCCAGGGGTCATTTTTATGACATTTGCAGCATCTGCCCTGCCATGTACATCTGGAGGTACTGAGCTCCAAATGATCTTGCCACTTTTGGATTTGAATCTTTCAGTGGGAGCAGCTTCAGCACCGGTGACCTCCTCATCAGACTGATCAGAACTGTCTGTGTCTTCCGGTTGATACTCCACATCATCTTCCTCCTCAGAAACCTGTTCATCTGTATCAGTTTGCTGCTGTGTTCTCTGATTCATTATCATCCAAGATATAATCCAGAATTTGGCTTGCATCTAATCTTCTCCTCATTGTTGCATGGTGTAAACTGAAGATGTATACTCTGCAAAGTACCAACTGTAAGCTGATTTGGCCATACATGCCTGGACATGTCCCTAACTCAAGTTGTTGGAGGTAGAGCTGGTTGTGGGCTGTTGGTTTATATTGTGTTTATGAGTTCAGTTTTGGGACTTCTTATTGTTTTTTTACTCTTATATTAGACCTGGGTCGAAATTGACCCCAACAACACAAATGTTATAATTTTAATAAGAGCATTTTACAATTTAGTAAAATAGTTTTATTTTATTGTATTTTGTTTAAAAATAAGTTCCTGAAAAAGTCAAAAAGTCTTGATGCAATAAACAAATGTATGTAGAATTTATATGCATTTAAAACCTAAAACGGGTCGGTCACGACCCTAACACTAGAGGAAGGTTAAATCTGCAGGATATCTCCAAAGGGGTCACTGGTACAGAGGTACTGCTCACTTGCCATACAAACTTTAGCAGTGAGAGTAGACACTGCAGCAGTGCCCCACAGACTTCAATACGACACCCATGACCTCCGCAGATCTAATATTAATGACCTATCCTAAGGATAGGCCATCAATATTAGAAAGCGGACAACCACTTTAAGTGTTAGAATGGAGAGACAAAACATTTTTTGTTGCAGGAAAGTTTTTTGTTGTTTTTTTAGCTAAATCCAGTAGGATTAAGCAGGAAGGAGAAGTAAACTCCTTCATTTACATATATATCATTCCTTCTGAAGGCATTACTGGCTTTGTATCCTCCCCAATTCCGTCCCCCACCCCACCCCCCCAAAAAAAAAATGCAACAAACTTTTTTTTTTAAAATCAGACAATGAATCTGTATTACATCAGCTTGACAGGCTTACCACAGTCATTTTCCGAGTCACTTTTCAAAAAGGTGTAAGAATCAAAAATGTCAAAATTTTAAGCAACTACACCTCCACTGGTACACATAAAGCAATGCTGATACACAGCCTGATTGTAGGAACACTCCATTGACATAGGGACTAGTTGCCAATTCATTTCCATTAACAAAGGGACAGTAGAATGTACAGATATAAAGAGTTATTTCCATATAAAATCTTAAATAATTAGGAAGTATTAACTAAATAAATATGACAGGAGTGGTGACAGGTCTTCTTAAATATAAGTTTTATTTCTATTTTTTTTATTTCTATTTTATTTCTATTTTTATCTCCTGAGAAGTTAATGCAGATGTTTTTGTGCCTTCCTCCTCCAGTCTGAAGTGAGCATAAATGCTGAAAGATAAAAACTTTTCAGCAGTTGGAATAGATACCACTTAAGGCCGAGGCCGCACATTGCAGAAGAGCAGTTTTTATTGCAGATTATCCTGTGTTTTTTTGAGCCAAAGCCGAGAGCGACTTCAAACAGAAAAAGGACAAATATAGGGAGCACTTACACTGCTCCCTTCTGCTAAGGGGGGTTCACACTTGCGCCGGAGTTCGTCCGCCGCGAATCCGACTGAAAGTCTCGGAAAACTGTATAGAGACTGGATACGTAAAGGTTTGCGACGCATTGCTTTAAAATCCCATTCACTTGAATGCGTTTTTAAAGCAATGCGCTGGTGTGCACTTACACCCTCTGCGCCACGAATAAAGTTTTTTTTCGTTGCATGTCCAACTTTGTTTCCAGCGAAAAAAAAAACTGGATTCGTGGCGCAGAGGGTGTAAGCACACACCAGCGCATTGCTTTAAAAACCCATTCAAGTGAATGGGATTTTAAAGCAATGCGTCGCAAACCTTTCCCTATCCAGTCCCTATACAGTTTTCCGAGATTTTCAGTAGGAGTCGCAGCGGATGGACTCTGGCGCAAATGTGAACCCACCCTAAATTTACGTTGAGCTTTAGCTAAAAAAAAAAAAAAAAAACTGCAACAAAAGTTTTTCCATAACATGGGGCCTTAACCTAAAGGGTTTTTTGCAGGCTAAATAATTGATGACCTATCATTAGGATATAGCTCTTCAATAAAAAAAAATTTATCAGGGGCCCACCAAAGGCCCTGACTGAAAAGCTGTTTGACGGCTATTCACCAGAGCAATGTAGCCTCTCTGCTGCTCACCAAGCACAGTGCTGTTCTTGGTATTGCAGCTCAGCCCATTCACTTCAAGAAATCAGGCGATACCTTTTAGAGGCTAACTGAGTATATTTATAAGTAAGCTTTCAGGAGTACTCACTCCCTTCATCAGACATGGTGTGATACAAGAACTGAAAATTAACAGATTTTTATACACATGGTTCAAATCACACTATGTATGACCTGTGAGGGACACAAATCACCTCCTGATAGCAAACAGGTAACAGCAAGAATTACTGATCCCTCCGTCACGCACCACAAGTTTCCAGACTGTTTTTTTGACCTGTTGTAAATAACTTCTCTACTTAGATTGCAATTTTTTTTAAGGACTCTAAAATGCTTTGAAAACCATGTGTATAAAAATCTGTTAATTTTCAGTTCTTTTATCACACCATGTCTGATGAAGGGAGCGAGTACTCCTGAAAGCTTACTTATAAATATACTCAGTTAGCCTCTAAAAGGTATCGCCTGATATCTTCACTCTTCCACTACTTTCAATGGCTAACACGGTACAACATTATACTACCATTCACTTCAAATCACTCTTCAAACAGCTGATCTGCAGGGGGGCTACCAGGTGTCAGAACCCCACAAATCTAACTGATGACCTTATCCTAGCAACACGTCATCAAATGAAAATTAATGGAAAACTATTTTTAAATTTTATTCTCCATTTATTGAAAGGCAGACATACAAAGCCTGCTTGATGAGAGGTGGAGGAACCCTGACCTGATCAGCTGTATGATGCTGTGGGCAGCCTCAGTACTATACAGCGTACAAAGCCAGTTGGAGATAACCCTATACATTGGAAAATGGATTTCTGTCAGATGTGCTAGCTGATTCACATGTAGTTTTGACCCAGTATATTTCAATGAGGCCAACATATGGATTCTGCATGGAAAGGCCACAAGATCCCTGGTGCTGCAGGCGATTAGGTTATGAAATTTCCCACTAACTTGCATGCAGTCTTGTGGTCCCAAATTTGCATTCTGATAAACTATCAGTTTAGAAAGCAATATAACTACTTGTGATACGAAAGGCAGAATTCAATTGAAACACTTGGGCTGTAATATTATATCTATAAATGTGATCTCTACAGAACACCATTCTAAAAAGTGTGTTATTTATTCAAAAGTAAAACAAACTCCTATTTATGTAGCCATGGTAATGTGTATGCACCATAAATTGTACACAATGCAAACCAAGATGCTATGTTTTCAGATACCTGATCCCATACAATGAAACAAAACAAGTGTAACAATAGACACGTGGCAAAGACTGCTACAAAGAGGCATCCAAGTAATGACTGCACTAAAGACTTCAGCGGAAGACCTTATACAAAATAAGAGACATTGTTCACATCTGCACCGGGCAGTACATTCTTCTGATCCATTAGAGGACCAGAAGAGAAAAATTCACTCCAAAAATAGACACAGAGCCCCAGGGACCCATTGACTATAAGGGACCCCCCAAACACAGGAAGAGCACACAAACCCCTTGCAGATGTTGTCTTTGGTCGGATTCGAACATAGGACATCAGTGCAACAAGGTTGCAGTGCTAACCACTGAGCCATCGTACTGCCCCCTTCCATTTCCACTGTTAGACTAAGTTCACACTGTGGGAAATGAAGAGGAATTTGAGGGGGACACCTGCCTCATTTTCTGCCCTGAGGCTCCATGCTTTGGCACGGCTGATTAGGTCCAGGAGAATGGCCACTGAATCATCCACGGGATCTGTGGTAAGACCAAGCAGGACACGTTCTACATCCTGCGCTAACCTCTGACTTCCATTGAATACAATGGGAGGCAGAATCAAAGCGGAATCTGACACTGAATTTGGGGCAGCATCTGTTTCAAAGTCAGTGGCAGATTCCATGATGTGAACAGGCCCTTAGTCTCTACTTCCTGGTTAGCCTCTACACAATTGTTTTACACACCATTCTGAGTCTTTTCTTAAAAAAAAAAAAAAAAAAAAAAAAAAAAAAAAAAAGCATGAGGCCATATGTTGCAAAAAAAAGTTGTTTTTAGTTACAGATTCTGCTGCTTTTTTGAGCAAAAAAAAAAAATATATATATGGATCTAGTTTTTCCTTTTCACAATCTCCACCAATTCAAGTTCTTCGTATCTTAATAGGCGCAGCTTCGATGGTTCCAGCACAGTTGAAGTTTTTTCTCTAGCCCCCACCATTCCCGAGCAACAAGTGCAGTTAGTTTTGGTGCCTGATGTGCTATTCAGGTTCTATAAAGTCAGGTGGGCAGTGTCAGGCAGGGAACAGGATTCAGAGCTCCAATCAAAGGCTGGCAATGTCAGAGCTCAGAATCACCCCTCTTGCCTTCTTCTGCCTGACACTGACCTCCTGAAAGTACAGAGCCTACATAGCATATCAGGCACCACAACTAACAGCATTGATTGCTTAAGAAGGGTGGGGGCCAGAAAAAAAAAAATTCCAAACTACGCCAGAATCAATGGAGCGGTATAAAGAGTTTGACTTCTTGGAGGTTGTGAAAGGTCTTCTTTAAAGCCATTTATTATTAAAAAAAAAATCCATACTAACAGATTTAAAAAAAAACAAAAAAAAAAACACAACACACATGAAAAATATGACATTCAGTGGATTTTAAAATCAACGCACACACTTGTTCACACCAATTATTTTGCATCCTTGTCATCCTGTTTCACACCACCACTGGATAAAGGATATTACTAATTGTATGATATACAAGCAGGATTGCTGACATGTGAACCACCAAAACCAAATTCAGGGACATGGTGTGGAATATAAATAGGGGGTGTCATATTTGAAAAAGGGGAGTGTCTTAAAAATTTTTCATTAATATAATCAAAGTAAAATGTTCAATAATTTGTGGTTATGATTTAGGTCGTAACTGCCCAGCTTTAGTGTACTAAGCCTAAAGGAGTTGCCCAGTCTCATACTGATGCCATATCCTTAAAATAGCTCACCAATATGGGATTAATTGGGGCCCCACACCCAGGACCCCAACAGATCAGCTGGTTGAAGAGTTTGCTGTATTCACATGAACGCTGCAGCATCTACACTGAATGCCAAGTACAGCACTGTACATACTGTAGCACCTGTGCTTAGTATTCACTAGAAAGGGACTGAGCGGCTGCTGTACCAAGTGACCAATGAACATGGTATCATCGCACAAGGAAGAGGCCTCATCGCAGCTGATTGGTGGGTTTGACACCCAGGACCTCTACCAATCACATATTGATGATCTATCCTAAGGATAGAACATGAATAAGTAAGTCCCGGAAAACCCCTTTTTTATCAATCAATGACCGCTTTATTATAAACAAGTGCTTAATACTCGATTACTACAAACCAGTAATCTTTCACATCAGGGCAACTTTCTTTTACTGAAACTTACAACGGTTTAATCCCAGGAACAATTTGCATAAGAGCCTGTAATTCTATATGATGCACAGAACTGCCAGCAACAGGTAACAAACTTCTATTTTAGGCAAAGTGACCTTGCATGACCTCAAAATTCCAATACAGTACATACATGCCTCAGGAGAAATACTTTGTCTGAAAGGCTCTTGTGCATTGGCTTAGAAAGCTTGCTAGAAAAAAATTAAAAAGGTGAAAGCATGGAAAACAAGAAAAAGGCTTTCTAAAAGCCTTATCTGTATTAACAAAAGTGTATACAGTAATCAATATATTTATTATTCACTAGCATATATACTACTGTAATGTATCCACCTAAAGCTGGATTCACACCACCGCAGAGAAAAGTCCTGCAAGGAGGACTTTCCGCTCCGCAGGTTTCACTATAAAATCGACAGAAACAAGACGGACCCCATTATAGTCCATAGGGTTCCTGTGTAAGCCGCCTTTTAGGCAGACATGGTTTCTGTCTTTCAGGTACCCATGCGGATCCGAAGAATAGAAACCTGAAAGCTAGTGTGAACCGAGGGTACAAAGGACTAAATATTTCATATTGCCTTATTGAAGACTTCAGGGATCAAGACCACAATTTAGACGAGCTTGTAAGATTAGTATGAATAAAAAGGTATCTTGCGTAAATGAAAACTGACATATATTCCAGTTCTATGCTACATCATATCTCCATAACACCTATGCCAACCTCTATATTACATTAACAAACAGGATCTAAAATTAAAGACGTTTTCAGATCAGTGGTGGTCTGGCTCCCCTGCCAGTCAGCTGAATGAAAGGGATGGTTGTAAGAGAACATTGTGTGGTGTCCATGAATGATACTGGAGTTCTTTTTTTATTTAAGGCAAGGAGATATGGTGCATGCATTACACAATGAGGGGAGGGGGAACTTCTTAAGACTGGAGATCTATATGCCAATCTTAAGTCCAGTCCCTGGCTGGTGCGAGATGTACCTGATTTATTAAGAGGCTCCAGCCTCTTTATTCAGTTGCACTCCCATGCGCCAGAAATTAAATCTATACCACGCAGAAACTGACAGATTTCAAGTATGACTCATGCTATCTTTCTGGCACGCACTATAGTATATCTCATATATATATATATATATATATATGTCAGGTAGAGACATCCGACACAGTCCACCGTGACCGCCACCTACTTTTTTTAAAGTCATGCACCAGAAAACTGACATGACTACTTTAGTAAACTCCCCCTACTGTAACAAGCTGTGTCTAGTATGGAGCGCCACAGCACCTATATCAGCTTATTATGAGGCTGCCGGAAAAAAAGACCCCTCCAATCTGATATTGATGAACGGTTCTATGGATAGCTCATCAAAATGAAAGCCTCAGAAAAAAAAAAAAAACACTTATCAAGTGTTTTAAGCACTTTCACAACTTGAGTGGCTTTACAGGAAAGCGGCGTTGTTTAGTGTAATGCAGGCATTGCTTAAGTTATGAGACCATGCACCAAAATTTTGGAACATTCCTCTGGCGTAAACTAAGCCAGCTAATAGGAGTTGTAAAGTTAGACTAGTCAGTCTAATAATGTGACAGATCTATCAATCAGCAGCAGACATGATGACAAATCTGTCTAGACTGTCTAGGCTAACTTTGCACTGAAACTATTAAACAGCATTACTAAATATGCCCCACATATCCACCTGACAAAGACCATCAGAAAAAGAACCTTTGGGCACTTGTTGGGGTGGTATACATTAGCATACTTTCTTCTACTGTATATTAACTGCAGCAGATTGAACTTGCCTTTTTTGAGCCACCACAAAAAGTGGATCACACCGTGTACCATTAACAGCTGAAGGCAATGGACAATGGATAACTATACCGTGGCAAACAACAGAGCTATACATCGAGGAATCCTGCCAATGTATGCTTCCAATGAAAGGCTTGGACTATTCACTCAGAGACCAAAGGAATGCCCCTTCAGTCTCCCCCTAAGGTGGCATACAACTGAATACCTTTTTATACTTTTCAATTTACCATGCTTTTCTACACAGAGACATCCCACAAAAAACATATACTGCATGCTGCAGTATATTTATTTCTACAACTGGAGCCAAAAAACAACTTCTGCCACTGTCTGCCTACACAGTATAAACTGCTTTCCACCAGAGGTATACGGCAAACAGCTTGATGTAAACATGTGAGGAAAGGCTCACATCAGATGTGAACAAAGCCTAAAATGTAAATCAACTTCAAAGGCAACTGAAAAAATGAAGTTTGTATGTAACAAAGTAGAAAGTTTACCTTTTTTCAGTTTATCACCAAAGGACAAACATGGGACTATACTATCCTATCCACCTGCACCCTTTTCCACTTTGGTTAACACATCCTTTATGGCATGGTAGATGCTAGAATGGAGGGGTTAAAAGAAGGTGCTCCCTGGTCTGGCATGGATTCAGCAGGTGGCGCTGTAGGCACCAAACCAGATGGGTTAGGGTTGCATCTAGGAGAGCCATAGTTAAGTTACTTCCTGGACCACAATGTAAATGACAATGCTGAGGCAGAGTGTGTGTTAGCTATGATAGCCTGGCAGGCAGCGCCCACCAGACCACACAGCTAACACACCCGGAGCCAAGGTAGCTTAACCAACTGGATCCACACCACTCCATTCTAACATCCACCTTCACAGGACTTTAGTAAGCAGAAATCATGTTTTATAGTGCAGTCCAAGCAGTTAATTTTGTTTTATCCCAACCATTTCCCCTTGGTATATAAATTGAACAAACAGTAATGTAAGTCTACGTTCACGGTCAGTTTCTGTTCAGAGTCTCCGTCAGAAATAACCAGACAAAAAAGTTCTGGCAGCCCAACTTTTCGTCTGGGAATTTCAGTGTAAGAAGAAAAAGAAAAAAAAAAAAAAAAAAAAAAAAAAAAAAAAACACACACACACACACACACAACATATGAGGGACCCAATTATAGTCAATGGGGTCCCTCAGGATCCATTCATGTCCAACATTTCCAGGATCCATTGCTGTCCATTTTTCCATTCTTCTGGGCCTGCAAGAGACTAGAAGAAAGGAGGATAGCACAGCACAGATGTGACTGTAGAGTAAGTAATTCAAGTCACTGACCATATTTTATATTGCACAAGTGTAATACAACAGTGCTTTACTTAATCATCACAAACTACTGAAAGACTACTTACACCCAAAGTGTGCCAGGTCAGGAAGACAGCAGCTTAAAGAAAAATTATACAAAGAAACACTGGTTATGTAACTATAACCCTTCACTAGTCAAGTTACAAGCCGTTTGAAGAGAATGATCAATTGGAAAATGTAAGCAATAAAACCTACACAACAGATGACCTGAGACATGAGAAGTTGTTCTAATGGAAGTCTCCTAATGACAAAAGCTTGAGACATATATAGATGGCCTTTCTGCAAACCTCAGCTCTATTTCAGTCACATGCAGTCCATGTCGCAAGATCCTAATACGCAACCTGATACAAACTAACCCAAATGTTCTGTAACAAAGGATGCTCTGACAAAAGTAGTAATAATGCACTGGCAAGCATTGAGCTCAGTGCCAAAGCACTTGTGTGAGCAATTAACAAGGTGGCAGCACTGTCTATACAGGCTAGCAATATCAAGACATAAGAGGATGGACACAAGTCAAGAAATCACACAGCTAATCCAAGCATTATTAATACATACAGTATATCCTCTCCTATCATGTAAAAGTATAAAGAACACAACTCCAGCAGGTCTATCACCCCACAAAGCAGACCCCAGTACAGTACAATAACTATACACTAACCAGCCAGAACAATAAAAAACACCTTCCTAATATTGGGTAAGTCACCTCTGTGCATCCAGATCTCAGCATCTCACAGCATCAACTCCACAAGAATATTAAAGGTGTCCCGTGGTATCTGGCACAAAAACCACAGCAGATTATTAAGTCATGTAAACTGAAAGGTGGGGACTTGTTTATCACGCACATCCCACAGATGCTTGATCAGACACAGAACTGGGGAATTTGGAGACCAAGTCAACACCATGAACATCATCATATTCCACAAACCATTTTCCAATAAATTTTGTAGTATGGCGGAAAGTAATGCAAGAGAAGCTACCACCATTAGGGAATACTGGCAAGTATACACTTGCCTTCACTCCCTGTGTGGGTATTTAAGGTCAAATATAGCTGGCCAGTTATATTTCCTATGACCATTTTTGGTAGTTACTGTACTAACCACACAAGTCCTGCCATTTTACAGATCCTTTGACACAGTCATCACAATCTGCCATTGGCAAACTAGCAGGGATCCGCATTGGTGCAAGTTGAACCCCATTGATTTCAGCAAGACCAGCCAAACATCTAAACGTCTATGGAGTTTTCCCAACTATTCCCACACAGCAGATAGCAGGAGAAAGAAGTGTCAAGCATGTTGGATTTCAACACACCTGACCCTTTTGTTTTCAATGGAAAGAAGATGCCACCAAAGGACTCTGGCAGAGGATCATCGCCTTCGAGGCATAGAGAACCTCAAGCACATAGTCAAGTTGAACATGTGTGTACATTGGGGGGCAGAAGGAACAGCTGTCTGTCAAACAATCTTTCATCTCACAGCTATTAAAAGGGTTTTCAGATAAAAGTCTAAAATTAAAAAAAAAAAACACTGACCTATTCTTTGAATAAGCGATTAGAGATGGAGGGGGTAAAACACCCGGCACCCACACTGATAAGTTGTTCTCCGCACAGTGCTTGGTGCCAGAAGCATACTGTTCGTACATTGGGCAGTGACCTGGCTGTGCTATTAAAGCCCAGCTCTCATGCAAATGAATGGGAGCTAAACTGCAATAGCACAGAACACTTTGCTCAGAACAGTGGATCGGTGCAGAGACCTCAAATTAATGGCCAATCCTAAGAATAGCTCATTAATTTTGGGTCTTGGACAACTCCTTTATCACCATCTTTATGCTTGTCCTCTTTTCCAACTTCCACTACACCAATTTCAAGGACTGACTGCCCGCTTCCTGTTTAATAAATTCCACCCCTTGACAGGTGCCACTGTGACAAGATAATGTTATTTACTTCAACCGGTTTTAATATTATGGCTGATCGGTATATATGAATCACCTCTGTTTAGCATTACTAAGCCACAAATGCACAGATGTGAGACATCCATCAAGTCGAATAATATTGTGCCAATACAGAAGTACAATATATGCAGAATTTCTTTATACTTCTGTTTGATGCAACATTATTCTAAGGCCATGCAGCAGATTATTAGATATTATAGGCTGATCACTGAGCCATTACTACTGCACAAAAAAGAAATTGGAAAAAAAAAAAAAAGAAGAAAACATTAAAACACTGAATGAAGAACTCCTGTTCTTTACCTTAATATAGATCAAAATAAAATAGACTGCATAATCTCTAAGTAAATGGTATTCCAGCAGCCTCACAGAATGAACTACTCGACTGTTGCTAGCACATATATTTTAGACAGTATGCTGAATGTACATGTAACAAGTTTGATATTGGTTTCAAATATTGTCAAAAACGTTCATTTCACAAGGAGATTAAGAATTCCAAATGTCCCGCTTAACTAGCCATGCACGGGCCAGTTATTGCCCCAGGAAACCTGTTACATGGAGAGAGCCAGAAATAATATGATTTTAGTACGAAACCAGGATTATGCATAGAAGTTAATGTTCAGAGATTTCTCACTTCCCTCGGGAAATCTGAATTCAGCTTTCAGATCTGTATATTATAAAACAAGGTTGGCACCTCCTGACTTGGCACTGCCCTCAATTTCCACTTTTGGAAAAGATTCCTTACAATCCCACACTCAAACTCTGAATAGTGAAATTTGAGAATCAGTCAACTGGCACCTACAAAGTCATAAATGAATGATGAGAGGTGTACACCTGTCGTCATGGCAGCCAGGAAAAGCCCTATATTTCTAACATGGTGTCAGGTAAACGTCTGGTGCCCAAAAAACTCTCAACCTACCTGCCTTACACGAAGCAGAAATATATATTATAAAATGAATCTACATGAAAGAGATACTATAAAGAATGCAAGGTTTTTCAGGTGAACGATATGATTCCGGGTTAACCATTTCTATAACAGACCAAAAAAAAAAAAAAACTTTTATAATCCAAATGCATAACAGTAGTAACCAGAGACTGTCTAGAAATGGAGAGATAGGCAAGCAACAACCAGCAGAGCTACTGCATATAGCGCTGCTTATCAATAGCACTCTGGAGTGTAAATACAGCATAAAGTACACTAAGAAGTTATGGAAGATACTCTGCCATATTAACTGCATTACAATTATAGGAGAAGTGGTGCTGAACCTGCAGTAGTAACACCACAAGCTGCTCATTACCAAAAATGCCAAATGTGAAAAAGCAAGAGCCTAGAGGACTCCTAATCTAAATCACACTAGAAATAGTCAAGGACTGCGAGGAGTGGAAGATCAAAGGCTACAGATCAAAGCTCAACACAACCACTGACACCTGAAGAAGTCAGTATACTGATCAGGAAAAATAGGCACTAACCGTTTTATGAACACAACCGGATTTATAACATATCACTTTGTAGAGCCCTAGTGCTGTCAATAAACTTCTCATGACTATGAAACATGAGCAGCAAGTGTAGCCGGGAGGCTCTTCATCCAGACCAACATAGCCTCCGACAAGGACAGAAAGCCTAAAAACACAGAGTGGCTGAAATGAACATATCAGTCATCCAGAACTACAACCTGCATCAATTTCTCTAAGTAAGAAGCATTTCACAACTCCTGTCCCAATGAATATTAACACAGCCACGCTTAGTACATTCCTCCATAGCCTGAGCTCACATTTTACTACATCTCTGACTTAGACAGGTGCTCCAAGTACAAGTAAAAATAAGGATAATGGAAGGAACACAATGATTTGCAACCAACAAGTCACACAATGTGACAGAACTGACAGGATAATGTAAAAATAAAAAAGCCGGATTCAGCCATAACAGGTTTCAAAAAAAAAAAAAAAAAAAAAAAAAAGAGGAATGACTAAAAGGCAAAGTGTCATTAACCGAGAGGTGGTTACGCTGCAGATTATGGCAGTGTCCCCAGCATACAGCATAGGAAGGCTCACCACCATCTGAAATAGTAAGCAGCCAGGAGACTAATCCCAGCTACTTAATCCGACAGCACACGCAAAAACGGCCACAAGTACAATTCATGGAGCAGCAGTAGCAGCACAGGGCTCCAGCTGACAGCAGCACCAGGATACACACACAAACAAGCACTATGTTATACAGCAACAGCTCCCCACCAGTCACCACAAACCTGGGGTACAAAGCCCGTAGAGCATAGCACCTGGCAGAAGCAGTGGCGCAAGGTACATGGACAGGTACTGACCCACCTGACCTGCAGCATGCCAGGGTCACCCACACTAGGGCACTACAAGAGAAATCATGCCACACACAGCCAAGGTTACCTGACAAAGATGAGGGTACAGATCTCATTCAAGGTCAAAGCAGCCACAGATCAGCCAGTTGGGACTGTCACACGAATCAACTGGTGTGTGCCCCTGTGTGTACTCAGAGCCAGAGGGCATTAGGTGCCCAAGCGCCCACTTACACCGGCTGAAACCGATTCCTGAGCTGCTGCCATACCAGCCATATCCATCTAATCCCACCACCACCACCACCATCCTCCCTCCCCCCTCCCCCGTGGTGGCATCAGCAGTCGCAGAGAGAGGGGACTGGCCTGTTCTTGTGAAGGCATCTGGCCGGGAAACGTCCCTGACAAACAATAAGGGGGAGGCGGTGTGAGGTCGTGGATGGGCAGCCGCTGGCATGCCAGTACAAAGGGCACAGCCCGCACCTGTCAATGACACGGGCAATATGGCAGGGGGAGACGTCCAGCACACACGGACAAGCCTGGAGGATGGAAGTGAGCAGGGCCACTCCCGGCTTCTCCATTCCGTTATGTGTCAGCCTGGGCCGCTTACCTGGACGAGGAGGAGGCGGCGGTGCAGGTGGAGCCCGGTCCCGGGAGTCTACTTGTGGGGGAGAGAGGAGGCGCCTGATCACAGCATGGTGTCCCCCGGCTCCCCCGCCGGCCGCTCTCTCCCTCACACGCAGACTGAAGGCGGCAGAAGCTGGAGAAGTGATGGGGGAGGGAGGAGGGGAGTGGTGATCAGGATGAGGAGGGGGAGGACCGGCTAGCTGAACAGACCTGACTGAAATGACAAACACGGAGCCGGCCGAGCGTCCCACAGCTCCCCGGGCAGCTCCAGTCAGCGTGCCCAGCCGCTCAGCCCACTGCGGGGAGTCCTGAGTGGGACACCTAGGCTCCTGTCAGCGCCCGCTCTACCTGTCAGCTAGCACCGGGCTGCGGACACTGGCACTGCCCGCACTCATAGCCCCCTCACTGCTCACACTGCAGCCTCAACAGGGGGAACTCCGGGGCTCTCACTATTTTTTAATTGCAAGTTGGGAGGAGCGCAGAGAAAAGCCGCCGTCGTACGAGGAGGTACTGTACCCTCCTCACACCCCCTCGCTGCTGCCCTCCCCGCCCTGCCCCAGGCCGTCACGTGGTCCTCGCTCACCGGGCTGTGACGTCTCGTCCTCAGCGCCTCTGCTTGGACATTGGTCCGCGCCCCGGAGCAAGCACTGCAAGTGTGCGCGCCCACCGCGCTCCCCCTTGCTGGACACGCCTACCCGGCCCGTTCCCGTTGGCTAATTGGTCGTGACGTAGTTCTTTCCATGACGTCGCCCTGTACATTGTGCCTGTGTGTGTGGACATAGACGAGAGCGGGGACCTGGTGACAGTGCGCGGCTGTGTGTGCCCCAGTGTACTTGTGCCCAGCCCAGCGCTGCCCTGTTATCCTACTGACACGTTGTCTTATCGCGCCCAGAACATCTAGTCACTCGCTTGTGAAATGAGCCAGTCAGCAATTCTGGCGGAAAGCGCTGCTTCACTATGCAAGTGGCTGCCAGGTCTGCGCTCTACGGCCACCTCCGGCATTGGAAAACTTTGGTGGACATTGCTCTTTCGCACCCGTTATGCCCTATAATAATGGCCCAGCAGCAGGTGCTCCCATAATGCATACAAGTGTCCTGACATATTGGAGCACATCTAAACTTAGACCAGACCGAACTAGACCAGACAGAAGCAATGCCATGAAGTCATTTCACATGCTACACATGTACCATGTTTTACTATTTTTAGATCTAAAATATATAACCGTGTATTATTTTCATTTCTAAAAGATATCACACAAACTCATTCATTTGTATGACCCCATACACCTGACCATGAAGATCTGTGTGGAGGCCATGAGGCTTGGGCACAATAACCCAGGAATAGATCTATTAAAGTCTGTTTTACTGTCCAGGTTTATTTATTGAAGTGTCTGTGGAAGGCAGAGATACCATCCGTGTGGCATTAGCCAGGCTCCCTTTTTGTTGACTGTCAAGTCAGGCATTAAAATGTTTTAAAAAAATATAATATATTAGAGGCATGGCATGTGTGTTCACTTGGTGGAACAATTTGCTCCCAAACTCTGGTGCATTTACATTTTCATGTCTTTTGCAGATGCAGCAAAGTCCCATGCACTAAAGCTGGTCATACACAGGTATTGTTTTGTGAGCTGGAATGGTCAATTTTGATTGACAATCATTTAAAAAACTACCATCTGCAACAGAAAACTTCAGTGCCAAAAAATAGGATGGCTGTATCGGAAAGTTTTGACCGACAGTTGTTTAGCGAATTTGCTTAGGCTCAATGGGGAAGATTCATTAAGACCGGCGAATATTCCTTGTGACGGTGGAGGATTTGCCAGATTCATGATGAGGCACATGATGGTAGAAATCTATACTAGGTCGCAGTTGGTGTAGAATTTTGTTGATATTTGTTCCACAAAAGTGGTATAAATGTCAGTGAATTTAGCTCAGCTGTTGACTTTGCCTTTTAGGAAAGTGGCAAGGCCAACAAAAAAACACCACTTGTCATTATTTTAGTTCCAATTGATAAAGTAAAAAGTTGCAAACCACCCCAATAGGCAGTTTGGTTGTTAATGTTGATTGTGGGATGGTTTGTACGATTATGCTGTCTAATATCTAGTGTGTATGGCTAACCTTACTTGTAGATTTGGAGAACTCCGCATTCCTCTATAAAAAAATGTATCCACTCTTTTATAGTATGCCTTTTATGATTTCCTGAAACATAGTCTTATACAGTGAAGTAAATAATAAGTTCCCTCAGGATGCTCATGATGTGTGGTGGATGACTTGTGTTAGTGGTGGACAATTCTTATTTGTTACAAAAGTCCCTTGACAATAAGCTGATCATCGAGTGTCCCACTGTCGGGACCTCCATCAAGCAGCTCCATGTGTGCTGAAAACTGGCAGTGTTTCATTTCCATACAGCACCACCACGAGGGAAATTAAGCAATACTCAGTGAATGGTTTATATGTTTAATATAGAACAGGACAGATTCTCCAGATTGAGGGCAATCTGTTTAATGAGGCGCAGAGCATGAAGGTCTTTGCCAGTGACCCATGTCCGCTCCTCAGGGCCATAACCCTTCAAATGTACCAGGTACTGGACGGAGTTCAGTACCCAACGGGAATCTAGAATTTTCTCGATCTCATATTCTAGTTCCCCCTGAATTATCACAGGTGCGGGTGGAGTGGATGAAGGAATGACAGGCGTAATGTACTTTTTCAGAAGAGATTCATGAAATACATTGTGAATGCGGAAAGACTTAGGCAGTTGTAGTTTAAATGACACTGGATTAATAACATCAATGATGGTGTACGGCCCAATGTAATGTGGAACAAATTTTGCAGATGAAATCCTAAGGTGCAGATTTTTTTGTGGACAGCCAAACCCAGTCTCCCACCTTGTAATCAGGATCTGGTAAGCGTCTCTTATTTGCCTGACTTTTTTTGATTTTCTTGGACTTTTACCAGGTTCTGCAGAGTCTGGGCTCATACTGTGCACAGTCGTCAATAAGTCTGTTCGGCAGTAGGATTTATAGATTCAGTGCTACGAAAAGACGAATACCTAGGGTTAAAACCAGTTACAGTAAAATGGAGACATCTTAGTGGTGGAGTTCCTTCTGTTATTAATTGCAGACTCCGCCAACGGAAGAAACTTCCTCCACTGTTCCTGGGCATCAGACACAAAACACCTCATGTATTGTTCAAGAGACTGGTTGATTCTCTCTGTCTGTCCATTGGTCTCCGGATGGAATGCAGAAGAAAAAGACAAAGAGACCCCCAGACGACCACAAAATTCCCTCCAAAACCTGGGCCTGAAGCGAATACTTCATGGGAGGAAATTTACCTACATAATAGAGTTGAAGTTGCAGGACTAATCAACAATTATCGCAAACATTTAGATGCAGTTATTGCTGAAAAAAGGGTTACTGAAAGCAAAGGTTCACATATTTTTACCACTCATGGATATGTGATATTGGATCATTTTCTTCTATAAATAAATGACCAAATCTAATACTTTTGACTTAATTGTTTGGTTTTGTGAAAATTCAATGTAGTTTGGGGTCAAATGTTTGTAGAAACAGAGAAAATTCTTAAAGTGAGTCTGTTGCAAGGGTGAAGTGTAAGGGAATTGCTAGAGGAGCATTTCCCTAGTAGTTGCTGGTGAACCCTAGGGGGAGGGGCACGACAAGACAGTGAGCCCTAAGCTGAATCCCCCCCCCTTGCCTGGACTGTCCTAGGTGACAGATGACAACTGGGTGGCAATCCCTGCTTAAGATATAAATGAGGACACAGAACGCAGACAAGACAAACAACAAAAAAAGGGAGGTCAGCTAGCCAAGGTATCAGTAACAGTTGAGCAATGCAAAACAATCAAAATCCAAGAGAATAGTCACGCAGAACACATGAGACAATAGCAAGCACCAATGTGAATGTGAGCAAACAATAAATAGGAAGGAAGAACCCGCCCTAGACTTGATAGGAAGATAGCCTTACCTGTGTGATTGACAGCCTAAGATTAACTATTAGAGGAGCAGAGGGAAACCAAGGTGAAGGAGATGGGTGTGGTGGAAAATCAATTACAGAGGAGAGGGGATAGGACAGTGTTCAGACAATACAAGAAGAACTCAAAGGAAGGAATCACAGCTAGACACGCCTCCTGCACCGCAGCATGCGGCCGGAGGATGGCGCCAAAGTCCGGACGGGCAAGGATGTTACAGTGAAGCATATTAAACCAGCATCACTGTTAGTTAGCTTAGACTCACATGAATTTTCATGAAAATTTATGCCTCCGTTGCTGACATATTTATTTACTTATTTCAGAACTTGCAAATGATAAGTCTGGAGCACCAAGGATAGTTCCCATACTTTAAAGTTCTATGCCCCACACTGCTGTAATTCTCCAACGGAAAATACAAGAACACAGGACCAGGCGAGATTTCATCTCTCTGGCCCTGTCACTGAAAGAAGGGAGGAGGGCATAGAGTGGTGTGGGGCGTAGCAGTTTGGAGTAAGGGAACCGCCCTCAATGTTCCAGATTGCTCATTTGCATATTGTGAAATAAATGAATACTAATGCGTATGAAGTATGAACCTAGAGTAAATCTTTGAACTACTCTCCCCTACAGTGAAATTTATTTCTGGAACCCTTTATGGAAATAATGATAGTGTTTTTTTTGTTTTGTGTGGAAATTTTAATATGTGACCTATGGAGGTATTACAGCACTACTGAGACACACTGATCTAGTTCACTAGTCATTTTATAAATCTCATCTTCCACATTTGAGTATTTCAAAAAATAGGGCACTATTCATATACCCAAAGGAGAAACAATTACTATACTTGGTAGCAGAAATTAAAAATAGGATTAAATCCCTTTAGGATTAAACTGAAATAAGGACAGAAAGGGATTCTTATAATATTGTGGCTATAATTCTCATCATTTGTCTGAAATGTTTGATACTATTATTTTGCGGTTTACACTTGTCTTCCTGTTTCTGGAATGTAACAGCAGGAGCCGTTTACATTATGGTAAAAATAATCTGTGTTTCACTAAAACAAATTTAGAAGTTATTGCACAAACAGCAAATATAGTAATATTGTGATAGCACAGGTCTAATTTATAAAGCTCTGTTGCTTTTCTCATTGTTTTGTGTGTTTCAGAAAACTGTTGAAAAATAAATATATGCCAAAAACAAACATATTTTTGCTCACTTTGTATTAGAGTTAATAAAACATACAGTATACTTAATTTATTTGGCTTAAACACGATGTTTAGGATCTGCTGTAATTAGTTTTTCCTTAATATTTAGGTCTGATACAAAGGCCACATACTGGATCCATATCACAGAGATCCTGAAAACAGTTTATATAGTCTGCAAGCTACTCAGTGTAGTACAGAGCCATACTGCGTTCCTATAGTGTGCTTGGTACCTCACTTTATGCGTACAGTATGTGTACTTTACACTAGAGAACAATGAACCTGTAGTGAGGACAGAAAACGAGTTTTGATGCTGCTGTGTTTAGCTCACAGGAAATTGCTTAGTCCTATTTTACATTGTGTTGGCAGAGTACCTGGAAGGCAGGGACTGGTAAGTAAATTTTGGACAAGTGGACAACACTGACCCATTAGCAGAGCATATTAAGGCCAGACAGGCTGCTCACTGTATCAGAAGAAACATGTGGCCTGGCATTGTCTTGTTGAAAAATGGCTTCTGAGACACTTTGGAGAAATGGCCGTACTACTGGTTTCATGACCAAATCAATGTACTGTCGACTTGTTAGTGTAACTAAAATGAAGACTAGAGGGGGCTGGCTACTATACATTATGCCAGAATCCCAGGAGTAAGACTGGTGTGACGTTCCCTTGTGAAGGCCTCTTCATGATGTTGCCCACATGGTCTTCAGACCAATCTTCGTCTATCATTGCATCTGAGACAAAACAGGGATTTATCCATTCCAGCCTCCATTGCCGTCTTGTTGGACTTTCTGATTGATTTTGTTGTTACTGTTTGCCATCCTAGGTTTGGGATGTGACGTCCAATTTTTCTTGCAATACAGAATAGATCACTATACACCATTTTTCCAATCAGACAATGCGACCATGCAGAGGTTTGCCTCAGTGCACCTCTTTCTGTCATTCTAGTTCATTATTGTTCTCCCAACCACCTGGACATTGAGCATTGAACAGTGCATTGAACGTAAAGATCTGTCAGCATAATAAACTAAGGTCTCACAGTTTGAGGTTTCTGTCCCTCTCAGTTTTGAAACAAGTTGTAATAACTGGCACAGGAGGCATCGCACAGTCATCCCATACCACTTGATCCAATTTATGTGACTCAAAAACTCTGCTTTCAAACAATTTCACCAAAGCCCGCTGTGAAGACAGTTGGTCTTGAGCTGGATTGTCGCCCAGGTTATCGCCCCAGAAGCTTTGTGTAAGAAATAGATGCACGACAAACTGAAATCAAGTCAGGATCCACAGCAAGACTCACAAGGAAGGTCAAACCAGGAGGGCGGAATCAAAGGAATGAACATGTCCAAGCTGAGGTCAATCCAAGAATTAAAAGTAAAAGCCAAAATCTTCTGTTTTTTCGTCGCTTACTGTATGACTGTTTGTTCCCCCCTTCTCTAGTTGTGTGTCTTCTAGTTGATAGTGTTTTGGTGGTTTCCTGTTACTGGACTCCCCCCCACACTGAGAAGTTGTTCTTATTCCCAGTCCTTGATGCCATTCGCCTTCTTGGCTTTTTTGTTGTTTTCATTATCAATCTCATATTACTTGGCGGTGTGCGCCTTATAACTCCCTAGTTCTCTTATATTTTTTCTATTCGAGAGGCTTACATTATGTATTATGTTCATTTATATTGCTGTTCTTTTCTGTATTGTTATTTGAAAATTTCTACAATAAAAACAATTAAACATAAAAACTCAGTGGACTCCTGGAACAACACCCATGGACGCCAGATTGCCTCAAACCTGGAGGAATCGGCGGAATCCTCCGCAACCAGGGTCTCCAGTCTCCTTATGCGGAGAAGCTCCTGGAGCAACAACATGAGTGAGGGAACAGTCATGCTATGCCAGTGCCTGGGAATGACTGATCTGGCGGTCTCTAGGAAGCGGTTCAGCAGGTCGCCCATTATTTTAGAATAATGGGATGACTGAGAGGAAATTAAGTTGGGGAGTAGGTGCAAGTGAGCGACCACTAACCCTGGTATACAGATCAAACACTGAATCCCAGAAGGGTTTTATCTCCCTACAATCCCACCAGATATGGAAGAGAGTCCCCCTCTCAGCGCCACAGTGCCAGCAACGAACAGAGACACTAGAGTACAACCTGTGGAAGAGGTCTGGACAGTGATACCAAGTCAATGCCTTGAAACACATCTGAGTGCAGCATGGCATTGGCAATTTATGGGCAAATAGGAAGGACCTAGAACACTCAGCAGGAAAAAGGCGTAACTGGAGGTTGGTCTCCTAGGAACAAATATAAGGAGGACTGACCGAGGTCGCCATCCCAAGTAGTATGTTGTAGAGCGTGGAAAGAGCACGTGCAGAAGTCTCCGATCGCAAGAGAACACTTTCCAGTGCATTAGGACTATAGGAGAGCGGCGGGTGCAGGGAGATTTTCCGAAGTAAAGCAAGGAGTTGATTGTATTCCAACCAAGACAGAGGGATGTTGTGGTTGGATGCATATATTTGCTTGAGGGAAAGAAAAGGTGAGTTCCCGGCGACTCAACCCAGTCTCACGTCATCAGGGCCAGACCAGCATAAGAATCTGTTAACAGAGCATCCTG
Source organism: Leptodactylus fallax (assembly GCA_947044405.1). Classification (NCBI taxonomy): domain Eukaryota; kingdom Metazoa; phylum Chordata; class Amphibia; order Anura; family Leptodactylidae; genus Leptodactylus; species Leptodactylus fallax. Next base: position 330,030 of record CAMRHE010000526.1, read on the forward strand.
GAGGAAACATGGGGTTATGAGCACTTTACAATTCTCCCTAGTGGGTAGAGGCTAGCTACCATACACTGCATACAGTGCAGACATTCAGTTTAGGGAAAGGGGTGATATGGTGGCTAAGATATAGGACAAAGTTTCATATATTCACTAGTAGTATTGATTTATGCAAAGTATGTTAAAATGACAGTGACCATTGCAGTGGCTTTTAATGGATTTTTGGTGTTCTGTGAAGAGATTATAATGCATAAAGTTAAACTTTGCTACATCTGTAGCCTTAAACTGAAAGAAAGGGGGCACAAAGTATGGACACAGCCAGGAGCATTGTACTGTGGAATCTTTGTAAGAAGCAGTAGAACAATCAACTATGTGAAAAAGTTACACAGCTTCTACAACACAAAATGGTAGGACATTTTACTGAAGATGATTTTTAATTTAGTAAACAATAAAAATACTTTTGGATACAATATAAATGTATGCCAATGTGTCCATATCTGTTAATCTGAAAGAAGGTTTAATTGCATATAAACATTCAAGGATTTCTACAGTCTGCCTATAAAAGTACAGCTAGCTGTTAAACCATTTGGCTGTTCCTTTGATAATAATAATTTTCATAAATGCTATTTCAGAAATGTAATTTTTACAGAGTCCCTGAAGGATACAGTATCTAGGCCAAACAAGTAGAAATCAAAACTATCTGCACACTTCAATGTTCTTCAGCACACTCTTTGCTTATTACTTACACAGATACAAGAAAGACTCAAAGGATACTAACATTTTTTCTGTTTTAGTTTTTTAAAGCATATTGTCATTTTTTTTCAGTTTTTATGGTTTTTTTAAAGGGTTTTCTCCATGAACATAACCATATTTAAATTTGTAGACAAAAGTTGAACATTTTAGCAAGTATAAATAATTAAAAATACGATCATGATTGCTGAACTTTCTATGCTGCAGCTCATGTCACAAACCCTACAATAATTTCCGTATTGTGGCTGGGTTATTTTCTCATGCATGTACTGTTAGTGTCTGTCCCTGTGTTCCTCTATAAGAAGATAACCCTGAAACATAAGCATAGAAATGGCAGTCACTTTAATGTTCAGTGGTTTGTTGGGGGGGGGGGGGGGGTGACAGCCCTTATTCTTGTAAGTGTGTTACTTAAACTTCTCTAATATACTAGTATATATTAGTATATACTAATATACTTTTCAGGTATTGTACTCTACATTAGATTAAAATATAGGAAAAAAACAGCTGTAGATATTTTGTTAATTGCTTGTTTAGGTATTATGTTTGCTAACATCTCTTGTCATCCAACACATGTACTGTGTTTATGGAAAAGAATTAGAAGCACGTTTTGAAATTGTATTTTGTTCAAATATTTCTGCCCTGTTTTTCACCCATTTTTCATTTAGTTTTTCATTGTTAAAACAAGAAAGTAAAATATATATAATTAGTAATCATATCATATGGATAAGCACATATATTAAGTTACACACTTATTTCTACGGATTCTAATAGATAAAATTTGCAAAGTGTCAGGCTTTTGAGTGCTAATATTTTCCAATATAACAGTGGGCAGATTTACTGTTGTGATTGTGACTCAACAACGACATAAAATGCACCAAACTGGGCTGTGAGGAATGCCCTTCTGACAATGGGGAGATATTGGTGCCGAAACTAACAGCACCGATATCTCCAGCCCCAGGGCACATACTAAATTCAGCGCACTGTCAGCTTTCTGGAGGTATATAAAACCGCATATGCATGAGGACATGAAACATCCTCTTTAAGTATCTGCACCAGTATTTTGACGTTAAATAGTTGCAAGTGGTGTTTTTACATCCGCATTTCCACTTCTCTAAAAGTGAGTAGGACGAGGCCAGACTAACGACCACTCCAACTTCACCAACATTTATCCCCCTTTTTTGGTGTAAATGCCAACAGAAATCTATGCCATACATTTCTGCAAGGGTGCACAGCCTGGCAGAGGATACTGTGAATCTTCCCACCACTTTGTATGAAAAAAAACATACATAGACATTGTTGCCTTGCCACATTATCCTTTCTGTAAAAATAAATGTAGTAAGGTAAGATATTATATCTCAAAATGAATTTCCCTAAATATTTCTTTTGTTTTTCTCTTCCTTTTTTTCTGGCAAATATGAATACAAAAGTATGAACTGACATAGGAGCGTGAAAATTTCCCCTTATCAGCAAACACAGAATGTCTCCGTCATATTTTACAATATCTTAAAAGGAAATGGGTCTCATAATGTGCTGACTGTTGTGCTCATGAATATATGTTATCGTTTAAAGTGCATTGTGCTAAACCATTTTTACATGACTTGCTATGGAAAAGGTTTTTGTTTTGGAAAGTGTAGCTGGAAACAAGTAATCATGTGATGATAACCTCTCACACTGCAGTAATAAACGGATTTAAGCATAGATACAAATCAATACAGAAATTCATAAAACGTGTCATTATAAGAAGACAGCTCTCCTGTTTAAAGTATATGGAATAAATCCATAAAGTTGGTTCACTTCCGCACATTCATGGAAACTGCTGATTAAAATGAACAAAATAACTCTACAAATGTAATATATATTATATTACTATTATAAACCAGTTACATTTTTTCCATTGAGATTATAAAACTTTTTATATTGCTTTACAACTTGTGAAAGTGCAGATGTTAATTCTTTCCTCCATACTGTAATCTGAAATAACCCAGGTTTGAAACCCCAGTTATTCCTTAAGGCTAAAGCCTCAACTAGCAAAACACAATTAAAAAAAAATGTAATAATTTCCATAGGCCACTAACGGCGTTTGAAAAACTCTGCAAATCCCCAGCTATGCCGTCCCATCCTGTCTCGTCCATCTACAGGCAGTTTTCTGACCGCGTATATAAAAGCACAACTTCATATTTCATATATACAACCACCTTCATGCAACTTTGCAGCAAACAGAGATTACAAGCAAAAATTGCACAGATTCAAATTTGGCACTAAAGTACATGCTCAAGCAATCCCTTTCTGCAAACAAAATATACTTTCCAAAAAACTGCAAGATGTGAGAAATTCATACATACCACACATATATATATATATGTACAGGTGCAGGTGTTAAAGAAACGCCAAAATCGTAGAAATGCGCCACTCAATTTTGTGTATGCAAATTAAATTCTATCCCCATATAAAAATTGTAACTCTAATGAATAATTATTAGGGCCAGTTTCAGATTGATGTAACACCGTCGCTTTATTGCGTACATATTATGGACGTAACTTCTGAAGTTCATCATTAGTGGTGTTGTCATAATTCTAGATCTGATTACCCACTGGAAGTCCAGGTGTTTTGTCTGTACTGTGGGTGAAAAAAAAAAAAACATCCATTATTATACCCATCTGAAAGCTGCCAAAAACTTGGATTTTATATGGTGACATTCAATGGGTAAAAATATGTCATTTGACTGATGGAACCTTTCCACCTTTCAGAATTTTTTTTTTTACATTCATACACTCTAGTAATAATCATTTTTACTATTATTTTAGTGTGTAACAGATATTGCTAGATAGTCAGTCAGTGTATTTTACTCTATAAAGATACGGGCAGGATAGGGACAGGGTCAAATGTAAACTTTATTGATGACTTTGTGTATTTGTTGTGTAAGTGTAACTTTTTTGGCGCTGCGACCTGGACGATGGTAAAAGGTTATGTTCATGGGTATTACATAAGAATACCCCTCTGGTTAGGCTCAGAGGGGTATTACATTATTCCTTTATGTGACAATCAGGAGATTGATAGGAGAGGAGATAACATAGCAGAAGTCCATGCTACCCCTTCCCCTGAGGTCACATACTGGTTATTCACTGACAATGATGATTTATCATAGTCTCTGCAGTCTGAAGCTCTGCTCCTTCCCCCTCCTCTTCCTCCTTCATGCGGCTCTAAGATGCTGCCAGAGGCAGGAGGGGGGAGGATACTTTAGAGTCCCATATGATAGGATCTGTTAGGGCTATGAAGATGAATCTTATCTTTAAAATGATACCAAGATCATCATGATAGCCCTTACAGATTCGGAGTGATTTGCTGTTAAATCGCTATCAGGAATTGAGATCTGCATTGAGATCTCAATGCCAAACATCGTTTTCACCAGCAAATCTCTCTGGATCTTTAATGGCCATCATGATGATCATGGTGTCATTTTAAAGATGAAATCATCTTCATAACCCTAATGAATCCTGAGAAATCAGCATTAGTATTACATACGTCCTGTGCAACTAAAGTGCCACCCTGACTGGACTTTTAAATACGTGGGCAGCAAGGAAAGGGTTAAACCATGTGTATTATATGCTGGTGTAGGCGCAGTTAGTGGCATAGTGAGAATACCTTTTCTGGGTCAAAGTGCTGTCGAGCTGCTGAGAAAATCAAAACCTGTATGCAAATAACTGTTTGGGCACCTTTTCTTCTATCCTCCCAGCCTCTACAGTAGCATTTCAGTGGTTTCAAAGAGATTTTGGTGGTAGAAGTGCTGTGGAATATGTTGGTGCTATGTAAGTAAACAAAAATAAAATAAGTGTACAAAATTGTTTGCATAGTTGTATTTGTTTATACATTGGAAACATGTTTTTGCACTATTGAAGGGAACATAAAATTCAATATAGAAGGGTATTTTATGGGCTTTGATACCTGTCAGGTTCACTATCCTTCTAATGATATGCATAATATACATTCCATTTGCAATTCTGCAGGAAAGTACATTCTAGGAGCATAAATATGTAAAAAGTCATCAAATATGAAACAGATTATCTCCTGTAATTTTTTTTATATTATTCCCTCTGCCTTTATTTGGGAGAAAGCTCCTTCACCCTGAGATGCTGTAAGTTAGTAATCCTACCGGTGCACATGTACCAGCATTTTCAAATGGAACAATAGTGTTAAGATATACCTGACAATTCTAATCTTTAGTGGTGACTTTACTCATTTATCTCACTCATAGTCTGTAATTCGCATATCGAAATGTATTCACTAATATCAACATCTTCTATCATGTAAAGCTGCTAAGCCTAGGCAATATTATATTGGAAAAAATCATTGGACATTCCCCTAAGAGATAAGCACACACACCCACTTCTTATGTGTCAGTGCAGCCATCTGTGTTCTGGATGACACTATGAATCTTTGATTTCTATCTGAATAATTAACTTCTTCCTTTAATGGAAAAAGAAGTTTTTGATGTAGCAGGGTCTCTTGTGGCTTTGCCTTTTTTGGGAACATTGTGGTCTTTTTTAATGTAATGAATAACATGAAACTCAGAATACAGATATGACTTTGAAATAACCTTACTCTACTTACTCTAGTTACTACTGTATATATTACTAAAAGGGACATAATATACAAAAACATCTCTGAAAAAGGTCACACTTACCCAATACCAGATGATACATGGCTGTGCAGGATGCAAGCAGGTCCCCAGTGCAAGATATGATAGAAAAAGCACAAAGGTGCAAAATGCTAATGAAACATCCACTCACACACCTACTATCCATGAGGACGTGGATGCCAGCACTTCAAATGCACACAAATGAAACCTATACATGGCACTGTCACATAATATTGTGAGGTGCACAACATATTGGTCATGCCCCATACTATTAGATTAGGCGGGCTACACAGCACCTTAATACGTGCACCCGAACAGTAGCAAAACCCTGCAAAAAATAAAGGGCCTAGTCGCAACCTGCAAAAAAGATTTAAGTAATCATGAGGCATTAGTCAATATTTTGAATATATCACTAAAAGATACCACACTTACCCAATACCAGATGATACGTGGCTGTGTGGGATGCTAGAAGGCCCCCAATACAAGATATAGTAGAAAAAATACAGGTGCAACATGCTAATAGAACATCCACTCCCACACCTACAATCCATGAGGGGGGTGGAAGCCAGTACTTCAAATGCACACAAATGAAACTTATACAAGGCAATGTCACACGATAAAATGAGGCGCACAGCTCCAAAGAGCAGCCTATTAGTTGCACTCCACACTATTAGATCAGGCGGGCTTCCCAGCACCTTAACCGGTTGACGACCACCGGCCGTAAATTTACGGCCAGCGGTCCTGGTCTCTGAAGTCCGGCCAATAGTAAATTTACGGCCGGCACTTCAGAGACCCTGTGAGCGGGATCGGGTGTTAGCTGTAACTGACAGCTAACACCCTGCTCCATAACCCCCGGTCGTAATTTATTTCCGATCGGAGGTTTTAACCCCTTGGATGCCTCTTGGATGCGTCTACATCGGCTGACATTCTTGTATAGACTGCAATACAAGAGTATGCTCGTGTATTGCAGTCTGTAATACTGAGCCAGGATCAGAGCATCGCTGGCTCAGGTGTCCTTATAGGACAGGTAAAAAATGTAAAAAAAAAAAGTGAAAAAAAAAAATAAAGTGTGTAAAAAGAAAAAAAAATTATAAAGTTATAAAGCCCCAAAAATCCCTTTTCCTATATAAAATGAATTATATAAAAAAAGACCAAAAAATTAATAAAAACAACACATATTTGGTATCGCCGCGTCCGTAACAACCTGTACAATAAAACTGAAACAATATTTAACATACACAGTGAATGTGGAAAAAAAAAAAAACGGAAAAAAAACGCTGGAAGTAATGATTTCTGACTATCTCGCTTACAAAAAAATGCTATAAAAAGTGATCAAAAACTCATATGTACCTCAAAACAATACCAATAAAAAGCGCATGTCCTCCCACAAAAAATAAGCCTTAAACCAAGTCTGTCAACCGAAAAATAAAAATGTTACGCATCTCAGAATATGGTGATGCAAAAACAATTGATTTATGTCCACAAATGGTTTTTTGTTCTGCAGAATTAGTAACACATAAAAAAACAATATAAATGAGGTATCGCCATAATCGTACCGACCTGCAGAATAAAGGTAGCATGTTACTTATGCTGTACGCCACACGGCAAAAAAATTAAAAGGTAAAAACCAATTCCAGAATTGATTTTTTTTTTTTAATCCACCCAGAAAGAGTTAATATAATTTATTCAATAAGTTATAGACACCCAAAAAAATGGTGACATTAAAAAATGCATATCATATGGCTACATCATCCGAAAAATAAAGAAAATATAGCTTGTACAATGTGAAGACAAAAACCCCAAAAATCACCAAATCATTAGAACACAACTGGCTGCGGCAGGAAGGGAATGTATAAGCTGTGCAAGTCTATATCAGGGTACAAACCAGATTTAGAGCTTACGAGGGATAATAAACCAGAAGTGACCCCCAGAGTGACCCCCCCCCAATCATAGGAGCTACTGGGGATATAGTAGGGAATTTCGTGTTCCCCATGTACTCCGCACAGCTTACCTATTCACTCTTCACCGTCCGCTGTGCATTCAAATCTGGGATACTAATGCTTTTTACACCCTCTGATAAATTCTTTGAGGGGTGCAGTTTTCAAAATGGGTTCAATCCCTAGGAGATTCCACTTTTCTGGTACATTAGAGGCTCTGCAAACATGACATGGCGTCCAGATACCAAACATCTGAATCTGCACTCCAAAAGCCACATAGCACTCCTTCCCTTTTGTGCCCTGCTGTGTACCCAAACTGCAGATTATACCCACATGTATGACACTGGTGTACCCGGGATAACGTACATAATGTCATATGTGGGTATAAACTGCTGTTTGGGCACAGCCGGGCACAGAAGGGAAGGAGCGCTATTTGGTTTTTGGAGCACAGATTTAGACAGTTTAGCTTTTGGACGCCATGACACTTTTGCAGAGCTCCTGAATTGCCAGTAAAGCGGAATCCCCTGACACGTGACCCTATTTTGAAAACTGCACCCCTGAAGGAATTTATCCAGGGGTACAGTGAGCATTTTTTACCTCCAAGTGTTGCTATAATTTATTTTCCAGAAATGAATATGCAGCTGATGGTGAAAATGACAATTTTTCCAGGAATATGTAATTTCAATGCATAATACGTTGTGCCCGGCTTGTATCAGAGATGAACGCTCCAAAAGATGTTGTGCCCGGGATACCCAATTAACAGTTTTTAGAGTGTTTGTGCCTGCTGACATAAGCTGGGAACAAAATTTTGGGCACTGAAATGGCGTATCTCTGGAAAAATTGCAATTTTCCCTTTTCATTATCAGCTGCGCATTCATTTATTGAAATTAAATGAATGCAACACTTAAGGGTTAAGAATACTCGCTACCCCACTTGATAAATCCCTTCAGGGGTGTAGTTCCCAAAATGGGGTCATAAGTCTGCGGATTCCACTTTACTGGCAATTCAGGGGCTCTGCAAAATTGGCATGGTGTCCAAAAACCAAACTGTGCTTCAAAAACCAAAATAGCGCTCCTACCCTTCTGTGCCCGGCTGCGCTCAAGCAGCAGTTTATACCAAATACTTTATCCTGGGTACAACAGTGTCATACATGTGGGCGTAAACTGCAGTTTGGGTACACAGCAGGGGGCAGATGTGAAGGAGAGCTATGTGGCTTTGGGAGCATAGATTTAGATTGTTGGATTTTGGACACCATGTCAAATTGGCAAAGACCCTAAAATTGCCCCTACAAAATGGGGTCACTTCTTGGGGAATTCCAATTTACTGGCACCTTTGCAAAAAACAACATGGCGTCCAGAAAGTGCCTCTAGATCTGTACTTCAAAAGCTAAAAAGCGCAGTGCTCCTTCCCTTCTGAGCCCTGCTGTGTGCCCAAGCAGCAGGTTACACCCACATATATAATTTTTTTTCCCCCCGAGATAGCCCACTTAATAGTTTTAGGAGTGTATGTCTCTGATGCCACAAAGCGGGTACAACGTATTGGGCACCAAAATGGCATATTTATTTAAAATCGTCAATTTTCACTTTGTACATTAATTTTTGGGAAGCATTTTTAGGCTCAAAATGATAATACCCCTTGATACATTCCTTGAGGGGTGTAGTTTCTAAAATGGTGTCACTTTTGAGGGGTTTACATTGTATTGGTACTTTAGGGGCTCTGCAAATGTGACATGGCACCTGAAAACTATTCCAGCCACATCTGCCCTCCAAAAGCCAAATAACGTTCTTTCCATTCTGAGCCCCACCATGTACCCATTCAGCAGTTTACGACCACATATGGGGCATTTCTGTGTTCAGGAGAAATTGTGTAACAAACTATGGGGTTTTTTCTTCTTTATCCCCTTGTAAAAATTAAAAATATGTCGCTAAACAGACAGTTTATTGGGAAAAAAAAAGCAATTTTTAATTTTTACATTCCAATGTTAATAGAATCTGTGAAACAACTGTAGGGTCAAAATGCTCACCATACCCCTTGAGAAATTCCTTGAGGGGTGTAGTTTCCAAAATGGGGTCACGTTTTGGGGGTTTCCATTGTACTGGTACTTTAGGGGCTCTGCAAATGCGACATGGCACCCGAAAACTATTTCAGCAAAATCTGCCCTCCAAAAGCTAAATAGCGCTCTTTCTATTCTGAGCTCCACCATGTACCCATACAGCAGATTACAACCACATGAGGAGTATTCCTGTATTCAGGAGAAATTGTGTAACAAACTTTGGGGAGCTTTTTCTCCTTTATCCTCTTGTGAAAATGAAAAATTTGGGGCTAAATTGATGGTTTATTGGAAAGAAAGTATTTTTCATTTTCATGTCCCAATGTTAATAAAATCTGTGAAACGGCTGTGAGGTCAAAATGCTCACTATACCCCTTGATATGTTCTGTGAGGGGTGTAGTTTCCAAAATGGGGTCACTTTTGGGGGTTTCCATTATATTGGTACTCTAGGGGCTCTGCAAATGGGACATGGCACCTGAAAACTATTCCAGCAAAATCTGCCCTTCAAGAGCCAAATAGCGCTCTTTCCATTCTGAGCCCCGCCATGTACCCATTCAGCAAATTACGATCACATATGGCGTATTGTCGTGTTCAGGAGCAATTGTGTAACAAACTGTGGGCGGCTTTTTCACCTTTAACCCCTTGTGAAAATGAAAACTTTGGGGATAAAGTGAGGTTTTAGTAATTTTTCATTTATACATCCCAATGATAATAACATCTGTGAAAGGGCTGTGGGGTCAAAATGCTCAGTATACCCCTTGATAAATTCTGTCAGGGGTGTAGTGTCCAAAATGGGGTCACTATTAGGTGGTTTCCAATGAATTGGTACTCTAGGGGCTCTGCAAATGAGACATGGCACCTGACAACTATTCCAGCAAAATCTGCTTTTCAAATGCCAAGTGTCGCTCTTTCTTTTCCGTGCACTGCCGTGTGCCCAAAAATCATTTTACACCCACATGTGGGGTATTTCTGTGCTCGGGAGAAATTGCACAACAAACTGTGAGATGCATTTTCTCCTTTAACCCTTTGTGAATGTGTTAATTTTAGGGATAAATGAATGTATTATTGGATAAAAAAGAAAGGTCTAAATTTCACCTCCATATTGTTTTAATTTTTGTGAAATGCTTAACAAACTTCCCAAATGCTGTTTTGAATTATTTGAGGGGTGCAGTTTTGAAAATGGGGTGATTTATGGGGGTTTCTAATATATAGGCCTTTATAATCCCCTTCAGAACTGAAGTGGTCCCTAAAAAATGAGTTTGGGAAATTTTCTTGTAAATCTGGAAAATCGCTGTAAACTTGTAAACCTTCTAACATCCAAAATAAATTAAAGGATGATTAAAAGATGATGCCGATATAAAGCAGAGATATGGTAGATAATATTTATTCATGTATTTGGGTGGTATGACTATCTGTCTGAAAAGCAGAGCATTTCACATTTTGAAAATTGCAATTTTTTTCCAAATTTCCCTCAAATTTCCTAATTTTTTATAAATAAATACAAAAATATTGATCAATGTTTACCACTAACATGAAGTACAATGTGTCATGAAAAAACAGTCTCAAAATCACTTGTGTAAGTTATAGCATCTCAAAGTTATTGCCATATAAAGTGACACATGTCAGTTTTGAAAAATGAGGCCTGGTCCATAAGGCACTTTTAGGCCCGGTCCTTAACCGGTTAATACATTCACCTCAACAATAACAGTACCCTGTAAAAGTGAATAAGGGCCTGGCCGCACACCGCAAAAAAAGATTAAATAACCACGAGGCATTAATATTTTGGCCAAAATACGCAAGCTCGCAAACCAATGTCAAGGTTTTTTTTTCAAAAAACATATTACTAAAAGGGACATAATATACAAAAAAACATCGCAGGAAAATTTCAAAATTTGAAATCCACAACAGTAAGTGACATGTCACTTATCAAAGCATATTCTGTACAGAAACAGCAGCTGGTTATCAAACATGGATTAATCCAAATGAACGCATGCAAATCCGTAGCACATCGAACTGCAAATCTGCTGCTGAAATTCAATTATCAGCCACAGATTTCATGGTGTATTTCGGCATATAGATGTTTATCAATCAAATTGCCCATCCAGATATCTAACAACAATAAATGTTAATGCCTTCATGAGACATCAGACTTTTTTTTTAGTTTGGTATTCATTCATTCATTCAGATGAAAAGATATGAACACAACGTAGCTGGTTAAATGACAAGTAAACTCTCAGATTGTTTATCAGAATGTATAGTCCACCATTGTAATATCTGACTATTTGGACCCTCGAGCTAGTCAGCTAGACTACAGTCTGGTTTTCTAGCTGGCAGAAAATCACATACACTCTCCAAGACAGATAGTCAACGTGTATATCTTTACCTCATAGCATGTTCCAAAATGATTGCCAAAGATCTGTTTAATTAGGATAAGATCTTCATTGCCTAATGGAGTAGTTTTGAGCTTATAAATGCGGCAGTGTCAGACCTTTTGTATTTGGCAGATATCCCAGTGTATATGTCACAAAACAGTTAAATCCTGATATCTAGCCATGGACTTTTAGCCAATAACAATTTTTGGAAAATTATTTCTCATAGATGTCATTCCCTGTGCACAAATTTTGCTTTTGGATTCTGACATCACCATCATTTAACATAACATCTAATCCCTTTGAATGAAATTAACTTCTTGTGGAACTACATGCAATTACTGAAAGGGGCAAACAATTGGGTTCTACCGAGTTCAGTAAAAATATGAACACAATGGAGTAATTTCAAAATTGTCTAAAAGAAAAACTAATAACAACTGGCAACTAATAACAGCTCAAGTGTCATTTTCCAAGAGGCCTGTAAGGGGGCAGTCACACTACCATTGCTAATGTCCGTTGCTGTCTTCCGACATAGGATGACAGCAACGGACATTAAACTGTCACAGAGAACGGTCACAGACTGATTCTTTGTCCGTTCCCAAGCTATCTTTCGTCATGTTTGTTTACTTTTGTAACAGAAGAGAAAGTCGTGCATGCAGACTTTCTGCTTCGATTATACCTATAGGGAAACCTCCAGCTCTCTGTAGGTATAATTGACATGCTGTGATTTCCAAAACCGCGATAGTTTTGGAAATCTCACCGTATCCGCTGTGCATATTTTCCCATAATGTGTAGATGGGATTTGCTAGAATCCCATCCACTTTTCAGGGATTGTAAAGCGCTGTATATTTTTCTGCAGCATTTCCGCCCCAGCCACACTGTAGCGTTTACACCACAAGGGGCCCCGGCCTTAAACAGTTTCTTAAATCTCCCGCCATTATCCACCAATATTGTCCTCTAGTTTTAAATGTCAGTTTTCTGTTCTAAGTAGTATTAAGTGAATTGGGCTACAAAGGCCCCACATACACCCTGCTTAATCTCCCCCTCTTTATAAAAAGTGCTATGATCAGAACAAAATATGGTAAAGAGGTGCAGTTTTTAGTGCAAATCTGGTGTATGTGTCAAAAATTGCCATCTTTTTATGGCAAAAATTTGGCGTGACAGAATTGATAAATTTCCTCAAATGTCTTGAGAATCTATTTTTCTACATATGATATTATCAGCCTCTTACAACATATTTACAGATTTTCGACCAGTGTTACTTATAACACTGGTTACACAACTTTAATGTTATATTGTTTGGGGGAATGTACTATTCTTCTAGATTGCCATTTGAGTTGAGGTTGAATATTAAAAGGGTTGTGCCGTTATGGACACTTATCCCCTCTCCATAGGAGAATGGATAAGTGTCCAATCGCTGGGGTTCCGTATGCCAGGCCTGTTTTGGGGAAGATGTTTGTCTGTGTTTTTTTTTTTATACTAACAGTGGTTATATTTCAAAAAGGATAGGTTTTATCTCAGTATTTAGCACATTTTGGGGACTAGTAAAAGCAACAGGCTTGTTATTTTGAAGAAAAATTTGTGACAATGTGCCTTTTTTGAAAAGTGATAAAGAATAAGTGGATTTCCAGGAAAAAAAACACCAAAAATTATCCCTTTATGAATGCTACATTAGCATGGCACTGGTATTGGAAGAAGCAAAGTTGTTGTTTTTTTTTGTTATTATACCAACAGTGTGACAAGTGGCAACTCCAGACTTTGAAGAACAATTTGTGTTAGATTGTCGGCGTGCCTGGATTGCCTACCAGTTAAAAAGGGAAGAATTGACTTTTTAAAACAAGTTGCCAAAAATTATTCCTATATAGGAGCAAATGCCACAGCAACATAGCATTGGAGGATGGGGGAGTGACAATTACAGAATTTCAAGAAAAAAATATCTTTCCGGATGAGAACAGCACTTGAAACCCAGAAGAGAACCTGGACTGTCCTGCCTATCATGGGAACAAATGCCACAGCAACATAGCGTTGGCAAAGTGACAATTTACAGAATTGCAAAAAATATTTGTGATACACTGTCAATGCCTGGCCTGCCAGCTGAAAAAGCTGGAATATCGTCTGAAGTGGAAAGAATTCTCTGACCATAACAGTACTTGGAGACAGAATAAAACCTGTATTATCCTGCCCATCATTCTCTTTATTGGGGGGAAATGCCACAGCAACATAGCATTGGCGGAGTGACAATTTATAGAATTTCAGGAAAAAAAATTGTAGCATATTGTCAGTGTTCCAGACCTGCCAGGTGAAAAAGCTGGAATATCGTCTCTGATGAGAACAATACTTGGGAGCCCATCATTCCCTTATGGGAGCAAATACCCCAGCAACATTGTTGTCGGAGTGACAATTTAAAGAATTTTAAGAAACAAATAAGGGTCATCCTCCTCTTCGGGTGTGAAGAATTAAGGGCCCCCCTTTGCACCCAAAGGAAAATCTTCCTCACCCTCTTCCTCCAGGCCAAGAGTCCCAGGTCCTCCACCAGCATGACCCAGACCCAGTTCTTCATCCTCCTTTAGTTCTTCTTGCACCACGCGAGGGTGGTGACAGTGACCAAGAAATATAAGTTGTTATTCTTCTTCCACCTCTCATTGCCTGACTTTGATTGCTCTAATGGCAAAGGGATGGCATCACTGATGCTGAAGTTGTCCATGCTGCTGACACATTTGATGGCCTGAGCTTCTTCACAGGGCTTCAGACGGCAACACACTTCCCTCATGAGCTTCCAATGAAGGATTTTAAACAAAGACATGGTCCCTATGGTTTGCTTCATTCAGTAATCATTCACCGACTTCTGCTTAGACTTAAAAAGACACTCCAGCATGTGCCCTTCACCTTGCAGTCATGAAATGAGGGAGAGGAATGGAAGCAATGTCTTACCCTGGTGAAGTTGAGAGCAGGAAATAGCCCAGTGAGATGAACGATGAACTGGAGGAGGCAGATGGGTCCCATCTGGTGTTGGAACTGGACCTGCACCCAAGTGAGGCTGTCAGTTCCAACACCTGGCCTTTTTGCATTTCTGGATATTGGTTGCTGCCACTCAAAACATTGACCCAGTGGGCCATGAAAGCTATGTACTGTCCCCGCCCATAATTGCTGCTCCACATGTATGTGGTGGCATGCATATATATCACATATCCAAGGAGAGGCCCACATAGTGATATCAAGCAGGGACAGCTTTCCTGGAGAAAAAAGGGTTGCTAGGTGTTCTCCATCGAGACTGAGTGCATGCCATCATTTGATGCACCATATCTATTTTTTTTAGCAGACAGAAAAAACAGTTAGAAAAAAGTACATGGACTATCTTTTGTTTTTCTCTCTGTTTTTTGGACATACGGATCCAATAGAAATCAATGGATTTGTATTTAATGGATATAAAGTGGATTGATGTCCTAGTTACGTCCAAGATCAATGAAATTCATCCATTTTTAACAGCCCATTAAAACATATGCAAAGTGGATGATACTTAGCCATCAAAAATTAAATGGATACAAAATGGCTGTCAAAAATGGACGTTCACGACATTAGGTCCATGAAAAAAACCACTGTCATGTGAAAAAGGCCTTAGAGTACATATATACGTGAAAAAACTGACAATAAAAACTGATGAAACTGTCAGTTTTTTAACGTCTGTTTTCCATCAGTATGTCACTTATTTTTCATAAGTTTTCTAGTCTTTGTCTGTTTATAAAGTCTGTTTTGCATCAGCTTGTTATCTGTTTTTAACTGTCAGTTAAAAAAATGAATGAACCTCATTGGTAGAACTTTTGACCCAACCCACTCAACCATTTTTAAGGCGAATCCCATCCACACATTGCAGAAAAATATGCGCAGCGGAAAGGCTGCGATTTCCAAAACCGCTGCAGTTTTGGAAATTGCAGCATGTCAATTATACCTATGGAAACGCCGGCGGTTTCCCTATAGGTATAATGGAAGCAGAAAGTCTGTAGTGGAAACCTCTGCGGACTTTCTGTGAAAAGCACTGCAGGAAAAACTACGATGCATTTCTGCCGTGGTTTTTCCCACAGAGCTTTTTGCTGCGGCCTGCTATGTGGGGCCTTAGCCTAAAACATAATGTAGAACTCTGTTAGGTGGTGGAGAGACCACTGGATGCCGCGAGAAGGCGCAAAAGAGGTAAGGGAAGGTGAGTATGAAAGTTCTTTTTATTTTTTTTTCACCTCCCCTGAAGAGATCCCGGAGTATAATGCCGCGGCCATTTTAGATAAATCTCCATTTGTTCGGTTTTGTAAAAAAAAAAAAAAAAAATTGGGAATATTTTGGTCGAACCCTGGCTCATTTCCAGTCTGTTCACCCATCTCTAGGAGTGAGAGACACTGAGAGGAAAAAAAATAGTGGTATGCAATTACTACTTGCTTCAGCCATGGAAGTCTATGGGTTTGTGAAAAAAGACACACAGATGGTGTTCCTTCAGAGATGCCCTTCGAAGCCTTTTTCATGTACATTCATTGGACTGCAAACCATTCTCTGTGAACAAAAAAAAAAACATTTTGTACAAGTTGCACAAAATCAGCATAAAAAAGCAAATACTGTAAACATACAGATAATTTTACAGACAGGAATAGGAGGTCAGAGGGTTCATATAAAATGACATGTTCCTTCAGTATAACAGAAGTATATTTGCTGACTATATCAGTAAGCTCTGATATAACATGTTGTTACTATTGTTGTGTTGATAGTATTATAAACAGGGGCACCTACGAGTTGTCAATGCAAAATTAATCTGGTGGTATCTGCTTCTACCTAACAGGTAAATTCATCAGCTGTCTGGCACAGTGTAAGGAAAGCCCTATTAGATTGCGGCTCCTGATCAACCGGTATTGCCAAGAAAGCTAAAAGAGCCAGGAGCAGGCATTGACACCTTCACTGACTGTGCTGCCAAATTTAGTTAGTACACAGAAGTGGTTTGCAACACACTAAAATAGACACTTATTAATCCTGTATAAGTTCGGTCTATAGTGCACCTGTCTCATGGGCCATGCACTTTAGTGTCCCAGAACTAACTGCTAAAGCCTTTGCATTCATATAACAGTGAAAGTACTTCTTTATATAAGTCAGTTTCCTGAATTAATGGCACCTGGCAGCAATTATCTTAACATGGAAGCAGTAAACAGGTATTTACAAGGATTTTTTATATTGGCTTTTTATGTCAGGGGACAATCTGTTAATTACTATTTTTCCACAAAAGGTTAGGTTTATCTATTCTTGTGCTGTGAATGGTAGATTCATGCTTCTTAAGTCTCATATATAAGACTACAGATTTCTAAACAGTTTTAGGCTAAGTTCCTACGTAGTAAGCTGCAGCCAAAACATCCTACAGAAAAGACTGTGGCGGAAATACATTACAGTTTTTTTCCAAGGTGTTTTTCACAGAAAGTCCGCAGAGTTTTCCTTGTACAATAGTTCTGTGTATGGAAGAAGCTGTATTGGATTGCAAGGTAGCAGTGCTAATTGTGGGGGAAGGATGGCAGTAACAGCGTTTTTTGGGAAGGAGGTTGAATGTATCAGGGATAAATGTGTGTGGGAAATTAAAGGCAGCAGGGCTAAATGTGTGGGGGAAATTGAAGGCAGCAGGGCTGCCTGTGTGTGGAGGAGATGATTGGTTATAGCAGGGCTGAGTGTGTGGAGAAACTGGATGTAGCAGAGCTAAGTGTGTATGGGGGCATTTTTTTTTCTGCAGCAATTTTTAGCTGAATTTGTCTACATGGGGTCTTAGCCTAAAGCTGGGTTTACATGTTGTGGTAGTGTGCTGAGCAGCCAAAAACTATATAGCTAAATGGATGCATTTTACTGCTAATTGTTGTGGAATGCTGTTAGTTGCACAATTTTCAGGTAACACATTACAACTGCTAAAGAATTCTAAAATTTAGGTAATTTAGGCAGATGCTAAATCTAAATCATTAAGACTGGGGACACATAGCAAAAATGCTGCTGAATATCTGCAAGGTCGTTCTACATTTACTATTTGTGATTACTATATGTGAAATTGCTGCAAAAACACCCAAAATCCCTTTAATTCCCCTGTCACTTTCAAGGGTATACTGAATTAACTCACTGATGTTTTGCATACACCCTGTGTGCTGCTTTCCTATTCTGTTAACTTACTTTCAAAGTTTGCGTTCCCTGCACATTGCAAAGCTAAAATCAGCAGGTAAAACCTGCAGCAGTACTTGAAATCCTGCAGCCCAGCCACTTTGTGCTGCAGATTTTTTATGCAGCATGTGAATGGATTTGTTCAAATCCCACCCACTATACTGAAACCTGTAAATGTCTGCGAAATTACCCTACACATGTCCCCAGAGTTAGGTTGGGTTCACAGGCTATAGTATGTAATGCAGCCAAACATCACAGATTTCAGATACATTTTAGGCAAGGCCTCACATGGCGTCCCGTAGCAAAAAAGCGCTGCGGGAGAAACTGCGGCGGGATCACATCGGGGTTCTTCATGCAGCGCTTTTAGACGTGCCGCTTTTGGAAATTGCTGCGTATATGCAGCGCGTTTTTTTTTCCACAAAGTGGACATGGGATTCACTAGAATCCCATCCACTTTGCTCTGACTGTAAAATGATGCGATTTTTTTCCGTGGCGTTTCCGCCTCAGGCGAATCGCAGCGTTTATGCCACATAGGGCCCCGGCCTTATTTATTGTTTTCTTGTAGCAATGCTGTTCTTGTAGCAATTTTCTCTATTACCTAGCATTACCTAGTAGTATAACACCATGTCTGATGAAGGGAGCTAGTACCCCCGAAAGCTTACCATCAAATATACTCAGTAAGCCTCTAAAAGGTATCGCCTGATTACTTCACTCTTCCACTAGCATTACCTAGTAATGCTGTGTAAGGCCCCATTGAGACAGCATTATTCTGCTCAGTATTTTGGATCAGTATTTATGAGCCAAAACTAAGTTTGAAACCCAAACATTGAAAAACTACCATCAAAACATCTCCATTTGTTTTGTGTTTACTCCCTGACTATTGCTTACAAATACTGATGCATGATATTGAGTAGAATACTGCCTGAATGAAGCCTGAGTGTTAGTGAATTGGGACTATTCATATGACCATTATTTTGACAGACCATCAAAATATAGGTCATGTCCTTTTTTGGCTGTTTTCAGGGATCCCTCCATATACTGAAATGTATGTGGGATCCCTGAAAACAGGTGCCCCTCGGGTGCAAGACAGCCATGAAAAATGGATGTTTTTCATGGCCATTTTGTACCACTTTTGTGTGAATCTAGCCTAAAGCTGGCCATATACATTAGATTGCGGATGGCTGTTGTCCATTGTTAGAACAATCCCATATTAACAGCACAGTGAGCTGATGATAACCAAAAGAGGTTGATCTTACCAACCTTTGATATTTTTAGCTGACTACCAGCTGAAAATACTAGTAAGGCCAATCTTTTGGCAGACTAAAGTATTATGTTGGTCAGTCACGACATTTACGTAGCTGGTTGCTTTGCGCCATTTATATAGCTGATTTCTAGCCAGAACGGCCATTGTAGCCAACGAAAATGTAATGAGTCTGGCCAGCTTTAGTCATGTGATGACCTCAAATCAAAGTGTAAGGAAGTACAACTCCTGTATTATGTTGTGAATTCCTTTATATACCTTAAAAATGCAACAGAGAAGAGCATAACTGTACTGCAATAGGATACAGAACAAAAGAATTGTATCTTTGAGAGTTTGGGAAGAAACTAAGATCTGACTATAAATTATTAGATTTTGTGACAATAAGATCACTGTGTAGAACAATTAATAACTGAATAAAACTGGCTTATTACAACCTGTAAAATTTAATCTAAATATGTTTTTATTCAGTTGCTTTATATACTGTAGATAACTGTTCTTACTTTTAAACTTTAAAGGGGAGTTCTTTATGAAAGTAATGAAATGTGTTTTTTCCTATTTGAAGGAAACACCAGAACCTGCAAGATTGCGATCTGAGACCAGCTGGCAATTGCCTGATAGGAACCCTTCACTTAACTGGAAAAAATGCACAGAGGTAAGTTTTAACTTGACATCTGTGGAGGTTATACTGATGGGTTCACATTTTCATGAAATATTCATACTATAGTGTCAGTTTTGTTTACAGTGCTCAAGCCTTACATGCATTGCAGGTAAAGTTTATACAGTTATTTTACTAGGCAAAAAGAAAGAAGACAAATGAACTTGTTCCTCTTCCTCTATTGCTGAGACATGATTCTTCACACTGAGGACGGAATAACCAGTCACATCCTGTACAAGTGACATTGCACATTAACAGTATCCTTGTAAAATTGAACCACATGGATGGAAATCTCTACATATCTGTTGCCTTCTTTTACAAATACTGCTATTCACATTTTAGAACAATAGGCAGAGCAATCTTTGCAATGAATTTACTCCAGAGCCCAGCTCCATGTAGGTCGGATGGGATCAGATATTGTCTAAGGCTAGGGCTCCACAGTGAATCCCATCACAAGACCAAAGATTGCTGTGTTGCCCTGTGACTCCTAATGTAAGTGAATGGAGTCCACTTTGCTACCTAAGAGATGTTGAGACTGCAGCTTCTAGTCACAAAATATTTGAGAGCTGAAGTTGCAACTTCAACACACTTGACATTGCAATAAGAGGCAATTTACTTAAATTAGTGAATGACTTTTAGGGAACTCGGCAATCTATGGTCGCACAACAGGAGTCTGACCAGAGTCGCCTTGAGCCCTAGTCTAACTTTTGCGTCAAGAACAGACTTTTCGGGGTGAAATTGAGAGGATGGTTAAGACAATACGGGGCAAAGAGATCTTTTGGCAGCCATTACTTTCTTTTCCAATAGAAGAAGAAAGCGTGACCTGTTGGAGACCCTGGGTAGAAGGGGTATAACACCCTGCAACTACAACTGGGCCCAGTGGGGTAAGGGGCCCACGGCCAGCTGTAGATGGCTGGGGTCCCACAGCATCATGACAACTTTCCAGGATACAGAGATGAGTGCTGATCTCTGTTGCTGGTGATGTATTAACCCGACAACTGTCCCACTTGTAAAGATATCAGGCTTTCTCTGACCACCGTCATGAAGCTGGAATGTTATGACCCCTCAGTGGATAACCCCTTTAAAGGGGTATTCCAGATTCTCGCTATTGATGACCTAGGGAAACTAAACAGACAGTGTGCGATGTAAACAGCAAAGGAGTCATAATGCTCACAGCACAACTGATCTCTTATTGATGACCTATCCTGAGGATCGCTTATCAATAGCAAGAAACTGGACAACCCCTTCAAAGTTGTTATCCACCTATTAAAAACTGATCGCCTATCATTAAGATGGTTCATTTTAGATTGCTGGAGGTCTTATTATCAGTGCCCACCCCCCCCTCCAAGATAAGCTGTTTACAGAGCATGCAGCTCCCAGCATTGGTGCTGCACTATTTACTCACTGTATTCTTGATAATGCTGGTTGTGGGTACTACAGCTGTATCCCTTCCAAGTGTATGGGAAACTACTGTAGGGTTGTGGTAGGGGGCCCCGTTCAAAGTTTGAGCCCTCAGGAGGGGGGATCTTGCTATTCCACATAATAGAGGTAGACTGTTGTTGGCTTGGAACTTCTATGCTTATTGTTTATATGCTGATGGATCAGATGTAAAGTCTGTTCAATATCGAGTGTGTAAAGACAGAACATATTTTCAAAAAGTGGAGCACAACTTAAAGGTAGCTCTAGTCTCTAGTCTTGGAGATACTGTTAATACCTATATACCTGTATATGTATGTTGTTTGTAATATCTAATATAGTATTGCTTTTGTACAGGAATTAAGCATGTTATATTTAAACATTTTTGTTGTGGTTTGCTTATGGAGCGTCTGCAAAATTATCTTTTTGTTGTGTATTTTCTGTGAAATAAAAAAAAATGTTTTTAAATGCTGTTATACCAGAGTCCTGTAAAATGCTGGAATTGGCTCCCTTTAAATATACATTGTTATTGTATTATAGGTGTTTATTTTTGTTGCAATGCAGCTTCCATTTGCTTTAACATTCCCTGATTTAAGAGATTATGCTTTAGAACATTTACATTGAATGTCATTGAAAAAGATAGATGGAACTAATGAGTCATATGCAAAGTACACAGCAAATAAAAGTAAAAACTAAAGTGATAGAGACAAGTCATATGGCATTCCCATTAGGCTTGCTGAGCACTGTTAAGCTTTCAAGCTGAAGAAATTTTGCAGGATTTCTACATACATCACTTCAGAATGTCAAATGAGAAGAGGATGATAAATTCATGATGACTCAGCTTTGATAATATCAGTGGAATCGAAAAAAAAACATTTTATTCATTCAAAGAGTTAGCTGATGCAGATAGATCAGGAATTTGCAAGAAGTGTGTCGTAATCATGCCAAAGGCATCGCTTTGATGTCTTTGGCTCCATTTCAAAGTTATACCTGGTCCCGGCACCATCTAACCACTAATGTCTTCACATGCCACTATCTTCAATGAGGATTGCTTTGGTAGAATGTATACAACACCATTAGACTAAAGTACCATCTGCTTTCTTACCTGGCCTATCTTATGTTATCTCTAACCTCTGTAGATATGAAATTGTATAAGGCTATGTGTGCAACATCAAAGGTTCAGGGCTGACAACAAAAGGTGAAGTTAATATCACAGACCTCTGTGGCATATCCACAGGGTATACTTTATCATCAGTGTCTATGCAACAGATACCTATCTCCCAAACAATGGTCTTCAAAACCCCAAATCCAACTGGTGCTGAAGTTACAGAGAATGGAGAGTGATCACATATATGTGCAGCTTTCTCCATTCACTTTATTTGCTCAACTGTTTTTGGAACTTTCATAGAGGTGAATGCTTGGGCAGCAATAAGAGATAGGCGGATTCGGATTTGTTTCAGGCTAAACTTGTTCGGCTTGAACCAGAGAATAATAGTGTTTTGTGGGAAAGGAACCACAAAGGTTTTGGGTATGGGTCAGGCTTGAAACTTTTGGAAAATTTGGGTTGAATTTGGTGTGATCCAAATCAGCTCGCTCATCCCTATCGGAGCCTCACCATTTATTGCAGCTGTGGCATCAGCTGGAACCGCGGGTCAGGGCACCCCCAGTTCTAAAGATAGGTGTGATTTCCAGAGGTAGGACCTACATCTATTACATATTTATACTTTCTTCTGCAGATATGCCATAAAAGTCTGTGATAACAGAACCATACTTTAGTAAAAAAAAAAGTATATTAAAAAGGTCATATGATCTCAATAATTTTATGTCAAATAATTTTCTATTTTATGCAGCATCCAACAAAATTTACAGGTCCAAGAATTGCATAGATGTCATCATAAATGTGCAGTGCCTACACATAGTATACAGCATTAAAAATAAATTAGGCTGTTAACTATTGTTGTTTGGTACCATTTCACCATAGGCATTGTATGTAGTGTACAGTATCTTTGTATGTTGTATTATCCCATACTACTCATTTAGGGCTTTCAAGGAAGCTTACTGCTGAAAACTGTTATGTTGGGTGTCAACACATTTCAACAATTTACACCCCCAAAGCTGTAATGTGTTGCAACACAGCTTTTACATTAGGAGCTGATGCTATAGGTCTTGTTCACGTTAGTGTCATGGCCTCTGTTCATCACTGTACCCTAGACAAGTATGATGGATCTCTACCAATTGAATCCTGATGGCTCTCAATCATTGTTAGGACTATTGTATTTTTGGCAGCAAGAAGAGTACTTCAGAATGTGCTATTTTCATCAAACATGCTGTAATAGAAACGCTATAATACAAGTTTTTACAGAGTCTTAGCTATAGGCTTCCACAGTATGGTGCCCCTGTAGTAGTTGTTCAATAATATATCAGTCTGTATCCAACAGAGATGCATTAGCAAGGCCTAAAATGAACTGGTAATGCACACACAAAAAAAAATAATATGCACAAAAACAAAACAAATGCCTAAACTAATGAACGCAGTCTTTCTTTTCGACAGTTTCAAAAATCTATAATGGGCAATAGATATGTTTGTGTTTTGTTCACACGTAGGAGTTTGATTCTGCCTCCCATTGTTTTCAATGGGAAGCAGAGATCGCAGCAGAACGCTGAAAAAATAAGCATCCTGCTCGAACTTGCTGTGGATGCTGCTGCAGATCTAGCTGCCGAATACACAGCTCAAGACTCCCTGCTGATTAAGCCCATTCATCTGGGACTAATCAGGGGCAGAAAGCGGGGAGCTGGTGGGCAGAAAATTGAGGATAGGCCAATCTTAAAAACTGGATATTCCCTTTAAGACCGGGGCCCCACGTGGCATTTTACAGTCCCTGCATAGTGGATGGTGCATGGGCATCCACTGAATCCCATCCACACATTGCAAAAAATACGTGTAGCAGACACGATGTGCTTTCCAAAACCATCACAGTTTTGGAAATCACAGCATGTCATTTATACCTACGGAAACACCTTCAGTTTCTCTATAAATGAGGATGAACTGTGAGGGTCACAAATCACCATGTGACAGCAAACAGATAGCAAGAATTAGTGATCCCTCCGTCACGCACCACAACTTTCCAGATTGTTTATTTTTTGACCGGTTGTAAATAACTTCTGTACTTAGATTGCATTTTGTTTTTTTTAAGGACTCTAAGATCCTTTGAAGGACCATGTCTTTAGGGTATAAAAAAATCTGTGAATTTTCAGTTTCTTGTATAACACCATGTCTGATGAAGGGAGCTAGTACTTCCGAAAGCTTACCATCAAATATACTCAGTTAGCCTCCAAAAGGTATCGCCTGATTTCTTCACTCTTCTACTAGGAATATCTATGACATATTAATAAGAGACCTCTCTATTTATAGAGTTTACATAATTGTCTTCTAATTATTGTAATGGATGTGATACAGTCTAAATGATGGAAGAGTAAATAAATAAATACACATAAATGCAGCACTATGGAGAGCTGAGTTAAACTCATGAGGGCCCAGAACATTCAGCTGTAATACGCAGTCAAAGTTGCAGTGACTTGCTTTATTGTACATTAATAGACATACAGAATTCTGTGTGTATAAATTGTACAAAGAAATACTAAGCTTAAAGGGAATGTGTCACCAAAAATGACCTATTTATAAACCACATTTTTATTTTTAAATCAAGTTTTCTCAGAATGTTTTTAGGATTTTATTTTTAAGTGTCTAGGTCTTAAAAAAACACAGAAAAATTTGCAGCACACAGCAATTCAGTGAAAAAGGAGGACTTTATTAGCTCAAATGTGCAATGTTTCAGTTTATCAGAACCTTTCTCAGGCAGTCTGATGAACTGAAATGTTGCACATTTAGGCTAATAAAGTCCTCTTTTTTTCACTGAATTGCTGTCTGCTGCCCATTTTTCTGCATTTTGATATTTTATTTCATTGCTAGTGAACCCGTGTGAGTTGTACCATTTTTGCGTTTGGTCCTTGTGCTGCTCTGCTTCCAATTTGTTTTCGTTTTAAAAAAGTAATATATCATGAAATTTTGGCAACTAAGCCTAATAATAGACTGGCACTTGTCAATTCTGTAGGTATTTTCATTGGATCAGTCATTTCATTGACATCACAAACAAGACAGTTAACCCAATACAAGCAAGACAAGAGAAGGTCACACCTCTATTCATAACACCTATAATACCCATCATTATATCCACTACTGACAATAGGTGATGTCACAGGTTATATACTTCCCCTCACTCCACAGAGCATGCCTAACTCTCCTATAGACCTCAATGAGAAAACTGCAATCTATTGCTGCTTATTGCCATAACTGTGCTGTAAGGGATGTTCGCACGTAGGAATTTGACACTGAATTTGAGGCACAATCCGCCTTCAAATCTGCCTCAAATTCTACCTGAAATCTTCCTCCAATTCATTTCAATGGGAAGCAGTAGCTGATTTTTTCAGATTTCAGATTTTTCAGATTTTTCCTGCTCATTCTTCAAGTGGATTCCACCTGAGAAATGAATGGGAGGTGGAAAATACACCTTTTTCGTTGTCGCAGAATTTGATGTGGAATTTGAAGCAGAATTTGTCAAAATCCGCCTGCCAATTTTGGAATTTGGCCCTGTCCAATAAAGTCAAAATTCAGTAGCACTCTTCTCCAAATTCTGCTTCAAATTCCACTTCAAATTCACCTTCTTGGTTTTTGACAAGCATAAGAAAATCTGCATCAAATTCCTGAAGCAGAAATTTTCTGCTTGAAAAATTCAGCATCATATTCCTACATGTTAATACCCCCTAAAGCATATCACTAAATGTTATTAACAAAGCATAGAAGCTCTAGCAAGATGGCATCCAGGGGTGAACCTAGCCTCTCTGCTGCCTGAGGCGAACTATAGAAAGGTGCCCCACCCTCAAAAAAAAGATTCCCAACCCAGCTAACTGTGGTTGCGTGATGGGCCCCCCATTGGCAGATTACAAAATCCCCTTATTTGGCCCCCACATAGAATAACACCCCCGCTCTGTCATAGGATTAAACTGTATTGGCGTGCACAGAACAGCTGTAAGGGAATTGCTAGTTGAGCAATTCCCCAGTGCTGATGCAGAAACAAGGGAAGAAGGGAATGACAGACAGTGAGCCCTAAACTCAACCCAGCCCCTGTCCCTACCTAATTGCCTGACTGTCCTAGGCGACAGCCGACAACTTGGCGGTGAGCCCTTCTCTGAATAACTGTAACACAGAACAAGGCAAGACTAACAACACAGAAGAGGAGTCAGCAAGCCAAGGGTCAAAACCAGAGAGAAAAAGCAGTACCAAATCTTAATCCAAAAGAGTAGTCACAAGGAAGCCAAAGGTCAGAGGTGAGTAATACAGTACAATAGCAAAGGAACAGCTTAGCAAGGACAAGGTCACAGGACAGAGTCACAATAGCCAGCGACCATGTGTGAGCTGATGACCTGTTTATAGGAAGTCCAGAACATGCCCCAGACTTGATTGGTAGACAGACTGTCAATCACACAGGCAAGGCTAAGATTAACTATTTGAGGAGCAGAAAGAAACAAGGTGCAAGAGACAGGTGTGGCTGAAATTCAATTACAGAGAAGTAGTACTGGGACAGTGTTCAGACTGAGCAACAAGAACTTTAAGGAAGGAATCAAACTGAACACGCCTCCTGCGCCACAGCATGCGAGCGGAGGGTGGCACAGAGACCCGAACAGGCAGAGACGTTACAACAGCACGCCGATACAGCTGTGGAGCTCCCGGGATTCAAGCCATCATGCTAAAAGCCTGATGCTCCAAATCCTGGGGGTCCCCTTGGAGACGGGGGCCCTGGGCAATTGCCCAGTTTGCCCCCCCTTTACGCTGGCTCTGCACCCAGTTTAGGACTGCATTTTCCCCCGCCACCCCCACACAGAGTAGCAGCCAAAAGTGTAGCACCGCCTTGAGGAGGTATCGGAAAGTGTCCTGGACAGAAGTGTGGACAGGTGAGTAAAAATAATGGGCCACTACACTGTGTTCCAAATTAATATGCAAATAATATTTTCTCATATTTTCCAAAATTACCTGAATTATATGAATTGCAGTCATTGTAATTTTCCAGTCATCAACTATTCATGTATAATTGAAAGGTTTTTGAATAAACTGCCTATGATAACAGTATATTTAAAAAAAAATAAACACTCAAAATGCATGTTTTAAATTATTATGCACAGCAGAATTTGCAACCTTTTCATTTTTATTAAGAACAAAAAAATGGTCATTGTGAAATTATAAGCATTAGCAGGTTATTACAAACTGAAATCAAACAGTTTTCAAGCCAAAACTTTATTCGAGGTGTTGTTACATTTGCACATAGGACCCCTTGTTCGAAAGAAGCTTCTGAGCTATCTCGTCCATTGAATTTGTCAGTTTTTGTATGGTTTCTGCTTCAATTGTTTTGCATGAGGACAGAATACCCTCCCAGAGCTGTTGCTTAGATGTGAACTGCCTCCCGCCATCATAGACACTCCTTTTGATGATGCTCCAGAGGTTCTCAATGGGGTTGAGGTCAGGGGAGCATGGGGGGCCACACCATAAGTTTGTCCCCTTTTATGCCCATAGCAGTCAGAGATGCAGATGTGTTATTTGCAGCATGAGACGGTGCATTATCATGCATGAAAATGATCTTTCTGCGGAATGCATGGTTCTTCTTCTTGAACCATGGCAGGAAGTGCTGTTTGAGAAACTCCACATACGTTATGGAGTTCATCTTTACCCCTTCAGGGATCCTAAAGGGGCCGACAATCTCTGGCCCCATGATTCTAGCCCAAAACATTACTCCACCTCCCCCTTGTTCGCACCGTAGCCGTGTTTGCATGGGGTGTCCATCAACAAGCCATCCTCCACTCCATCCATCTGAACCATCGAGCGTTGCACGGCACTCATCGGTGAACAAAACAGTTTTGAAGTCAGTCTTCATGTATTGTTTGGCCCACTGGAGCCGTTTCTGCTTGTGTGCAGTGGATAGAGGAGGTCGACAGGATGGCTTACGCACAGCTGCAAACCTCTGAAGGACCCTGCATCTTGTTGTTCGGGGGACGTTGGAGGCACCAGCAGCTTCAAAAACTTGTCTGCTGCTATGACAAGGCATTTTTGAAGCTGCTCTTTTAACCTGACGTAATTGCCTGTTGGAAAGAGTCCTGAATTTTCCCTTATCAGCACGCACACGTGTGTGCTGTGAATCAGCTACATACTTCTTGATTGTGCGATGATCACGATGAAGTGTCTTGGCAATGTTGATTGTAGTCATGCCTTGACCTAAACACTCCACAATTTGTTGCTTCTCAGCAGCCGACACATCCTTTTTCTTTCCCATTTTGGCTGAAAATGTAGGCTGCTTAATAATGTGGGACAGCCTTCTAAAGTAGTCTTCCCTTTAATTGGACACACCTGCCACACTAATTAGCACAGGTGTCTGCAATTGCTTTCAGTGATATAAAGAGCCCTGATACACATCACCATCAATGAGTTTAACTGACAAACAAAAAAAAATTCTTACCTTATCACTCCTAAACACTTTTTGCATAATAATTTGGAACACAGTGTACCTATTGCAATAACACAATAAGTAGCGGCCGATTTTTAAAAAATACCATGCGGTGCCACCTGAGACCATCACCTCAGGTCGTCTCATGGAAGATGCGCCCTTTAGGGCAGCCCCCATAATCATTTATAGAAGGTAGAATAAAAAAATCTGAAATCAGAAAATAAATTAGAAAAATGTGATATATTTCAATATCTGGTTTCAATAAATACATTTTACACAATGGCAACACATTCCATTTAACATAACAAGACACAAAGCACAAATTATGCCAAAACGTGGTGAATATTTCATGCATCAAATTTATTAAGGGTTTTAGAACATTTTTATGCCTCAGTAACTTTTAAGATTATCTAGAAAAGGTGCAGCTAAGCAGAGTTGTAAAATGAACCATATTTATTAACCTCTTGTTGACATCCACCATAATAGTACAGCAGATGTTGTCATTTTAAATCTGGTATCCCCACAGGAGCAGAGCAGACTCTATAGCCGCCTGGTCTACACTGTATTAGAGAGTGAAGGCCCAATGGGAATTCTCACAATCAGAGTTCTATCTGATCACGAGCATTAACCCTTCAGATGCATCGATGAAATCTGATCACTGGTACTACGTATGCGAGATCCCAAGGGAAGGTATCTGTCCCTATGACAGCCGGGAGTCTATTTAAAGAGGACTGTTTATGTCCTCAGAGATGTGTGGTATTACATATCGCTAGAAAGCCGACAGCACGCTGAAAGAAAGACATTTTTTTTTATTTTTTAATGTTTTGGATTTTTGTCAAGGTGTTAAAACATTAAAAAACTGTATAAGTCTAAGGTCCCATTTTGCAAAAACGCAGCATTTTTCCTGTTGCAGAAATGCAGCAGAAACAAATGCTGCGTTTTAGAGTACCAGCAAAGTGAATGAGATTCTGGCTAATCCCATCTACACATTGCGGGGAAAAAAACGCTACGAAAAAGCATGTCAGTTTTACCTACGGAAATGCTCACATTTTCCCTATAGATTTAATAAGGGAAGAAAAAATACAGAGAAAAAGGCAGCAATAAACGCAATGAAAAAAGCTGTGGGAAAAAAGTGCATTTCCGCTGTATTTTTTTCTGCAGCGTTTTTTAGCTGTGTTCCGCAGTGAGGGGCCTTAGCCTAAATTTGGTATCACCATAATCGCACTGGCCCACAGATTATAGCAAACATGTCATTTTGGCTGCACACTGAACGCTATAAAAACAGAACCCATAAGAAAATGGCACAAATGCAGTTTATTTCTAATCCCACCCCATTCTTTTTTTTTTTTTTTTTCAAGCTTCCCAGTACAGCATATGGAATATTAAATGGTACCATTGTGAAGTATAATTTGTCCTGCAAAAAGTAAGCCCTCATACAGCTCTGGGTATGGAAAAATGAAAAAAAATAAAAATAAATAAATATATATATATATATATATATATGGCTTTTGGAAGGCGGGGGGATAAAAAATGGCTGCGGTGGGAAGTGGGTAATAGTGTGGTACATTATTTTTTTCAGGATACTAGTAAACCCAGCTAAGAAGTGGCAAATGGAAGAGAAAGGGGATTAACATGCCTTACAAGACATACATACATTGGTGTAAATTTGGTGCAGTTTCTGCCTGTCTGTTCTAATGTTATGCTGTCCACCTTATAATAAATTTCTTTCAATATCTGTATTGTTTATAAAATCAAAATCAAACAATTATTCGTAGCTCTTGAATTGTAATATATCAAATTTTAATGAATTCTTCCAAAAGAACAAAGCTTACACTATCTGAATAGGAATTATTTGGCAAGCCTTAGTATCACTGTATGTGAAACTATTCATGTTACCAGATCTCTGCTCAAGTAGAAGAAAAAATACTTGTACGGGCCTATTCATTAGTAGAATATGGAGTGATACTGTGTATAAATTAATAATGATATGCCTCTTCAATGAAGAAGAAATACAAATTTGTGAAGAGAATATCAATGCTAATGTGTCAGGTAAAACCATGGAGTTGTCTTTACCTTCCTGCTGGGTTAATATATGTTTGTTTTCCTTTGAATATGGGAGTTTATAGCTTTTTCTGGAGAATAATGATCAAAATCTACACATAGCAGGTGGCAAAGTTTCACCTGGTGGAAATATATTCCTGCCAGTGGGAGCTGTTAGTGTAAAATAACATTCTGCTCTCCTTTCATTTTTTTTAATTAAAAGCCGTGATGAAGTGCTATCCTGTATTGTCACATATTCCGCCTGTCATTACGATGACTCAGCTTCATGATAGACATGTTATTATTCTCTTAATTACCATCAACACGTTTTTTTACAGCATATCTTTATTGATATATGTTTACATAAGGCAGAACAATGCAGTATATTTGGTGATGTAGTATATACAAAAAACACAAAACAAAACAAAAAAAAACCCTGCATAAAGCTTTTGTTTAACACTTGTACTTAATAACCAAAACAAAGGGGGAAATATACAGCCTTTATCACATCTTTTGTGCATAGGGTAATATCAATACAGGAAATTGAGGTGGGAAAGTGTATACTGTAGATATATATATATACTGTACATAGATAGATAGATACCCTGTTTCTCCAAAAATAAGCCCTACCCCAAAAATAAGCCCTAACGAACTTTGTAAACATGACTTTTAGGCTAAGGCCCCATGTAGCGGGCCACAGCGAAAAAGCTCTACGGCAAAAACCGTGGCAAAAACGCATTGCGGATTTTCCTGTAGTGCTTCAGTTATAACTATACGGAAACTGCCAGCATTTCTGTCGGTATAATTGACATGCTGCGATTTCCAAAAACACAACGGTTTTGGAAATCGCAGCATTTCCGCTGCAGGTATTTTTCTGCAATGTGTGGATGGGATGCTAGGAAAACTCTGTGAAATTGAAAATAAAAACAATGCAAAAAAAAAAAACCTAATGCGTTTCCTAATGGGTTGTTTCTGCAGTGTATTATTGCTACGTGGGGCCTTAGCCTTATATAAGTTTAAGCAGCCACCTGTACTTCTGTGATTGACCCATTTGAATTTAGCGCCAAAGCAGATGCTCTGGCACTAGATTCAGATGGACCAGTCTCAGGAGAGCCGCTGCCACTATTGCATTCAATAGCGACTGCAGCTCATTTGTCATAGTGAGACCACCACCAGGAATGTGCTGTGAGTTATCCCTGTGCTGCGATACTATGTTGTAATAGCAATAAAAACATTGGTGACGGTTTTTAAAAAGCAAAAAAAAAATCATAGCGAAGTTGCTTTAGTGCTAAATACAAATGGACCAGCCACTTATGAGCTGCTGCTTCTGCTATCAATAGTGGTGTCAACTCTTCTGTGTTTGGAGGAAAGCACTGCTCAGCAATTCAAATTTCACCAGACATGCTACATCTGTATACTTCCTAAGAGAACACTGTCCCTCCATAATGTCGATATCTCAAAGGCATATGCAAATCAGAAGCCCAAAGATAAGACAACTGCTTTCATTTCTGAAAGGGAATTTACTGACTGAAATTGGCCAACAAAAATATTATATTAATACTCTGTAGTACATTTGTTTTCCTTTTGCTTTTTTAAGTTAATTTATTCCTTCTATTTTTACGAATAAATAATAATGCAAAAATTACAAAATAAACAGATTTTCAATAATACAGTTTTCAAAAAAACAGTGCTACCTTTGTAGGTTTGGTTGTGTCCCCATTTACAATTATGATTCTGCGCCTTTATGTGTAAATATCTTCCCTAGTGACTGATGTTCTGGAGAGGTTGTTTCTTTTACCCGTTTAGCATTGTCCCACTCTTTATAGGATTATCGATTACAGACAAAGCAGGAAGGACACCCATTCATTACTAAGATTTCCTCGGCATGCACAATGTATTCAGGTGGTGAGGTCAATGTAGACTTTTTCCCCATGATGACCATTAGTCATGTTTATTGTGTAGTAGCATCATGGATATTAGTCATGTTCCCATCTTGTAGCAGCTGTCTAGTGATGTGTAAAAATTTTGATGTGTCGTAATGACACTACTTACTGTATATTTTTATAGATCTTTGTTTTTTTTACATTTATACAAGGTGCTGAAATAACTTTTATTCAAAGAACATACATTTCCATCTTTATTATGTATTTGTATGTATGTACATGTATTTAACTGTATTAATACATTTTCTATATATATATTTTTTATATTTTGTTGTACTGTGTCATAAATATGCTTTTTCGGATAGGTGTGCCCTTGCAGGGCTTATCTTTCTTGTTTTGTATGTTTGAGGACGGCAGTATTGCCTTTTGCTATTTGGTCTCAACATACTAGATTTTGTGCTATGTTTGTGGTAAAGAATATACCTTGTTGTGGTGACTTGTATACAATGCAAATTACGTTTATTCAGCTAGTCATTGGGTTGTGTAAAAGGGCCATAATGCCAATACTATCATTGTATTGTTTACACAAACTGTATTTAATGATCTTAATAAGATTAGCTCTAAGCAAAACTAGCTATAGCCAATAGAATTTTTACCCTAGTTTCACATCTGCGCCAGGCTTTCCATCATTCAGGTTTGGGGACGTGAATGACAGAGAGCTGGACCACTGTTTTAGCAGTTACACACCAGGTGTCTGCTTGGTGTCCGGCATTTCAAAACTGAAACCAGAGGAGAGATAAGTCTTCCATGCAGGACTTTTTTCTCCACTGATTTTCAGCGGTCTCTGTAATGGAATCTCCAATGGAGACTCCTGCGCAGATGTGAACTTAGCCTTAGCAGAGCCTTTTAACAGACTATGCCAACAATGTATTGTCTGAGAGATCTGTCAGCTCAAAAAAGATAGGAAACATGTTTTTCACGTTTTTTTAATAGCCTAAAATGCTACTAAAATGTTTTACATTTGTACACAGCGATGGTAAGGCAGGGAAAGTAATGAACCATACCTGCCTTACCAGTAGGAGCTCTGGCTGTAG
The DNA here is from genome assembly GCA_947044405.1 of Leptodactylus fallax. Lineage (NCBI taxonomy): Eukaryota > Metazoa > Chordata > Amphibia > Anura > Leptodactylidae > Leptodactylus > Leptodactylus fallax. The sequence continues at coordinate 363,824 of CAMRHE010000526.1, forward strand.
TAGGAGCCAGATCCCAGCTTCTGCAACAGCACTGCAAGGACATGTGGGTACATACTTACAGGCTTAAGAATGCTCTACCCAGACATATATAGTCAACAGGCAGTCCCGAAGTGGTTAATGAAAGCAAAAAACTGATATTAAAAATGGATGCTAAAGAATGACCATCTGTTTATATAAAGTCAATATTAAAATAGCGATCCATTTTATACTCTGTGTCTGACAAAAAAAGAGACAGACCTGTTTTGTTTTTTTTTAAACATTGACTATGTAAACAGGTGACCATCCATTTCCATTCGTTTTCGTCCGGCTTTAGCATAAATTTTTGCATCTGAAATTTGATAAGTGGATGCTGAAAACATGATGTACATGGACCCTTTATCCTCTCATCTTCTGGTTCTCAGCAGGAATGAATAGAGTAAGTGACTTCCTGTAGACACATAACATGCTGTGCCAGCTGGAGAGGCTTATTGTAGGTCACATGACACAGCGGAGGACTACTCAGCCATTAAGCTGCTATTAAGATGATTACTTTCTGACTGTTAGCAGTGTTATTTTTCCTAGTTATTTATGTAGTGCCAACACTGTAGAGAAAGTCATCACTTTCTTCAACGTACACAGACACAAACTGGGGAGGTGTCAGAAGGTGGCCAATTAACCTACCAGTATGTTCTTATAGCGTGGGAAAAAATACAAGCAATCACAGGGAGAACTTACAAACCTCATGCAAATGTTGTCTTTGGCTGAATTCGAAACCCAGGAACCAGTGTGCTGCAAAGGATCTGAGCTAACCACTAGGGCACTGTGCTTCTACTTTATAAATGTTATATACCTGTAAATACTGTAAAACAACTCAAAAAAGAAAACAGTACTCACCTCCTCTTTCACCCAGCAATCCAGCACTGTTTATAAAGTTGTTGTTTATAAAGAGCCAACATGTGACCTCTGCAGCCAATAAGTTACCCCTGCAGTCAGTTGCCTTACTACTCGCATCATGGCTCCCATTACTGAGCCACTAGCATGGCACGTGTCCTTTGTGGCCCCTGATTGCCAGGAAAAAAAAAGAGTTTAGTACTGTTTATTTTTATACCATATACAGTTTTATAAAAAAAATAAAATATGGATAACCACTTTAGGCTGAAGCCCCACATTGCGAAAACGCTGTGTTTTATAGTACCTGCAAAGTGAATGGGTTTCTGGCTAATCCCATCCAAACGGCAACGGCAGCATGTCAATTATACCTGCAGAAATGCTGGCGTTTTTCCATATAGGTATAATAAGGGCAGAAAGTCCACAGAGGAAAACTGACGTTTTTTTCCGCTGAGCTTCACTATGTGGGGCCTTAGCCTTACAATAAAACTCTTCTAGTCTTTGATTGTGGGTGTGATCATTTCTGTATTGAGTTAAACTTCATATTTCTTTTTAACTTATTGAACAGTCTGTTGCATTGAATACTAGATACAATGTGAAATGTTTATATGTTTCCTGTCACCGCGCTATTGATTGTTTTGTACGTCAATAGAATTTAATAGCTAGACAGTTAAGTACTTTATTGCTTGCACCTGTGCATGCCTAGGAATTAAACCGACCATTCTATTCCAGAAGTGCTGGCTGCAGGACTGCAACTTGGATGGTTATAGTACACCGCAGACTATGATGTAGTTATTCTTAATGAAAGACATTCAATACATATCTTTATCTATATGTCCAGTTTTATATTTGTAAATGAAATTTCTACTGACTGCTGAATAGATATCTTGTGAGAAAGGCATCATATGGATGTCCTCATTAAAATTTTATTGTACATACATATTATCTTCCTAGAAATGGGAATCATGAAATCATACCATCAGCTCTGGCATTGTATAGTCTTTTTTGAAGGGAAGAAATTGTTTTCTTTTTCTTTTTTATCCAGCATTTCTTTAATCTGTTGTTATTTGCCCTATCTCATATATTTCAGCAAAGACCTATCTGTTTGAATCAATGGTAAATAACATCCAAGAAGCACTGAAAGGGGATATATCATGCTAATGATTTTGTTCTCAACCCCGCTTTTGCTGATGTGCAGAAAGGCTCAGCTCACACTTCAAGTCATATATAGTTTTGTGTTGATGGACTGTGAAATGCAGAGCAAATGTATAGGTAATAACAATGGTATTTACATAAATATGTCCAATGTAAATGGAGTGCACTGTCTGAAAGAAGCTAATCCTCAGCCATTGTCAAAACAAGTTTATTACTGAAAGAAAATAGAGATATCCTGCTATCCAAAAATAGAGTGAATTGTGCTATTATTCTGTTGGCTTCAGACTTCAGCATTCTATTGTAAATCATTTCCTTATTTGCATCCAATCAGCCCTCTTAGAACCGAGATTTCCAGGCAGTGCTGTAATTTTGTTCTCACACTGAGATGCTGGAACATTCCAGTTTTATTGAAAATAAAGCATTTTTTCAGTTTGCTAAACAGTAAAGTGATTATTAAGGGAAATTTGGTTTTACATTAGGGCCTGAATGTAACAAATTATTTTTATTCCAGTGAAATAAAATCTCTTATTGCAATGGCTTTTTGAAGAAGTTGCATTGTACAAATGTGTGAATAGGTATATAAGAACTTCTATTTTATATTTTATAAGAGAAAATAAAAAGCTTAAGCATGAGAATCAACATCATTTTATGTTACTAAGCGTCGATATGAAGAAATGAGAAAATCAAAGTACACCCTCTGTGAATTCTATGGTTTTATGTATCACACCATAATAAAAAAAAATACTGGTGCTTAGAACGTCTTAAAATTAGGTAAATACAACCTCAGATGAACAAAAACACATGACAAATTTCACTGTAACTGTCTGATTATTTATTAAAGAGGACCTTTCACCACCTCCGCCAATTTAAGATCTTAGCGTATGTTAATAGGCACTGCTCCACTTATTCCAGTGCAGATGGAATTTTTTTCTCTAGCCTCCACCGTTTCCAAGCAATCAATGGTGTTAGTTATGGTGTCTGATGTGCTATATAAGCTCTGTACTGTCAGAAGTGCAGTGTCAGGAAGGGGGTATGATTAAGAAGCAGCCAGTGTCACAGCTCAGAATCACACTCCTTGTCTGCTCTTGCCTGACACCGCCCTCCTGACAGTACAGAGCCTAAATAGCATTTCAGGGACCAAAACTGACAGCATTTTATTACTCAGGAACTATGGGGGCTAGAGAATAAATTCCAACTGTGCTAGAATCAGTGGAGCAGTACATATTAAATGATGTAAAGAGCTGGCTTTATGTTGGTGTTGAAAGGTTCACTTTAAGAGAAACTATGCCAAAATGCAGAAGCGATCTGTGAAAAATTAAGTACACCCCTACTTCTTCCGTAGGTATTAAGAGGGTAAATGGAAACCAGTTCTGCTAATTAAATGCTCCTGATCATCAGCAAGTGTGACCATCTCTATAAAAGCAGAAGTTTTAGCAGTTTCTGTTCTGGAGCATTTAGACGTGTGTTAACACAATGCAAATGATGAAAAGAAGAAAAGAAAGATGAAAAGAATGAAAATTGAAAATTGTTACTGCTCATCAATCTGGGAAGGATTATAGGACCATTTTCAAACAATTCCATCATTCTGGAGTGAGAAAGATTATTCATGAGTGGAAAACATATAGATGACAGTCTTCCCAGGAGTGGATGTCCCAGCAAATTCTCCTCAAGGTCATACTTTGCAATGCAAAAAAACCAAGTGCTACATTCAGACTCTAGAGGCCTTAGACAGCAAGTTAAATGTTCAAGTTCATGACGGTACAGTTAGAAAAAGACTGAACAAGTATGGCTTGTTTGAAAGGGTTGCCAGGAGAAAGTCTCTTCTTTCTAAAAGGAATGTTACTATGACTTAAGTTTGCAAAGTTGCATTTGAACAAGCCACAAGAAATAATGTTCTTTCTACAGACAAGCTCAAAGCAAGATGTTTGGTCATAATGCAGAGTGCAGCGTTTGGCAAAAATGAAACACAGCTTAACAGTGCAAACATCTCCTACTACCTGTCAAGCCCAGTGGTGGAGGGGTTATGATTTGACTTGTTTTGCAGCAACAGGACCTGGGCATCTTGCAGTCATTGAGTCAGCCATAAACTCCTATAATATGGATAAATCATTACAAATTTATGGCTATTGAGAATGAACATTAACTTTGTCTTATAGTCTTTAATTGTAATAATGTATCCATATTATGAGTAGACTTATCTAAAGACTTATAGTTTTCATGTTGGATTTAAGTCTAGTATAATAATATCTTATCTTGGTGATTACTGTTATCTTTTATTGAAATAGCCTCTATAGGTGTATATTGTTGCCCTTGTAAATAAGTCTAATTATTTCATATATTCAGCTCTGTATCCCATTCAGCAAGGCAACTCAGTGTGCGCATACATCCTATGGCTAGTGTGTGGACTTTGGCTGATCACCAGGGAGTGCAAAAACAAGTATGTAAGAGCAATATCTAGTTGCAAGGTATTTTTAAAATTATTATTATTGGAAGATTAGTTTGCATGAAGTAACAGTGAATTAATATTTATTTGTGGACAATCCCTTTCATCCATTTCGTAATTTCTGGAAAATGGCCTGGTGAACAAGTCAAGTTGGAGTAAGTCTAAAATAAAAAAGTTATTGAGCACAAAAAGGACAGAAAGGTAATAAAAACAGGATTCAGGAAGGAAAAATGGAGTTACAGCCAACTTTCCATCTCTTGCCCTTTAACTTACACCCACAGAGTGTCTCAAGAGTAGATAAGGACAGTAGATAAGAGATAGCTCTGAAGTCAGGGAGCCATGACATTTGTATACTTGTGCAATGATATCCAGTGGTACCAAGAGGACTCAAACCTAATGGCCCGTATTATGCTATGCTTTTTATTGCTGGTTGCTGTAATTTAAATAGAGTGTTTCATGTTGAGTTTTTACAATAAACTTATTTTTAAACTAATAAGAAAATATAAATACTCATGTAATATTGGTTTTCTAATATTTATAGTAATATATCTATATATAATATTTCTAATAATATTTGTTTTATCTGAAAGGTCTTTGGGAATTGTAGTAAAATTTCCATAGTTAATATTAGTTAACAGAAAACTAAATAACTTACCAACTCAATTACATCCTGCAAGTTTGGTTGCAAAATCAATGAAACACACCTCCAAATAGAAAATCAAAAGACCTTTTTACATCTATGGTATCAACTCATCAACTTTTATGACTCCTCCATGATATCATCTCCAAGGTGGAAAGTTCAATCAGAAGAGTTTCCAACCAGTAATACTTAGTAGAGCCCTATCAGCTAATCAGCAGTATAATTCGTAGGGGTTATCTGGGACAGCAAAGGATAGAGGACATGCTCACCCAAAGTATAGTTAATGCCAAACAAGCTCCATCGACAGAAAATCGCAGCACCTTTGCCCACTAGCTCCAGTACTTTAATCAGCAAATAATTCTTTATTCTCATGTAATTACCAAGATGATATATTTCCATAAGGCTATTAAGTCTGTGTTATTACATGTGTATTTATTCCACTGTGAACACAAATAATGTGCTGATTATTTCCATATTCATATTTTGACTAAATTATCACAATTTTTTCTTCATTGCAAAAAATATGAAAAACCCACCAAACGTAATTGCTCTTTGCTTTTAAAAATGTTCAGATATCTTTTGGAAATAATTGGGTCAGTCTCTATGGAGAAATATATAGAACATTGTCCTTTGACTTAAAGTGTAACTCTGATTATAAAACAGCTTTTCATAAATTAGTAGTACAGGTCAATGTAAGAAACTTTTCAATATATTTTATTTAAGAATATATTTCCTTCTCCATTTATTATTTATTTAGTCTATGGAGGGAGGAGGAGGAGACTGCTGGAAAAGACAAACAGACAAACTGCAGATGCTAAACTCTGTCAGGTCTAAAATGCAATAATCCAGTATAAGATGCAATCCAATAATAGTGCTATGTAGGGTCATTTAATAGAATCAGAAACATTCCTTTATGGCCACAAACAGACAAAGCAATGCAGAGATAATTTTTTTGTGGGTATGCAAATCAGCCTCAAGTGCATCATTGTACTTTGTAATGGCACCATTCAATATCTTGTACAATGTATTAGGAAGCTGGAAAAAAAAATTCAGAATGAGATGAAATTGGAAAAACAATGCATTTGCACTAATTTTTTATGGGTTTAATTTTTACAGCATTCACCATGTGGTAAAAATGACATGTTACCTATATTCTGGGGGTCAGTACGATCACAGCGATACCAAATTTATATAGTATTTGTAATGTTTTAATACCCTTTAAAAATTTTTTAATCTTTGCAAAATAGAAAAAAGTTTTTTGTGTTGACATATTGTGACACCTGTAACTTTTTTATACTTATATGTATGGAGCTGGGTCAGACGTCTTTTTATGTAGGACAAGATGGTGTTTTTATTGATACCATTTGGAGAAGGTCTGATAGTTTGCTCACTTTTTATTCCATTTTTTATAGGAGGCAAAAAGTTGAAAAAACAGCCATTTGGCCATTTAGATTTTTTTCCCCGCTACACCGTTCACCGTATGGGATAAATATTTTAATATTTTAATAGTTTGGGCATTTTTGAGCGCGGGGACACCTGAAGTGTTTATGTTTACTTTTGTTTATTTATTTTTATATGTGATCTAGGGAAACGGGGGTGCTTTCAACTTTTATATTTTTTGTGGTTTTTTTTATACTTTAAAAAACTTTTTTCTATTTTTCTTTTACTTTTATTTTCAGGCCCCCTAGGGACCTTGAATCCTAGGGGGTCTGATTACTAATATTATTCACTGTAATACTAATGTATTGCAGGGAATAGTAAAATCCCTTGACTTCTATTGCACGCTGCCTATGGCAGTGTGTAATAGAGCCATACTAATGACAAGCCTGGGAGACTTCAATAGGCTCCGGCTCTCATGACAACCGATCGCCGACCTCCAGAACGTCATCATGGCACCTGCGCACTTTAGATGCTGCGGTCGCGTTTGACCATGGCATCTAAAGTGTTAACAGCTGCGATCAGGTGTGAGCCCTCTCCATACACCCCTTCACACCTAATCACTTACATGTATGTGATTTTGCATGAAGGGGTTAAACAGTAGTTATATACTTAAATTACTATATAACATTCAAAGTGTAAAAGGTTATTCCTATAATAGACAATTATGGTATATCTACAGCATATCCCATAAATGTCTGATGGTTTGGGTCCCACCTCTGGGACTATAATATTGCCATTCAGTGCAATATTGACAGTGCTGGATCCATTAATATACCAGTCATACACTTTCTCATGACATGAAAGACAGTGTCCCACCAAAATTAGCGGGTTCAGCTGACCTTACTCTAATGTGTATAGTGACTTTAATACTGCTAAATGTCAGTGAAGAATCCAATCTGATGTGTGGAATAATTTTGAGTCACTATTCAGATGCAGTTTGACGCTAAAGGGTAAGGAAACACTACAGCTGTCATCTCTTCATTCACAAGTATTCACTTGTTCCACCTACTCACAGATCTGTACCGAGGTCTATTGATTGGCATTTTTTTTTTTTATGAACGGCGTTGCTTTCCGTAACAACAATGTAACTGTCAGGTAAAGCCTGGAGGGACACAGGCAGACGGTGGAGGTGCAGCATCAAGGATAGCTGAGTGATGTAGTAGAAATGACCGGTGGCATACCAAGGAGTAGCAGGTGGGAGACACAAAATGAACTGAACAGTGGAGGCTGCATTAGAGTAGAGGATATAGTACTGAAATTGTAGAGATGCAAAAATGAAGCTGGGCTGTAGTTATGAAGTGGTATTAAGCTGGAACCACTAGATGTAGCAGATCTGGGCAATGGGTTAGAGCTGTAAAGCTGAACCAGTGGAGCAGCAAAATGAGACAAAAAGAATAATATCTAAAGAAAAGTAACAGTAATCCAAAAATATTTAACTACATAAATTATAAGAAACTACAAACTGACAATGCGGACCCTTTAAAAATAATCTGGGTGTAGCATGGGAGGAGAATGTAGCGTAAAAGCCACGATTTGTCCGTGACGGAAATGCCGCAGCAAAACCCGTAGCGTTTTACAGTACCTCCAAAGTGCATGGGAAAAATCCACAGCGGAAATTCACACGATTTCAAAAACGCTTGCAGTTTTGTAAATTGGAGCATGTCAATTATACCTATGGAAGTGCATTTTTTTCCTGCAGAGCTTTTTGCTGTGGCTTGCTACGTCGGGCCTTAGCCTTAGTGTTTAATAACAGGAAACTAATGGTAATTGGGTTGTAGAACTCTACAGCCTCTCTCATATAACTAATTACTGACAATAGGGAATACCAATAACATCAATCTTTAGGAGTATTATCTACACATTGAGATTCATCCTTCTCCCCTTCCCCTGTTAGGGAGGGGATAGATCTTTAACCAGCAAGATTACTGGGATCTTAATATTTAGTTTTAATGTATTATTATACAGTGCCAGTTAGCTAATGCCAAGGAAAATACAATTATGGGGGTAATTATCAAGGGCAGGCATACTTTTAGTTTTGCCTCTATGCAAATCACAGATAGAATCTCATAGGAAATTCTGTGCACAATTTTGGGCACCTGTGTATAAGAAAGACAAGGCTGAACTAGAGTGAATGCAGAAGAGGGCAACCAAAGTAGTTAAGTGGACTGGTGGATTAGAGTACAAAGGCTATCAAATTTGGGGCTGTTTAGTTTTGAATAAAGACATATTAGGGATACAAAAGAAAAAGAGAGGGGCGCTCCCTAGTGCAGATATCACAGGAACACATACAAATATGGACGACCACCAACTTGCTAGGTTTGGTCTCACCTCATGGGAATTGTGCAGAGGAAGGCACAACTCTGGTAATGAGCCTCAGTTAACCCTCCTGGGTAATCTCAGTCTGGTTCCTGTGTGAAGGTGGCTGCTGCTTGTGGTCCACGGTTAATTAACCATAGGAAAATATACAGTAATATATATCAAAATAAAGAAAAAAAGGACCTTAAAACAACTGCTTCCAAAATACAATTTATTTAAAAAAAACAATTGACATAAAAAGATAAAATGGCAATGCGTTTCGGCAGAAGAACTACTGACTTTCTCAAGCAACAGGACAGGGACAACAATCTACAAATATATGAAGGGACAGTACCAGTATCTTTCCAATGATCTCTTTTTACCTAGGCCTGTAAATATAAGAAAGCGGGATTGACAATGTCAATAAAGTGCTGCAGAATATATCGGCGCTATAATTACATAGTTACATAGTAGATGAGGTTGGATGAAGACATCAGTCCATCAAGTCCAACCTATAACCCTACAGTACCCTATAGTGTTGAGCCACAGGAAGGCAAAAAAAAACCCCATGAGGCTTATGCCAATTGCCCCATTTCATGGAAAAAAAATTACTTACTGACTCCAATCTGGCAATCAGTATAAAACCCTGGATCAACGTGCCCTTAAAATCTAGAACCCATAACCGTAATATTGTTCTATTCAAGAAAGTCATCCAGGCCCTCTTTGAACTTGTTCAATGAATCCACCATCACCTCTTCCTAGGGCAGAGAGTTCCATAGCCTTGTTGTTCTTACTGTAAAGAATCCCCTTCTATGTTGCTGAAGAAATTTTCTCTCCTCCAGGCGTAGAGATGTCCCCTTGTCACTGTCACTGGCCTAAGAGTAAAAAGATCATTAGAAAGTTCCTTGTGCTGTCCCTTCATGTATTTGTACATTGTTATAAGCAAAAATAAATAATAATAAATTAATAAAAGAAAGAGGGCATCCTCTACATCTAGAGGAAAAAAAAGTTTTACAAAGAACTTACTGACATATGATATGGGGATGGCTGATAATTTGTACAAGAGGAGACTGGATGCCTTTCTTTAATGTAAAATTATCAAAGGTTAGGGAAACTAGAATTTTTGGGATAGGATGTTAGGGATCTAGTCCAATTGTCATATTTGGAGTTGGGAAGGAATTTTTTTGTTATCTGATGGGGCAATTGGTGTCTGCCTTGTGTTTTTTTTTTTTTTTTTTTTTTTTTGCCTTCCTCTGAATCAACTTGGTAGTTTTATAGATTGGACTTGATGGACTGTATCCAACTTTACCTACTGTGTTACTGACAGTTTATGGTTTAGCTGAGCTCTAGCAGAGTAGAACCTATGGATAGCTGAGTTGTTATTTATTTTATTTGTTTATTTTGCTTACATATATATCGCCATCATATTCCACAGCGCATATACAAATGTTGGCTGTATTCAAACCTAGGACCCCAGTGTTGCAGTGATGTAGCAAAGTGGAATCAGTAAAAAGCTCTCTGGTAAAGCAATGTAGTAGAGTTGAGTCTGTAGATAGCAGACTGGTTCAGCAATGTTGTAGTGTAGCAGCCGGTATGGAAGTGCAAGCTGATAATGTCCACCAGTGGCCAAGAGAACAACAGGATGCCAAAGAGTGCATAGTATGAAGGTGCAAGCCAACAGATTGGTAGGACATTGGTGGGACAGGTCAGTAACAATCACATTGTACTGTAAAAGGAAGACAGGTCATTCATTGCAGCTTAAAAAAAAATTTATTAATGTATAGCTATAATTTGTTAGGCCATTGGTTGAAGGAGCCAAAATTAACAAATGCATTAGCCTTGCAATGTGCATTTAAACAGCCAGAGACAGTACATGAAAAGCAAACTAAATAGAAAACTAAATAGACAATAGATAAAACTTGTTATATTTGTAAACTTTATGGCAACAGTACTACAACTATTGTCCTGCGTAAATGAGTGAATCGTTTGTTTGTGTGGTTATTCTTCTTTTGTTTCATTTTGCCTTTTGTTATCTCTGTTTAGTATATGACAAATGTTTCCATCATGACTTTTACAACACAAACACAAAATATCAAACTCAGCAAACCAAAATGACCTCAGGCCATGAACGTAACACAGTTAGGATGCAAAGGATTACACTACTTTTTCCACTGAGTACTATACATTAACTTAACAGCTACAGCTTGTCCTGCTGTAGGAATTCACTGCATTGCACTGTACAAGATGCAGAACTGTAAAATAGAATTATCTACCTAGTTATGAATATTTTGATTCCTCAGTTTGTTGTCCAAGATTATTAAATAATCTGAAAAAATTTACTGCAATTTGTTTTTAAAAGCATAGAAATGATGTTTATTTTGCTGAAATGTTTTGAAGTATTTACCAGCTAAAGTAATTTTAAAGAATACCTCCAAATTCTTCATGGCATCTAGTCTAGTTCATAAACACATACCCAAATGACTTATCTCCACTTACTGCTTATAATAATGTAATCAAATATTTTATAGAGATTAGTGAAGAAAGAGAAAGCTGCTGAAGATGAGACTATCCTGTCTGCAAAGAACTAGCGTGGAATCACAAATCAAGATAACAAATATCAAGGACTGACTTGCGGCAGTAACCTACTTGACTCAAGGGACAGACTGGGAATATATTACTGAACAACAAAGCAACTGACTGAGCAGGACATTACAACTCACTGACTGAAGCCCAAGGGTTCAAGATTAGACAACCTTTGATTAGTGCTTGTAAGTTTCTACCCAAAGTGAATTATACTAGTCATAACACCAAATTCAAATACTATTATTTATTAATATAACATAAGACTAAAAAGTACAATAAGTTCTTACCAAAAGTCTGATCCAGTCCAAACCAGTTCGTTCTGAATCTAAAGTGCAAATTGCCTCAAGTCATGTATGACACTTTGAGGACTCCAAGGAATCTTACTTAGCCCCTTTCTAGCTCTTTAAATCATACACAGTCTCAGTAAAGTCAAAATGACAGCAGTAGATGTGGCTATGGTTAAATGGATGGCAGCTGATGGTAACAAACAACCTGTTTAAAAACAAACTGCACTGTCAATAAAAGCAATATAGTATGGAACATGATGGCAGACAGTGGCAGTGGCATCATCTCCATTCCCTCATGGATCCAAGCCTCATTCATTTTTTATAAGTGTAATGTTTTCCACACCTGCGGGAGGACGACTAAAGAAATGTCAATGAAAATATATTTGAATACAATTTATCACTTGGGACTTGGGCAGTGATAGAAGTAATGTAGTTGCAGTGTGAGATGCAAAAGCATCAGGAGAACGTGATGTCTATGGTTGTTAATTTACATAATTTTACAGTTGATCAAAAAATTATCCCTTTTTAGCAAAAGGTTTAGTGTTTAAAATTGAAGCTTTTTTGGCTTCTTTTATTTTATTACTTTGAATCATTTTATTGTACTAATCCAAGCAGTACAGCAGGCTGAAGAGACAAGGCTGTTGTAGAGAAATGGTTTCCTTGTAGTAATAGGGGGAAGCAATTACTGTGAGCTAGGACAGACAAGGTAGATGATGATGTGCCACTATGTGGTGGTGGTGGCAGCAGTGGCAGGACATTTTGGAAAAGGACAGACAAGACAGTAGGTAATGGCTGGCTGTGTAGACAGCAGCAGTGGTATTGCAGCATTTAACATAATAGGCAGACAGTGGCAGAGGTATCACTGAGCTGTTGAAAAATAAGCCCCCACTGTCAGCAATTCGAGATCCATTCAGTGGCATCAGCCGGAGGTTCATGAAAATCCTGCTGGATCCATGCCTGTTTCATTTCCAAAACTATGTTTTTCCATACTTTGGGTGGATAACATAGGTCCACTTAAGTGTGATGAAGTCACCTGCTGCGCCGTATAGCCTCTCTGACATTACACGGGAGGCTGGACAAGGTCCTACACCCACAGCAAATAAGGCCAATTCCTGACACTAGCTCAGTCTGCTTCCCCAGAAGTCAGAGGAGTCCGGGCATCTGCCAGGGTTAGGGCGCAGTTCAGGTATGGCTCAACCTGGTTCTGCACGTGGTGCTACTGCCTATCACTCATCTGCGTCAGGTTGGCATTGTGAATTAAAAATTCACTGGATCATTATATTGTAGAAACTGTAATGGTTGCTTTCTCTGCTTGTAGTGGTAGTGATGGCAGAGGTGATGGAACAGTTAGCAAGCCTGGAGTAGAGAGGGGCCTCCTGCTAAGACATGTGGCCAGCTGGGGTCTGCTTGGCGAAAGTTGTGGTGGTTTGGCTACAGAAAATTTCCTTGTCGATACATAATCATCATCATCATCTTCAATATCATTATCATCAGCCCTACCAATTTTTTAGACTGTGATATGGCTTTTTGCTTTCCATCATTATTTCCACCTCTACATTTGCATCTAATGCTTCAACCACAACCACCATGACTACAAGTGTCACTGCTACAACCGCCAACAATAGCCATGTCCTCCATCTCCATCTGATCCTTCTCCATGTAGCAGTCCAAATGCCCACTGTTCTTATCAAGCTCATAAAAACTTGGAACACTATCTTAGGAAATATATGCCCCACATTGGAATTAGCAGTGATGTTCCTTCTAAGATGATAGAACAGAAATGCCACTATGAAGCAGGAACGCAAGAAAGTTGCTGACCCCTAGCTTAAAGGCATGGTATCACTCTCATCATTATCCTGTTGTGACTGAGATGATGAATGAACTATATACTTCACAATCTCATCTGTTTCCAGTTCCTTCATATATATCTATTAGAGGCTTGGGTCAACTGGGTCTGCTGCTACTACTTGCAAGATGGCTGCTACCCACAATCTTACTGGCAGTGGTGAATGATGTGGCATGGATGTTTTCTTCTGCACCATCCTTTACTAATTGAAATTTTACCAGATGTTTTTCATTCAGGCCCTTTTATGCAACAAAAACTCAATTAAAGAGGCACTAGTGTTGTGTAACTTCACTAACAGTTTGCTTGGGTCTTGTTTGTTCAGCAGAAACTAAGGCAAGGAAAAAAATGCTTTACTTACCAACTTTTAGGAAAATACAAAAAAAATTATTAAACATGTATTCTATATAGTATGGTGCAAAAGTTTTAGGCAGATGTGGAAAAAATGCTGCAAAACAGAATGTTTTCAAAAATAGTATTAAGAGTTTATTTTGTCAATTAACAGAGTTATGTGAATGAACAAAAGAGAGATCTATATCAAATCAATATCTGGTGGGACCACTCTGACTTTAAAACAGCATTATTTTTTCTACATAACACTTGCACACGGTTTTTGAAGAAACTCAGCAGGCAGATTATTCCAAACATCTTAGAGAACTAAACAACGATCTTCTATGGATGTAGGCGTGCTCAAATCCATCTGTTTTTTCATGTAATCCCAGACAGACTCGATGTTGAGATCACATCTCTGTGGGGGCCATATCAATACTTCCACGTTTACTCTTCCAAAACCTGGTCACACCAAATATTCATTTGATTTATATTTCTTTTTTGTTCATTCACTTAATATATAGTTACATAGTAGATGAGGTTGGATGAAGACACAGGTCCATCAAATCCATCTTATAACCCTACAGTGTTGATCCAGAGGAAAACAAAAAAAAACCCCAAGAGGCTTATGCCAATTGCCCCATGTCAGGGAAAAAAATTCCTTATCGACTCCATTCTAGTAATCAGTATAAAACCCTGTATTAACTTGTCCTTAACAAAATCTAGAACCTATAACCCGTAATATTTTTCTGTTCGAGAAAGGTATCCAGTCCCTCTTTGAACTTGCTCAATGTATCCACCATCACCACTTCTTGGGGCAGTGAGTTACATAGCCTTCCATAGAATTCTTACTTTACAGCATTTCTCATATCTGCCTAAAAACTTTTGCATAGCACTCTATAACATCACTATCTTTGGGCATTTGGCAAGGAAAGAAAGGAAGACTTTGAATTTTGGGATTGATTGGTACAACCGCTGCAGATGCAGAGTGCAGTACATGTGCATGCCACTGGATCACTGTCACTGACACACACACAGCCTATACTGCAATGCGCTGCTGACTGGTTTAACAATGTGATAGACAGACTCCTCTAAGGGTGAGTTCACACTTGAGGCTGCACTCTTTCCGCCGCAAATCCGACCTAAATGTCGGAAAAATGGATAGGCACTGGATAGGGAAAGGTTTGCAACGCATTGCTTAAAACCCCATTCACTTGAATGGGTTTTTAAAGCAATGCGCGGGTGTGCGCTTACACTCTGTGCAGCGAAGCCGTTTTTTTTTTGTCAGAAACAAAGTCGGACATGCAGGACTAACTCAGTCTCCTATCTGATCTCTTTATCAATTAAATAATTAAATGTAATTCTTCTTTTCCAGTTTTTTCTAACACAGATACTATACCTCCCATACTACACTTCCCCACACTGTATTATCTGTGTATTATTCCATATCTATTTCTATTGGACTGTCTGAGATCCAATAGAAAAAAATCCAGTGGATACAAGTATTTTATGTAATAATACGTGTAAGGGAATTGCAAGAGAAGCAATTCACCAATGTGAATGTGAGCAAACAATAAATAGGAAGGAAGAACCTGCCCCAGAATTGATAGAATGATAGGCTGTCAATCACACAGGTAAGGCTAAGATTAACTATTTGAGGAGCAGAAAGAAACAAGGTGCAGGAGACGGGTGTGGCTGAAATTCAATTACATAGTAGTAGTACTAGGACAGTGTTCAGGCTGAGCAACAAGAACCTTAAGCAAAGAATCAAACTGAACACGCCTCCTGCGCCGCAGCATGCGAGCGGAGGGTGGCGCAGAGACCCGAACAGGCAGAGACGTTACAATATGTATGTTCATTCAGACTGTAAATTATCTTCTTTGAAATTTCCAAGCAGGAGATGAGTAAGGAGATGATTACCTTTAAAACAAGTATAAAAAGGAGTTACATAATCTAGATATATCATAAGCAGTTTGTCCATTTAAGATATTCTAGTTTTGAAGACACTACAGTCAAATGCCCATACTACTATTTGGCCAGCAGATAAGTGAGGGGATTGTAATACAGGATAGAGAAATGTACAGTAGAATGTGCACATCAATTATCTGATCCAAATGGAATTATCAACAATATGCAGTAGAAAATTATGTGTAGGGATTATCAGCATCAGCATTTGCATTCACATTAGCTACATAAGGATGGGTTCACACTTGCGGCAGCACTCCATCCGCCGCGAATCCGACCTAAATGTCAGAAAACAGGATAGGGGCTGGATAGGGGAAGGTTTGCGACGCATTGCTTAAAACCCCATTCACTTGAATGGGGTTTTAAAGCAATGCACGGGTGTGCGCTTACACCCTCTGTGCCGCGAAGCCGTTTTTTTTCCATCGGAAACAAAGTCCTGCATGTCCAACTTTGTTTAAGCAATGCGTCGCAAACCTTTCCCTATCCAGCCCCATCCAGTTTTCCGACATTTAGGTCGGATTCGCAGTGGACGGAGTGCCGCCGCAAGTGTGAACCCACCTTAACAGTTCTTACCCTCATAAATCAGAGGGTACATGAAAACACAGTATTTGACATTACAATGTGACAAAGAGGTAGGAGGGCTTGTTTGGTACAATGGTCCAGCCATCTTTTAATAAATAAGGACATATAACTGAAGCTGTATGAGCCAGTCACCAGCAGATATCTGTAAATATACAGATGCTAAGTCTTTTATTGTCATCCAAAAATGCAAAAGAATTTAAATGACTTTAAGTAGAACATCACCTGGGTTTTTGTGTAGTACATTATCATATGGAATTAAGGAATATTTTACATCGACAATAGGTAGAATTTATTTTGACCTGTGTAGAGTACCTTTTGACTCAGCTTTTATCATCAGAAGTCTAGGACAGCTATAGGCACCAGGTTCATACCCAGCTATGCTAATTTATTTATTGCCTATTGGGAGGAACTTGTCATCAAACCAAGGCTAGGCGTGAGCCTGGTACTCTGGCATAGTTATATAGATGACATATTAATAAGTGCAAAAGGTATCACAACTGACTTGAAGGTGTTTATAGATTAATTAAACATCACTCAATTCTATCTCAGCTGTACACTGCACATTAATACAGCCCCATTTACAAAAAAGAGTGCAAGGAAACAAGAATGCAATGTATTGTATCTCATATAACCATATTTTATTCACAATAGAACATAGAACACATATCAAAAGTTGAAAGTTAGACATTTGTCCATTTCATCTGAAAAAAATTGAATCCATGTCGAGATGGGAAGAATTGAATTTATTTAGGAACAATAATCCATACTTTTCCCATATCAGGTGGTATGGTTATTTTATCGACAAGCTGCTTCTGTTATGGGGAAGTCAGGAGTCCAAAGTTATTTTATTTGTATCCCATATTAATAGGAATAATATGAATCTTAAATTTACTGCCAACTATAATAGGAAAAGTATTCATTTTGTGGATATTACATTGAAGGGACATAATAGTGAGATTAGGATTGCACTTTATGACAAACCCACATTGACTAATTCTACATTAAATTGGCTCTCCAGTTTAAGTCAAATGTTGAGAAAAAATTGTTATTGTTTGTATAATGAAAAGTTGTACAATTTTCCAATATACTTTCTGTATCAATTCCTCATGGTTTTCTAGATCTCTGCTTGCTGTCATTCATTCTGCTTACTCCCGATTTCTAAAAATCTGTCCATGTTCATGTGATATACAGTCCATGGTCATGTGATGTTAATCCACAAGCAGGTAATATTTCATTGCTGTCTAGATACTTTTCACATGTCCATCATGGGAATTGTAGTGCATTCAGTTTTTTGCTATAGAAAAAATTTCAAGTCCTAAGAGACAGGGATCTTATTCTGAAGTTGTTTGTTAGTAAAACATTTTGGATCTTCACACTACATCACCACATCCCCAAAGGTATAAATGTCTGGCAAGGCTTAATATATCAATATTAATTTAATGTTGTTAATGATGTCGATTATTTATCAGTTTTGTGCTCCTATTCTGACAATTATTATGCTTGTTGAGGTCACATGGTGGTGGGAGTGCTTATAAGGGAATGCCCACCTGATTTTTATTATGCTATGAGTAAGGGGTTATACCTAAATACATAAGCAGATAATTGTTATTCCTGGAGAAATGGTGTTATTTTAAGATTTTGTAATAAAAACTTGGATTTTATTATTGGATCCTGTGCTGGAACGAATTGTGCAAGATTTATTTAGAAAAGAAAGGGAACTAGACAGAGCCTCTCTTCTTGAAGATAAGAATGTTCAAACACTTGTAGGGGATGAAAGTGAAGAAATTGGTTCAAAAATAGATTTGCTATTCAATGTTCAACATAAATCAGTTAAGCGAATTATTGAGAAACTGTAAATTCTCTGCCTGTTCGGGTCTCTACGCCACCCTTCGCTCGCACGCTGCGGCATAGGAGGCGTGTTCAGCTTCATTCTTTGCTTAAGGTTCTTGTTGCTCAGTCTGAACATTGTCCTAGTACTACTTCTCTGCAATTAAATTTCAGCCACACCCGTCTCCTGCACCTTGTTTCTTTCTGCTCCTCTAACAGTTAATCTTAGCCTGCCTGTGTGATTGACAGCCTGTCTACCAATCAAGTCTGGGGCAGGTCCTGGACTTCCTATATACTGGCCATCAGCCCACACAGGTTCGCTGGCTATTGTACTCTGTCCTGTGACTTTGTCCTTGCTAGCTTCCTGTATTATTTCTGACCTCTGACCTTTGGCTTCCCTTGTGACTACTCCTTTGGATTACGATTTGGTACTGCTTTGTCTTTCTGGCTGTGACCCTTGGCTTGCTGACTGTGTTGTTTTGTCTTGTCTTGGTCTGTGTGTCACTTATTCAGAGAAGGGATCACCTCCAAGTTGTCGGCTCTCATCCAAGGACAGTCAGGCAAGTATGCAGGGACAGGGGCTGGGTCGAATTTAGGGCTCATTATCTCTGTCATCCCCTTCTTCCCTTGTTTCAGCAGCAGCACTGGGGAATTGCTCAACTGGCAATTCCCTTACATAAACATTGACACCTTTTGAGGGAAAATAAATGAATAGGATCCTTAATACCACCTAAACCTAATATCACAGCAAATAATTATGAACATAGGATTGAGGAACTTCTTACCTGTAACAGTAAAAATCAAATATACCTTATAGAGTGTCCTTGTGAAAAACAATACATTGTCAGAACATCAAGGAGAAGGGGGGACCTAATAATAACTAAATGCTGAGTCCTGAATTATATATAATTTTGAGTTACTTATTCCTAGAGGTTTTATTGTTAAAATGGAGCTCTCTGGTTTTCTGTAGGTATACATGTTGGGGGCCTGCATCAGAGCCATCCATATCCTGAAGTGCTGAGATACTAGTGGAGTAAATGGTGAATGTCAGTGATCCGGAGTGGTGTATACTTTGACGCAATTGTGTATGCTATATAGTGGTTAGTTTAGTTTAGTTAGTATTTTAATTTTACATTGTTTTTATTTGGTACCCAACCTATATGAATTCAATTAGCAATATAGCAAGGTATTTTGACAGCTAGCATCTTCTTTTTTTTTTTTAATTTCCTCTTCATTATGGATGAGTTCACCTGATCACCTAGGTCATGTGATCCTTCTCTGCTTTCTCCTCATTTTCACATGGTGGCCACCATTTCGGCCGGTTAATGTAAAAGGAACCACGAAAAGTTTGTTTTTGCAATTTTCAGAACAAATTCATTCCAAACTGGTTCACTCATCGCTATAGGTAATGGTAGAAGTTCCCAAATAGTGTTGCAATGTCTTCAGAGGTATTGTGAGGATTCTGATCAGGTAGGGTAGTGAGTTCCAGACTATGAGCGATGCACAGGTGAAAGCTCGAAGATAGGAGCAGACAAGAGGAGAGGTATTGTGCGGATATAGATTATATGTGAGGAGGTATTTGATGATTGAGTCAGAGATATATGGTAGGGACAGTCTTCATGTCTTTGTTAATATTTTGAATGTTATGCTAACCTTAAAGACAGTTGTAAGTAGCAAGGGGCTGTACTTTACTACAGTGATTTAAAGGCTTTGGACACTTCAGATCCATATTTATTATTGATTTACTTGTATTTTGGGCTAAAAAAAAATTCTAATAGGTTTACTAAAAATTTTGCACTGCTGGCTTGTGTAACTTCTGTGTTTTACACTGCGTAACAATCTGCAGATTGCCAGTCTGTGATATTGACTGAAGACTAAGTCTACATTCACATGTCCGAGGTGCAAAATGACTGAAAATCGTCCATTTTTCATGGCCGTCTTGCACCAGAAGTTTTCACAGATTCTGCATACATTTGAGTGAGTGGAGGGGTCCGTGAAAACATACAAAAATAGGAAATGACCTATATTTTGACTATCCGTTACAATGGAATTGAATCTATTGTTGCTGTGTGACGTCCATTTTTTTAACAGACGTCACATGGCAACATTAGTTTCAATACAAATGAATAGGATATATACACATGACTGTTATTTTAATGGTCCATTGTAATGGATCATCAAAATGTAGGTCATTTCCTATTTTTGTATGTTTTCACGGACCCCTCCAAAATCAGAATGGAGTAGAATTGGAGAAAACTGCAATTTTATTACACATTCACTGTGAAGTAAAAATTTATTCTGCAAGTTGGCACGATCACAACGATACCCAATTTATATAGTTATGTTTTAATACCTTTTCATAAGTAAAAAACTTGCAAAAAATGCAAAAATTACTTTTGTCAACATACTCTGACACATGTAGCTTTTTTATGCTTCTGTGTATGGAGATGCGTAAGATGTCTTTTTTGCTGCAAATAGTTCTTATTTATACAGTTT
The DNA here is from genome assembly GCA_947044405.1 of Leptodactylus fallax. Classification (NCBI taxonomy): domain Eukaryota; kingdom Metazoa; phylum Chordata; class Amphibia; order Anura; family Leptodactylidae; genus Leptodactylus; species Leptodactylus fallax. The sequence goes on from CAMRHE010000526.1 coordinate 384,577, forward strand.
TAGGGAAAGTCTGAAGTTTTAGGCTAAGACCCCACGTTGCGGAAATGCATTGTGTTTTGTTGCATTTTTTTGAGCCAAAGTAGGAAGCAGCATTTTCCTCTCTGCATGTTTCCACATATTTTGTGCGGAAACCGATCGGTAACCACACGGACCCCATTATAGTTTATGGGATCTGCAGGTTTCCTTAGGTAAACCGCTTTTCTATGCGTATAGGTTTCCGTTCGGGGGGTCCCCAAGCGGACTCCCGAATGGAAACTGAATGCAGATGTGACCCGGCCCTAACCATGAACCTATGTTGCACAGGTGCCGTGCAGAGGACTGAACAGGTAATAATACACCAGAGCATTCTGAGATTGGCTGGAGAGTCTACAGGTGTGCTGAGAGGCTAGCTCAGGTGCATCAGCAGCTCACCAGGGGAAGGTGCATGCTGGGAGTAGTAGTACAATAGCAATTGTAGACCACCCTCATTACAATAAAGTTCAAGATTTTATACCTGTCTGGGTGCTGGATGTTTCATCTGACATTGGATCCTGTATACACTGTGAGCAAGTACAGTTTCCATACACCAGAGGAAGGGGAAGCAGATTTCATGTGGTTTGCTTATGTGCTTACTCTGCAGCATTTTCTGCATGATCCTGAAATGGTTTTTTAGAATTAGAAAATAAACAACTCACTTCAATGTGTGAAAAAGCCAAGTACCTGACACCACTGGGTTAATAAAGCTCAATATGGATAAAAAGATTTGGCTGGCTCTCAAGGAACCTTATGTAAATATCTCAAGTTTATTAAAAAAGTATTTCAGATCACAGAGTGAAATGAGAAAAAAATAAAACATATAAATATAATAAAATACAGGGGATAATAAAATAGTAAGTAGTACACTATATCACAACCTTCTGGGCCATAGCAATCTCAAAAATCCAATGCCTATGTGTATCTCACTTATTTAAAAACTGCATGCCACAAATGTCGATAGGGGGGTGCAGCAATAGCAGTCACTACTGGGCCCTGAACCCTGAGGGGACCCCAAAGTTCTTTCTGCCACATAAAATATATCACTTTTAAATATCCCCCAAAAAATAAAAATGTCCTGTGATCAGCATAGCATAAAACATCCCAAAGCAGATGTGCAAACTGCAATAGACAAACCCATTTGGATGTATACTATAATATAATGCTGGATTCTGTTAGGACAATATTATGGTGGCTGCAAATAAACATGGAACAATGGTGGCTACATTGCACACTTCCCCTATTAGAGTATGTACCCAGCCTCCACAAAATCTCAGATGGTGGTGGTTTAGTTCAGCACCATATAGTTGCATCCAATCCCAGCTAAAACGCTCAGCCGTATCACATGGTCTCCACTGTTGTGATGACTTGTCCAGCTCTCATTAACATTAAGCTCAGCACCACTGTATGAAGGGCCCTGGTCTCTGAGTATTGTATGACCGGCACCAAGTGGAGCACATATCCACCACGAATAGAGCAGGGGTGTCAAACTCATTTTCACCGGGGGCCACTTCAGCCTCACGGGGTACCTTGAAGGCCCAAGATTATTTTACACGTGTATAAAAGTAACTTCTCCTTAACAGTTAAGCGAGCTATTAGACAGCGTATAATATAAACAGGCAACATAGCCCCTATTTATAGCGCCCCATTTACACACACTATAATGTTCCACAGCAGTCCCTGCACACTGTATTATGACTCGCAGCTGCCCCTGCACACGGTATTATGCTCCCTAGTGGCTCCTGCACACGGTATTATGCTCCATATTGGCCCCTGCACACGGTATGATGCTCCATATTGGCCCCTGCACAAGGTATTATGCTCCACAGTGGCCACTGCACACGGTATTATGCTCCATAATGGCCCCTGCACTGGTATTATGCTCCATAGTGGCCCCTGCACTTGTATTATGCTCCATAGTGGCCCCTGTACTGGTATTACGCTCCACAGTGGTCCCTGCACAGGGTATTATGCCCCATAGTGGCCAAACCATGAACTATTATTATACTCTGGGGTCTTTTCAGACCCCAGAGTATAATGAACGGAGACCCAGGTGAGGTGACAAACATAAAAATCAGTGTTACTTACCTATCCTGAACACCGGTGCACTCCTTGCAGTCTTTCGGCCCTGTTTAATTGTGCACACACATCACGTGATCAGGCCGACCTGATGACGTCACCAGAGGCCTCAAGCCTGCTCGGAGTAACACCGATCGCAGGAGAGGTAAGTAGGATATGTTTTTATGTTCCCTCACCTCCCCTGGGCCCCCGATTATTATACTCCGGGGTCTGAAAAGATAGTAGTATTTGTGGCCCGCGGCCTCACTCACCGATGCCTGCGGCCGCTCACAGCGGCATCCACTTCCCTTTTTGCGTCCCATAGCAGAAGGAGAAGCGGAGGCGGCCACGAGCAGACGCGGGGTAGGTAAATAAATAGGCCGTGACCTGCTGGGGATACTCCAGCAGGTCACGGCCTATTTATATATAAAAAAAAAGTTATACTCACCTGCGATGCCTTGATGTAGCCGCCGCTGCCTCCTCTTCTTGTCCGCGACGTCTGTGTCTCAGCGTAGGCGGCGTGATGACGTCATTGTATCGCCGCCTGCGCTCAGATGCGATGTCTCTTAAACCAGCCCAGGACACGCCCCGCTCAGCTCTGTTTTTTTTTTTTTTTTTTAGAGCAGCCTGTCCTGGGCTGGTTTACATTCAATAGAAAAATGCCGCCCCCCATACAGTGAGGGACAGTGCCGCCTGAGGCAATAAAGATGGCGGCCGCCCAGGGGCGCACCGCTAATGAGGCGAAGTAAGGCGGCCGCCATCTTTATTGCTCTTGTATTGCGTGAGGCCGGGCCGGATAACAGAAGGCAGCGGGCCGGATTCGGCCCGCGGGCCTTGTGTTTGACACCTGTGGTATATAGGCTATGTGTGTTTTGGGAAATCAGTCCCTTTCTTCGGTAGCCAAAATTAACTAGTAGATCATGTGATACAACTCCTATTGAATGCACTGAATATTTTTGGAAGACTGAGTCTGTGTGAAATGCTGACCTGGATCACAAAAAGGAATATACTGTAATGAAATTCAGAACTGGATCACAGATAGGAATGATCTCACCAGTCAGAGGTTTAGCTTGAAGCTCTTTGATCCCAATGCAAAATCTGTAATGGGGCCCCTGTCTACCATTTAGAATAGTGGTATATTTTATGTTGCAGAGGTAGCATTGGAGCTACTAAGGGTACAGGGCCTGGTAGTAACTGCCGCCTCTGCACCCGCTATAGCTATGTCCCTGTCTTCAGTACATTATATACATAATCATAATAATATCATTCTCTTTGTGCTCAAATAGTAAAAGCATTACAATAGCCCAAATACATATATAAGAAAAAATAAAAGAAAAAACACAATAGTATAAAAGAGAGAGCACAATAGTGAAAAATGTCATGTATACAAGCAGCAGTATTTCCTCCTAGTTTAAGATCAGACAAGTAGACTATCAATAAGAATTGGAAATTCTGTCATTAAATGAGCTGGAGGGCTAAATAAGAGCACACTCCAAGACTGGCCCATGTGCTGAATAGACTGCCTGACAGTGGACAATGCATAGAGTATGTCTTCCCCTGCTGAACATTACATTCCAAGTTAAGTCTTTAAGGGGCCAGTGTATTATGCTCAAGGATAGCCCTGGATTCTACATAGGACATCTTGGCTAAGAAATCTCCCCACCCATGGTTGGTTCACATTGATGGTGTTCTTGAAATGGGAGGATAGTGAATGTTTGCAAGGTCCATTCTAATAATGTTTCCATATTCTTTCTTTTGTTTACATGTACACTACCGTTCAAAAGTTTGGGGTCACCCAGACAATTTTGTGTTTTTTCCATGAAAACTCACACTTTTATTTATCAAATGAGTTGCAAAATGAATAGAAAATATAGTCAAGACATTGACAAGGTTAGAAATAATGATTTTTATTTGAAATAATAATTTTCTCCTTCAAACTTTGCTTTCGTCAAAGAATGCTCCATTTGCAGCAATTACAGCATTGCAGACCTTTGGCATTCTAGCTGTTAATTTGCTGAGGTAATCTGGAGAAATTTCACCCCATGCTTCCAGAAGCCCCTCCCACAAGTTGGATTGGCTTGATGGGCACTTTTTGTGTACCATACGGTCAAGCTGCTCCCATAACAGCTCAATGGGGTTGAGATCTGGTGACTGCGCTGGCCACTCCATTACAGATAGAATACCAGCTGCCTGTTTCTTCCCTAAATAGTTCTTGCATAATTTGGAGGTGTGCTTTGGGTCATTATCCTGTTGTAGGATGAAATTGGCTGAACTCAAGTGCTGTCCACACGTTATGGCATGGCGTTGCAAAATGGAGTGATAGCCTTCCTTATTCAAAATCCCTTTTACCTTGTACAAATCTCCCACTTTACCAGCACCAAAGCAACCCCAGACCCCAGACCATCTCCACCATGCTTGATAGATGGCGTCAGGCACTCTTCCAGCCTCTTTTCAGTTCTGCGTCTCACAAATGTTCTTCTGTGTGATCCAAACACCTCAAACTTCGATTCGTCTGTCCAAAACACTTTTTTTACAATCTTCCTCTGTCCAATGTCTGTGTTCTTTTGCCCATATTAATCTTTTCCTTTTATTAGACAGTCTCAGATATGGCTTTTTCTTGGCCACTCTGCCCTGAAGGCCAGCATCCCTGAGTCGCCTCTTCACTGTAGATGTTGACACTGGTGTTTTGTGGGTACTATTTAATGAAGCTGCCAGTTGAGGACCTCTGAGGCGTCGATTTCTCAAATTAGAGACTCTAATGTACTTGTCTTGTTGCTCGGTTGTGCAGCGGGGCCTCCCACTTCTCTTTCTACTCTGGTTAGAGCCTATTTGTGCTGTCCTCTGAAGGGAGTAGTTCACACCGTTGTAGGAAATCTTCAGTTTCTTGGCAATTTCTTGCATGGAATAGCCTTCATTTCTAAGAATAAGAATAGACTGTCGAGTTTCACATGAAAGTTCTTTTTTTCTGGCTATTTTGAGAGTTTAATCGAACCAACAAATGTAATGCTCCGGATTCTCAATTAGCTCAAAGGAAGGTCAGTTTTATAGCTTCTCTAACCAGCAAAACTGTTTTCAGCTGTGCTAACATACTTGCACAAGGGTTTTCAAGGGTTTTCTAAACATCCATTAGCCTTCTTACACAGTTAGCAAACACTGTGTACCATTGGAACACTGGAGTGATGGTTGCTGGAAATGGGCCTCTATACACCTATGTAGTTATTGCATTAAAAACCAGATGTTTGCAGCTAGAATAGTCATTTACCACATTAACAATGTAGAGAGTGTATTTGATTCATTTAATCTTATCTTCGTTGAAAAAAAAAACTGTGCTTTTCTTTCAAAAATAAGGAAATTTCTAAGTGACCTTAAACTTTTGAACGGTAGTGTAATTCTGCCAGGAGCTAACAAATAGCTGAGAAAAGAAGACTAGGTGAACATATTAAAGGAGATCCAGGAACACTGAACTGCAAATATAGGGCAAATACATGCAGGTGAGATGCAGCTAAAAAGATCCCTGACACAGGAAAAGAGAAACCTATGAGCACGGTCAGAAAAACTGCTTGCTGTCTGTGAATAATATTTCACTTGTAATAACACAAGCAGCCAAAAGTAGATACAAGTACATAAGTTTATCTTTTTTACAATATATGCTGTGAGATGTGCAGAATGTTTTCAATCCAGTGCACAGAGAAAACAGTTTGCAAATAGGATTGGGGCTGTGAGGAGAATCAGCCCCTCCCCTCTCCATTCACTTTGTGAAGAAAGCACAGTCCCTCAGCCTTCCACTCACTGTGAAGTCATCTTGCACCTATGATTGGGACTTCCCTAGTAACAGGGAGTGGACTGCAAATTAGCTATAAGTGAGACACCTAGTGGCAGAAATTTTAGAGTGGTTTTTCAGGCAGATAGCAGCAACATTTTTAATTAAAGTGCATCACATTTTGGACCAGAATCACATGCTCTGTTAAATGAGACTAAGTTGTCTGAAAGGTTAGATTTACATTTTTCTTTAACCACTTCCGTACCGCCCATAGACTATATACGTCCAGGCAAAATTCAGCAACTGCACAAAATCGTGCAGCTGCTGAAATGGGGAGCCGGCTGTAACTTTAGCCGGAGCTTCCATAGAGAAGGCAGGGAAGGTTTATTACTTTCCCTGCCATCCCGATCGCCGTGTATTCAGCACTCAATGTGCACTGTATACAGCGCTATGGGCACCGCCATCTTGCGGCACCCCTCCGACCCAGCGGTCATGTGATCTGCCAGGATCAGCATCTGTTAGAGCTGCTGGGTCCTATAGGACCCAGATCAGCTCTATAGTTATGTGAAAGCAACGTGCAGAAGGCTGTATTCCTCCTGCAACTGGGGCTAAATGTACCAGCCCCAGTTACAGGGGAAATCAGCCTCCCGAAAAATAAAAAGTCATCAGATGTCCCCAAAGGTCTATTATGACCTTATGGGGACACAATGTAAAAAAAAAAAAAAAAAAAAAAAAAAAAAAAGGATAGAAAAGTAAAAAAAAAAAAAGTAAATAAAATATTTAAAAAAATAAATAAAATAATACGCCAATAAAACGCCCTTATTACAGGTTATAGCCCCACCCCCGATGACACCATAAAAAATAAAAATTACCATAATGGAGAGGAAAAACTATTTTATAAAGTTTTTTAGTAGCACTTTGTGTTATTAAAAAAAAAAAAAAATGAAAAGTGAAAAACAGACCCGTTTTCCTTCCTCTTTTGTTTATATTTTCCCGGATATAAAAAAAAAATTAACACACATGCAAAAATAAAAACAACATAAAAATAAAGCCCTATGTGTCACCAAAAAAAGATTCAGAAATTAGTTGAATAATGCAAATGATAAATATGTTATAGCCCTCCAAATCCACACATACAAAAAACTTGAAAATGTGCCTTGTATGGAAGTGGTTAACTTTCTATACTGTTTCTAAATGGATATCAAGCAACCACCTAGTATTAAGAATAAAGCCATTTTCAGCTGTCATGGTGCTACTGTTATTTGTAGATCCAAATATTCTATTGTCTCTGTGCTTACGTGTGGAGTAAAATGTAGGTTAAAATTATTATAGTTTAACTTATTGATGAACGCTTATTTAGGATACCTTTTTACCAGCTTTTTGGCATAGAATGTTTCTTTGGGATACTCAGTTATAGTCCTATAATTCTGTATACCTCTAGCTGACTGCAGCATTCTTGGTTATATTTATTTATGTCTATCAACCACAAAACCACAGTCGGCTTGACCAGGACCACAGCTACAAAGACATCATGTGACAACACCGTAAGGTTCATAGTTCACAGAAAGATAAACTGTTATAGTGACTTAGTGAACACTAATCACTGATATAAGTAAGTCACTGACTTTCCCAAGACTTGTATTTGCATGTTACAATGATCGTATGCTTTCTCATGAGCTGCAGTCGACCATCTGTCTCTCTTCATCCTATGTTGTTTGCAATACAAACATTTTCCAAATTTACAAACAATAGTTTTTAGGTCAGCATAAAAGATCCAATCAACAACAAACTAACACATTACCATTTAATCAGTGCACATATTTACACTGGACAATAATTAGACCCTATGTCAAAGGCCATTAAAGGAACATTAAACCTAGGAATGAATGAATCACCGAAGTAAACAAAAATATAGTTGCTCTTGGTTTGTTAGTCTGTGGCATTTTCTGCATGATCTTGAAACAAATAGTCTTGTAGAAATCGTGCAGAGAACAAACATGATAATGTTCGGTAAAAAAACATTCCTGCTTTTTCTATGGAAGATCTGACTGCTGTAACAGCCGCCATCTTGCTCCTGCGGCTGCACAATTTCATGGAGCTACTTAACACTGCAAGGATGTACAGGTACGTCCTTACAGAGTTAAGAGTAGTCAGCACGGATGTATATAGTCTATAGGCGGTTCAGAAGAAGTTAAAAGGAAAGTGTTGCTAATTTTTTAATTCATTTATTGAAACCAGATATTGAAATATATTACTATTAATATATTATATTTTTTATGTTCTGATTGTAGATTTTTTATTCAATTTTTGTACATGATTATGGGCGCTTCCTCCTTGGCTGAATTTCTCTGCTCTGATTACAACATTTAGTAATATGCTTTACAGCTATATAAATAAAATGTAATTATTATTAGTAGTAGTATTTTTATTATTATTAGTATTATTATACTAATGGCCATAGACAGCAATAGTCTGGAGCCAACTCATTTATGGGAGAGTTTTCTAGACATGCTCTGTTGAGGGAGGCAAGTATTAGTCTATTACTAGGCTTAGTGGCCAGAGTGATAATTGCAGAATATAGTCCTCTTTTTTTAGATAAAGATAGTGATATGGAAATTAAAAATATCAAATATTCTTAAAAAATTAAGCTACTCCAGAGTAATAGTACTTCCAGTTTGAACCAAACAAGTTTGATCTGAATTTAAACCTTCGGGCGAACCTCGCAAATATTTGTGAAACAAATCTCAAGAGTTTGCTCATCACTAGAAAGGATGTATGTACCCTTGGCTCCTGAAGTTCCTCTCTGTCAGAAGGTATGATATATTATGATTGTGGCAATTAAAGGGTTACAGGAGAAAGAGCTAGGATTTATTTGCCGCATTTTCATTGTTTAGTGTTGCTTTAAGTGTGATTGTATTTGTAGAAATGTCGATTTTTTTTTTTAAGCAGACTAAGGGTGGGTTCACACCTGCGCTTGGTGTCCGTCCGTCGCCAATCCAGTGAAAATCTCGGCGAACTGGATTGGCGTCGGATACAGACCGGTCAGCGGCGCATTGGTTAAAAACCCATTCATTTGAATGGGTTTTTAAAGCAGTGCGCGGGTGTGCGCTTACACCCTCTGCGCTGCGAATCCTTTTTTTTTTCGTCGGACACGAAGGCTTGGACAACTTGATAAATGGCTTCAACAATTGATAGTCACACTTCACAGAAAAAGAGTTTGAATGCCAATAGATACCTTAGTATCTTATCAGAGCTAGGTATTGACTTACTATCTAAACATTTAATCAGCCTTCTTGGATAATTACTATGTAGGTTTCTGCTTTGATGATTCTTTTGATCTAAAAGGGGGTTGTTAAGAGAAACTTGGAGAAAAGCAATAAGTTTCACAGGCATAGTTGAAGCAGAGGTAAATTTATAATTTCTCTTATTTGAGGAAGCACATGTATGTGCTGCAATTTTTTGGTAAAAGTATAAAATTAATAAAATTATAATAAAATAATAAAACAAAAACAGCATTAGAGGAGTTTTCTTAACCATTTCCTGATCAACACCATGCTATTATACAGTGGTGTTCATTCTGTACACCATAATAATACAGCACTGTGATGGTGGGTGATGGTATTATACAGCCAGTGCCCAGCTTTCACCAATGAAGTCAGAGATGATCCCAATTCTGGCAAATGGATAAATATAATAATAATAATACATTTTATTTATATAGCGCCAACATATTCCACAGCACTGTACAATTTGTAGGGTTCAAGTACTGATAAAAAAGATACATTACAAAGAAATATTCAATTCACACACTGGGACTGAGGGCCCTGCTTGCAAGAGCTTACAATCTATGAGGTAGAGGGGGTGACACAGGAAATAGCAGGGGCGGCAACAGACATAGCATTGGTTGTACAATGGTCAGACAATTGTGTAATAGAGGTTACTGTCATTACACATATATAAATCTGTATGAGCCATCACCAGTCATGTCCTTTAATGTGCAGATGGTGCCTGGACATATAAAGTTAGTCTGATATGGCATCATATCCTGTGGGGTAATGCAGGAGCGTGAACAGAGGAGGGTATGTTTTAGGGATTCTAACTACAGAAGGGTTTACATTAGGAGTTGTGATAGGCCTGTCTGAAAAGATATGTCTTTAGTTTACACTTGAAGCTGTGGAAATTGGGGGTTAATCTAAAAGTCCGGGATAGAGCATTCCAGAGAAGTGGTGCAACTCAGGAGAAGTCTTAAATATTAGATATTATGATCATTGCTGGCTTACTATCACTGAGAGAGCGCTGGAAGCTCCTTCTCTTACTCCCTTGGGCCACATAGCAGCCATTCAGGCTGCCAGGTACTGAAGCCTATTAGGCCAACAAGAAACAGGGCCTAATCTGCTAAAATGTACAGTATACTAAAGTAAAAAAGTATTGCAGTATATTTTACAGGACGCTGAATAAACACATGTTCTTTTTCCCTTGTGGGACTAAAATAATTTTTGAAAAAATATGAAAACAATTTTAAAAATATTTTTTAAACAATTAAAACATATTAAAAGTTTAAAAAAAACCCTCTCATACAAATGAATTAAGCAAAAGAAAATCAGTAAAAGTCCAATCTATTAAAGGGAGTCTGTCAGCAGTAAATTGGTTATAAACCTAATCATTTATCCATTTAAATATTGCCAACAAATTATTTAGTAGTAAGTCCCTGTCCCCAATGGGGCTCATAATAAATACTGCACATACATACATATAATGATTAGCTACTCCAAGTAGTGTTAATTGTGGGGCAGCAGGTACGGAGGTTTTCTAAAAACACATGTTTATAGTATATACATATGTACAAATGTTTAATCCTGCAGATCTGACCACTGGAACTCCTGATAATCCAAATACCTTGGGTTCCCATTATGTCCTGAGAGATGGTGAAGTATCCTTGGCGGTTTCCATATGTTCCACATATTGCCTCCCCCCAAATGATGAACAGACACTACAATACCAAGTGTTTAAGAGATACTACATTTTAGGACATTCTGTGTCTGTTTACTGTGCAGTTGTTTGTTACCCTTTCTTCAATGTAAGCAGTCATTAGAAGTTGAGGAGATTGGACTGTTATCCATACACATTTACCTTCTACATTTACTAAATGGATATGAAACTAGCAGCTCTTTAAAAGCTACATTTGTATTATTTGTTGTCCAGAGGTGTAACTTGAAACTCCCAGGTCCAAGTGTTGAATTTGTAATAGAGCCTTTTACCTACCGTATTCCTTTTATAATACTTGTGTTTTTATGTGGCAGAAGACACTGGGGCCTGGGTGCAGATTCTATCTTCTATAGCTATATCCCTGGGTCCCTGTATTTACTGACATGTCTTCAGTAAAAATTGCTCAAAGTTTTAAAAATCACCAAAGTACTCAAGGTTATTTCCATAAAGCTCCCTCTTGTAAATTCTAATATTAATATTAGGAAATACTAACAGAATACATCCAGACCAGACCAGAAACCAATCTCCTTGCCTTGTCATTGAATTCTGCCTGTGGCTGTTAACAGACTGCCCCGACCCATGCTTATTTTCTGTGACCAAGCAAAATGAGTGTTTCAAAAAACCTGCCCTGTATGACCATGATTGTTACTCCAGCCAAAGACCATATTTACTTGTTATTGTTAATAGTAAAGAATATTATAACGATGATAATAATAATACATTAGTTCCTTAAACTTTGCACTTCAATTTAATTTCAGTAACAACCATGGCTTGTGACACAACAAAAATTTTCAATTTAGGAGCCATTTTTATACTATTGTACACTGACATTTCAGGGAACCAGTTACACTGAACATGCAGTCTGATCCATCTACAACATGTTGCAGAACAGGCTAAACAGTTATATACAGTGTTGCAGAACAGGCTAAACAGTTATATACAGTGTTGCAGAACAGGCGAAACAGTTATATACAGTGTTGCAGAACAGGCTAAACCGTTGTGTACAGTATATAGGTTTGTGGGAGAGTATTCAGTATTGCTTGTATTTTATTCATTGAAATCCTTGCTTTTTTCTATCGCATCCAGCTATCTTTGTATGCATACTGATAGGGGAAGGCTGTCAATCACTGATTAGGAACACTCACTGGGTTCCTAAGCTTAAGGCCCTATTAGACAGGCCCATATACAGGGCTATTATCAGCAACAAGCACTTTTAGGAATGTTCATTGCTAATGAATGTCCTGTCTAAGGCTGAGTTAACATCTGCGCTAGGTGAGCGCTCAGTGATTTTGTTCCCACTCCACTTGAAAAATGCGGAGAGAAGCAGGACTTTTGTCTCCACGTTTTTCGGGCAGAATCCAGGTGGAAACCTGGTCGATCCTATTATAGTCTATGGGATCCACCCACGGGTTTTTGTAGGTAACCGTTTTGTAAGCGGATTGGGTTTCCTTTTTCGGGTCCCCAAGCGGACCCGAAGAACGGAAATCCAAGTGCAAGTGTGAACCTAGAGTATTAGTTCTGCTCAACAGCTTACCAATGAACAAAAGCACATTGGTCGGCTGATCGTATCTTTTGAGGGGCCAAGATCTGGCTGTGTAATGAAGTCTTTAGAAAGAAGAGGGATTTCAATAAATAAATAAATACAAGCAATCCTTTATCTTGCCTCAAAAAACTGTTCAGCTTCTCCTGCTCCATGATATGATGTCCAGCATTTTCAAGCCGGCATGTTCCTTTAGGCTAAGGCCCCATGTTGCGGGAACACAACATTTTTGGCTGCTGTGGAAATGCAGTGGAATAAAACACTGCATTATACAGCAACAGCAAAGTGAACAAGATTTTGGTTAATCTCGTCCACACATTGTGGAAAAAAGATCTGCAGAAAAGCTGCTTTTTCAAAAACCTGTGTCTGTTTAAAAAAAAATTAAGTATGGTAATTTTACTTGTATAATCACAATAATTTTTCCTATAGGTTTAATAGGGGAAAGAAAAAAGCAGAGAAAAACACAGCAAAAACTCAATGAAAAACATGATGCATTTTCGCTATGTTTCTTTCTGCTGTTAAGGCCCCATGTAGCGGAAAAGCAGCGTTTTTGGCTGCTGTGGAAGCACAGCAGAAAAAATTGTGCATTTCACAGTACCAGCAAAGTGAATGAGATTTTGATTAATACCATCAACAAATTGCGTAAAAAAAAGATATGTGGAAAAGAAGCTTTTTCAAATAGGAATGCGTTTTTGATAAACCCAGCATGTTCATTTTAGCTGTAGAATCGCAAGCGTCTCCCTATAGATTTAAAAGGTGAAGAAACAAGCAGAGTGAAATGCATCAAAAACTCAATGAAAAATGCTTCAGAAAAAACAGTGTGTTTTTGCTGTGATTTTTTTTAGCTGCAATCCACTAGACCAGGGGTGTCAAACTCATTTTCTCCGGGGGCCACTTCAGCCTCACGGGGTACCTTGAAGGGCCAAGATTATTTTACACATGTATAAAAGTAACTTCTCCTTAACAGTTAAGCGAGCTATTAAGGAGTAGTTACATTTGTACATTACTACTGTTACAATCAGCCCTTTGAGGGCAACCAGGAAGAACATAATGTATTGTTAAAACCTAAGACATTGGCATGTTACATACTATCCTCATCCTTTTCTGAATATATCAAAAATTAAGCACTATACAAATACTGTTTACCCCTGCAAACGGTATTTTGCTCTATAGTTGCCTCTGCACACGGTATTACGCCCCACAGCGGCCCCTGCACACGGTATTATGCTCCATAGTTGCCCCTGCACACGGTATTATGCTCAATAGTTGCCCCTGCACACGGTATTATGCTCAATAGTGGCCCCTGCACACGTTATTATGCTCCATAGTGGCTCCTGCAATCGGTATTATGCTCCTTAGTGGCCCCTGCATTGGTATTATGCCCCATAGTGGCCCCTGCACACGGTATTATGTCCCATAGTGACCCCCCACCCAATGAACTACAAATGTTGGGAGATGTCTGTTTCTTTTATTTTACATTTCCAAAGCAGAACTTTATGTAGCTCCATGATGGGTTATACATAAGTAACGATTACCGATACAATGTTAAACAGGAACATATCAGTCATTCCTACAAAGTGGTCCCATGAGCCCCTCAACATAGAGAAGTAAAAAGTGGTCTATATGAGCTTGATTTTTAGGGAGAGACACCTATATCAGCCATAGTGGGACAACATGCCATTTTCTGAGCTATTATACTCTGGGGTCTTTTCAGACCCCAGAGTATAATGATCGGAGACCCAGGTGGTGACAAACATTAAAATCAGTGTTACTTACCTGGGCTCCGGTGCGCTCCCTGCGTTCGGCCTTCTTCAATGTCGCACAGACCGGCGTCGCGATATAATGACGTCGGCCCGGCTCACGTGACGCCTGGGATGTCACCAAAGAAGGCCGAAGCCGGCTGGGAGCAACACCGGATCGCCGGAGAGGTGAGTAACACAGGTTTTTATGTTTATCACCTCCGCTGGGTCTCCGATTATTATACTCCGGGGTCTGAAAAGCCCCCGGAGTATAATAATAGTAGTATTTGATGGGGTTCGCCGGCCGCGGCCTCACTTACCATCCCCGCTCCTGCACACAGCCGCTTCTGCGTCCCATAGCAGAAGGGGAAGCGGGGGCGGCCACAACCAGCAGCGGGGATCGGTAAGTAAATAGGCCGTTACGTGCCGGGGATACTCCAGCAGGCAACGGCCTATTTATATATATAAAAAAAACTTATCTCACCTACCTGCGATGTCTTGATGCAGCCGCCGCCTCCTCCTCTTCTTGTCCGCGACGTCTGCGTGTCAGCGTAGGAGGCGCGATGACATCATTGTATCACCGCCTGCGCTGACATGCAGAGGTCTCGTAAACCAGCCCAGGACAGGTATCGCGCAGCTTTGTTTTTTTTTTTTTTTTTTAAGCGGCCTGTCCTGGGCTGGTTTACATTACATAGAAAATAAAAAATGCCGCGGCCCTGCGGGCCAGATAAGTGCCGGGCCAGATAACAGAAGGCAGCGGGCCGGATTCGGCCTGCGGGCCTTGTGTTTGACACCTGTGCACTAGACTTAGGCCGGGATCCCACATGGTGTAAGTCCCTGCAAGGTGGATGGGATTCTAGTGAATCCCATCCACACATTGCAGAAAAATATGCGGCATTTTACAGTCCCTGCCAGGTGGATGAATTCTAGCGAATCCCATCCACACATTGCAGGAAAATACGCACAGCGGAAATGCTGCAATTTCCAAAACTGTTGCGGTTTTATACCTACCGAAACATCGGCGGTTTCCTTATAGGTATAATTGAAGTAGAAATGTTGAAAATTTCTGTGAAAAGCGCCGTGGGAAAAACCGCTGCGGGAAAAACCTATCCTTAGGATAGGTCATCAATATCAGATCAGTGGGGGATCTGTCTCCTGGCACCCCACCTAGTCGCTGCCTCGTGTTAATGACGTGTCCTCCAGTCAGGTACTTCTTCTTCAGTCCTATTCAGGTGAAGGAGACTGATCTGCTATACCAGGCATAGCCACTATACAATGTATGAAGCAGTGCCAAGTATACAGTAAGGTGGCTACAGTGCTCTCCTGATTAACACTGATTCCAATTCTGGGAGTTGAGACAGCATCAGTCTGATATGGATGGTCTATCATAAGGAAAAGTCATCAATATAGGCATCTGTGAATGAGATTCTGGCTAATCCCACCCACACATTGCGGAAAAAAAAAATTCTGTGGAAAAGCTGCATTTTCAAGAGTGCACACTTTTTTGAAAAACGCAGCATTTCAATTTTCCTGTGGAAACGCTAGCATTTTCACTATAGAATTAATAAGGGAATAAAAAACGCAGAGAAAAAATCAGCAAAAACCCAATGAAAAACACTGCTGAAAAAAACAAGATACATTTCCACTGCATTTTTTTATCTGTGTTCCGCAAGGTGGGACCTTAGCCTTAAGCTCCAGTAGCTGCTTAGTAAAGGTGTTACCTAATCTAGCATCACACTAGAGCTATAGTTGAACTTGCAATACATCAATAGTAATTGCTTATTTATTCAAGATCTCACAGTTATCAGAAAGGAAGCAAATATTACTAGCAAATGTTACTGCCAGTTAGTAAGAGGACATCATTGGGGTTAATGCGATAGAGTAGGAGATAATCCTACCCACTATACGATCAATCACTAACATCAGTATGATCATTTGGTTCTGAAACATTTTGTGATGTAGGTATATAATAATGGTTGATATTATAGCTTGTAAACCATTTACTGATCATGCTGTAGGCAGTAAATAAATGGAATGACCCTGCTAGTTTTAAGGGCAACTACCAGGCTTCCAGTGTTAAAGAAATGCAGTGGTTAATTCATTATACCATTATGAGGTCAGGTTCAGAGCAGCAGAACAGAACTTAGTTTTTCCATCTGGTCGATTTCCTCATCTCTGGCTGACCAGTTCAAGTCATTACTTTAGACATGGCATTGAAAAATACCAAATGTGATTTTACAGCATACAGGAAATCAATAAGTCGGATAGTATGACAGCTTTACTTAAGATGTAAACTGAAATATTGAAAGGATTCATACATAATTCATCAGTATTAATTATTTTGCTGTGCTGTTGCCAATTTATCTACTGTAGGTGAACTTTTTAGTGTTTACCTTTGATAAATGTAGTATATTGTTGCTGTGCATTATTAATCTACATGTTTTTATATAACAAATAATATATAATATAACCTAGAAGTGCTAGATATAATGAAATATAATATAACATAAAAGTTAATCTGCGATAGTGTATTTTTTTGCATGTACCATTTATACAGTACAAGGAATTGGGCTTGTGGGGACAACTGCACAAATGTGCTCCCTTGTTTTTCAATCACTTTACTAAAGTATGGGACTAGGTAATTGGAATTTACTGACCCCTACTGCAGCTTCCCTTGTACTGTCAGAGGGGGCGTTCCTTACCGCCCAGCGATGATGCTGAGCTGTGAGGAACAGCCCCCCAGTACAAGTCTATGGATGTTTATGCGCTGTTCTTCAGTGAAGCCAAAGATGGACACCCCGGCTTCACCGCGGAATTGCGGGGCAGGCGCACTGAAACCGAGGTGTACTCCTCTGGCTTCATTGAAGAACTGCGCAGGCACGGGGAGTACAGCGGCAGGGTGAGTATAAATTTTTTTTATTTTTAATGCGGCCATGGATTGCGTTATAACAGGGTGATTTGGGACACTAAACCCCAGGTCCATATGGACGTGTGGGTGGTTTAGTGTCCCAAATTGCCATGACAGATTCCCTTTAATATAAAATTATAAAAATTCTGCAAAAACAATTGTAAAATAAAAGCAGACTTTTTGTTGTCCCCGAAGAAGCGTATTTTTGAAAGTGCATAGCAAAAAAAAGAAGATAGAAGATGAAACACAGAAGTAAAAGATGTAAGTGTTAATATAAAAAAACAGTGTATGGTATTTCACAAAATAGTATGTTATACATACTAAATAAGTACAGTATACTAAGAAATTTCCACTCGGGAGACTGCAGAATTGTAAATTCTGCTGTAGACCAGTGTACTTGATTGGATGACCATGATCTGATCATGATTTGCTTAACTGTAGTAAATTATGGGCACATTCTGCTATTGCTAAGCTCAGGCCTTCACCTGATGGCAAGCCCAGTAGTTAAGTACCTTGCTCTAGATGATCAAGGACAATAATATATGATTTAAGGCCAACATCACATTATTGCCATATCTATGTGGACTGCACAACTGTTAACCTGTATCATGAGATAAGCAAACAGTACTAGGTTTGCTGTTCTTTCAGTTGTGTTGTCCTAGTTCTAGAGTTACAATTCTGCCCCTTTCACAAACATCAGTAGACACTTACATGATCTTTACCACAACTTACCTGTCTTTAACTCTACTTGTAAAGTGAAATCTACTTGTCATTAGGAAACAACTCTTTCATCACAAGTCTTATCTTCTGAAAAATGACACCAAATTATATTGCAGCCATATTTAACCTAATGGTTCGCTATACTTGTAACTGGCACGTGGACAGATGGTGTTTCTATTCTCAATGGGACCCACCGCAGACTCTATGCTTTTCATTATAATTAAATAGTAAACAGAGACCTTTTGGCTGCTCTATGCGCTATGGGAATAAAACTCATTAAAATGAAAAATACATATATTACATTCAAGTTCAAAAGTGTATTAAACTTTCTGTATTTTCATCCTTAATGTGATATATGTGGTATATAATACAGAACACATACCATTTTAAAATCATACCATGAATAAAAATTTGTTTTAGAACATGATTAAATGAAGTAACTTGAATATGTCTGTGTCATATAGTTGAGGATGACATACTGCTGTTGCTACAATTGCCCTTTTCCTGGATGTTGGCTGTTAAGTTTCCTATTTTATACTCTTTTTAATGTGAATTGGTAGAGACTATACAAAAAGATATCATCAGTTGTCAAATAGAAAGACAGCCTCGTAAAGCAGATAACCGTAACTGTGACACTTCCCCATGTCAGTGTCACATCCTTTCTTTCAGGAGAATCAACACATGTGACAGTGCAAAAGATGTAGGCATCCAGAAGATGTTGGATAAGTCGCCATTATATTATCTGACATTTATGTTTCTTGTAGGGACAAAGTATTTTTTCCTGTTCATCATTGTTAGAAAACACCAAAGGAAAATCTATTTCTTGGTACTGACATCAGACAGAAATGCTAAGAATGAATATTAGATTTGACTTGTCCTAGTCTCCCATCTGGAGGATATTTGGACTGAGGACTGAGGTTTGTTTAAGTTTCTTTAGTTGGAGCCATAGTTGTTTGTTGTACTTCAGAGTGGACAACACAATATATGTTAGGAATGAGGAGTTGTCCAGTTTATTTTTGTTGTGGACCCCTAGTGATCAGTTGTTGGAAGGGGCCATGGTGCTTCTGCAAACATCATGATCTTTTCACTGTTTACATCACACACCTTCTGTTTCATAGCATCTGTGCAAGGAAATTACAGCCTCATCCCATTTATTTTTATGGAATGATGCTGAAATTACACAAGATTGCCCAATCCCACTCATTTTGTTGAAGTATGCAAAGGTAATGTGGATACATTTACCTTTTTTGGCCTTGAAAAAGTAAAGAAACCGTGGGTGATATTGGACTCTGATTCTGTGTATATGTTTGTGTGTTTAATTCAACATACTGTTTTGGGTATATTGGGGCAAAGTAATTTATTAATAAATGGCCCATCTAGTGCAGTGAACCAGAGACATCCCTGGGCCAGAATGGAAATCTACGTCAGGTAGGAACTGGCGTAGATTTCCATTCTAACTAACTCCAGAAACCTGGCCTGAATTATAATATACAGTTGGATCAAGGCATTCCCACCTTGGCTGACCCTGATCCCTACCCACATCCTCAGAAAATGGCCAGTGAGGCTCGGATAGGGGCTTGAGGTGCACGTTTGGATATCATGTCTGTATACGAGAAAACTGGCACAGAGCGAATGATGAATTCCCCCCATTGTTTTTTCTTTTTCCTCTTTTTGTTTATGATTTGATATAATATGATTACTCATGGGATACAGACACCTGTATAGAACCCATCTTGCAGGCAGGCACTTTATAATCACTGGTTCTGGTTGTCTTACAAAATGAGCAATTCATGTATTTTCCTATGCTGTAACAAAGTGGTTTGAAATGTGTAGCAGGGCACAAAAGTGGCATTGGAACCATGTTGTACATGTCTAGAAATATGATGGTTTAATAGATTAATAAAGGATGGAACTTTTATACTATAGTGTGCTGACACCAATGTTTAACATATATGGACTTACCTGCTGACCATCTGAGTTTGTTGACCACCTGAGAATATGAGAAACAGAACTGACTGTGTCAAAGCAAGCGGTGAGTTAAACTTTTTTGACACTCGTGTATGTGTTTAGATAATTGTCTGCTTCCGATAAGACTTGTGTAAGCTGAAATCTGAATGCTATATAGGCAAAATGTGCCTCTCATTATAAAACCACTCTTTACAGATGAACAGTAAAGGTGTATATGAGAAACTTTGAAATATAATGTTTCCTTCTTCACTTATTTGTCTTCTTTCCTTCTTCTTTCCTTATCTCAGACTCTTATCTCTGATATCATTCAAATCCATATCCAGCCTAACACACAGAAATCTAGAGAGGGATGGGGAGAAGGAGGAGGCTGCTGCCAGCATGCTAGTTAATTTATTTCCTCATCCTGTACAGTGGTAGAGAATTAACTTACAGGATATATTAAAATCAAAAGAGCTTTCTTAGTAATAATGTGTAGCAGAGCTGAGTAGCTGCAGTATGATTATCTCATTCAGCAGTCTCATCCTCCCCCTCCCCTCTCCATATATGTAGTGGCCTGCTAAATGGTTATAGAAGCAATTTTCTTTAATAAAATATAAAACAAAGTTTCTTTTATTCACCTGCAAAATCCAGTTATGAAAAGTTGTTTTATACTTGGAGGTACGCTTTAAACATGCATGTGAAAAGTAGAAGGGAGGAAAGATTTCAAAAAAATGCGTGATTGTGATTTTCCTGAAAGGGAATGTATCAACTACTTTTCTAATTTGTTTTCCTTTCTGATTATAGAATTTTCTTATTCTTTTTTTTCTGTGCATGTTCTGGCAACCATCTTGGCTAAGCTGCTGTTGACACCAGATACCCTACATGGAGAAAAGTGTTGGAACACACCTCTTCATGTCTAAATTCAGGTGCTTCATGTAGTCCCATAGCCACAGTTGTATAAAATCCAGCACCTAGACATACAGTATGGCTTTATAACATTTTTGAAAGAATGAGTTGTTTTAAAGAGCTCAGTGAATTCCAGCAGAGTACTGTCATAGGATACCACCACTAACAAGTCAGTTTGTGAAATGTCTTCCCTCCGAGATATTCTACGATCAATAACTGTGAGTGGTATTACTGAAAAGTGGAATTGTTTAGGAACAGCAACTCAGCCATGAAGTGGCAGACCACCTAAAGTTACAAAGCACGGATGCCAAATGCTGAGGTGCATAGTGCATAAAAATCGCCAATGATCTGGTGACTCAACAACGGCAGAGTTCCAAACCTCTTCTGGCATTAATATTAGCATAAAAGTTGTTTTCTATGGCTGAACAGCTGTGTGCAAGCCATCTCCAAGCAGAATGGCAAGCGTTGAATACAGTGGTGTACAGTAAAGCATGGCACCACTGGACTCTGGAACAGTGGAAAAGTGTTCTATGGAGTGAAGAATCACACTTCTCTATCTGGTAATCTGATGGAGTTAGACTGCATGACTGTATAGTGCCTACTGTAAAGTTTTGTGGAAGGATGATGCTATATACTAATAAATAGTGAAACTACCTGTATAATAATTAAACTAATAAATAGTGAAACTACCTGTACTACTATCATTTTTTTCTATTTTTTTTCCCCTATCCTACAAGAGAACTTGAACGGGGGAACTCTGATCCCCAGTGCAATATACTGCAATTCATAGTATTTCAGTACATTGCACATAGGCTCATTATGTGTGATGATGTACATAGGCAGTCAGGAGGTCATTGCTCAGCTTCCTGGCTGCCATGGCAACCCCTCGGATTCCCCTTGATAAGATGGCGGGGGGGGGGGGCGTGATCACTATTGATCACGGCATCCAGGATTTAGAGTATCTTCCAACTCTGGTGGCTAGTCCCGGGCCTCAGAAAAAGATAACACATATTTTTACATGATAAAAGACAGCAGATCTTTGTTTCAAAGAAGGTTCTCAGAACATTCCTATAATAATAATTTGTCTGTCACTCTGTGGTATTAAACATGTACACTAGTTTACAACTATAATAGCCAATATGAACTAAAACACTCCCTCGATGATGGCCATATGGCATAGTTGGGCATATATACAGGATTACCCTTTATGATATGACCCTATCAGTTTTCCTTCCACTAGAACTAGGAGACTCCGATACTCCCAAACCTAGCCAAACTTTACAGTTGGTGCTAAACTTTTGGAAGCTTATAGGGCAGTGATGGCGAACCTTTTAGAGACCGAGTGCCCAAACTGCAACCCAAAGCCCACTAAATTATCGCAAAGTGCCAACACGGCAATTTCACCTTAAATTAACCTGCCTTCCCAGCATCCCCCCTCTTGCTCGCAAGCAGCCTGCACCCCCAATCCCCCCCCTCTTGCAAGCAGCCTACATCCCACATCTCTCCCCCCCACACTACACCCTGGACCCCACACTACACCCTGCATCTCCCCCCACACTACACTCTGCATCTCCCCCCCACACTACACCCTATATCCCACACTACACCCTGTATCCCACACTACACCCTGCACCCCACACTACACCCTGCATCTCTGCACCCCACAATACACCCTGCATCTCTGCACCCCACACTACACCCTGCACCCCACACTACACCCTGCATCTCTGCACCCCACAATACACCCTGCATCTCTGCACCCCACACTACACCCTGCACCCCACACTACACCCTGCATCTCTGCACCCCACACTACACCCTGAATCTCTGCACCCCATACTACACCTTGCACCCCACACTACACCCTGCATCTCTGCACCCCACACTACACCCTGCATCTCTGCACCCCACACTACACCCTGCATCTCTGCACCCCACACTACACCCTGCACCCCACACTACACCCTGCATCTCTGCACCCCACACTACACCCTGCATCTCTGCACCCCACACTACACCCTGCATCTCTACCCCCCACTACCCCCTGCACCCCATATCTCTAACCCCCACACTACACCCTGCACCCTACATACTGCACCCCACATTCTCCTCCCCCACACTACACTCTGCATCTCTACCCCACACTACACCCTGCACCCCCACACATCTCTACCCCCTACACACTGCACCCCACACCTCTCTCCCCCCACACTACACCCCACATCTCTCCCCCCACACTACACCCTACATACTGCACCCCACATCTCTCCCCCCACACTACACCCTACATCTCTCCCCCCACACTACACCCTACATACTGCACCCCACATCTCTCCCCCCACACTACACCCTACATACTTCACCCCACATCTCTCCCCCCACACTACACCCTACATCTCTATACCCCACACTACACTCTGCATCTCTCCCCCCACACTACACCCCTCCCCCCACATTTCTATCCCCCACACTACACACTACATTTCTCCCCTCCACATCTCTCCCTCCCACACTACACACTGAACCCCACATCTCTCCCCCCACACTACACCCTGAGCCCCAAATCTCTCCATGTTCCTCCACTTCTCTTCATGTGGAAGGACCTTCTTACAAGCAGACACGCCTACCCTGTCATGTGACCTTATGACGTCAGAAGGTCCTTCCAGAGTACAGCATTTAGCCTTTATCAATTTAGCATGTACTGTGGACCGCGGCTTACACTGACAGTTTTCAGCTGTATGTACATTTGCACATACAGCTGAAAGAAGCGATCACTCACTAACGGGGAATCCTGTACCGGATTCCCCGTTAGTGAGATATGGTGACAGCGCGCGTGCCAACTGAGAGGGCTCTGCGTGCCCTCTCTGGCACGCGTGCCATAGGTTCGCCATCACGGTTATAGGGGCTGTGCTAAGATAACTAACAGTATATTACCTGGCTATCCTTATCTGCAAATGTAAAGCACCATGGAATTAATGGTGCTATATAAATAAATAAATAATAATAATAATCTATTTGT
The DNA here is from genome assembly GCA_947044405.1 of Leptodactylus fallax. Lineage (NCBI taxonomy): Eukaryota > Metazoa > Chordata > Amphibia > Anura > Leptodactylidae > Leptodactylus > Leptodactylus fallax. Next base: position 408,172 of record CAMRHE010000526.1, read on the forward strand.
CTATTTGTCATGAGATCCCTCTTCTCCTGATGTTCTGCTGCTCTCCTTTTTCCAAAAGTTGGACCTCCACCAATCAGACAAATAGTTCCTCAAAACTTTCTATTCTATGATAGTGCTACACATATTTGCCCCTGTTTATTATCATTTTTGGCACTAATCTATATAACATTAACATATTCTGCAGTGTTTACAATTATTATAGTTTTCCACATAATGGCAAGAGGTACAGCAGTCTATAGCATGATGCAAGCACAATGACAGATGTGTCAAATACTAAGCCTCTTGTAGGCCGAATGCTGGCCTCTTGTAAGTAACAGCCCATGAGGAGAACCAATGGGACAGAAAGCTGATAGCTCTCTTGCCTTGCTGCTAAAGTTGTTAGTTGCATTTGCCCTATGGATGCTCAGTGCTAGGAATGTCTGTGGTTCTCTCTCCATTTAGGATATCACTAAATAGACATCATTCCTTGAAGTCCATTTAAGAAGGTAGAGTGCTGCATGCAAGATATCTAGCAAGGCATTTACATTACCAAGTTTAAGTGTCTTTTTGAGTTATCGTGAGACTGAAGTTTTAATTCATTTCAGTCTGACTAGCATATTACATTAGTGCCGAATAGTATAAATGGTTAATATTGAGATTTAAAGGTGAAACTGAGGTCAGATAAATTATGTATATCTTCATAAGTGCTTTATAACATTTGGCTGTGTTCATGTGAAGAACTAGTAAAACCGAAGTTTAAGTTATGTTTTTCTTAATTTATTCAGTTTATTTAAGGGTATTCCTCTTCTTTTTATTGCTGAAATCTTGAGGCACTTCATGTTTGTAAAACTAAAAATGTGGTTAGATTTCCCATCTAAGATGTTAGGGGATGGGGGAGCTGGGTATTGTCACCCTAATACTGATGGTAAATTGGGATAATATAAAACTGACAGAATTTAACTTTTCACAGTATACATTTTGGCTGTTTTTTAATGTTTTATTGTACTTTTATTCGGTGATAGCTAGTTACATATATGTCAAGTTATTGCTTGTTACATCCAGATTTTTACAGATTTTAGACAAGATGTGGAAAGTTGATTTCTGTTGGGGTAAATGCTGTTTAGCCAGCCTGGTTATTTCTGTTAGTTAATTTTGGATTTAGAGGTTATTTTAGGTGTGCACTACTGCTTTTTGTATATTATATAGCAACCCTGTTGATTTCTGCTAACATTTACAAAGCTGTCACTCTTTTGTGTGAGTAACCAAACAACTCTCCTAACATACTGCTGCACCTGAACCCTGCTCATGATGTCCTATGGATTTTTAATTATGATTTTTATACCTGCATACTATAGTGCCATTGTGACAAACTAATGCTCTTCAAACTTACTGGTAAACTACTTCACAGGGGATGTACTGTATGAGAATAAAAAAAGGTCTGCTTGTCCACCCTTTTCTATGAGCTGCATCTGGCAGTTCAACCATTTGCACTTGTTATGAAACAGCAATTCCAGTTGTGGCGTAATAATGGTAATGGTAATAGTAATGCTTCCAAAGCTCATACAGGAGAATCGTGATCAAATGTGATTCTAGAATATTATATGAGGGAAAGGATTAAATTCCTAAGGAAATGTTAGGAAGTTTCTACCTTCTCTCTTGTGCTCGGGTTCATTCCTACTTTTGAGTTAAAAAAAAAAAAAGACACATAGGAAAGTAGATCTCCCAACTGCTTTTACAAGACTGAGGCTCTGTTCAAATTTAATTTTTGAATATACTATGAATATACTAGGAAAGCTCCCAGTACATACACCAAACATACTGTACCTATAGGGTCACATGTCCCTGGGACCTTTTGGCATACACTGGGATGGTATTAGTTGACATGCTTTTTTACTTTTATATGTATAGGAAAGCATAGTCTGCTGCATTGTCCTATACAAAACCATACATTAAAAACATAAACTGCATGGTGTGCTTTTTAAAAAATTTTTACAGTCGGAGTCAATAGGCGACATACCACTGCCTGCTTGTAGAGTGGTATTGCATCCTTTGGTCTGAGGACTATTTTGGGGAATATGCCAAAGTATACTTCTGACAGAAGCAAAAATGAGATGTCAATGGAGGTTATATGTACACAACAGAAAGCGCTTGTATTTCATGTAGAGCATTTACAAATAATTCTATTAGTTTAAACAAAAAATGGGAATGGTTCCTAGTAATGACAAACAAAAATCAAAGATAAATAAGACATAATCCACCTGGTAGCATCTAATCTGATGGAAACGCAAACCTCATTTTCACTGCTATAAAACCGCTTTTACATTATTCTCTTAGCAGAAAACAAAACTTTTACTAAAAGTAATCAGTCTAGATACTAGATGAGTGATCAGGTTTAGAACCAACTGGGCTTTGACCAAACTTTCTAAAAATGTTGGGTTTAAACCCTGAATTTTTATAGCTTGATTTGCATAAACCAACTAAAATGGCATCTGTCATATGGAAGCATGGAGAAAGCAGAGAAGAATAATCATATGACCTCATGAATCAGGCCAACTTCTCTATAATGCTTTGGTAGAGAGAGATAGGAGTTACTCCGTCTGTTTGACACAGTGTGTTTATAAGAAATGGGCTAGTGTTACTGTACTGAGGCAGATGCATCAATTTTAATCCAAATTCTCAGACTCAAAACATTCAAATTCATTCTTTACTGTGCAACACTGAGAACAGACAATTTAGCACTCTTTATGGACATATCTGCAATTATTTAACAATTTTTTTTCTTGCCAAATGCCAAAAACCCAGTGAATGTTTTATATGTACACTTCCTCTTTAAGGGGGTTATCCAATTACTTTTTAAAAACCCCTGCAGAGGTTTAAAATAACAAATTCTACATACTCACCTCTCTGTTTAGCCTGGGATCCAGCGGGGAGTCATTGTTCAGGTCCTCAGGTCCTTGTTCATATAAGTGGCTCTGGTGATGCTCTGTTGGAATGGCAAGTCACTGTTCAGCCCCAAATGGAGCATCACTGCTCAGCCTCTGATTGGCTGTATCTCTCTTGTGTTAAGAATACCACAAACTCGAATGGAGACTCTCTGCTGGATCCCAGGCCGAACAAAGACCTGAGATTGTGTGTATTACGTGGTCTACCATTCATTTGAATGGCTGCAATGTAATGCTACATTTCTGTAAGGATGGCCAAAAGACGTCAGATTTGGACTTTACCTATAGTGATTCCCTTTCCTTAGTACTAACAATATCTCCTGGTACTCAGTTATCACCAAGGTTTACAGTAGGACCAAACTAGAGCAGAGCCAGACATTCAAATAAACATGTACATGCATGTACCTTTTAACTGATGAAAATAAAGCCAAACTTCTTTTAAATATGCTATGTTCAGTCAATACTTTTTGTGGGATGTTGGATGTGCTGCAATTCTTTGTGGCTGAGCACCACCTTCAACACTATTGGAACCTTAGAAACTACTGCACCCACACCCAATGGCTAGTTTTCATGCCTTTCCTATTTTCTCCATCTGCCGGCTGCAGAGCATCAGCATCCCCTCGTGGCTTTCCACCGTTGATTAGGCCTAATCAGAGGGGGAGTCTCGGCATCCGCAGCAAGATCGATGCTGATTTTTTGATCAAATCCTATGTGTGAGCACCCCCTAACTCTTAACATGCAAGTCTTATCAGTGGTCTTGTGACACACTAATGACTCAGGTAATCCTGTCAACCAGTCGTGTTGCAAATGCCCCAATAACAAACGAATCAGTTGGAGATAAAAAAAAAAAAGGAGCAGGAGAATTCCTGCTGTTCGTAACAAGGGAACATGCTGCAAGGGAAGTGCCTGACTTACTACTGCTTCCCTTGGCAAAATCAGCTGTTTGCTGGGGGTGTCAGATGTGAATCCAGAAGTCACCAATTGATCATCCTGGGGGCTGCATTCTAGGAGGGGTTATCATAGATGGGACGATCCCTTTAAGTGCTCAAGTGGGTCTTGTAACCTTTTTTTAACCTAACCATAGGACCACCTTTTTCATGCCCCACTTATCTATAATTAAATTGGGATAAGAAATGTATGGAGTAGAGACCTTGTATACATCAGAAATATTTGCTTGGCTGGACTTTATAGAGTTCACTCTTCATGCATGGTCTCTGATCCATTTATAAATGACAAGAGGCATGAGTATTTATTGATAGGTAATACATTTCTCAGGTGGTAAAACTGATCTGAACAAACTATACAGCATTAATGAAGTCTAAACACTGAATTGTAAATTAAATCATAGGTAATACATCTCTACTATTCTTCAAAAAAATGTAAAAAAAAAATGTTTATATCTCAAATGTCTCCATCAGTACAGCAGCCAAATAGATTCTGCTATATCAGCTGGCATTTTGACTTGCATATTTATTGAGTACAACGGCATTACCAACATAACACTCATGTGACATAAGATGGGATCTTCATTGATCTTCCTTTTCCTTTCATTTGAGCTCTGCCAAAATCTCAAGTAAAAAAGCAAAAAGAATATCACTTGCTAATATGGGAAAATTAACTCATCAAAGCCAGGTTTCCATCTTTCCAGATGTCAACTTTATCACTTTCACTTGCTGTGAAATTTTAAAAAGAATGTGGAGATGAAAGAGCTTACTTTATCACTCGAAGATAAATCAGCATTATTTACAACAAATGCTAGGATATCTGAGAGTCTGTTAAAGCATATTTTCCTGGCTATTGAAGCTTCTTAACAAAGATGTAGAGATGAAGGCAGTGCTGATAGCTCCATCTTTGGAAATGTAGATGTGTAGACATTTTTAGGTTCTGTCTATCAATGTCTCTTTTTTTTTTTTTTTTTATTAAACCTGTCTATTCAAATTAAATTGTTGGTGGGGACTGATAGAAATCTATAGTTTCTGCCCTGGTAATGGATTTTGAGGAAAATAAGGATATGACATGTTAGATTTCAACATGTCTGATCCTTTGTTCTACAGAGAAATAAGCTACAGTAGATTTTTTTAGCTTATTTTCTAGCTTATTTTCTTCTTCTAGTATCAGACTTGGAATTATTGGGATCACCAAGTCAAATAATTCTGACGTAGATTCACTATCTATGCAGAATATTGCACATCTTTTTCAAACTTCATTGTCATATTTTTTGTTATGACTGGACACAGGAGACATATCATTTATAATGTCTAAAAGGTTATCTGTGAATATACTCTAGTGCAGTGATGGTGAACCTATGACATGCGTGTCAAAGGTGACATGCCAAGACATTTTGGGTGACACACATCGGCAGCTACTTATTGTGTTATTGCAATAAGCAGCTGCTGATAATTTTGACACACCTGTCCACGTTCCTGTCCTGGTCGCCCTCTGCTGCCTCCTCTAAGTGGCACTACACTTACGTCACGGTGCTGAAGAACGCCAGGACGCTAAGTACAGCGCCCCGGCATTCTTCAGTGTTGGCTACAGCACACTCTGGAGATGGCAGCGGAGGGTGGCCATTACTGGAGTGTGGACAGGTGAGTAAAAATTATCAGCCACTACTCTGTATGGGGGTGGGGATACTTTTCAGGAGCCATAAAAAGGGTCAGATACTGTGTGGGGGCTATAAAAAGGGATCATATACTGTGTGGTTAGTCATCACTGCTCTAGTGAATATTGAGGTGAAAAGGACCCCGAGGGAGTAATGGATGATGCCAGGAGACCCATGAGGATGACCAGGAGAGGTGAGGGAAGGTGAATATAAATGTTTGCTATGTTTCCATACCTCCCCTTGGCCTACACTTATTATACTCTGGGGACTGAAGAGACCCCAGAGGTATAATAAATTTATTCTTGTTTCATGGGTGATGAACCCCAAAGTTTTGGGTACAGGTCAAACCCCAAACTTTTGGAAAATTTGGGTTGAATTGGGTACAGTCTAAACTGGTTCACTCATCTCTAATAATCCAAGGCTTGTTTTAGTAACGTAGATATTTTCCGATTTGTGTAGTGATGGATGGAAGATTATAAGGAAATTAAGCCAAAGGCATAGGGAAATTTTACAATACATACATTTTACATACAACACTAATTATATTTGGTTCAATTTCTGGATTCTAACCACAGTATCTATAACATATGATAGTAGTTCTTTTACTAGTAACAAAACCACTGTCATATGTTATAAATGCTGTGGTCAGAATACAGAAATTGAACCAAATGTAATTAGTATTGTATGGTACTTGTTCTTAATTTTGCTTACATTCTGTTGTTTATGAGTATTGTTTTTGTATATGTTTGTGGATTTGGGTAAGCTTTGTGAAAAGTAAGTCATATTAAAGATTTATTTGCACCTTCAGTGTACAGAAGCATTTTTTTCTTTGTTGCAATTCCTTTCTGAATCCAAAATGTTAAATAACCCCAATATACTACAGCCTCCTATGAAGTTTCATAGTTATATCATATTATGTATATATTTGTAATAATTTCTATGATGAACTATGTATCCTACTGTGAGAGTTATGTGCCTAGCTATGAATTTTCTTCTGGTCATGGGGCTTGTTCTTTGTAGTGGGTATGTCTTGGTGTTAGTCTAATTTGTATGATATTTTCAAATCCCTTCCATAGGATGCAGGTGATCAATTAAGCAGGGTGTGAATTCAGAGCAGTCACTAATTAGCAAGTCTGCATGTGGCTTGTAAACCAAACGGTGCAACTGCGTCACTTAGTCAGGTACCAGGGGAATATATGTTGAACAAAAGTATGGATGCCATCATTTATGTTTTAACCATCCATGCACCAAAAGATGGCGGGGAACCCTAACCAGTTAGCGATGTAAAAAATTTGGACATTGAGCATTAATAAGTGCCCCAAATTAGGTATCTGGGGAATAAAGTGTAATTCAATGTTCATGTTTGGCATGCTTGGACTTGTTAAAGCATTTGGCATCACTTGTCAGGCATATCATATCTATTCGTGGTACCCAAATGCCAGGGTTATGACATATTCCCAAAATATGTCATATCTCTCTGATTTTATTGCATTTCATTAGTCAGCCCCAATCACAGGGATTAGGTTCCAGAAAGGGGGCTGGAGGTGAGGGATCTTCAAAAAGGTTTATGTCAGGATGCCCAGGGGTCAGATATTTTGAAAATGCGGACAGCCTGGAGATCTTTCCAATAATTCCTGCTTAGCTCCCAGCCAGGCTGAAAAAGGTTTGTTTATTTTACTTCCTTTTATTTTATTTTGTTTGCTTGTATATGTCTTTTTTTGTTACATTTTTTTTGTTAAGAATTGTATTTTTTTGTATATTAAGTGTGATCCAGGGTGCTTGTGTGAGTCGGGTGTACAGGATCTCTGACCATTTCCTTTTAATATTAGTTTTCAAAATAATAGTAAAACCCAAAACAAAGTTAACCAGAACACCCCCAATGGACAAGTCCAGAATGGGTGATTTTAGGCTATAAACATTACTGTAAAGCACAAAGAGGTATACTCCAAGACATAGAAAAATCACCAGCTAAGTCAATAAAATCAGCTACAGTCCATACATCCTATTATAAGTAATTCTGTACACAATATTTTTAAATAATAATAGTAATACTTCCTTATTAAATGTTGACACAATTCCCGATTGTTATCTGTCTTTTAGAACATGGTTAACAAGTCACAATAATGCATATAAAATGTTCAAGTGATATCCTGCCTATCAGTTTAACCCCTTAAGGACACAGCCCAAAAGTGCGTTAAGGACCAGGCCTTGTTTTTCAAAACTGACATGTGTCTCTTTATGTGGCAAGAACTTTGAGACGCTTTAACTTACTCAAGTGATTTTGAGATTGTTTTCTCGTGACACATTGTACTTCATGTTAGTGGTAAACACTAATCAATATTTTTGTATTTATTTATAAAAAAATAGGATATTTGATGGAAATTTGGAAAAAAATCGCAATTTTCAAAATGTGAAAGTCTCTGCTTTTCAGACAGATAGTCATACCACCCAAATACATTAATAAATATTATCTACCATGTCTCTGCTTTATATTGACATCATCTTTTAATCGTCCTTTAATTTATTTTGGATGTTAGAAGGCTTACAAGTGTAACAGCGATTTTCCAGATTTACAAGAAAATTTCCCAAGCCACTTCAGTTCTGAAGGGGATTATAAAGGCCTATATATTAGAAACCCCCATAAATCACCCCATTTTCAAAACTGCACCCCTGAAATAATTCAAAACAGCATTTGGGAAGTTTGTTAACCCTTTAAGCATTTCACAAGAATTAAAATGATATCGAGGTGAAATTTAGACATTTCATTTTTTTCCACTAATCCCTTCATTTAGCCCTAAATTTAACACATTTGCAAAGGGTTAAAGGAGAAAATGCATCTCCCAGTTTATTATACAATTTCTCCCGAGCACAGAAATACCCCACATGTGGGTGTAAATTGATGTTTGGGCATTCGGCAGTGCACAGAAGGGAAGGAGTGACACTGGACGTTTGAAAAGCAGATTTTGCTGGAATAGTTTTCAGGTGCCATGTTGCATTTGAAGAGCCCCCAAAGTACCAAAACAGTGGAAACCCCCTAAAGTGACCCCATTTTGGAAACCACACCCCTCACAGAACATGTCAAGGGGTATAGTGAGCATTTTGAACCCACAGCTGTTTCACAGATTTTATTAACATTGGGACATGAAAATGAAAAATTTCTTTTTTTCCAATAAACTGTCAATTTAGCCCCACATTTTTCATTTTTACAAGAGGACAAAGGAGAAAAAGCTCCCCAAAGTTTGTTACACAATTTCTCCTGAACACAGAAATGCCCCATATGTGGTTGTAATCTGCTGTATGGGTACATGGTGGGGTTCAGAATGGAAAGAGCGCTATTTAGCTTTTGGAGGGCAGAATTTACTGGAATAGTTTTCGGGTGCCATGTCGCATTTGCAGAGCCCCTACAGTACCAATACAATGGAAACCCCTCAAAAGGGACCCCATTTTGGAAATTACACCCCTCATAGAATTTATCTAGGGGTATAGTGAGCATTTTGACCTCACAGCTGTTTCACAGATTTTATCATCATTGGGACGTAAACATGAAAAATTACTTTTTTTCCAATAAACCGTCCATTTAGCGGCATATTTTTAATTTTTGCAAGTGGTTAAAGAAGAAAAAACACCCCACAGTTTGTTACACAATTTCTTCTGAACACAGAAATGCCTCATATGTGGTTGTAATCTGCTGTATGGGAACATGGTGGGGCTCAGAATGGAAAGAGCGCTATTTAGCTTTAGGAGGGCAGATGTGGCTGGAATAGTTTTCAGGTGCCATGTCGCATTTGCAGAGCCCCTAAAGTACCAATACAATGGAAACCCCTCAAAAGGGACCCCATTTTAGAAACTACACCCCCCAAGGAATGTATCAAGGGGTATTATCATTTTGAGCCTAAAAATGCTTCCCAAAAATTAATGTACAAAGTGAAAATTGAAGTTTTTGAAGAAATATCCAATTTCAGAATATGTTGCGGCCACTTTGTGGCATCAGAGACATGCACTCCTAAAACTATTAAGTGGGCTATCCCGGGGGAAAAAAATTATATATGTGGGTGTAACCTGCTGCTTGGGAACACAGCAGGGCTCAGAAGGGAAGGAGCACTGTGTTTTTTTAGCTTTTGGAGTACAGGTTTAGAGGGACTTTCTTGTCGCCATGTTGTTTTTGCAGAGCCCTGGAGGTGCCAGTAAACTGGAATTCCCCAATAAGTGACCCCCATTTTGTAGGGGCGATTTTAGGGTCTCTGCAAATGTGACATGGCGTCCAAAAACCAACAATCTAAATCTGCGCTCCAAAAGCACATAGCGCTCCTTCACATCTGCACCCTGCTGTGTGCCCAAATGACAGTTTATGCCCACATGTATGACACTGGTGTACCCAGGATAATGTACTTAATGCCATATGTGGGTATAAACTGCTGTTTGGGCACAGCCGGGCACAGAAGGGAAGGAGCGCTATTTTGGTTTTTAGAGCACAGTTTGGTTTATGGACACCATGTCACTTTTGCAGAGCCCATGAATTGCCAGTAAAGTGGAATCCACAGACTTGTGACCCCATTTTGGAAACTACACCCTTCAAGGGATTTATCAAGTGGTGTAGCTAGCATTATTAACCCTTAAGTGTTGCATTCTTTTAATTTCCAGAAATGAATGCGCAGATGATAATGAAAAGTTAAAAATAACATTTTTCCATAGATACGCCATTTCAGTGCCCGATATGTTGTGCCCAGCTTATGTCTGCAGAGATACACACTCCAAAAACTGTTAAGCGGGTATCCCGGGCACAACAGCTTTTGGAGCGTTCATCTCTGATACAAGCCGGGCACAACATATTACACACTGAAATGACGTATTCCTGGAAAAATTGTCATTTTCACCTTTCACAATCAGCTGCGTATTCATTTATGGATAATAAATTATAGCAACACTTGGGGGTTAAAAATGTTCACTGTACCCCTGGATAAATTCCTTCAGGGGTGTAGTTTCCAAAATGGGGTAACATGTCAGGGGATTCCACTTTACTGGCGTTTCAGCTCTGCAAAAGTGCAATGGCATCCAAAAACCAAACCGTCCAAGTCTGTGCTCCAAAAACCAAATAGCACTCCTTCCACTCTGTGCCCAGCTGTGTCCATACAGCAGTTTATACCCACATATGACATTAAGTACGTTATTCTGGGTACGCCAGTGTCATACATGTGGGCATAAACTGCAGTTTGGGCACACAGCCGGGCGCAGAAGAGAAGGAGCGCTATGTGGCTTTTGGAGTGCAGATTCAGATGTTTGGGATCTGGACGCCATGTCATGTTTGCAGAGCCTCTAAGGTACCAGAAAAGTGGATTCCCCAAAGGAGTGACCCCATTTTGAAAACTGCACCCCTCAAAGAATTTATCAAGGGGTGTAGTAAGCATTAGTATCCCAGACGTGAATACACAGCGGATGGGGAAAAGTGAATATGTAAGCTGTGCGGAGTGCATTGGGAACACCAAATTCCCTACTATTTCCCCAGTAGTTCCTATTATTGGGGAGGTCACTCTGGGGGTCACTTCTGGTTTATTTTCCCTCATAAGCTCTAAATCTGGGGTGTCCCCTTATATCTGCTCACACAGCTTATACATTCCCTTCCTGACGCAGCCAGTTATGTTCTAAAGATTTGGCGATTTTTGGGGTTTTTGTCTTCACATTGTACGAGCTATATTTTCTTTATTTCTCTGGTGATGTAGCCATATGAGGGCTTGTTGTTTGCGGGGTGAGATGTATTTTGTAATGACATCATCTTTGGACGCCTATAACCTATTGAATAAATTTTATTAACTCTTTCTTGTTTTTATTAAAAAATACCCCATCAATTCTGACACTGCGTTTTACCTTTGAAATTTTTCACCATGCAGCATAAAGCATAAATAACATGTTACCTTTTTTCTACGGGTCGGTACGATTACAGAGATACCTCATTTATACTGTTTTTTTATGCAATACTAATTTTGCAGAACAAAAACCCATTTGGGGACATAAATTAATTGTTTTTGCATCGCCATCTTCTGAGATGCCTAACATTTTTATTTTACGGTTTACAGAGTTGGTTTAGGGCTTATTTTTTGCGAGACAACCTGTGCTTTTTATTGGTACTGTCTTGGGGTACATATCACTTTTTGATCACTTTTTATGGCATATTTTGTAAGGTGAGATGGCAAAAAATCATTACTTTTGGCGAGTTTTTTCCGTTTTTTTTTCTCCGACGTTCACCGTGTACATTAAATATTGTTTCAGTTTTATTGTACAGGTTGTTATGGATGCGACGATACCAAATATGCATTGTTTTTATTAATTTCTAGTTTTTTTTTTATATAATTCATTTTATATAGCAAAAGGGAATTTTTGGGGCTTTATTCTTTTATTAATTTTTTTAAAACACTTTATTTTATTTTTTTTTCACTTTTTTTTACTTTTTCATGTGTCCCATTAGGACACCTGAGCCAGCAATGCTTTGATTGCTGTCTCAGCACTGTAGACTGCAAGACACGAGCTTACAAGTGTCTTGCAGTCTATACAGGAAGTGAGGCTATGCAGACGCATAGCGCTCACTTCCGCAGGTCTCGGCAGGATCAACCAGGTAGTGGGGTCTCCAGGCAGCCTGGGGTCACTGAGCAGACCCCGGGCTGCAGGTTATAGGTATCGGCACCCCCTGATCTTGCCGCGGGGGGTGCCGATTGGAACGGCAACATAGCGGAACCCCTTGGATGCCGCGGTCATGTTTGACCGCGGCATCCAAGGGGTTAAAACCTCGGATCGGAACTCAGTTCCGACCGGGGGATATGGAGCAGGGTGTTAGCTGTCAGTTACAGCTAACACCCGGTTCCGATGCCGCCCGCTCAGATAGTGAGCGGGCGGCCGCCCGGGCAGCCCCCCCTGTGCGCTAAGACCAAGCGCCAGGACGTAATAGCGCCAATGCGGGGTAATATTTCAGGAAACAACAGGCTATTAAAGATAAAATATTTTCAGTTTACTTAAGGTGCTGTGGCTACTTAAAGGTCTCAGGCCTTAATCAGTGGGGAAAAAGGTATTTGGTCGGCCCCCATTTGGGGGGGTTCTCCCCCTTAAAAGGGGGGGGGGGGGGGGGTGTGGTTTGTGGGGGGGGCCCCCCTTGTGGGAGAGAAAAAGAGAAAAAAAATCAGAAAATTTTTTTTTTTGTTTTTTTTTTGAATTTATTTGCAAATTATGGTGGAAAATAAGTATTTGGTCACCTACAAACAAGCAAGATTTTTGGCTCTCACAGACCTGTAACTTCTTCTGTAAGAGGCTCCTCTGTCCTCTACTCATTACCTGTAGTAATGGCACCTGTTTGACATTGTTATCAGTATAAAAGACACCTTCCACAACCTCAAACAGTCACACTCCAAACTCCACTATGGTGAAGACCAAAGAGCTGTGGAAGGACACCAGAAACAAAATTGTAGACCTGCACCAGGCTGGGAAGACTGAATCTGCAATAGGCAAGCAGCTTGGTGTGAAGAAATCAACTGTGGGAGCAATAATTAGAAAATGGAAGACATACAAGACCACTGATAATCCCCCTCAGTCAGAGGCTCCACGCAAGATCTCACCCTGTGGGGTCAAAATGATCACAAGAACGGTGAGCAAAAATCCGAGAACCACACAGGGGGACCTAGTGAATGACCTGCAGAAAGCTGGGACTAACGTAGCAAAGGCTACCGTCAGTAACACACTACGCCACCAGGGACTCAGATCCTGCAGTGCCAGATGTGTTCCCCTGCTTAAGCCAGTACATATCCAGGCCCGTCTGAAGTTTGCTAGAGAGCATTTGGATGTTCCAGAAGAGTATTGGAAGAATGTCATATGGTCAGATGAAACCAAAGTAGAACTGTTTGGTAGAAACACAACTCGTCGTGTTTGGAGGAGAGTGAATGCTGAGTTGCATCCAAAGAACACCATACCTACTGTGAAGCATGGGGGTGGCAACATCATGCTTTGGGGCTGTTTCTCTGCAAAGGGACCAAGACGACTGATCCGTGTACATGAAAGAATGAATGGGGCCATGTATCGTAAGATTTTGAGTGCAAACCTCCTTCGATCAGCAAGGGCATTGAAGATGAAACGTGGCTGGGTCTTTCAGCATGACAATGATCCCAAGCACACCGCCAGGGCAACGAAGGAGTGGCTTCATAAGAAGCATTTCAAGGTCCTGGAGTGGCTAGCCAGTCTCCAGATCTCAAACCCATAGAAAACCTTTAGAGGGACTTGAAAGTCCAGGATATGTTTGTACATCAATGAAAATCTAACAGCTTATGTTTAGAATACATTTACATTTTAAACCAATCAGCTCTCAAATTTCTAATAATATAACAAATTCTAAAGAATTCTAAAAAAATGCTCTATGTGGTCAGTTAGCCAATTTTCTACAAAGGCATACACAGTTTTTTGTCTGTTGGATTCCTTACAAATGAATGGTGACAGTGAAGCCTAAGTTCAAAGTTTGACCTCATTTAACCTTAGTTAATATGTGGTTTATTTTGTATCTGTTAAGATTCAGATGCAAGGTAAGGAAACTACTGGACTACAAGAGAGCAGCAGCAGAAATGGGCTGACAACTGCGAGCAGTAGAAAATGCTACTTAAATGCAAAACACTACTGCGAGCCAAGACCGGCCTCAGACGCCTTCACCAGAGCTCCTCGCAAGAAGAGATGGATTTTCGCTGAATCTGAAGACCGGAATTGTCACCAGAACAGAAAGTGTATTACAAATAAATGCACTGCAGCAGAAGCCTACACCAAATCCACAGACTACTCACAGGGACAGAGAAAACAGAATGGTCGACAATCATGGGTCAGAAGCTGAGGAGGGCAACACAGATCCAAATCACGAGACGAAGACAAATCCGGGAAACAAGCCAATAGACTGAACCGATCAGGAATGCCAGAAAAAAATCGCAAGACAAAAGAGGAATCCAGGTACACAGCCAAAAGTCAGGTATAGGAGCAGTCAAATCAAAGTCAGGCACTTAGCAGGAGTTAGGCAACTGATAGCCAGCAAAGATGAGTGGCAACCTTATAGCAGCAACCACCAATCCATCTTTATGTTGACCTGACAACTTTAAAGCAGCAACAACAGATGTAACATCCCTGACATTTTAATAAATGTTGATGAGATTTTTTTTTTGTCTTACATTTTATAGCTATCCCTCTACTTATATTGTATATGAACATATATTATATATTGTATATATGTATATATATATAATGTATATATGTATATTGTATAGAACTTATATTGTATATGAAAAGCTCTGTAGGTCATTACTTACTATATAGTGCTTTGGAATACTTTAATTGTATAGGCTGATAAGCTGGAACACAGCCAAGGTGAAGTTGTAATACTCTGTGGCAATTTATAAAAATTGGAAAGAATCCTGGGAAATTTGGAAATATTTTTTTTAGTATTCTAACTGACCCTATCTTTTCCACAGCTAACCTTTATAACATAATAAATATGAAAATGACTTGCAATATTCTTATATTAACGAATGCGTAAGATTTGCAAAATGGACTGTTTTTTTCCAGAAAAAAACACCACCAGACTTGGACTGTCCCACTGAGGTACCAGTTAATCCCCCAGTGTGCCCCATGCCTTTAAGGGGCCTATAGGAACCCTGATGCTTTTTTAATAGGCTGGTAACAGCATGGAATACAGAACTGGGGAAAAGTGGAGCCCTGACCCAGTTCTGCTACAGGCTTCTTGCTCTACCACTCTTCAATTTGTAGGCCACAGGATACATTAAGCCTGTGTCCTAAAAGCTGCATGGAATAAATGGTAAGTTTCAGTACTTATCTGTCTGCTTCTCAGCCCCTCTCGCTCCTTCCTGGAGAAGAGAGACAGAGCAAGACCAGGGAGCTGAGAGGTAAGTAATCACCTAATTCTGCTGTATGATGGGCCAGTGAAGGGGTCACTGTATGGCCCATACAGTATCTCCTTCACTGATTTCTCCCATACAGTGGCCCCTTCACTGGTCCACTCCAAACAGTGTCCCCTTTACTGGTCCTCCCCATACTATATGGGGACGTATAATGGGGCCACTGTATGAGGGACCAGTGGTGGGGCCATTATATTGTGTGGGGGCAGCGATGGTTGCCAATATCCTGTTGTATGGGACATTAGAGTTTGTGGGGCATTGGGGGGAATATTAACCCCTTCCCGGCTTTTTTTTATTTTCGATTTTTGTTTTTCCGTTCACAGAGACATATCAGGGCTTAATGTTTGCAGGACAAATTGTTCTTCATAATGGTACCATTTATTATTATGCACAATGTACTGGGAAGCTGGAAAAAATGCAGAATGGGGTGGAATTGGAGAAAAAGTGCATTTATGCGACTTCCTTATGGGCTTCATTTTTATGGCATTCACTGTGCAGCCAAAATGACATGTCACCTGTATTCTATGTTTCGTTACAATTCGTGGGAATACCAAATTTATATGTTTTTTTTATATAGTATTTTTAAAAAATGTCGGTTTGGCACTTTTGATTTTTTTTTTCCACTACGGCGTTCATCATATGGGAATAATATATTTATAAGTTTGTAGGCCAGGCATTTTCGAACACAGGGATACCTCATGTGTATGTGTTTCACAGTAGTTTCTTACTTTTATATGCATTCTAGAGCAATGGGGGTGATTGGAACTTTTAATTCTTTTTAAATTTTTTAAAATATTTTTTTTATACTTTATCTATTAAACCCCCCAGGAGGTCAGATTGCTAATGCAATGAATTACAATGCTTCTGGCTGTCATGGCACTGGATCGCTGGATCTTGTTCTAGGTGTCAGTGATCCTTGCCAAAATGGCCGGTGTCCTTAATGCCTGCGATCAGTGTGGGCACTGATCGCAGGCCTTATCGCTGGTCCTCTGCTGTATAATACCACAGAGAACCGGCGGCTATGGCCTCCATATTTAAATACCCAACATCTGCTGTACTATTACGGTGGATGTCTCAAAGGGGTTAATGGAGTTGTTCATGAACTGGAACAAATCCTGTGGCAGCCAGGAAGGTGTATAATTTTTAAAAAAGCATACTCCCCTGTCCTCAGCGCCCCATTGTCCGCCGCCAGTGTCTGGTCTTGTGCCAGCCCTAATTGCTGAAAATCCTGCACCCCAGTGATTTCTGAGAGCAGCAATCATTGGCCTCAGGGGTCACTGGAGAGGGACTGGTGACATCACTCACATTTATTACCACCAGCTATATAGCAGCCGCAGAGGCCACTAATTGGCCTCAGTGGTCATATGACTAGGACCCCTGCAGATCAGCTGTACCAAGACAGCGCAGCTACAGGTAAAAACATGTCAGGAGCTGTGCTGCTCACCCACCATATGATGTGCACCGCTGCGCTGGAGTACCTAAACCCATGACTACACATCGCATGGCTAGCGAGCAGTGTGACTCTTGGAATTATTAATGTTACTGTCAGTTACGCTATCAGACCCCGGCAGATGTAATATTGATGGCCTATCCTAAGGACAGTCTTGTACTGGCTTCTCATTCACTGCTAGTGTCCATTCAGTCTTGTGCTGAACACTTCTTTCCAAGAGTCCTGGCTGTTAGAACCACACTGATATAATATTGATGACCTATCCTAAGGATACAAAGGTATATAACCCATTTAATATACGGGGGCATAATTTATATGGAACACTCTGGGTGAAAGGAAGCATTATGGGTGGACTTTATACCGTGTGCAGGGACCAGGAAAAGGGTGCATTACAGTATACTGTGTGTGAGCCAGTGAAGAGCTGATCAGTGTATTTACAAATTATTAACAAATATATTTGTGCGGTTCAATGACAAAAAAAACCACACAGTTTTTGGATTAGGTTTTTACAGTATTCACTGTGCAGTAAAACTGACATGCTAACTTTATCTTGTGGGTTATTATGCTTACAAAGATACCAAGCTTATATAGTATATGTCATTTGTCACTGTGCATTTTTAACATTTTTTTGTAAAGAATAAAGCAGGTGGGAGAAATATGATATTTTTGGAAATAGCCCTATCAATTATGTTTTACTCTTCATTGTGTCACGGGGGACAGATCGGGGAGCTATTGGTTACTACATCTGAGGAGTAAAACTTCCAAGATTGAAACTAGTTAGATTATGAAAGCTGCCAGTGGGTGTCAGTTGTATAATACAGTGCAGCATGCACCCACCACGTATGAAGCAGACTCTTCTCCTGAGTTTTGAGCTTGCTCCATACACCCGTTATGACATTATGATGTACATGTTGTATGCCAGAAGTTGGGAAGGTTTTAATCTTAATTTTTTTCATGTATTGGGTTGACCTTTTGGGGCCTCAGAACCAATTACTAAAGTTATGTAACATTACAAAATATTGCACATATAAATACAATATTTTCAAGTTAAAAAGATCATCTAGCAATGCAGCACTGTATTTTAGTTCCAAATTGTTAAAATTCTTAAAAGATTTAGCATGTCACTGGATTACCAGTACCTTATTCCACTGGCCACTAAGTCGAAATCACCATGGACCTTGTAAATCCACTACTGATGATGTCCATAGGTAAAACTGCACAAAACTAGCTTATTTATACTATTATATATATATATATATATATATATATATATTAGTATAGCTTTTATTACCATGTAACATCATCTCAAATAGTGGTATATGACATGACTAGAGATGGGTGAACCTTTTTGGGTTTGTGTGGTTCGGGACCAAGATTTTGTTTCAGGTCGAACAAGTTCAGAACGAACCACAGCTCAAATTGGATTAAAGCATAGTGTATAACACTGTCAGGGCTCATAGGAACCCACCTATACAATTTCTGGCTCTCTATGAGAAACACAGCTGAAGTTAAGTCAAATTGAAAGCAGCTTCTATACCTATGTAAAAACAAAGGTAAGCGGTGAATACAAACTTCTAGTTTAATTATACACTGTGTTGTCATTCGCATTTACGCATTTTAACATTGAAAACGCTCCTAAAATTACCTTTTTTTGGGGGAAAGGTGCTTGGTCGTGGCTATAAAGTATGGATTAATATGATGAACCAGGCCATAGGGCATGTCTGGCTGAGTGGTGGTAGTGGTGATAGCTGTGGCAACATTAGTGGCAATACAGCATGGAAGGGATGGAGTGATGACATTCTGGCTCATATAGCACAGATGTTCTCCTATCACTATGTTCTTTCTATCACTAATCTGCCTTTAATTGAATAAATCTGACTGAACTTTGTTCTAATTCCCCTACTCCTAAGGCCTCCTGCACACAATTGTAGCAGTTTTTACTGTCTGCAAATACTGATCCGCAAACAAACATGTCTGTATGTCATCCACAATTATGGATCCGCAAAAAGATTTGTATGATTCCCTGTACTGGTCTGTTCTGCAAACGCGGGCAAAAATAGGACACGCTTCATAATTTGCAGTCCTTGAATATGGCATAGACACAGGGTCGCAAAAATTGGGGTGAAGTATATGGGCCGATAGAAATTAATGGGTCTGTACCTTTATCTGCAATTGTGGATCCTTAAAAACTACGGTCGTGTGCAGGAGGTCTAAGATTCTCTAGCTGTATTGAAAGCTTTTCTGCTCTCAATCCTGTGTATTTCTGAAGAAAATGGAGTGAGTGCTTTGGATCATGCAGTGATGAATAACATATCAATCCCCTACTTTTAGTTTGTTAGAGATGAATCACCATATATTCTGTTTTGTTTAAAAAAATACACACAATTTGAAATATTTGGCTCAGAACGAATCAGTTCACCCATCTCTAGGCATTACTGGACACAACATAAAATACTGGATGGAGGTTTTGGACTGTTCTCATACAAATCAGTGAAATACAATATTTTGCATAATTTTAATATTTCATAAAAATTCATTAGGATAAAATTGTAATCCATCAATATTCAACATTTCTGTATATGTTTTCCTTTAACCCCTTAACTGATTTGGTTTATTTTGTTTTCATATTCCAAGACCCATAATTTTTTTTATTTTTATGTCAATGTAGTCATATGTGGGCTTGTTTTTGTAGGATTACCTGTATTTTTCAAACTCATAATTTAAAAAGTACAAATAATTGAATTTATTAATTTATTTTCAGGTATAATTATTTTAACGGATTTTACTACTATTGGACTTAGTCACTAGAACAATACACTACAATAAATAATATAATACAGTGTTTTGTGTCTGTGACAGAACTGTAACAGGCATTCTATTAGAATTTGTCTCTGGAAGACACAAGGGCCATTTTTAAGCCTCTAGTTGCCATGGAAATCCAGTGGCACCTTACGATTGCATTGCAGGGGGTTGATGGAGCTTTCAGTTTGACTGTCAGACCCCTAAGACGCTGTGATTGCTATTAACTGTGGCATCTTAGGGGTTAAAAAGCTTGGATCGGTCTTATCACCATCCTTTCTAGTGATAAGACCGAGCCTGGCTCTCAATTATATCTGGGCTCCTGTAGTAATCACACGGGCTTACCTTCTGATCCTATGTGATGACCTTCACATACATGTACAGTGGGGAAAAAAGTATTTAGTCAGCCACCAATTGTGCAAGTTGTCCCACTTAAAAAGATGAGAGAGGCCTGTAATTGTCATCATAGGTAGACCTCAACTATGAGAGACAAAATGAGAAAACAAATCCAGAAAATCACATTGTCTGATTTTTAAAGAATTTATTTGCAAATTATGGCGGAAAATAAGTATTTGGTCAATAACAAAAGTTCATCTCAATACTTTGTTATATATCCTTTGTTGGCAATGACAGAGGTCAAACGTTTTCTGTAAGTCTTCACAAGGTTGGCACACACTGTTGCTGGTATGTTGGCCCATTCCTCCATGCAGATCTCCTCTAGAGCAGTGGTGTTTTGGGGCTGTCGCTGGGCAACATGGACTTTCAACTCCCTCCAAAGGTTTTCTATGGGGTTGAGATCTGGAGACTGGCTAGGCCACTCCAGGACCTTGAAATGCTTCTTACAAAGCCACTCCTTCGTTGCCCTGGTGCTGTGCTTGGGATCATTGTCATGATTAAAGAACCAGCCACGTTTCATCTTCAATGCCTTTGCTGATGGAAGGAGGTAGGCACTCAAAATCTCACGATACATGGCCCCATTCATTCTTTCATGTACACGTATCAGTCGTCCTGGTCCCTTTGCAGAGAAACAGCCCCAAAGCATGATGTTGCCACCCCCATGCTTCACAGTAGGTATGGTGTTCTTTGGATGCAACTCAGCATTCACTCTCCTCCAAACATGACAAGTTGTGTTTCTACCAAACAGTTCTACTTTGGTTTCATCTGACCATATGACTTACTCCCAATACTGTTCTGGAACATCCAAATGCTCTCTAGCAAACTTCAGACGGACCCGGATATGTACTGGCTTAAGCAGGGGGACACATCTAGCACTGCAGGATCTGAGTCCTTGGCGGCGTAGTGTGTTACTGACGGTAGCCTTTGTTACGTTAGTCCCAGCTTTCTGCAGGTCATTCACTGGGTCCCCCTGTGTGGTTCTGGGATTTTTGCTCACTGTTCTTGTGATCATTTTGACCCCACGGGGTGAGATCTTGCGTGGAGCCCCTGATTGAGGTAGGTTATCAGTGGTCTTGTATGTCTTCCATTTTCTAATTATTGCTCCCACAGTTGATTTCTTCACACCAAGCTGCTTGCCTATTGCAGATTCAGTCTTCCCAGCCTGATGCAGGTCTACAATTTTGTTTCTGGTGTCCTTCCACAGCTCTTTGGTCTCCACCATAGTGGAGTTTGGAGTGTGACTGTTTGAGATTGTGGACAGGTGTCTTTTATACTGATAACAATGTCAAACAGGTGCCATTACTACAGGTAATGAGTGGAGCAGTGGCGTAACTAGGAATGGCTGGGCCCCAACATTTGACATGGGCCCCCCCCAAATCGCCAACCCCCCAACACACACAAACCGCATTCCTGCGCACACTATTATGCCCCATAGTGGCCCCTGCACACACTTTTATGCCCCTTAGTGGCCCCTGCACACAGTAGTTTGCCCCATAGTGGCCCCTGCACACAGTAGTTTTCCCCATAGTGGCCCCTGCACACAGTAGTTTTCCCCATAGTGGCCCCTGCACACAGTAGTTTGCCCCATAGTAGCCCCTGCACACAGTAGTTTGCCCCATAGTGGCCCCTGTACATAGTAGTTTGCCCCATAGTGGCTCCTGCACACAGTATTATGCCCCATAGTGGACCACCCATGAACGATTATTATACTCTGGGGTCTTTTCAGACCCCAGAGTATAATGATCGGAGACCCAGGGGAGGATACAAACATAAAAAGCAATGCTACTTACCTCATCCTCGCTCTGGTCAGGGGCGCACCGCTAATGAGGCAAATTGAGGCGGCCGCCTCAGGCGGCACTGTCCGGGGGGCGGCATTTTTACTATTTCATGTAAACCAGCCCAGGACAGGCCGCTTTAAAAAAAAAAAAAAAAAAACAGAGCTGAGCAGGGCCTGTCCTGGGCTGGTTTACGAGACGTCGCATCTCAGCGCAGGCGGCGATACAATGACGTCATCACGCTGCCTACGCTGAGACACAGACGTCACGGACAAGAAGAGGAGGAGGCGGCGGCTGCATCAAGGCATCGCAGGTGAGTATAACTTTTTTTTTATATATATAAATAGGCCGTAACCTGTTGGAGTATCCCCGGCAGGTAACGGCCTATTTATTTACTTACCCCGCGTCTTCTCGTGGCCGCCCCCCGCTTCCCCTTCTGCTATGGGACGCAGAAAGGGAAGTGAATGCCGAAGTGAGCGGTCGCGGGTATCGGTAAGTGAGGCCGCGGGCCGCAAATACTACTATTATTATACTCCGGGGTCTATTCAGACCCTGGAGTATAATAATCGGAGGCCTAGGGTTGGTGAGGGAACATAAAAACCAATGTTACTCACCTCCTGCGATCCGATGTAACTCCGAGCAGGCTTGAGGCCTCTGGTGACGTCATCAGGTCGCGTCGCCGGCCTGATCACGTGACGTGTGTGCGCAATTAAACAGGGCTGAAAGCTGCAAGGAGTGCACCGGTGTCCAGGATAGGTAAGTAACTCTGGTTTTTATGTTTGTATTCTCCCCTGGGTCTCCAATCATTATACTCTGGGGTCTGAAAAGACCCCAGAGTATAATAATAGTTCATGGGTGGTCCACTATGGGGCATAATACCCTGTGCAGGGACCACTGTAGAGCATAATACCCTGTACAGGGGCCACTATGGAGCATAATACCGAGTGCAGGGGCCACTATAGAGCATAATACCGAGTGCAGGGGCCACTATAGAGCATAATACCGGGTGCAGGGGTCACTATGGAGGATAATACCAGTGCAGGGGCCACTATGGAGCATAATACCAGTGCAAGGGCCACTATAGAGCATAATACCAGTGCAGGGGCCACTATGGAGCATAATACCGTGTGCTGGGGCCACTATGGAGCATAATACCGTGTGCAGGGGCCAATATGGAGCATAATACCGTGTGCAGGGGCCAATATGGGGCATAAAACTGTGTGCAGGAGTTGCTGTGGAACATAATACCCTGTGCAGGGGCCACTATGGAGCATAATACTGTGTGCAGGCGCCACTGCGAGGCATAATACAGTGTGCAGGGGCCACTGCGGGCCATAACACTGTGTAATACTGTGTGCAGGGGCTGCTGTGGAACATTATAGTGTGTGTAAATGGGGTGCGATAAACATGGGCTATGGCACCTGTTTATATTATACGCTGTCTGTTTATAGTGACCGTGTGATGTAATTGTAGCCTTTTCACATACTGTAGACATGTACAGGACGAGGCTGTAGTTACATTACATGGCCGCTATGAGATGAATGACACTATGTAAACAGAGAAGCGGTCATGGCGCTTACACAGGTACCATTCAAACAGCTGATCAGTGGGGGTCCTGGGTTTTTGAACCCCACTGATTAGTTTATTAATGACCTGGAAAATCTTTTAATTAGTTAACACCTGGGGCATTATTAATAAGGGGCACTATTTATACAGGGTACACACGGATGTTATTAATATAAAGATGCACTTGGGGGTATTATTCATTATGGGGGGTTATATCATATATTTTATAATTGCGGTAGCAGCAGGATGGGTGTGCAGGTGAGGACCATGTGGGTCGGATGCCTGGAAAAGTGAGGAGCCAAAGATGTCTGTGTTGCAAACTTTACAGAGACAAGTCACAGCTGGAAGAAGTGGTCATGGCGGTCCAAAGGGAAGAGAAGGGAAATGTGACCGATTAGTCAGAGACGTCACCTGTAAGTCACAGAATGTTACTGCCCTGTATTCACCTAAGTGATAGAGGATAAATACCTGATTGATGGGGGTCTGTCTGCTGAGACCCCACTGAGCCTGAGAATTGGGTTTTTTCCCCCCACTAGGTGGCAATCCAGCCTGGCTGCAGCCATATATATAGGTGTGTCACTTGGTGGATGGACGAACCCGCATGGCTCTCATTCACTTTAATGGGAGTGCCAAAGATACCAGAAGTCCAGTACTCAGCTATCTGCGGGGCTCCTATTATAGAGAATGGGGGCCACGTGGCCTCGTCCATCCACCAAGCAGAAGATGTGTGAAGTTACTTTCATTGTTAATGCCGTGTTGTTGATCTGATACTGAAGTAATACAGGAAGAATTCTTAAAAACTGTTTTATAACTTTGTGTATTGTGTATATTGTGTGACGATAACAGTGTGTTAAACTAGTAGCATGGAAACTCAGTTTTTTTTTGTTTTTTTTTGGGGGGGGGGGCGTCTTTCTATAGTCCGCCTCAGGCAGCAAAGAGGCTAGGTTCACCACTGGCTCTGGTGCACTTCTGTGCGCTACTTCAGCCATCTTCAATGTTGGACCAGATCTCGCGTGATCCAGGCCGGCGTCGCGACGCATAACGACGTCGGCTGACGTCTGGGACGTCACCAAACATGCCCAAACCAAAGCCAAAGGCGGAGAGGTAAGTTAGAGTGTTTTTTATGTTCCCTCACCTCCCCTGGGCCCCGATCGTTACACGATAGCAGTGTTTGTGGGGTTCGCGGTAGTGACTGCTACAGGGCTCCGGGCCCCATAATGTTCTGGGCCTTGTGGCAGGGGCTACCGCTGCTACCCCGA
The DNA here is from genome assembly GCA_947044405.1 of Leptodactylus fallax. NCBI lineage: Eukaryota > Metazoa > Chordata > Amphibia > Anura > Leptodactylidae > Leptodactylus > Leptodactylus fallax. The sequence continues at coordinate 432,863 of CAMRHE010000526.1, forward strand.
TATTTACGCCCCTGGAGTGGAGGACAGTAGAGACTCTTAAAGAAGAAGTTACAGGTCTGTGAGAGCCAGAAATCTTTCTTGTTTGTAGGTGACCAAATAGTTATTTTCCACCATAATTTGCAAATAAATTCTTAAAAAATCAGACAATGTGATTTTCTGGATTTGTTATCTCATTTTGTCTCTCATAGTTGAGGTCTACCTATGATGTCAATTACAGGCCTCTCTCATCTTTTTAAGTGGGAGGACTTGCACAATTGGTGGCTGACTAAATATTTTTTTTTCCCCACTGTATATGAGAAAGCACTAATTAACCACATTCCCTGTTGCACATGTACATCATATATGTACATCTACATATATCAATTTTACCCCAAGATAACATCAAACTAACAGAAATAAAAAAAAAATAATAATTAAAAACAAAAACCCTAAACAACTGTCCTTAAAGGTTACATTATTTTATGTCTACTCATATACTATAAAACAGAATGTTTGGGTCCTGGGAAGAGGTCACCAAAGCCGCTAATGGTTGCCATATATTAGGGTCGATATAACTGATATAAATGAACAGCATACAGGCAGATATAAATACATGGGGTATTCAAGTTTTCCTATGCTGGTTTTAGTTCTACTTTAAATAGATTTTGTGAGAAATGCAAAGCAGAATATTGCTGCAGATCAGCAGCAATAACAACCTGAAATGACTGGGCTGGGTTTGTTTGACTTGGAGATGTCAATGGAATTTACCACTGTAAGTCACTGTGACCATACAGGAGCAACAATTCTAGCTTGTTTGTAGGAGAATATAAACTCTGTTTGCTTCTAGTCACTGTATACAATTCTTTCTTTTTTTATTTTGAGTAGGCAGCACATTTTGCAATTTTCCATTGCAAAGCAAAATTATTTTCCGAGCTGGACAAAATTCAATAAACCTATCTATTTATGGATCATTCTTGATTTTTTTCCTATGAGTTGACCATTTTATGAAGAGGCTCATTGTAGTGCTGGAATTTTGTCCTAAACTGAATATGAGCATATGTGAACTGATTGAAAATAAAACAAGTGCATGCAAAGTAACACTGACAAATGACACAACAAGCTCTGTGTAGGCACATTAGCAATGGTTCCTTGTTAATACATAAGTCATCATGTGATGGCTACTTAACAGACCACTAGTATAATCCTTGAAAGTCTTCAAGATGCCACATGAGGTCTTGAGAGATAAAAATAACACTGATTTAAATTGAAGATCAAGTGACATTTTATTTTTGTTCCTTTAGTTTAAGCAGTGATAAATTTACAACTGGTGATTCGTAATGTCAGCTTTGTGTTTTTTATATGATATTTGCACAATATAATAATCAATATAGACTATCATGTTTATGTACTGTTATGTGACAAATTATGTTTAAATTAACTAATATTTTTTAGTAGTTCGAGTGCATCCTTATGTATTAAGTCAGCAAGTCAATACACATTAAATCGACAAAAGTACAGGGACACCTACACATTATACCTTCAGGAACTCCTAAAGCGTAACTAAACTTTGAGACAACTTTTGATTTACTGGCAGTATTTGTGTTATTAATAAATTTTGTAATATACTTTATTAGCAAATTTTGTATCTTTTCTGTGAAATCCTGCATCTCTTTATTCTCTCCCTTGCTTCTGTATCGAGAGCTGTTCCTGCCTCTTACTGAGTAACTGTGTATGGAGTACAGGCTTGGAGTATGGTGTTGTGTAAAGTGTAGAGAAAAGGAGGACAGTTATATCTTGGACATTATAAACCATACAAACTTGCTTTGGTATCATATAAAAGCAGAGATTTTCTTCTTTCATATGATACTAAGGTTGCAGAACTATCTATATTATTTCCAGAGATATCACCGGTTGAAAACACAGTTAGTATGTTTTATAACGCCTGAGATATAACTGTTTGAAGTGACCCTCCCCTACCCTAATTTTCTCTACATTTTACACAGCCTCGTACTCCAAGTCCTATACTCCATACACAGATACTTAGTGAGAGGCAGGAACAGCTCTCAATACAGAAACCAGGGGAAGAATAAAGAAATACAAGATTTCACAGAAAGGAAAAAAATGTTAATGTTAATAAAGTATATTACAAAATTTATTAATAACACAAATGCTGCCAGAAAATCAAAAATTGTCTGAAAGTTTAGTTACGTTTTAAGGCACCCCATTCTAAATCTATAGTAAATAATATGAAGTCACTCTTCTCTTGCAGCTTCCAATCTCCTGAGAAGGCATCTATAAGATTTTGGAGTGTGCCTGTGTGCATTGCTGCCCATTCATCCACAAGAGCATTTGTGATGTCAGATGCTGATGTTGGGTGGGTGGATTTGTCTCACAATCTATGTTCCAGTTCATCCCAAAGGTGCTTGATGTCGTTGAGGCCAGGGTTCTGTGCAGGCCAGTCTTGCACATAAATCTCACTCAATCATGCCTTCAAGGACCTTCCTTTGTGCACTGGGGCACAGTCATGCTGGAACAGAAAAGGGCCTTCCCCAAACTTTTCCCACAGTTGGAAGCACATACAGTGCTGGCCAAAAGTATTGGCACCCCTGCAACTCTGTCAGATAATACTCAATTTCTTCCAGAAAATGATTGCAATCACAAATGCTTTGGTAATAATATCTTCATTTATTTTGCTTGCAATGAAAAAACACAAAAGAGAATGAAAAAAAAGTCAAATCATTGATCATTTTACACAAAACTCCAAAAATGGGCCGGACAAAAGTATTGGCACCCTCAGCCTAATACTTAGTAGCACAACCTTTAGACAAAATAACTGCGAACAACCGCTTCCGGTAACCATCAATGAGTTTCTTACAATGCTCTGCTGGAATTTTAGACCATTCTTCTTTGGCAAATTTCTCCAGGTCCCTGAGATTTGAAGGGTGCCTTCTCCAAACTGCCATTTTGAGATCTCTCCACAGGTGTTCTATGGGATTCAGGTCTGGACTCATTGCTGGCCACTTTAGAAGTCTCCAGTGCTTTCTCTCAAACCATTTTCTAGTGCTTTTTGAAGTGTGTTTTGGGTCATTGTCCTGCTGGAAGACCCATTATGGCTGGAAGGCCCTACATTATGCTGCAAAATTTGTTGGTAGTCTTCAGACTTCATAATGCCATGCACACGGTCAAGCAGTCCAGTGCCAGAGGCAGCAAAGCAACCCCAAAACATCAGGGAACCTCCGCTAGTAAGCCAACCCATTAAACACAACGCTATAGCATTATCCCTCCTCCAGCCAGTGACACAGGTGTGCCACAAAGTAAGTGGCACAAATCAGTCAGACAGGTAACTTCTCCTGATATTCACCAAACCCACACTCGTTGATCAGATTCCAGATAGAGAAGTGTGATTTGTCACTCCTCAAAACATGTTTCCACTGCTCCAAAGTCCAAAGGCAGTGTGCTTTACACCACTCCATCCAATGCTTTGTATTGTGCTTGGAGATGTGAGGCTTGCATGCTGCTGCTCAGTCATGGAAGCCCATGCAATGAAGAGTCTAGAGCTTAGTTTTTGTGCTGATGCTAATGCAAGAGAAGGTTTGTAGTTATGGAGTCAACTTTTAATCATTATGCCTTGCCTCCTCCTACCTACACTCCAGTAAACCAGGTTGTTCTTGACATGCAATTTTCTGGATGGAAAAAAGGATGAAAACTTTTGTTAATTTATCGCACACAGTATGACCATATCCAATATTGTATGTGTTGGAAAATGTAGTATGGGGCTTGATAAATATAGGGTTAGCAGCTTAAAGGAGATATGCCACAAAGAATATGTATTCACAGTATAGAAGATAAATAGCTGTCTGACCACTGAGACCCCACCGGTCCTGAAAATGGTGGTGTTTTACCCTTGTTTTGAATACAGCCTGTCTGCAGCCATTGGCTGAATGTAGGACTACCCCCTCATGGATGTGGCGCATCTGCACTCCTATTCATTTCAAGTGGCGTACCAGAGATAGCCCAGTACCACACTCCAACTATCTGTGGCTCTACCATTGAAGTGATTGGAGCGCGGATGCTTTCCATCCAGTAAGTGCACTACTACATTCAGCAAATTGCTGCAGTCAGGCTGAATTCAAAACTGGAGTAAAATATTCTAAGAATTGTTGGGGTTGTCAGTAGTCAGACCTCTACCAAACAGCTATTTATCCATAGGATAGATAACATCCTTTAAGCATTCAGTTATGCCAGAAATGCTGCATAACTGCATTGATAAATATACCTATTTATAGTTTCTTTGTGAGCCCAGAAGTTTTCCTTTCCCCTCTATAATATATTGCATTTGAGCTTTTAAAATATACTTGCCTGAGTATAATACAGTATAATTACACTAAAGGGTTAAGGTGTGTTGTGACAAAGTCAATATATGTTTAGTACATACAGCTTTGTATGTCAGGAGTAGTGCATGAATAAATTATATGTTATTTTTCTTTTAATATTTAAGGAAAATGCAGTGATATTGATATGGACTATTAATGAGGCCCAAGTGAGATATGAATTTCTTGTTGTAGAAGTAAAATGTATTCTACGGACCCATCTGATTTTGGATATCTTGTCATTACAGTTTATACTATGAGAAGTTATCATTTAAAGCAGTGATTCCAAACTGGGGTGCCGTGACAATCCGGAGGGAAAATGGCTGCATGTCCTCTTTCAACTACTGTTCTTACTAGTTGAATAGAACAATGCTTTATCATTCAGGCATTTGCTACTGATGTCTGGTGAAGACCTGATGCATCGTGCTGCAGACAAGAGTTTTGGGGCATGAGGATGGGTAAGTGTTACTTTTTGTTTAAATTTACATGTCACAACTACGGTGTGGGGTCCACTGGGGAGTATTACCACTTGCATGGGGGCCACTGGGGAGAATCACTACTTGCCGGGGATCACTGGAGGACATTATCATTTGTCTGGGGGCCATTTGGGAGTATTATTACTTGCGTGGGGGCCACTGGGGAGATTATCTACTTGCCTGCGGGCCACTTGGGAACATTACTGAGAGTATTACTATTTGCCTGGGGGCCACTGGGGAGCATTGCTACTTGTATGGGGGCCACTGGGGAGCTTTACAACTTGCCTGTGGGCCACTTGGGAACATCACTATTTTCCTGGGGGGCACTGGGGAGTGTTGTTATTTGCCTGGGGCCACTGGGGAGCATTACTACTTGCCTGGGGGCCATTGGGGAGCATTACTACTTGCCTGGGGGGCATTGAGAGTATTATTATTTGCCTGGGGGCCACTGGGAAGCATTACTACTTGCCTGGGGGCCACTGGGCAAATAAAATAGCATAAAGCTCAATTTATAATAAGTTATATATGTAACTTTTCTGTCCCCTAGATTCCTGTTTTGAATGCTATGTAATGAAAATACAGCCAAACATACTGAAAAGAATCATTCATTCATATATAACTATATGTCTGTCTGTGAGTAGATTACTGTACAAATATTGACAATTACTGTATATATTAGTAAGTAATCTGGAAATTAATAATATTTATGTATAAAATCTGAAAAGAACAAGAAGCTGCCAATATGTTCTAAAACACTATAAAAGCACTTTAACTACCTAATATATACAATACAACATTAGCTTTACATACATAACACTGATAAAATGTTCATCGCCTACACAAATTAATCCATAAAACCTGTTTTATCACAAAGACTCCTTTTGCCAAGAAATTTATTTCCTTAAATTGATGAACCTTTCTATAAAGTGAAAATTCTTTGAGTGGCCATTACTATATTGGCCATCTCATGAGTTATACATGAACAGATGTAACCGTAAAATCACCACTGTAATGAATGTCCTGCAGGGGTTATCCCACAAAAAAAAAAAATTATCACCTGTTTCTGAAGGCCCCATATAACATTGAAAAGAGCATGAGTGTGCATGCTGATCATCATCGCTGTATTCAGACTCCTTGTCACAGAAGTTGTGCAGTGTTGAGGAGGACCCAGTGGTGGGTCCCCTAGGGATCAATCATCACAGATCCTGTGTTGGATAACCTCTTTAATGTTACTATGTCTTGATACAAAGTCTGTAATCTCCTTCTAAAGGTCTCTCAATGGTTACATGTAACCATTGCGATACCTCAAACACTACTTTACCTATTAATTTACCTTAATTGAAATACTTTGCAAAATTAGGAAACATTATAAAAATGAAGAGTACTATTATTATAACTATCAGTAATAGATGTGTTAATATGCTAAATATCTAAATAGATGGACATATACAGTATTGTGAAAAAGTTTTAGGCAGGTGTAGAAAAATGCTACAAAGTAAAATGCGTTAAAGTGTTAATGGTTTATTTTTGTCAATGAACAAAATTATTGCCATGTATGATTGATTGTTGCAAACTTCATTTTCTGATCACTTATAACTCTGCTAAGGTGATGCAGGGATTCTGAGGTGAATATTATTGTTTACCCTGGATTATCCTTGGTGATTTGCTACGGGGAATTTAGTTTAACACTTAATGTGCTCTTTGACAGACTACAGTCAGGCTTCAGACCCCATCACTCCACAGAAATTACCCTAACCAAGGTCACTAATGACCTTCTAACTGCCAAAGCCATGCATCACTACTCTGTCCTCCTCGACCTCTCCTCTGCCTTCGACACAGTCTACCATTCCCTCCTGTTACAAATGCTCTCATCCCTTGGCATCTCAGACCTGGCCCTTTCCTGGATCTCCTCATACCTCACCAACCGCACGTTCAGTGTCTCCCACTCGCACACCACCTCCCCGCCATGCCTTCTTTCTGTAGGTGTCCCCCAAGGCTCCGTCCTAGGACCCCTCCTGTTCTCCACCTACACCCTAGGCCTTGGCCAACTCATAAAATCCCATGGTTTCCATTACCATTGCTATGCTGATAACACTCAAATATATCTCTCTGGACCAGACATTACCTCCCTGTTGTCCAGAGTCCCAGAATGTCTAACAGCCATAGCCTCCATTCTCTCCTCCCGCTTTCTCAAACTCAACATGGAGAAAACGGAGTTCATAATCTTCACCCCTCCTCGCACGGCCCCCCCTACCTGACCCATCTATCAAAGTCAGCGGAACCACACTCACCCCAGTCTCACTTAGACTCTGACCTATCCTTCAAGCCGCATATTCAAACCCTCAACACCTTCTGCCGCCTCCAACTCAAGAATATCCATCAAATCCGCTCCTTTCTCACCACTGAAACTACAAAGATGCTAGTCCACGCCCTCATAATCTCCTGCCTAGACTACTGTAACACCCTTCTCCAGGGCCTCCCAGCTAACACCCTCACCCCCCTCCAGTCCACCTTAAACTATGCTGCTCACTTAATACACCTCTCCTCTTGTTCTTCATCGGCCGTTCCCCTTTGCCAATCCCTTCACTGGCTACCCATTGCGCAGCGAATAGAGTTCAAACTACTAACGCTGACATACAAAGCCATCCACAACCTGTCCCCTCCATATATCTCTGACCTAATCTCCCGCTACCTGCCCACACGTAACATCCGATCCTCCAAAGACCTCCTACTCCGCTCTGCTCTTATCCACTCTTCCCAAAAACGTCTCTAAGACTTCTCCCGTGCATCCCCCATACTCTGGAACTCATTACCAAGACACTTCAGACTGTCCCCCACAGTCACAAGCTTCAAGAAGGCCCTGAAGACTCACCTATTCAAGAAGGCCTACAACCGCCAATAACGCTACTGTCATCACACCACCACCTCAACAGCCTCTACACCCACCTTCTGTCTCTATCCCTCTTCCCTCATAGATTGTAAGCCCTTGCGGGTAGGGCCCTCTACCCCACTGTGCCAGTTGGTCACTGTTAGTATTATATTTGTTTTGTATATTTTGTGTACCGTATGTAAATCCTCAAATGTAAAGTACCATGAGATTAATGGTGCTATATAAATAAACAATAATAATAAATAGTAATAATAACAGTTGACCCTGGTCTACTACTCCAAGTAGATGTCCTATCACGCTGATCAAATGGCTTGGATGCATGGAGATACTTTAATCCCAACCTTAAATATTATACTTACTGTTTGCCCACACATATACCCCTCTCTGAGTTGACAATACCTTTATATCTCTTAGGGCCCTCATATTTATCTGACATACAATTCTTACTGAGTGGAATCTCAGATCATTCCCCACAGCTTTTCTCCAGTTCTCTTTCTCCTGCCCCCCTACCCATGGCAAACTTCCCCCTTTTGCTTGGTCCAGCTAGAGGGTTTCTTTTGCAGTTAACCCCCCTCAGGAGAGATACTTGGCCCTAAACTACATGACACCTTAAATGCTAGCAGCTTTGAGAGAGTTATCCTGCCTTCAGCTGTGTATGCGGCTTACACTGCTGTCATCCCCAAGCCTGGTAAGAATTTGCAGGATTGCAGGTCCTACTGACCAATTTCACTTCTTTATTGTGATTGTAAAATACTATCCAATGTACTTGCCCTGTATCTTAATAATATTATTTTAGACATAATTCATCTTACCAGTCCGGCTTTTTGCTGGGTAAGTCCATCTCCATTAACCTGAGAAAGAAGATTATCCATAATTTTCTCCAACATGATCAGATGAAAGATAAGGACTTAGTTTCATTTGAAATGGCCAAGGTCTTTGACTCCCTTGAGCGACACTTATTTTATCCGCTAGGTTTGGTTGCTGCATGCTGCCCTCGGAGGTCAAGGTCATGACCAGTGGTCTGCCATTACTCCTTCTGGTTAGTCAGAGAGGACTCTATTCACTCTTTTGATGGAGGCACTGGCAACCTGTCTGTGGTTGGCCTTTGGTATACGGAGACTGACTTGCAATGAGAGGGAGTCTCATTTGGACCTTTATGCTAATGATCTTATTTTGTTTCTTCAGAACATCGGCTACTCCCTTTTGACCACTATAGTCATCATTGACAAGTTTTCCACCTATTCTGTCCTGGTTGTCAGTTCAGACAAGTCAGTGGTATACACCTTGGATGGATGAGCTGGTGAACTGGCCAGTAGAAATACTTTGCTCATCAGGGCCTCCACCTTTGAATACCCAGGCATTGTGATAGCTGCTAGGTCAGCAGATTTTTATAGCCACTATCTCACCCTTCTCCTCCCATGGATCAAACATGAAACAAGAATTTGGACCCCACTCACTTCCAATATTATGATACTTCCCAAGCTTCTGTACACACTTCAAAATGCTTGTCTGCCAATTCCTTAAACCTTTTTTCATGGCCTAGATAGTATCCTTCTCTCCTCTGTGTGGCATGGGTCTAGGATTAAGTTGAGACTGATTACCCTTCAGCACCCTAACATGCTGTGGTTTGTCCTCCCCTCATTTTCTTATGTATTCTCTGACCGCACAGATTAGGTACACTTTCCCCGATTCGCTCTGCTTCTGAAAATGTACAATGAAGAGCTTTTGGCTGATTTGCATGAAAAGGGAGATTTGCAGTCCTATATCTAAGAGATTAAATGTTTGTCTCCTAGAACTTCAATCACTCCATTACACTCCCTAACCTGATAGGTCTGGGTCCAAGTCAGGAAACTGAATGAGGTATCTGATCCCCAGTTTAATTGATTGTTAAGGAATAACCCTTTACTACTGAACTGACTGTCCTACAGGATCTTGAGCTATGACAGACTAGGGGATGGTTCAGCTGAGTCTTCTACAAGAGCCAGATGTCCGACTGTCCTTTCAGTACTGCAAGACCAATTTCCAGATTATCAGGTGGTTGAGGTGGACTGCTGTCCGGTTGTTGAGGCTTTTATCTCTCAGTCCCATGTGATTAGCACCTCAGACATCTATCAAAAGCTACCGAATAGGTTTTAAAAGACCTGCTCCCATCTGCATACAATAAGTGGCTCAGTTGCATCCAGGGGCTTACCTCTCACGAGGCTTACCTCTCTTCTTCATGCCTCCATGTGGCAGAAATGATTCCATCTTCCCCTTGCCCTTGTTGCAAAGAGGTTGGACCTGACTTATGGCACCTGCTCTTGTCTTGCTTCCTGTCATCTTCTGGGAGTTTGAGTTTGTGCAATTTCTTAGCACTAAAATGGAGGGCCCCATTCAATTGTCCCCCAAGCTCTGTCTGCTTGGTTTGTTGGAAGTTGATGGGGTCACACCATCAACAGGTCTTTCTTAGAGAGTCCCTTCTTCCACAAGGCCATTATATTAAGATGGCACAGACTGCACTAACTATATCTTTGTGGGTCAAACTCCAATAACTTTAGCCAAATATGGGTGTTACACTGGATATCCCCAGACTAACTGTATTATCTTCTAAACTGTGCACTCTTCGTAATTGTTTCTTGTCATGATGTTGATGAGTCCCTGATGACTCCTAAAGTCAATTTGGTTGTGCTTTGTCAATATTATGTATTTGGATATGTATTGACATTTGATTTTTTGATCTGTCTTTGATGTATCTTGTCACATTTTTTCACATGACATGTTCTGTTGTTCTGCCTGCCTTGCAATGAAAATCTTGAAATAGACCAAATAAAAAACAAAACAAAACTATTAACACTTTTTATTTTGAAGCATTTTTACTTAGCAGCATTTTTTCATAGCTGCCTAAAACATTTGTACAGGACTGTAAAATAAATGTAAACACACTGGGGCAGATTAATTATGCCTTGTGCTCTTCTGGTTTACAGAGGGATAAAAGTCCCAATTTTTGTGCAAATTGACAGTTTGTGAAATAAAATTGCAACTTTTTTTTATTTCTGCGCAGCCTTTGCTGCTTTTCCCAAAAGGAAATCTGTCATAAATGATGTGGGAAATATATTCCAGTTATGAGCTGGCGTACATTTTCCCCTCCAAACGCATGGTCCGGGTTTATGAAGACTGGTGTTAATAACATAAATGTGCCCCACTTTTGTTATACATTACATATCTGCATGTAGTGTAAATAACAGTAAAAATTATAACATGATTTTCACTATTGAAAATGTTTAGCATGTCTAATTTTATTTTAACATAGTAGTGATGTCATCAACATTAAGTTTAATACTTCTTTGACATGTAGAACAATAAGACAACTACATGATAGCCACATAATAAGAGTAGGCACTGGCTACAGTTTGTTTTAAACACCCTGATCTGAAAATGCTAAAATGAATTTGCTGATATTATTGTGTTAAAAAATCCAACACCAATCCTCACTTTTATCTACATTAATATTTCTTGAGGAATATTCAGTGTTTGTCATATGTGTAATGATCTATGTCTGTTTATATCAAGACCTGTAGCTAAAAGTAAGCATCCATTGAATCCAGAGGAAAGAAGTGTTCTACATCATATAGAAGGGGATTCTTTACTGTAAGAGCAGTGGGGCTGTAAGTCTTTCAATTAGAGCTAGTTGTAGACTTTAAGTCTATTAGATTATTGCAGATTGGATGTTAATTCAGGGATTTGTTATGGTGAGAAGATTGGCTACTGCTCTGTCGGTGTTGCTTACTAGAACTGTAGGATTATAGGTTGAATATTTTAACTTTTTTTGAACCTTGTTAAATATGGTACATATGGGAATATGTACACAATCCATCAGTGTCATTGACCAGAGGTTGCTAGATCAGCTCTGAGCCATAGTTTTTAGTTTAAGACTGATGGGATTGTATCTGTGACAGTTCCATTTCCTTCCAGACAAGACCATTTTAAACATTATTTTTTTAAACTGTTGTCAATCACTAAAATGAACCATTACAAATCAATAATATCATACATGCCCTTTGCTGTACAATGGCAGTATATGCATTTAAGAATGCAAAGTTAATGATCTCAGAGTCCTTGAGATTGGTTTAATAGCTTTGTGCCAGAAGGCTGTACTTTAGACATATTTATATTCTAATAGTGTGAATTTATCACTGGTTCGGTAATGAGCGGCATCAATTCTAGTAGTACAGAAACATTTGAAAGATTAATGCTAAAAATATCAAAAACAGACCATGAGAGGTTTTCCCAGAGCTGAGCACAAATACACATGATATTTATTTTAAAACGATTCCATGATGTAATGATGTTATTTTTGTGCTATGTGCAACTCTGCAAATGCAAATCTTATTGTAGTCACTGACTCACATTGAGGTTTATAAGTGTGCCAGCCTTGACTTTGACTTGTGACTCCTGACTGTGTCATTGAGATTCATCCCACACTGCAGAAAACAAGCGAGAGCTGAGTGACGTCCTCAGGATGCAAGCTACTGACAATGAATTCAGTATAGAAATAACACACTTTACTGTGATCCAATCCAATTACCATAGAGGAGATGAGAAATACATGCATTATGTATAACTAAAAACTGCATTAGGAAACGTCTCCAGCTCATGGTACAACGTGGGTGGATATCTTTATGTGTGTGTGTATATATATATATACAGTGCTGGCCAAAAGTATTGGCACCCCTGCAATTCTGTCAGATAATACTCAATTTCTTCCAGAAAATGATTGCAATCACAAATGCTTTGGTAATAATATCTTCATTTAATTTGTCGTCAATGGAAAACCACAAAAAGAATTGTCAAAAAGCCAAATTGGATATAATTCCACACCAAACATAAAAAAAGGGGTGGACAAAAGTATTGGCACCCTTTGAAAAATCATGTGATGCTTCTCTAATTTGTGTAATTAACAGCACCTGTTACTTACCTGTGGCACGTAACAGGTGGTGGCAATAACTAAATCACACTTGCAGCCAGTTGAAATGGATTAAAGTTGACTCAACCTCTGTCCTGTATCCTTGTGTGTACCACATTGAGCATGGAGAAAAGAAAGAAGACCAAAGAACTGTCTGAGGACTTGAGAAGCAAAATTGTGAGGAAGCATGAGCAATCTCAAGGCTACAAGTCCATCTCCAAAGACCTGAATGTTCGTGTGTCTACCGTGCGCAGTGTCATCAAGAAGTTTAAAGCCCATGGCACTGTGGCTAACCTCCCTAGATGTGGACGGAAAAGAAAAATTGCCGAGAGATTTCAACGAAAGATTGTGCGGATGGTGGCTAAAGAACCTCGACTAACATCCAAACAAGTTCTAGCTGCCCTGCAGTCCGAGGGTACAACAGTGTCAACCCGTACTATCCATCGGCGTCTGAATGAAAAGGGACTCTATGGTAGAATACCCAGGAAGACCCCACTTCTGACCCAGAGACATAAAAAAGCCAGGCTGGAGTTTGCCCAAACTTACCTGAGAAAGCCAAAATCTTTTTGGAAGAATGTTCTCTGGTCAGATGAGACAAAAGTAGAGCTTTTTAGGAAAAGGCATCAACATAGAGTTTACAGGAAAAAAAAAAGAGGCCTTCAAAGAAAAGAACATGGTCCCTACAGTCAAACATGGCGGAGGTTCCCTGATGTTTTGGGGGTTGCTTTGCTGCCTCTGGCACTGGACTGCTTGACCGTGTGCATGGCATTATGAAGTCTGAAGACTACCAACAAATTTTGCAGCATAATGTAGGGCCCAGTGTGAGAAAGCTGGGTCTCCCTCAGAGGTCATGGGTCTTCCAGCAGGACAATGACCCAAAACACACTTCAAAAAGCACTAGAAAATGGTTTGAGAGAAAGCACTGGAGACTTCTAAAGTGGCCAGCAATGAGTCCAGACCTGAATCCCATAGAACACCTGTGGATAGATCTCAAAATGGCAGTTTGGAGAAGGCACCCTTCAAATCTCAGGGACCTGGAGAAATTTGCCAAAGAAGAATGGTCTAAAATTCCAGCAGAGCATTGTAAGAAACTCATTGATGGTTACCGGAAGCGGTTGTTCGCAGTTATTTTGTCTAAAGGTTGTGCTACCAAGTATTAGGATGAGGGTGCCAATACTTTTGTCCGGCCCATTTTTGGAGTTTTGTGTAAAATGATCAATGATTTGACTTTTTTTTTTCATTCTCTCTTGTGTTTTTTTCATTGCAAGCAAAATAAATGAAGATATTATTACCAAAGCATTTGTGATTGCAATCATTTTCTGGAAGAAATTGAGTATTATCTGAAAGAATTGCAGGGGTGCCAATACTTTTGGCCAGCACTGTTATATATATATATATATATATATATATATAGTCATATACTGTATATTGCTTATTGCACATCTTTTGGCATAATACTAAATCAGAATCAGAATGAATGGTAAATACATAAGAACAAATATGAAAATTTGAATTTTACAAATTACCAGTCTGCAAGTTTTCACTTGACTGTAGTCACTCCAAGGATAAGAAAAATAAAAAATAGTTTGATTTACTTACTTCTGACATGTAGCATGTATTATATTCAGCGGCGTAACTAGGAATGGCTGGACCCCAAGGCAAACATTTGACATGGAGTATAATGATAGCAGTGATTATGGGGTTCGGCCCGCGGTCTTACCTACCGAGCTCCGCTACTGCTCAGAGCCACCTCCGTAGAAAGGGAAGCGCAGGCGGCTGTGTGCACGACCCCAGGGATTGTTAAGTATATAGGGGCCGTTACCTGCTGGGGTTACTCCAGCAGGTAACGGCCTATAAAAAAAAAAGCATCAGGGGCCCGAGGGGCCCCGTAATGTCCTGGGCCCTGGGCAGCTGCTACCGTGGCTACCCCGGTAGTTACACCCCTGATTATATTACAAATGGTACACATGCATGTGTACAGTTCTGCTAGTTGCACAAAGCATAAGTATAACCTTTCTATGTAAATGTACTCACATGTTCCTTGTAGTACTGGTCTTTTCATATGGGGCATAGTGACATTAGTGACATGGGGCTATAAGAAGATTGCCAATACCCTGAAACTGAGTTGCAGCATAGTGGCCAAGACCTTACAGCTTTTTAACAAGACAGGATCCACTCTACACAGACGTCGTGTTGGTCAACCAAAGAAGTTGAGTGCCCGTGCTCCACATCATATCCATAGGTTGTCTTTGCAAAATAGATGTATGAGTGCTGCCAGCATTGCTGTAGAGTTTAAAGAGGTGGGGGGGTCAGTCTGTCAGTGATCAGACCATACGCTGCACACTACAGTCATGGCCAAAAGTTTTGAGAATGATACAAATATTAATTTTTACAAAGTCTACTGCTTCAGTTTTTCTAATGCCAATTTGCATATACTCCAGAATGTTATAAAGAGTGACCAGCTTAACAGCAATTACTTGCAAAGTCAATATTTGCCTAGAAAATGAACTTTATCCCCCAAAACACATTTCAACATCATTGCAGCCCTGCCTTAAAAGGACCACCTAACATCGTTTCAGTGATTGCTCCATTAACACAGGTGTGGGTGTTGATGAGGACAGGGCTGGAGATCAATCTGTCATGATTAAGTAAGAATGACACCACTGGACACTTTAAAAGGAGGCTGGTGCTTGCCATCATTGTTTCTCTTCTGTTAACCATGGTTATCTCTAAAGAAACACGTGCAGTCATCATTGCACTGCACAAAAATGGCCTAACTGGGAAGAGTATTGCAGCTAGAAAGATTGCACCTCAGTCAACAATCTATCGCATCATCAAGAACTTCAAGGAGAGAGGTTCCATTGGTGCCAAAAAGGCTCCAGGGCGCCCAAGAAAGACCAGCAAGCGGCAGGACCGTCTCTTAAAAGTGTTTCAGCTGCGGGATCGGGCTACCAGCAGTGCAGAGCTTGCTGAGGAATGGCAGCAGGCAGGTGTGAGTGCATCTGCACACACTGTGAGGCGGAGACTCTTGGAGCAAGGCCTGGTCTCAAGGAAGGCAGCAAAGAAGCCACTTCTCTCCAGAAAAAACATCAGGGACAGACTGATATTCTGCAAAAGGTACAGGGAGTGGACTGCTGAGGACTGGGGTAAAGTCATTTTCTCTGATGAATCCCCTTTTCGATTGTTTGGAACATCTGGAAAACAGCTTATTCGGAGAAGAAGAGGTGAGCGCTACCACCAGTCTTGTCTCATGCCAACTGTAAAGCATCCTGAAACCATTCATGTGTGGGGTTGCTTCTCAGCCAAGGGAATCGGCTCTCTCACAGTCTTGCCTAAAAACACAGCCATGAATAAAGAATGGTACCAGAATGTCATCCAAGAGCAACTTCTCCCAACCGTCCAAGAGCAGTTTGGCGCTCAACAATGCCTTTTCCAGCATGATGGAGCACCTTGCCATAAAGCAAAGGTGATAACTAAATGGCTCAGGGAACAAAACATAGAGATTTTGGGTCCATGGCCTGGAAACTCCCCAGATCTTAATCCCATTGAGAACTTGTGGTCAATCATCAAGAGACGGGTGGACAAACAAAAACCAACAAATTCAGACAAAATTAAAGCATTGATTCTGCAAGAATGGACTGCTATCAGTCAGGATTTGGTCCAGAAGTTGATTGAGAGCATGCCAGGGAGAATTGCAGAGGTCCTGAAGAAGAAGGGTCAACACTGCAAATATTGACTTGCTGCATTAACTCATTCTAACTGTCAATATAAGCTTCTGTTACTCATAATATGAATGCAATTATATTTCTGTATGTGATAAAAACATCTGACAAACACACATAAAAACCAGAGGGCAGCAGATCATGTGAAAATATAATATTTGTGTCATTCTCAAAACTTTTAGCCATGACTGTACATCAGTTTGGACTGCATGGCTGTCGTCCCTGAAAGAAGCCTCTTCTGAAGATGATGCACAAGAAAGCCTGCAAACAGTTTGCTGAAGACAAGCAGACTAAGGACATGGATTACTGGAACCATATCCTGTGGTCTGATGAGACCCAGATACATTTATTTGGTTCAGATGGTGTCAATCATGTATGGTGGGAACCAGGTTAGTAGTACAAAGACAAGTCTGTCTTGCCTACAGTCAAGCATGGTGGAGAGCTACAGTTCATTGAGGGAACCATGAATGCCAACACGTACTGTGACATACTGAAGCAGAGCATGATCCCCTTCCTTCGGAAACTCGGCCTCAGGGCAGTATTCCAACATGATAACGACCCCAAACACACCTCCAAGACGACCACTGCCTTGCTAAAGAAACATAGGGTAAAGGTGCTGGACTGGCCAAGCATGTCTCCAGACCTAAACCCTATTGAGCATCTGTGGGGCATCCTCAAACGAAAGGTGGAGGTGCGCAAGATCTCTAACATCCACCAGCTATATGATGTCATCATGGAGGAGTGTAAGAGGATTTCAATGGCAACTTGTGATGCTCTAGTGAACCTCATGCCCAAGAGGGTTAAGGCAATGCTGGAAAATAATGGTGGCCACACAAAATATTGACACTTGGGGCTCAATTTGTCCATTTTCACTTAGGGGTATACTCACTATTGTTGCCAGTGGTTTAGACATTAATGGCTGTGTGTTGAGTGATTTTAATGGCACACCAAATTTACACTGCACACTGACTGCTTTAGATTATATCAAAGTGTCGTATCTTGAGTGTTGTCCCATGAAAATATATAATGAAATAATTAGAAAAATGTGTGTATATATATATATATATATATAGATCATTTTATCTTTAGCCCACCGTAATTGTTCTTACTTAGTCTTCATATGTTTTAGTTGTTTTCTGTGTGTGTGTATATGTATATAATATATAGATCATTTTATCTTTAGCACACCATAATTGTTCTTACTTAGTCTTCATATGTTTTAGTGGTTTTCTGTGTGTGTGTGTGTGTGTGTGTATGTATATAATATATAGATCATTTTATCTTTAAAGCACACCATAATTGTTTTTACTTAGTCTTCATATGTTTTAGTGGTTTTCTGTTCAAATATATTTGCATTCTTTTACTTTGTCTCTCTTATTTATCTTTATATTTATGGCAGTGTCACAGGGAAAATGACTTAATTAGGGTCATAAATAAAATAAATGATAAAGTGTTTACTTAGATTGTGGCCTGGATATTATACTGTAGCAATACTGAAGAGGTACTTATACTAGATATATAAATTCTCTAATTTATTCTAACCATTTTTTAGCTAGATGAACTTCCATTAATTCAGCTCTGACTTTATTATTAGGGAATTATGCAAAACAAGCTAGATAATAGTAAATAGGATATTATGTTATAATATAATTATTCAATGCACTATATTGATTGTATACAGTTAATGCTTCATTTGAATTTTTTTCTTTACCAATAAGCAAATCAGGGAGGTAGAGCCTCAAAATCTTAACCAGTCTAGCACTGGCTAATCTGGGGTGCAGAGTCTGAAAAAAACTCACTGCTCTTCACTTTTAGCTTTTTGCAAATAACTATGCACTTTCCCAGTCAAAACCTCAGCTCTTGATCCATAGAACAGTCACCAGTTGGTGGTGGTAGCACTGTAGCAAGAGTGTATAGTGAAGTCAGAAACATAGCAAAGCAGGATGAGATGGCATCATAGTGGTAGATGACCATAAAATGACACCAGGAGATCAGTAGGTGATACCAGAAGTAGAACTACAGGTGCATCTCAATAAATTAGAATATCTTTGAAACGTTCATTCATTTCAGTAATTCAATTCATAATCAGCGTCTTCCATGATTGTGTGTCCTACTGAACCAGACTGAGGGACCATTTAAAGGCTTAGGAAACCTTGGCAGGTGACACACTGAATTTACAATACTGAACTTTTTTACAATATTCTACTTTTCTTAGATTTTGGTTTTCATTACCTGTAATCCATAATCAACATTTACAGAAATAAAACACTTGAAATAGAAAACTCTTTGTGTAAAGAATCTAGAAAATATAGGAGGTCTCTTTTTTAAATTTAATTATTGAAATAAATAAACGTTTCAAAGATATTCTAATTTATTGAGATGTACCTGTATAGGAACATGGCAAATCAGAGGGAGAAGACAGGAGCATAATACAGGACAAGGTTAGGATCAGGAGTCAGGAGATGCAAATGTATACAAGAACAAGTAGCAAGGCAAGCATGTACCTAAATCTGCAGTCAAGGTATGGCAGTAAGCTGCACCTGATGTGATTAGAAAGTGATGATTCTCCATCAAACTGATGCTGCCATATAGGTTTAAGAGGAGAGACAGGATCAGATTGAGCATGGATGTGGCTAAAGAAAGGATCAGAGGTGGATGTGACTAAAGACAGGATCAGAGGTGTAGGTGACCATTTGCCAAGCAACCACACACAGCTGTCAACTGGAGCTGCAACTACTCGCTGGGATTTGTCCCTGATGGTGCGAAAGGTTAGTAACAATATAAAAGCAGTGGAATACCATTACATAGTATGGATATTGCAAAAGCGTACTGTAGTTTAAATAAAATTATAATATAATGTCATTTTTTTATATATATATATATATATATATATATATATATATATTCATGTACTGTATATATAAAACGGGAAAATATCAAGAAAATGTTTAATCTGTCTTCCTATTATACCACTGTCATTTGCTGTGAGCTAAAATGCAGAAAAAAATTATCCTTGTCCAGGCTAGGAGTAAAGGGAACTGTTAGGCTGAGGCCACACGTAGCAGAAAATCTGTGTTTTTTTGTTGCAGATTTTGCTGTGCTTTTGAGAAAAAGTCATGAGAGGTTTTAGTAGAAGGTAGAAGTATAAGAGCTTCCTTTATATTCACAATTTCTTTTGAAGCCATTCTTGGCTTTGGCTCAAAAAAACACTGCAAAATCTGCAACAAAAAAAAAGAGCTTTTTTGAAACATGGCCTCAGCCTTAGAAAACTGCAGGGTGGTTAGCGAGGAAAATGTGGTACAAATCTTGCAAAACAATTTTAAGAAATAAGGTTATGTACATGAGTTCCAGAATGTCAATTTATATTTGAAATTCAAACAACTTATTTTATCTAGTACAGTATCTGTATGGTATGTTATGCCTTAAACAAGCTACAAGTAGATAATACCACTGTCATCCAGTTCTATCAACATGTTTCATTGGAACGTAAATGTATAACAACTCATAGGTTGAATGATCCTTATCCTTAACTAGGTGAACATGATTTTAGGCTCTACTAATTGTAAAAAAATGCATATTCACATTCTTTCATATTTTCCATGCAGGTGATATACTTTCCATGCAGGTGATATAAGTGAACTGTGTAATCCACATCTTTTCTGTGATCTGAGAGTCCTCCTGGATAAGTGGCGACCCCTGTCTATATCCCTCTTAGGAAGAATTGTTGCGGTCAAGATGTCCATCCTCCCGAAGTTGCTATACTATTTTGAGACACTACCGGTAGTGGTCCCTCATACGGACCTTCGGAACCTGCAGAACGCAATCTTTCAGTGCATATGGCAAGGTAAGAGACACCGTATACCTCACTCAGTTATGCTGGTGGAGAGGGGGCGTGGGGGACTGGCTGTTCCGCACCTATTGCACTATTATTGGGCAGTGCAACTATGCTGTATCCCGTTTTGGGCAACTATGCCGGTGTACACTAAATGGGTTGAAAATGAGCTCTGGCTAACACCCATGCACCCTAACGCTCTACTGTGGGTTGGCTCCCCCCCGCCCCCCTACCCTGCTTGGCCCCATTTGCTTTACTAGGTCTGTCTGGTCCACCTGTTGCACTAGGTTCCCCCTGGTGTCTTCACGCTCTTCAATGGTGTCCATCCAGTTTAATTCTCTCTTGCCAGATAGTCTGTCCCCTGCTATGGTCAGGGTGTGGTCCAGAGTTGGCCTTTTCCGGATTGCTGATATGGTGGATCCCGCGACACTAGAGCTCAGGTCCTTTGATTATCTCACGTCTACCATGAATCTTCCCTCCATGGAATGGCTTCAGTACTCCCAGGTGGTCCATTTAGTTCACTCAATCTATGGGTCCCTTAAGGTTACTCTGCCCACTGCCTTTGAGAAGATTTGTTGGGCGGGCACGTCTACTAGAGGTCTTATTTCCACTATTTATCAGTTTCTGTCCTCCCATACTGGGGACTCCCCCTTGTGCCACCGCTATATGTCTAAATGGGAGGAGGCAGTGGGTAAACCTATCTCTCCAGGACAGTGGCGGATTGTTTGGTCTCGTGCCCAGAAGTCCTCTCAATGTGTGACTTTTCGAGAGACCCAGTATAAGCTGTTTTTGCACTGGTACCCCTGTCGTCCATAGCCGAGTACTGTCAGAAGGGGTGTTCCTTTCAGCCCAGTGATGACGCTGAGCTGTAAGGAATGCCCCCCCCCAGTACATTTATATCGACTAGTACTGTCAGGGAGGGCATTCCTCACAGCGCAGCTAGACTGTCAGGAACGTCCTAATGACAGTGAACGGTGAAATTTAGGCCCCCGATATCTCCAGCCCCGGGGCACATAACAGGAAAACCGACAGTGTGCTGAATTCAGCACGCTGTCAGCTTTCTAGCAGTATGTAAAACCGAATATACATGAGGACATGAAAGGTCCTCTTTAATGGGGGAGATTTTTGAAGACTGGAGTTATCGATGTCAGTCTTCATAACTCTATTCCTCAAATCCTGTCCTCTCCATCTAGAAGTTACCATGCACTCCTTGCACTTAGTTTTTGTACTTAGTATCTGTTTATTCACAGATACCAGCAGGTGATGGGCTCATACACCTTCAGTTACATAACCTTTTCTATTCTATTAAAAGATGGCTGGACCATTGTAGCAAACAAGCTCTGAACTCTTGTGTCCCCCTATCTCCTCATAGAATGTAATCTGTTGCGAGCAGAGCCCTCACTCCTATTGTTTGATATGTTTATTTTTTTGTCACATTGTAATGTCTCATATTGTCTGTTCATGTGTCCTCTTGATTTGTAAAGTGCTACGGAATATGTTGACACTATATAAATAAAGTTATTATTATTATTATTATAACCCCCTGAGAGCGCAGAGAGTGTGCCTCATTTAAAATAAGGCATACGATTTCTCACGAATGAGTCACACCCTCCATGGGCCATGCGCCTGCAGGGAGTTCTGCACTAGCTCATACTTGACGTAGATTTCCAGCATCATTTACACCAGATTTCGTTGCTGCATAGGGATGAACAAGTAAATGCTCTCTTCTGTGCTATCAATGTATAAAGAGAGAAAATTCACTGGACATGGAGTGAATTTCAAAAATGATATTAAAAAATTAACCAGCCATTTCTGTAATGTGTCTCTACTGCCCCCTTTGAGATAACTTTCAGGCTAAGATGTATGTGTGTACAACAAATAACACTATTTATGGTGAGTATATGACTTCTATTCTGCATTTTTTTCACCATTTTCTTCTCTACAAGCTCAATATCTTGAACATTTGAAGCGCCATGCTTTTTGATGCTCACTATAAAGACAAAATGGTAAAATGTTTCCTGCCTTTGAACAGGACGCAAAATAAGGGTATTACAAGGAAATGCTATAGAGCCAGCTCACCGCAGCTTTGGCTGAGCAAACGCCTGCCAGTGCCAGTCACATAGTGAATCAGGTAGCTCGTCACCTCTCTACTGCTTCTGTCAGTGCTACCGTTACAAGCATCAGCATCCAATACAAGTCAGACAACATGATAAACCAGTTGATTTTTCATCGACAGTGCAGCTGCCAACCTGAAGCAGATGAGCAAATGGTACTTACTGGCACTGCATGCACATCGTACCTGGATTTTGCCCTTACTCCAGCAGATGCCTTAAAGGGGTATTCCCACGAACATAACCATTTTTAAATTTGTAGATAATTAAAAGTTAAACATTTTTGCAAATATAAGTAATTAAACATTTTGCAGAGTATTAAAGATTTTCTCTAAATATCTTGTGGTCACAAGTTGTTGTCTTGATCGGTTGCCAGTGGATACGACCATGAATGCAGGACCTTTCAGCTACAATTTGCTTATTGTGGCCGGGATATCTTCTCATATATGTAGTCTCCCTGCCTGATAAACTAGCTACAATAAGAAAATCATGGCTGGGTTTCTGACAAGTCCCAGACCATAGAAACTTTCTGCATTTGTGATCGTATCCATTGGCAACCGATCAAGACAACAGACTGTCACCACAAAGATGGTTACAGAAAATCTTTAAAACTCTGCAGAATTTTTAACTACTTATATTTGCAAAAATGTTTAACTTTTAATTATCTAGAAAAATAGATATGATCATGTTCATGGGAATACCCCTTTAAGGCTGAGTCCTGATCCAACGAAGGCTAAGGCCCCACGTGGCGTCCCGCAGCAAAAAAGCGCTGCGGGAGAAACCGAGGCGGGATCGAATCGCGGTTCTTCCCGCAGCGCTTTAGACAGAAAGTTTGCAAAGTTGGGGAAATCGCCGGTGTTTCTGTAGGTATAATTAACATGCTGCGATTTCCAAAACCGTGCCGGTTTTGGAAATTGCAGCGTGTCCGCAGCGCGTTTTTTTCTGCAAAGTGGTCATGGGATTCACTGTAAAACGCCGTTATTTTTTCCGCGGTGTTTATGCCACGTGGAGCCCTGGCCTTAAGGGGTATTCCTTTCTCAAGAATCATATTCAGACTTGTAGCTTAAGCTAACTGAAGTGTTTTAGCCAGTACATTGCTTTATCTATCTTGCTCAGTTTGCCAGATACAACTAAGGGTGGGTTCACACTTGCTCCGGCACTCCATCCGCTGTGAATCTGACCTAAATTTCGGAAAACTGGATAGGGAAAGGTTTGCGATGCTTTGCTTAAAAGCCCATTCACTTGAATGGGTTTTTAAAGCAATGCGCGGGTGTGCGCTTACACCCTCTGTGCCGCGAAGCCATTTTTTTCCTCGGAAACAAAGCCGGACATGCAGGACTTTGTGTCCGACAAAAAAAAAACGGCTTCGTGGTGCAGAGGGTGTAAGCGCCAACCCGCACATTGCTTTAAAAACCCATTCAAGTTACATTTTTATATATATATATATATATATATATATATATATATATATATAATTTATTTTTTTTTTTTTTTGGCTTCTCACATTTTCTCAGTGGACATTGTTTTGAAGTGGGAAGGCCTCGCATTTGTTACAGTGAATTGACACTTGCACTTTACAATAATACTCACAGTTGATAGGGAAAATCTAGATTTCTCAGGTCAGAAATTTTATGGACTTACTTCAAAGAAATTAACTTGAATGTGCTATTGGTTTGGTTATATACTATGCTAAATGAATGTAACTGAGCAACCACAATGAAAAGCATTGCATGAAGTGGTATGGCAAATGACTACACTGTTCCAACTGTAACCTTTTGTTATAGGAGGGGAAATGCTATGAGACTGTTTTTCAGGGTTGGTCTAGGCCTCTTAGTTACATTTTGAACACTTCCAACTTTGTGAGAACAATTTGAGGAAAGCCCTTTTCTGTCCTGGTATGACTGTGACCAGTACACAAAGCAAGGTCCATAAAGACCTTTGTTGGGTAAGTTTGGTGTGGAAGAACTTGGCTGGCCTGCACAGAGACTTGACCTCAACCTCATTGAACACCTTTGGAATTATCTAGAAAAGATATAGCAATATCATTGTCTGACCTTAAAAATACTATTCTGGGTGAATGGGCAAACGTTCCTGCACTCCAAAATCTTGCAGAAAGCCTTCCCAGAAAAGAGGAAGCTGTTTTAAATGCAAAAAGGGGAGTAACTCCATATTAATGCCTATGAATTTAGAATGGGATGCCATAAAACTTCCGATATGTGTAATGTGTAGGTTTCTCAATACTTTTATCCATATAGTAAATATATAGGGATGTTTGTTGTATTTTATTTTATTTTATTTTATTAATATTATCTCAGGAATTAGAAGCTGTTACTAAGATTGTCCTTGACAGGTGTCATTTGCTTCTTAATTGTCTGGATGCTTCAAAGACACATCATTCATTAATGTGCTATTGGTTTGGCTATATACCATACTAGATACATTTAACCTAATCATGTCAGTGACAATTCACTAGTCCATGTAAAAAATCATTTTAATTAGGGATAGCCTATGGAGGGCACTGTATAGCCTTGTTTAGTCCATACTCTAGGTTTCAATAGATTGAACAATAACTAATGTAACTGTGTATATTCATTATCGCAAATCTTACCTGAAATATGTGTGGGTGAATTGATTTGACACATATGTCATTTACATTAAGTAAATCACATCAATTAGTTGTCATATATACATGCTGCTCTGTGAATTGAGCTCTGAACATTCTGGTGTGGCTTTTCAGTGGACGCCCAAAGGTTAATTTTGAATATTTAGTTCATATTTCATATTTCACTTGATTGTAATTAATCATGCAGTTTGTGGAACTTTCTGATATTCTTTTTCCAGATCAGTAAAATCTGAGTCTTATATTAGAAAAATCCATTATGTCTATGACAGTCCTATGCCTCTTCAGTTTTAACT
Organism: Leptodactylus fallax; assembly: GCA_947044405.1. Classification (NCBI taxonomy): domain Eukaryota; kingdom Metazoa; phylum Chordata; class Amphibia; order Anura; family Leptodactylidae; genus Leptodactylus; species Leptodactylus fallax. The sequence goes on from CAMRHE010000526.1 coordinate 458,101, forward strand.
TCTACATCAGCCTGCATGAATATGCCTTTCTGGGTGTCAAGATACTGTAAACAGTGATATCATAGGGGACCTGATGTAGCTTGCTTGGACTATGTAGAATACATACTTCAATGCAATGTCAGTGCAGCAAAATCAGAATGATTACACAATGTCATGTAAGTAAAAGGGCCATACCTGCTAGTGATGAAATAACAAGAGGAAATGACATGATGGTGACGGCAGGATCAGACTACACAATGGTTCGACGTCAGAAGAAATAAAATTGTTGCAAAAGTTATCCATTTTATACTTAATATTCATTAAGGTAATACTTATGTTGCAATGACTTTTATAGCTTGAAGCAACTAAGTTATAATGTAGTTTTCACATAAGATGGCAAAGACTAATTTTCAATAGCCATAACTCGAGAGTCCTTGTCCTAAATTCATCATCTATAAATATTACTTTGTTACTTGTATTGTAATTACATTAACACAGATAAAATTTATTCTGTTCATTAACATAAGGGTGTTGCCATACAGTCCTCAGGCTACAACATACAGTGGGGAAAATAAGTATTTGATACACTGGTGATTTTGCTAATTTCCCCACCTGCAAAGAATGGAGAGGTCTGTAGTTTTTATTGTAGGTAAAAAATCTAAAAAAAATCCAGAAAATCATCGGATTGTAAGATTTTTAATTTGCATTTCATTGTATTAAATAAGTATTTTATCACCTACCAACCAGCAAGAATTCTGACTCTCACAGACCTGTTAGTTTTTCCTACTCTGCACTCATTACCTGTATTAATTGCACCTATTTGAACTTGTTACCTCTATAAAAGACACCTGTTCACACACTCAATCAATCACACTCCAACCTCTCCACCATAGAGCTGTCTAAGGACACTAGAGACAAAATTGTAGACCTGCACAAGGCTGGGATGGGCTACAGGACAATAGACAAGCAGCTTGGTGAGAAGGCAACAACTGCTGCTGCAATTATTAGAAAATGGAAAAAACACAAGATGACTGTCAGTCTTCCTTGGTCTGGGGCTCCAAGCAAGATCTCACCTCGTGGGGTAAGAATGATTCTGAGAAAGGTCAGGAATCAGCCCAGAAGTACATGGGAGGACCTGGATAATGACCTGAAGAGAGCTGGCACAATCTACAAGATTACTGTTAGTAACACACTACGCTGTCATGGATTAAAATCCTACAGGGCACTCAAGGTCCCCCTGCTCATGCCAGCACATGTCCAGGCCTGTTTGAAGGTCACCAATGACCATCTAGATGATCCAGAGGAGGCATGGGAGAAGGTCATGTGGTCAGATGAGACCAAAATAGAAATTTTTGGTATCAACTCCACTCGCCATGTTTGGAGGAAGAAGAAGGATGAGTACAACTCCAAGAACACCGTCCCAACCATGAAGCATGGGGGTGGAAACATGATACTTTGGGGGTGCTTTTCTGCAAAGGGGACAGGATGACTGCACCATATTGAAAGGAGAATGGATGGGGCCATGTATCACGAGATTTTGGCAAACAACCTACTTCCCTCAGTAAGAGCATTGAAGATGGGTTGTGGCTGGGTCTTCCAGCATGACAATGACCCAAAACTGGCGGGGCAACTAAGGAGTGGCTCCGTAAGAAGCATTTCAAGGTCCTGGAGTGGCCCAGCCAGTCTCCAGACCTGAACCCAATTGAAAATCTTTGTAGGGAGCTGAAACTCAATGTAGCCCTGTGACAGCCCCCGAAACCTGCAAGATCTGGAGAAGATCTGTATGGAAGAGTGGGCCAAAATCCCTGCTGCAGTGTGTGCAAACTTGGTCAAGAACTACAAGAAATGTATGACCTCTGTAATTGCAAACAAAGGCTTCTGTACCAAATATTAAGTTCTGTTTTTCTATTGTATCAAATAATTATTTTAATACAATAAAATGCAGATTAATTATTTAAAAATCATACAATATGATTTTCTGGATTTTTTTTTAGATTCTGTCTCTCACAGTTGAATTGTACCTACGTCTCCATTCTTTGTAGGTGGGAAAACTTGCAAAATCGCCAGTGTATCAAATACTTATTTTCTCCACTGTATGCCACACTCAGGACTGGGCTGCCGATGCATTAATTTATAGGTAAATGAAGCACTGATTGGTCTATTTTTCATTATTTCATTGCAGCGTGGCAGCATCCTTAGTGAATTGTCTGCTACTAAGAAGCACATTATCTATGCTGCTGTAACACACTGAATTTACCCATGGTGGGACTATTAAATGATTATCTTATCTTATTAGTCCATTATTAAATTAAGTCTATTCTGTCCACTGGCCTGGTAAGAATCTGAAGTTCATGCACAGATGTCCTTTACTGTTTGGGAAGAAGAGGGCAAACTGAATTTAACTAGTATATAGAAAGTGCACAAGGATGCAAAGTCTGCAGTTACAGGTGGCTGAGTTGGTGACTTAAGTAGGTTATCTCACCAAGGCTATCCCTTTCTACAGCAGAAATGTTTGCGAGTTGCTGCTTCCCCCAACAATAACAGCGGTTAATTGGTAGTACCAGAACATCTGAACATATAGATGTTGTGTTGTGTATAGCACTATAATATGTATAAACACTGAAATAATATCATTGAGAGACATAAATGGAGGAACTGGTGTATACATAGATCAGTTATAATTGACTATTTCTTATGGATATTTTTTATTATCTAGTATTAGGGCCAGTACCTTCATTTGATGTCCCCCCTTATGATTTACCATAGGGTAGTCAACAAATTGCATCATACAGCAACCAATCATCATTGCCATAAAACACCTAAATAACATGTCTATGACAATCAATAAACTAGGCAATATGGCTGGATTCTGTCCAGCTGCCTTTCCATAATTGCAGCCACTGGGAACCCTGGCTATTAGTTCCTGTGCCACCCATCACTAGCTCCAGGTAATGTGCTTTGTGTGTCTGAACATTTCACATTCTAATTGAGCCTGTCTAGTATAGTTATCATGCACTATTTTGCCACTGACTTTATCTCTTCATTCTACAAATGGAATGAAAGTAATAAATAAGAGTTAGCATCTGTACATGGTCACCCTAGCTTTGTAAGTATAATCCCATTAAGTGTTAATTGTGTTCCTGGGGAAATGGCTGCATATGATGCGTTCTAAATATGCATTTTAGTCAAACAGGCACCAATCCAATGTTATCTATTTTGGTCCAAATAATGTTACTGTAAAGAGGGCATTTGGGCATCTGTATATAAACCTCCCGTTCTGATGGACATGAAACAAATACTCTATTACAAGGACATCAATTTATCTGAATAGCTGCCAGTGGAAGGTCCAGGGTGTAAGACACAAGAATAGTTCTTTTATTTTGCAAATAAGTAGTCTCATTGGACAACAGTTCATGTTACTTGCACAAGTTCACAAGTTCAGTCTTTCTGTTCTCTGTCACAAAGAGGTTCCAACGTATAAATCCCTACAGTCACTAAACTTTAACTTTAACTCTTTGTAGGTAGGCTCCAGACGCATGTACCCAGCTGAGTCTCTCTAGTCCGATTTGTCTGTGGTTCTGACTGGTCTCCAGGCTATCCTCTATCCTGATTCTTGCTCAAGCTGTCTCCATCTAATAATCTCATGGGCATCTACTAGTAACTCCAGTGCAGTACTGGTACGTCCATTCTACTGTACTTCCACTTTCCTGGTAGCTCCAGTCCTGTACAATTAGCTCCAACCTACTGCATTTCCCATGGTTCTAGGCTGTACTATATTTTATTCTGCTGTATTGGGCACAGTGGCACTGCTTTGTTCCTCCTAGCAGTTTTGCTCCCAATATTTTCTTGTGGCTGTACTGCCGACTGAACTAAATTGGCCTGGGCTGACTTGGCTTGATCTTAAGTGAGCCAGAACTGACGTGAACTGATTCTGATGTGGTAGGAAGCCCGCCCCATATCTCCTTCTAACCCCACCTCTGTGGTTCATGTGGCCATAAACCCTGGGTCCCAGTAAATGCGAATGATGCAGCTCCTGTGTCCGTAGTACCAATATGAGTGAGAATACTCAATGAGTTTAAGTTTGACCTATGCCCCCTGATCCTTAAGTCCTCCTTTAACCTTGCATTGCAGACAAACTCTACAAATGAATTGTGCAGTAATAAGACCAGTGCAAAACATTTATTTTAAAGACTAATTATCAATAATAGGGTATATTCTCCCCATTAACCCCTTACAGTACCATTTATGGAATAAAATGAATAATGATTTAAAACCTTAGTATCTTAAGGAATAAGAGTGGAAGAGTGACGAAATCAGGCGATACCTTTTAGAGGCTAACTGAGTATATTTGATAGAAAACTTTCGAGAGTCTAGCTCTCTTCTCCAGACATACAAGAAACTGAAAATTCACACACTCTTTATACACACAAGACCTGGATCTTCAAAGGGTCTTAGAATCCTTAAAGAAAATCAAAATACAATATAAGTAGAGAAGTTATTTACAACAGGTGAAGAAATAAACAATCTGGAAACTTATGGGGCATGATGGAGGGATCATTAATTCTTGCTGTTATCTGTTTGCAATCAGGTGGTGATTTGTGACCCTCACAGTTCATACATAGTGTGACATGAAACAAGGTATGAATATTAAGTCCAAATTACAGAGTTCGAAATTTTTGCATTAATTTATATTCCCATTCCTTTCTCTCCCTCTGCTTCTTAAAATGTCCAATTAAAACCACAACCCGCAAATCTTCAATAGAGTGGTCTTCTCCGGAGAAATGTGCGGCCACTGGGAGATCTGTTCTGCTGTTATTAATGATGTTAATGGGATTAAGGAATAAGAGTAAGAGAACTGTGATTTGTTTTAAATATTATGTTTTTGGAACATTGTAGATTTATGTGAAAAGTACATTAGAAGTACAGATTGTTCGTTATAGTTGTTACAATGACATTCGCCAGAAATGATTTCGTACTCTTACCCGTGTAAATGAAGACCCACCTGCTGCATCTCTAGCTGTTTGTTGACATGATTATGTGTACTTCTTTTTTTCCCTAAATTGTCTTTCTCAAAATCCTCCCACCAAAAGAATGCTCTGTTTCCTGCTGAAATGCCAATGTAATATCAATGATTCTATTTCTACGGTGCCGGGTGTCCATATTTGACTTCCCTCTCACTGCCAAGACATTGAATTCTGCCAGCAATCTGCAGCACAGATACCACAGCAACATCATTAAAAGAGATTGCTAAAGCCTAGGGAAACATTTAATGACACTGCTTAGATCCTTTATGCAGACACATTATTTTTCTTTGAAAAGAAAGATGGCATGAATCATACAAAAATCACAGTATTTCCTGTGCTCTCTTAGTCCTTGTTTTCGGTTTCATAAAAATTTAAGGTTTTAAGTCTGAAAGTGAGAACTTAAAAAATATAAACAAATGAATCCCCAGAAGCACGGTATATCAATTTTTAATTCCTGTTCCTTGTAAGAATATATCTTCGCTGGGAAAAAAAAGTCATTTCATGGCTGAGGAATCACAGACTTGAAGGATGAACTTATGATTATCATGTCATTCCAAAGCAGTATGAATTTGACTGGCCTAGTTTTTGAAAGTCTACCCAGAATACAAAGATTTCCAGTCTCCTTGTGTATTACTCTGCAGGGATGAGCTAGCCACATTTCTAAATAATAAATTCACTTGTATTTGTTTTCAAACTATCATGATGGTATGTCAAGTTCCTTTTAATAAATACTAGTTTATAAAGCATAAAAATATTAAAGGGAAAGTTTTGCCAGGAAATTTCCTATTGTTTCAATCATATTGTTCTAGTAAACATATTTTTAAGAATTTTTGCTAATGTTGTTAATAATTTTCCATGTTATTATTTATATTTTTTAAAATCCTAAAGATTATGCAATTCCAACTCTTGCCATTGTTACTGGTGGATCCTGTGTCTTATCTTCATATACATGATAGCTGTCATTATCAGTGTTGTGCAGAGAATTCTGCTACAGAAAAGAGAAAGTCTTAGGATATTAACTGGCATAGTGACCAGAGTCAGAACTGCATGATTTGTAGGAATTTTTTAAATATAGATAACTACATGGAAAATGTTTAAAACCTCACCAAAAATTATTTCAAAATATTTTTATTTTTTAAATTATATAAAAATATACTTACAAACATTATTCTTCAAACATACCTCAATATAACAAAACCATAGTACGTATAATGCAAAAATAAAAAGAGGTAAAGAAATCCTAGGTAAATACTTCCAATTTTCATTATACCAGAACTAACACATCAGGAAAAATAAAAGAAAGGATGAAAAAACCCCAAACAAACAGAACTTAAATGGGTCTACCTAAACTTTCTCCTGTGGATGTTCAGACACCTGTGCCAGCAAATCTTGTTGGTACTAATATTCTTCCAACAGTCATGCATAAATATGCTTCTGTTGAAAAGCAATCCATAGCTGCCATATCTCAGTGAACCTGTCATAGTTATCTTGTATATAGGATGTCAAATTTTTCATATTCATTATACCATTAATTTTAGAGATCCACGTGGACAAGGACGGAGGGAGATATTTTTGACCCAGCTATGGTGACCGCTCTGCAGCAGAGCAGCCGCCATCATCTTTAAAGACCCAGCATCCGCGGTAATAGCACAGCGGATGCTGGGATGGGTTCACTGGGACACCCGCTCCTCCAATCCCAGGGCCCACACATTGCCCCACTCCTGTCGCGGCAGGAAGCCGACGGCGGCAGGAATGGGGCGATGCTGCGTCCCCATTCCTCCGTCCCCTCAACACCCACATTTGGACTATAAGACGCACCCCCTATTTTCCTCCCAAATTTGGGGGGAAAAAGTGCATCTTACAGTCCGAAAAATATGGTAGGCTATAACCTCCGCAACATAATGGATCTTTCTCTGCTTTTGGGATTACTGTTCTATATATGCTCTCAAAATAGCAACCTGGTAATTGCCAAAGCCAAATGGCACTATTCTGTTCTCCCCCTCCTAGACCTTCCCTCTACCTTCAATACAGTTGACCAATCTCTCCTGTTACAAACGCTCTCATCTCGTAGCATCACAGACTTGGCACGCTCCTGGATCTCTTCATACCTTACCAACCACACATTCAGCATCACTCACATATCACCTCCTCACCGTGTCCTCTTTCTTTAGTTGCCCCTCAAAGCTCTGTCCTGGCTCTCTCTTGTTCTCCATCTACACCTTTGGCCAACTCATAGAATCCCATGGTTTTCAATACCACACCGATGATCCGAGACATTACTGCACTGTTGTCCAGATCTCCAGAGTGTCTAACAGCCATAGCCCCTTTCCTCTCCTCCCACTTTCTCAAACTCAATGGAGTTCATCATCTTCCTCCTTCCTCACATAGCCCTCCTACCTTACCCATGGTACTTACCCCAGTCCCACAAGTCTGTTGCCTTGGGATAACCTTTGAATCTACCCTGTCCTTCAAGCCTCAAATCCAAGACCTCAATACCTCTAGCTACCTCCAGCTCAAGAACATTAATCAAATCAAATTAATCAAAGAGTAAAAGCTCTATCAAATTTTTATCCTCTCTAGCAGACAACTTCATTGCCCAGTTAGTAGAAAAAAACACGAGAGGAATTAAGGGTAGCAGGGACATTGGGATTCAGCGACCATGCTATACTCGAGTTTGGGGTTGTAAGAAGAAGAAGACCTGAGAAGACAAAGACTAGAAGGCTCAATTTTAGTAGGGCAGATTTTAGGGGCCTAAAGGTAAGGGTTAGTAGAATTCCATGGCGAAAAATACTTAAGCACAAAAATGCACATGAGGGGTGGGAAATTTTCCGTAGGGAAATCATTAATGCACAGGAACTAACAATACCTAGAAGCAAGAAAAATGGGAATCACCTAAAAACTCCAGGATGGATGACCAAAAAATTACATAACCTACTAAAAAAGAAAAAGGAAACATACAACAAGTGGAAGATGGGAGCTATATCTAAGGGAGAGTATACAGCAGTTTGCAGACACTGCAAGATAAGCATTAAAAAAGCTAAGGCTGGATACGAATTGAAGCTTGCAAAAGAAGTTAAGAGTAAGGTAAAAGGTTTTTGGGGATATGTTAAGAGCAAAAGAAAAGTGAAGGAAACCATTGGAGTCCTGAAGAATGAAAAGGGTGAAAAAGTTAACATGGTGGATCAGCAGGTAGAGTTACTAAATTCATATTTTGTATCCGTCTTCTCCCAAGAAATGGATGGAAATATCAACATTAATGGTGATAATGGTGAGGGGAAAGAGGACTCCAAGCCGATTATTAGTGAAGGTTTGGTAAGAGAACATTTAGCTAAGATTAAGGAAACCAAGTCCCCAGGACCAGATGATTTACACCCTAGAGTTTTAAAAGAATTAGCAGAGGAAATAACAGAACCCCTTGCAATAATCTTTAATAAGTCATGGGAAACAGGAGTGGTCCCTCTAGATTGGAAAAGGGCAAATGTGGTCCCCATCTACAAAAAGGGGAATAGGGACGACCCAGGAAATTATAGGCCGGTAAGTCTGACCTCGATAGTAGGAAAAATCTTTGAACAAATCGTTAAAGAACATTTAATTAGGCACCTGGATGGGAAGGCTTTAATTAATCAGAGCCAGCACGGCTTTATGCCTAATAAATCTTGTCGGACTAACCTGATTTCCTTCTACAATAAAATCACTGAATGGTTGGACCAGGGGAATGCAGTGGACATAGTATATCTTGACTTTAGTAAGGCCTTTGATAAAGTATCACATAACATTCTTATTGAAAAAATGATCAAGTATGGCTTTGATAAAATATCAGTGAGGTGGGTTCACAACTGGCTTAATGATCGGGCACAACGAGTAATTCTAAATGGCTATACATCAAACTGGAAGAAAGTAAAAAGCGGGGTGCCGCAGGGCTCTGTCCTGGGCCAAGTACTTTTTAATATTTTTATAAATTATCTGGATGATGGGATTAATGGGGAACTAATAAAATTTGCAGATGATACAAAGATAGGAGGAATAGCCAACACTAGAGAGGAGAGAGAGTGCATCCAAAAGGACTTAGACACACTGGAACAATGGGCTGAGGTGAACAAAATGGTATTCAACAGGGACAAATGCAAAGTCCTACATCTGGGTAACAGAAATGCAAGAAGCATATATAGTATGGGAGGAATAGAACTAAGTGAGAGTACAGGGGAAAAGGATCTGGGCATAATAGTAGATCACAAATTCAACATGAGTCAACAGTGCGGTGCGGTGGCTAAAAAGGCTAATAAAATTGTAGGATGTATCAAGACGAGCATTGAAGCTAGATCAAGAGAGGTAATTATTCCGCTGTACTCTGCCCTGGTCAGACCCCACCTGGAATACTGTGTACAGTTCTGGGCGCCCCAGTTTAAGAAAGACATCGATTTATTGGAGCAGGTCCAGAGAAGAGCGACCAAAATGGTGGAAGGTCTACAAACCATGTCCTACGAGGAAAGGCTAAAAGAATTGAGACTGCTTAGTTTGCAGAAGAGAAGGCTAAGGGGAGACTTAATAGCGGTATTTAAATATCTGAAAGGTTTGTCACAGTGCAGAGAGATCTACCCTATTCTCATTAGCAGAAGGAAGCACGAGAAGTAATGGGATGAAACTAAGGGGAAGGAGATTCAGATTAGACATTAGGAAAAACTTTCTAACAGTAAGGGTAGTGAGGGAGTGGAATAGGCTGCCACGGGAGGTGGTGAGTTCTTCATCAATTGAAATCTTCAAGCGGAAACTGGATAGGTATATAGCTGGGATGATTTAGGAATTCCTGCTTTTGCAGGGGGTTGGACTTGATGGCCCTTGAGGTCCCTTCCAACTCAAACAAACAAACAAATCCGCTCCTTCTTCACCCCTGAAATTACAACAATGCTAGTCCATGCCCTCATAATCTTCCGCTTAGACTACTGTAACAATTCCAATCTAATCTCTTTTTTAATGTTTAATACAGTACCCAATCATTTCTTTTTTAGCTGAGACTCATGTTGGATAAGAATACGAATTGTGAGACATAGAATAAAATGAGAAATCCCTTTCCACTGGATGAAGAAGACGACATGTGTCCATAAACTGATATAAACATTGTATGTGTTGCAACCATCTAAAAATATGTTTAACATAAAACTTGATTAAAAATATATGTAATTTTCTGTTGACACATTTCCAAATCGATACTCAACTATTCTGTTCCAATATAGAAAACAGAAAAACACACTTGTATGAGTACTAATAAAATTAATCTATCCAACCAAATATCTTCAGTTTTCAAAATCACTGGGTCCTCAAGAAATAAGGAATGGGTTTTCAATCATATACATGTACGGCACATGCACAGTGAAATACTATCTATACCTCATTTATGAAAATAATATGAACAATATTTTAATGAACAATAATATTCATCTTGGCATACACACTGACTGTTGGGTAAACTGAAGCATCATTGTATTCTGACTAGTGGTAGCTGAGTAGAAAAAGTTGAGCAGTCACGCTTAAAAGGAATTGCCCATTGAAGTCTATGCGGCAGCACTGCAGTACCAAAACCAGATGCTAAATTGTACAGCAATTGAGCAGTGCGACTCTCAATAAGTAAATATTACTGGAACACTGTCCTCAAACAGCAGCCCTGTGGGGGTCTCGGCTGTAGGACTCTCACAGATCAAATATTGATTACCTATTCTAAGGATATGCCATCAATAATAAAAACTGGATGACTCCTTTAACAGTAATGGACACTCACTATTAGGTATTGAACTCTGTTTAAAGTATTATGCCAGTGAATATACTGTATTATCACATAGTAAAAATATATATCACTAAGGAAATGTATATAAATGGCAACAAGTCTCCATAAGTATTAAGACACTTTCTTGGTTATTACAGGTGTTTTGTGCTTAGAAAGATCAGGCAACTAAATTGTTATATCTCAGTTAATTTTCACCATTACAATTAGACAATGGATTATAAACAAATAGTGTGAACTCTGTAACACAGTAAAATTACAAAATATATTTTTTCATAAATTTGCATTTCCAAATGAAATCTATAGTGTCCAAATAACAGTACCACACAATGCCAAAAATAATGTCACCATAATACCCAAATAACAGAACCATGTAGCATCTAAAATATTCCATAAAATACCTTAAAGGGAATCTGTCAGGGCAATTTGGGACACTAAACCACCCACACGTCCATATGGACCTGGGGTTTAGTGTCCCAAATCACCCTGTTATAATGCAGTCCATTAAAAATAAAAAAGCTTTATACTCACCCAGCCGCTGTATTCCCCGCACCTGCGCAGTTCTTCAATGAAGCCAGAGGAGTACACCTCAGCTTCAGTGCGCATTCCCCGTACCTCTGGCAATTGTGCAGTGAAGCCAGGGTGTCCATCTTTGGCTTCACTGAAGAACAGCGTGGGCGCCGGGAGGCGTGCCAACGAAGAAGCTCATCAATAAGCCGGACTGTTCTCGCGGAACAGTGTCAATCGGACCCTTCTCTATGTAAGTATAAAGGTTTTTTATTTTTAATACGCCTGTGGATTGCATTACAATTTGGGACACTAAACCCCAGGTCTATAAGGACCTGTGGGTGGTTTAGTGTCCCAGATTGACCTGACAGATTCCCTTTAATATTACCAGCATATATTGTCTTAAATGAAAAATCTTATACAATGGCCAGAGCTAAGGTTTCCAAGGATCAGAGACTTGTAGTTACTTGCGACACATTGTGAGAAGGATACTTGAATTTCCAAGGCTTGCCCCGTTTGTTCATATAATCCAGTTTTGATTGGAACAAATGTGTCATGCTTCATCCCTGGAAATATAATTAAAACAATGTAATTTTTATATGGTGTGAAGAATATTTTTAGACCCAGTAGATTCATTATAACTTTGCTCCCACGGTCCATAGCAGTTGCCAAACGCAGCATGATAATAAATTTCAAAATCTTCTGCTAAACCAAGCTCATGTATTTGTTGTAAACCTATGACCAAGTAAAGAAAGCACAAGAAGTTCTCAAATAATGCAACACAGAACATTATCCAAAAAAGGAGTGCAGAAAACAATGACAAATTAACAACAATAATCTTTTATTATTATGTTTACTTATAGCACTATCAAATTCCACAGCGTTTTACAGACATTGACAGTCACTGTCCCATATAGGGCTCACAATCTACATTCCCTATCAGTATGTCTTGGGAGTATGGGAAGAAACCCATGCAAACACAGGGAGAACATACAAACTCCTTGCTGATGTTGTCCCTGGCAGGATTCAAACCCAGAACTCCAGTGCTGAAAGGCTGCAGTGCTAACCACTGAGCCACCGTGCTGCCCTACATATTAAACTGTGCCATATGTATTAGATCATCTAGTGTATATGGTGTCCTGCTGAATCTCCCTCAGATGGTGGTTGTCGGAGGTGATAATGGCATTGGCCTTTCCTCTCCTATTCTGTTCACATGCATTGCATGGCTGAGTGTTAATGTATATAGAGAGTGCTCTGAGAAATTTATCTGAAAATAATTGAAAGTCCTCAGTAGCTGATACCTTTTAATAGCTAACTGAAAAGATGATGACAAATAGCAAGCCTATTATCAGGTCATTCATTTGAATAAAGTAGTAGATTGATATTGTCATGATACAGAGAAAAGAGATTTTACTTTGTATCATGACTATTATTATTATTATTATTGTTTGTTTATATACAGTAGCACCATTAATTCCATGGTGCTTTACATTTGAGGGTTTACATACGGTACACAAGATATACAAAACAAATATAATACTAACAGTGACCAACTGGCACAGTGGGATAGAGGGCCCTGCCCGCAAGGGCTTACAATCTATGAGGGAAGAGGGATAGAGACAGAAGGTGGGGGTAGAGGCTGTTCAGGTGGGGGTGTGGTGACAGTAGTGTTATTGGAGGTTGTAGGCCTTCCTGAATAGGTGTGTCTTCAGGGCCTTCTTGAAGCTTGTGACTGTGGGGGACAGTCTTATGTGTCTTGGTAATGAGTTCCAGAGTATGGGGGATGCACGGGAGAAGTCTTGGAGACGTTTGTGTGAGGAGCGGATAAGAGCAGAGCGGAGTAGGAGGTCTTTGGTGAATTGGAGGTTACGTGTGGGCATATTAGGTCGGAGATATATGGAGGGGACAGGTTGTGGATGGCTTTGTATGTTAGTGTTAGTAGTTTGAACTCTATTCGCTAGGCAACGGTTAGCCAGTGAAAGGATTGGCAGAGGGGAGCGGCCGATGAAGAACAGGGGGAGCAGTGTATTAGGTGAACAGCACAATTTAAGGTGGACTGAGGGGGTGAGGGTGTTATCTGGGAGGCCATAGAGAAGGGTGTTACAGTAGTCTAGGCAGAAGATTATGAGGGCGTGGACTAGCATCTTTGTAGTTTGAGGGGTGAGGAAGGAGCAGATTCGATGGATGTTCTTGAGTTGGAGGCAGCAGGAGTTGTTGAGGGTTTGAATATGTGGCTTGAAGGATAGGTCAGAGTCTAAGGTTACAGTGCCTTGCGAAAGTATTCGGTCCCCTTGAACTTTTCAACCTTTTGCCACATTTCAGGCTTCAAACATAAGGATATAAAATTAAAATTTTTTTGGTGAAGAATCAACAACAAGTGGGACACAATCGTGAAGTGGAACGAAATTTATTGGATATTTTAAACTTTTGTAAAAAATAAAAAACTGAAAAGTGGGGCGTGCCAAATTATTCGGCCCCCTTAAGTTAATACTTTGTAGCGCCACCTTTTGCTGCGATTACAGCTGCAAGTCGCTTGGGGTATGTCTCTATCAGTTTTGCACATCGAGAGACTGAAATTCTTGCCCATTCTTCCTTGGAAAACAGCTTGAGCTCAGTGAGGTTGGATGGAGAGCGTTTGTGAACAGCAGTTTTCAGCTCCTTCCACAGATTCTTGATTGGATTCAGGTTTGGACTTTGACTTGGCCATTCTAACATCTGGATACGTTTATTTGTGAACCATTCCATTGTAGATGTTTGCTTTATGTTTGGGATCATTGTCTTGTTGGAAGATAAATCTCTGCCCCAGACTCAGGTCTTTTGCAGACTCCAACAGGTTTTTTTCCAGAATGGTCCTGTATTTGGCTCCATCCATCTTCCCATCAATTTTAATCATCTTCCCTGTCCCTGCTGAAGAAAAGCAGGCCCAAACCATGATGCTGCCATGTTTGACAGTGGGGATGGTGTGTTCAGGGTGATGAGCTGTGTTGCTTTTACGCCAAACATATTGTTTTGCATTGTGGCCAAAAAGTTCGATTTTGGTTTCATCTGACCAGAGCACCTTCTTCCACATGTTTGGTGTCTCCCAGGTGGCTTGTGGCAAACTTTAAACGAGACTTTTTATGGATATCTTTGAGAAATGGCTTTCTTCTTGACACTCTTCCATAAAGGCCAGATTTGTTTGCAGTGTACGACTGATTGTTGTCCTATGGACAGACTCTCCCACCTCAGCTGTAGATCTCTGCAGTTTATCCAGAGTGATCATGGGCCTCTTGGCTGCATCTCTGATCAGTCTTCTCCTTGTTTGAGATGAAAGTTTAGAGGGACAGCCGGGTCTTGGTAGATTTGCAGTGGTCTGATACTCCTTCCATTTCAATATGATCGCTTGCACAGTGCTCCTTGGGATGTTTAACCCCTTCACGCATTCTCACATACATGTACGTGGGAGAATGTGGTTAGTTACCGCATCCCCACGTACAGGTACGTGACGGTGATCGAGCGGGCTCAGAAGCAGAGCCCGTGCGATCACCGTGGGAGCCCGGCTGTATTTGACAGCCAGGCTCCCGCTGAGCTGAAACAGTGGGGACCAGTGATAACACCGATCCCCGCTGTTTAACCCTTAAGATGCTGCGGTCAACAGTGACCGCGGCATTTTAAGTGTTTGCTAGCAGCACTGACTGCTGCGGACGGCATCGGGAGAGGGTGTCAGCTGTAACTGACAGCTAACACCCTGCTCCTTAACCTCCGATCTGCGGATTTTTAACCCTTTGGATGCCACGGTCAAACATGACCGCGGCATCCAAGGGGTTCCACCATGTTGCCGTCCCTGGAACCACCCGCGGCGAGATCGGGGGGGTGCCGATATCTATAATATGCAGCCCGGGGTCTGGCCAGTGACCCCAGGCTGCCTGAAGCCCCCACTACCTGGTTGATCCTGCTGGGAGCTCTGGAAATCGGCCTATGTCTACATAGGCTGAATTCCTGTATAGACTGCAATACACATGTATTGCAGTCTATAGTGCTGAATCAGCGATTCAGGTGTCCTAGTGGGACATATAAAAAAAAAAAGATAATATTTATTAACTTATTTGGGTGGTATGACTATCTGTTTGAAAAGCAGAGCATTTCACATTTAGAAAATTGCGATTTTTTTTTTTCAAAATTTCCATCAAATTTCCTATTTTTTTATAAATAAATACAAAAATATTGATCAATGTTTTCCACTAACATGAAGTACAATGTCTCACGAAAAAACAGTCTCAAAATCACTTGTGCAAGTTAAAGCGTCTTCAAGTTATTGCCATATAAAGTGATATATGTCAGTTTTGAAAAATGAGGCCTGGTCTTTAACGCACTTTTGGGCTCAGACCTGAAGGGGTTAAAGTTTGGGAAATCTTTTTGTATCCAAATTCGGCTTTAAACTTCTCCACAACAGTATCACGGACCTGCCTGGTGTGTTCCTTGGTCTTCATGATGCTCTCTGCGCTTTAAACAGAACCCTGAGACTATCACAGAGCAGGTGCATTTATACGGAGACTTGATTACACACAGGTGGATTATATTTATCATCATCAGTCATTTAGGACAACATTGGATCATTCAGAGATCCTCACTGAACTTCTGGAGTGAGTTTGCTGCACTGAAAGTAAAGGGGCTGAATAATATTGCACGCCACACTTTTCAGTTTTTAATTTTTTACAAAAGTTTAAAATATCCAATAAATTTCATTCCACTTCACAATTGTGTCCCACTTGTTAATTCTTCGCCAAAAAATTAAAATTTTATATCCTTATGTTTGAAGCCTGAAATGTGGCAAAAGGTTGAAAAGTTCAAGGGGGCTGAATACTTTCACAAGGCACTGTATCCCAAGGCAGCGGGCCTGTGGGACTGGGGTGAGCGTGGTTCCATTAATTTTGATAGATGGATCAGGTAAGGGGGTTGTGCGTGGAGGGGTGAAGATTATGAACTCCGTTTTCTTCATGTTGAGTTTGAGAAAGCGGGAGGAGAGAAAGGAGGCTAAGACTGCCGGACATTCTGGGACTCTGGACAACAGAAAGGTAATGCTTGGTCCAGAGAGATATATTTGGGTGTCATCAGCATAGCAATGGTAACGGAAACCATGGGATTCTATGAGTTGGCCAAGGCCTAGATTGTAGATGGAGAACAGGAGGGGTCCTAGCACGGAGCCTTGGGGGATAACTACAGAAAGAGGGCAACGCGGGGAGGTGGTGTGTGAGTGGGAGACAATGGAATAAAGCAGGTTACTTTAGGGGTCTACACTTCAAAGATGATCTGAACTGGATGATAATGGATCAAATTCTTCAAAGCAAAAAAAAAAAATGGAACCCTGTTTGTTAGGATGGTGGAGAACTATGCAGCTAGTACATTTTCTTTAACCCTTTAAGGACACAGACATTTTTCGTTATTGCATTTTCATTTTTCCCTCCCCACATTCCAAGAGCCATAACTTTTTCATTTTTCAGTTCACAGACTCACATGATGGCTTATTGGTTGCGAAACAAATTGTACTTTGTAATGGCACCATTCAATATGCTGTGCAATGTACTGGGAAGCTGGAAAAAAATTCAGAATGAGGTGCAATTGGAGAAAAAAATGCATTTTCACCAATTTCATATGGGTTTAATTTTCACGGCGTTCACTGTGTGGTAAAAATGACATGGTACCTGTATTCTGTGGGTCAGTATGAACACAGTGATACCAAATTTATATAGTATTTGTAATGTTTTGATACCTTTTAAAAAATGAAAAACTTTGCAAAATTGAAAAAAAAAATTTGTGTCGCCATATTGTGACACCTGTAACTTTTTCATATTCATGTATGGAGCTGGGTATGGCGTCTTTTTATGCGGGACTAGATGATGTTCTTACTGATACCATTTGGGGAAAGATCTGAAGGTTTGTTCACTTTTTATGAAATTTTTTATAGGAGGCAAAGTGTTGAAAAAAACGCTATTTGGCTATTTTGGTTTTTTCGCCGCTACGCCGTTCACCTTATGGGATAAATATTTTTATATTTTAATAGTTCGGGGATTTTGGAGCGGGGGAATACCTAATGTGTTTATGTTTACTTTTGTTTATTTACTTTTATATCTGATCTAGGGAAAGGGGGGTGATTTGAACTGTTATGTTTTTTTATTTTTTTTATACTTTTAAAAACTTTTTTTTTCTTCTTTTAGTTTTATGATCAGACCCCCTAGGGACCTTGAAACCTAGGGGGTCTGATCGTTCATACTTTTCACTGCAATACTACAGTATCACAGTGAATAGCAAAATGCCTATCTCTCTATTTCACGCTGCCTCTGGCAGCGTGCAATAGCTCTAATGCAATGACAAGCCTGGGAGCCTTCAATAGGCTCCCGGCTGTCATGGCAACCGATCGCTGCCCTTCGTTCAGGAGGGCGGCGATCGGTGAAAAATGGCGGCACCATTAGCACCTGCGCAGTTTAGATGCCACAGTCAAATGGGAGGGTTAACAGCCGCGGTTGGTGCAGGTATTTTCTGTAATTAAATACTGAGGTATCCATCTTGTCTGACATCTTGAAAACAGGGAATTGCATTACAGCAAAAACATCTCTAATAAGTCTTATTACACACGTGGACCATGGTAAACTGGTGTCTGTGGAAGATTTTTTTGACTTTTGTGGGATAGTATTGTTAGCATGCTTTGTGACATATGCAGAGTTGATTGTGCAGGAAAGAAGGGAGGTGAGATGACCTTTGTCATTTGTGGATCCTGTGTTATCTGTTGCCAGCTTTGTAGTAGAGATGTTACAGTTCATGTACTCTTGCTTGTGATGATATTAAGCTGAGAATAGGAAGTGTCGACATAATATGAAACTCAGTGGCCAGAGTAAATTGTGTTTAATATAAAATCCGGATTTCAACAATAGGTCAGTGAGTTTGCAGCATGTACTAAAATGTTCATTGCATATTTATTGCATCAACCTGTTCTGTTAGGATTTGTTATTGGTACTAAATTGAGAAACAGCTCAAGTTTTATTGTTTTTATATATTATATATATTTTTTTTAATGTTGCAATTAGTTGAACAATAACTCCACATGGATTGAGCATTCTGTTTTCTTCCCAAAGGATAGAAAAAATAGTTTGCAAAAAAGTCCTTGCTTATACCGTAGCATTATAGAGCTAAAGTAGTAAATAAGTCCTGTGTATGAGGATATCCTGACAGAGATCTCTGTACTGACATTTGAGATTATATATAGTGGGTAAAATATGGTTGGTAGGTGATAAAATACTTATTTCATGCAATAAAATTTAAAAATCATACAATGTGCTTTTCTGGATTTTTTTTTAGATTCTGTCTCTCACAGTTGAGGTGTACATACAATAAAAATTACAGACCTCTCCGTTCTTTGTAGGTGGGAAAACTTGCAAAATCGCCAGTGTATCAAATACTTATGTTCTCCACTGTATATATATATATATATATATATATATATATATATATATATAGATATAGATATACACATAATTGTTAGGTCGCCCTTCAGTTGCATTTTTTCCAGACTAAATAATCCTAGTTTTTATAATCTCTCTGGGTACTGTAGTCTACACTTCCTATTTATTGCTTGGCTACACACTTTTGAACTCACTGAAGCTCTATTATGTCCTTCTTGCGCACAGGTAACTAAAATTATATACCAGGAGTAGGCAACCTTTGTTTGGCGTGCCGATTTGAATTAATAAAAATCAAAGATGAGGTCCTCGGAGTGCCGGTCAATAATTGTAAGTCTGACGACCCCCTAAACTAAAGTCATATACCACAAACCATAACACAGAAGTGCTGCCACCAAATGCTTCAGGACATGTGTATTTACTGCCATTTCCTGGGACGCTCCTGTACTTTTCAATTAGAAGTAATGAAAGTACATGTGCAGCCCCCAATTAATGGTAAATGTATGTGTCCAGGAGCAGCGTATGGCAGCATCCTTTCGGTGAAAACACACTATGTATTTGGATGCAGCTATATTCTTAGGCCACTGGAACTTTTACTTCGATGTAAAACTGCGTTCACATGGTGCATTTTTGCACAAAAAAAAAATGCCTGAGTTTTCTGTGCAAAAACACATCCTTAATACAGAAAACACACTGTTATACAGAATAATGTCCCATAGTGGCCCCTGTACATGGTATTATGTCCCATAGCAGTTCCTGCATATGGTATTATGTCTCATAGTGGCCTCTGCACTTGGTATTATGTCCCATAGTGGCCTCTGCACACAGTATTATGTCCCAGAGCGGCCCCTGCACACTGTATTATATCCCATAGCGGCCCCTGCACACCGTATTATGTCCTATATCAGCCCCTGCACACTGTATTATGTCCCATAGCGGCCCCTGCACACCGTATTATGTCCCATAGCGGCCCCTGCACACCGTATTATGTCCCATAGCAGCCCTGCACACCGTATTATGTCCCATAGCGGTCCCTGCACAAAGTATTATGTCCCATAACGGCCCCTGCACACCGTATTATGTCCAATAGCGGCCTCTACACACCGTATTATATCCCATAGCGGCCCCTGCACACCGTATTATGTCCCATAGCGGCCCCTGCACACCGTATTATGTCTGAAGAGACCCCAGAGTATAATAAGTGGAGGGCCAAGAGAGGTGACAAACATAAAAAACAATGTTAACTCACCTTCCCTGCGCTCTGCTGTGGCTCTGTTCTGTTCTCTTCGGGCACTTCTGCCTGTAGTCAGCGACCGCTGATTGGGTCTCAGGGGTCACATCGCATCATTATGCGTAATTACGCTGCTTGTGACCCTTGAGGCCCTGTCAGCAGTCTCTTACTTCAGACAGAAGCGCCGGTAGAGCACAGAGCCACCGCGGAGCGCAGGAAAGCTGAGTTAACATTGTTTTTTATGTTTGATCACCTCCCCGGGGGCTCCGCTTATCTTTCTTTGGGGTCTGAAGAGACCCCACAGTATAATAAGAGCAGTTTCGTTTTGGACGTGTTTGGTCCGATCAAAACTACTGGGTGAGGACTTGGGCTGCCTGTGCCAGGGAAATAAGCCTTGCGTGCCACTCTTGACACACGTGTCGGGGGTTGCCAATCCCTGCTATATACGGTATTCCATGTGCAGCCTGAAAGTGATTTTTAAATTGATGTAATAAGGTTTGTATTATGTGCATCCCTGCACCTTTTTATACACCCCATGACTTTATGCTTAGCAGCCTAAACTGGGACAATGTCCTCAAATTGAAGGAAATACAAACAAAATGGGACATTTTCAAAAGCATTCTAAGCTAGTAAAAAAACATATACCTTATGGGAATAAGTGGGCTAGAAATGATAGAAAACCAATATGGCTAACTAAAAAAGCAAGGAGTGCAATGAGGGATGAAAAGGAAGCATTTAAAGTACTAAAACAAGAAAGTAGTGACAGAGCATTAACAATGTATAAAGAGAAAAATAAATTGTGTAAAAGACACATAATGAGGCAAAGATCAAGGCTGAGAGAATAATTTCAAAGAAATGAAAAATAATCCATAATTATTCTTCAATTACATAAATAATAAGAAAATAAAAAACTGACAATGTGGGCCCTCTCAAAAATAAACTGGGTGTAATGGTGGAGGAGGATGAGGACAAGGCAGATCTATTAAATGCCTTCTTCTCTACTGTATTTACACAAGAAAATCCAATGGCCAGCAACATGATTAGGGGTAATGTAAACTCTCCATTAAATGTCACCTGTTTAACCCCTTAAGGACCCAGCCCAAAAGTGCGTTAAGGACCAGGCCTCGTTTTTCAAAACTGACGTGTCACTTTATATGTCAATAACTTTGAGACATCTTAACTTACACAAGTGATTTTGAGATTGTTTTTTCGTGACACATTGTACTTCATGTTAGTGGTAAACACTAATGAATATTTTTGTATTTATTTATAAAAAAATAGGAAATTTGATGGAAATTTGGAAAAAAATCGCAATTTTCAAAATGTGAAATGCTCTGCTTTTCAGATAGATAGTCATACCACCCAAATACATTAATACATATTATCTACCATATCTCTGCTTTATATCGGCATCATCTTTTAATCGTCCTGTAATTTATCTTGGATCTTAGAAGGCTTACAAGTGTAACAGTGATTTTGCAGATTTACAAGAAAATTTCCCAAACTAATTTTTTAGGGACCACTTCAGTTCTGAAGAGGATTATAATGGCCTATATATTAGAAACCCCCATAAATCACCCCATTTTCAAAACTGCACCCCTCAAATAATTCAAAATAACATTTGGGAAGTTTGTTAACCCTTTAAGCATTTCACTGGAATTAAAACAATATGGAGGTGAAATTTAGACATTTAATTTTTTCCCACTAATTCCTTAATTTAGCCCTAAAATTAACACATTCACAAAGGGTTAAAAGAGAAAATGCATCTCTCAGTTTGTTATGCAATTTCTCCCGAGCACGGAAATACCCCACAAGTGGGTGTAAACTGATGTTTGGGCGAATGGCAGCGCACGGAAGGGAAGGAGTGACACTGGGCGTCTGAAAAGCAGATTTTGCTGGAATAGTTTTCAGGTGCCATGTCTCATTTGCAAAGCCCCTAGAGTACCAATACAAAGGAAATCCCCAAAAAGTGACCCCATTTTGGAAACTACACCCCTCACAGAATTCATATAGGGGTATAGTGACCATTTTGACCTTACAGTTGTTTCATAGATTTTGCTAACACTGGGATGTATAAATGAAACATTACTAAAATGTCACTTTATCCCCAAAGTTTTCATTTTCACAATGGGTTAAAGGAGAAAAAGCACCCCACAGTTTGCAAAATAATTGCTCCTAAACACAGCAATACCCCATATGTGGTCGTAATCTGCTGTATGGGTACATGGCAGGGCTCAGAATGGAAAGAGCGCTATTTAGCTTTTGGAGAGCAGATTTTGCTGGAATAGTTTTCAGGTACCATGTCGCATTTGCAGAGCCCCCAAAGTACCAATACAATGGAAACCCCCTAAAAGTGACCCCATTTTGGAAACTACACCCCTCACAGAACATATCAAGGGGTATAGTGAGCATTTTAACCCTACAGCTGTTTCACAGATTTTATTAACATTGGGACATTAAAATGAAAAATTACTTTTTTTTTCCAATAAACCGTCAATTTAGCCCCAAATTTTTCATTTTCACAAGGTGACAAAGGACAAAAAGCATCCCAAAGTTCGTTACACAATTTCTCCTGAACACAGAAATGCCCCATATGTGGTTGTAATCTGCTGCATGGGTAAATGGCAGGGCTCAAAATGGAAAGAGCGCTATTTAGCTTTTGGAGGGCAGATTTTGCTGGAATAGTTTTCGGATGCCATGTCGCATTTGCAGAGCCCCTAAAGTACCAATACAATACAAACCCCCAAAAAGTGACCCCATTTTGGAAACTACACCCCTTATAGAATTTATCTAGGGGTATGGTGAACATTTTGACCTCACAGCTGTTTCACAGATTTTATTAACATTGGGACATTAAAATGAAAAATTACTTTTTTTTCCAATAAACCGTCAATTTAGCCCCAAATTTTTCATTTTCACAAGGTGACAAAGGAGAAAAAGCACCCCAAAGTTCGTTACACAATTTCTCCTGAACACAGAAATGCCTCATATGTGGTTGTAATCTGCTGCATGGGTAAATGGCAGGGCTCAAAATGGAAAGAGCGCTATTTAGCTTTTGGAGGGCAGATGTGGCTGGAATAGTTTTCGGATGCCATGTCGCATTTGCAGAGCCCCTAAAGTACCAATATAATGGAAACCTCTCAAAAGTGACCTCATTTTAGAAACTACACCCCTCAAGGAATGTATCAAGGGGTATTATCATTTAGAGCCTAAAAATGCTTCCCAAAAATTAATGTACAAAGTGAAAATTAAAGTTTTTAAAGAAATATCCAATTTCAGTGCCTAATATGTTGCGGCCACTTTGTGGCATCAGAGACATGAACTCCTAAAACTATTAAGTGGGCTATCCCGGGGACAAAAAAATTATATATGTGGGTATAAACTGCTGCTTGGGCATGCAGCAGGGCTCAGAAGGGAAGGAGCACTGTGGTTTTTTTTTAGCTTTTGGAGTACAGATTTAGAGGGACTTTCTGGTCGCCATGATATTTTTGCAGAGCCCTGGAGGTGCCAGTAAATTGGAATTCCCCAAGAAGTGACCCCCATCTTGTAGGGGCAATTTTAGGGTCTCTGCAAATGTGACATGGCGTCCAAAAAAAAAAACAATCTAAATATGCGCTCCAAAAGCACATAGCGCTCCTTCATATTTGCGCCCTGCTGTGTGCCCAAATGACAGTTTATGCCCACATGTATGACACTGGTGTACCCAGGATAACGTACTTTATGCCATATGTGGGTATAAACTGCTGTTTGGGCACAGCCGGGCACAGAAGGGAAGGAGCGCTATTTTGGTTTTTAGAGCACAGTTTGCTTTTTGGACACCATGCCACTTTTGCAGAGCCCATGAATTGTCAGTAAAGTGGAATCCGCAGACATGTCACCCCATTTTGGAAACTATACCCTTCAAGGGATTTATCAAGTGGTGTAGCGAGCATTATTAACCCTTAAGTGTTGCATTCTTTTAATTTCCAAAAATGAATGCGCAGCTGATAATGAAAAGTTAAAAATGAAATTTTTCTATAGATACGCCATTTCAGTGCCCAATATGTTGTGCCCAGTTTATGTCTGCACAGACACACACTCCAAAAACTGGTGAGTGGGGATCCCGGGCACAGCAGCTTTTGGAGCGTTCATCTCTGATACAAGCCGGGCACAACATATTACGCACTGAATTGTCGTATTCCTGGAATAATTGTCATTTTCACCTTTCATCATCAGCTGCGTATTCATTTACGGATAATAAATTATAGCAACACTTGGGGTTAAAAATGCTCACTGTACCCCTGGATAAATTCCTTCAGGGGTGCAGTTTCCAAAATGGGGTCAGAGCCTCTAAAGTACCAGTAAAGTGGAATCCCCTAGGGAATGACCCCATTTTGAAAAGTGCACCCCTCAAAGAATTTATCAAGGGGTGTAGTGAGCATTATTATCCAAGATGTGACTGCACAGAGGATGGGGAAAAGTGAATGAATATGTAAGCTGTGCGTAGTACATTGGGTACACTACATTCCCTACTATTTCCCCAGTAGTTCCTATTATTGGGGGGTCACTCTGGGGGTAATTTCTGGTTTATTGTCCCTCGTAAGCTCTAAATCTGGTTTGTAGCCTAATATACGCTCGCACAGCTTATACATTCCCTTCCTGCCGCAGCCAGTTATGTTCTAATGATTTGGCGATTTTTGGGGTTTTTGTCTTCACATTGTACGAGCTATATTTTCTTTATTTCTCTGGTGATGTAGCCATATGAGGGCTTGTTGTTTGCGGGGTGAGATGTATTTTTTAATTACATCATTTTTAGGTGCTTACAACTTATTAAATAAATTTTATTAACTCTTGGTGGATTAAAAAACAACCCCATCAATTCTGGCACTGTGTTTTATCTTTAAAATTTTTCACCATGCAGCGTAGAGCGTAAGTAACATTTTACCTTTATTCTGCGGGTCGGTACGATTACGGCGATACCTCATTTATACTGTTTTTTTATGCAATACCAATTTTGCAGAACAAAAACCCATTTGGGGACATAAATCAATTTTTTTTGCATCGCCATCTTCTAAGATGCGTAGCATTTTTATTTTTCAGTTTAGAGAGTTGGTTTAGGGCTTATTTTTTGTGGGACAACCTGTGCTTTTATTGGTACTGTTTTGGGTTACATATGACTTTTTGATCACTTTTTATGGCATATTTTGTAAGGTGAGATGGCGAAAAATCGTTACTTTTGGTGGTTTTTACCGTTTTTTTTCCCCCGGCTTTTACCGTGTACATTAAATATGGTTTCAGTTTTATTGTACAGGTTGTTACGAACGCAACGATACCAAATATGTATTGTTTTTATTAATTTTTAGGTTTATTTTTTATATAATTCATTTTATATAGGAAAAGGGAATTTTTGGGGCTTTATTCTTTTATTAATTTTTTTTCACATACTTTATTATTTTTTTTTTTCACTTTTTTTTAACTTTTTCTTGTGTCCCATTAGGACACCTGAGCCAGAGATGCTTTGATCTCTGGCTCAGTACTATAGACTGCAAGACACGAGCATACACATGTCTTGCAGCCTATACAGGAAGTCAGCGCTATGGAAACACAGCGCTGACTTCCTGAGGTCTCGGCAGGATCAACTAGGTACTGGGGGCTCCAGGCAGCCTGGGGTCACTGGGCAGACCCCGGGCTGCAGATTAGAGATATCGGCACCCCCCCGATCTCGCCGCGGGGGGTGCCGGGGGGGTGGCAAGACGGCGGAACCCCTTGGATGCCACGGTCATGTTTGACCGCGGCATCCAAGGGGTTAAAACCACCGATCGGAACTCAGTTCCGACCGGGGGTTATGGAGCAGGGTGTTAGCTGTCAGTTACAGCTAACACCCGGTTCCGATACCGCCCGCTCAGATAGTGAGCGGGCAGCCGGCCTCGGGCGTAGTATTACGCCCTGGTGCGCGAGTACCTAGCGCCCAGGACGTAATAGTACGTCCAAGGTCGTTAAGGGGTTAACCCACGAGGAAGTGTGGCGCCTCCTTCAAAATACTAAAATTGAGAAATCTACTGGTTCAGATGGCATACACCACCGAGTTCTGAGGGAATTATGTACGGTCATAGACAGACCCTTATATCTAATATTTAAGGATTCAGTAATGACTGGGTCTGTTCCAAATGATTGGCGCGTAGCAAATGTCGTGCAATATTCAAAAAGGGGTCTAAAAATGAGCCTGGAAACTGTAGGCCTGTAAGTTTGACCTCTGTGGTGGATAAGATATTTGTAGGTATTCTAAGAGATGCTACCCTGGAGTATCTTGATGCAAATAATCTTATCATAAACCCAATCAGCATAGGTTCAGGAGGAATCAGTCTTGTCAGACTAATCTGATCAGCTTCTATGAAGAGGTCAGTTCTAGACTGGACATGGGTAACATGGTAGATGTAGTATATCAGGACTTTTCAAAGCAAACAGAGGGTACTTGTTAATGGTAACTCAGACTGAGTCAAAGTCACAGGGGTCAGTATTGGGTTCTCTCCTGTTTAATATATTTATTAATAACCTGGTAGAGGATTTACAGAGCAGGGTGTCCATATTTGTGGATGATACTAAAAGGATAGTAGAATAAAATTATGGCAATAAAATTATGGGATTATTATAGATTCTCATGACATGAACATAGTTATGCCTCTATACAAATCACTGGTAGGGCCACACATTGACTATTGCGCGCAATTATACAAGAAGGATATGCCCCAGTATACAAGAAGGATATAATTAAACTAGAGAGGGTGCAGAAAAGGGCGACCAAGATTATTAGGGGAATTGATGGATTGGAGTACAACGATAGATTAATAAAATTGGGGTTATTCAGTTTAGAAAAAAAGACGTCTACAGGAAGACCTAATAACAATGTATAAATACATGAAGGGACAGCACAAAAAACATTCTAATAATCTTTTTACTCCTAGGCCAATGATAGTGACAAGGGGACATGCTCTACATCTGGAGGAGAGAAAGTTCACCAGCAACACAGATGGGGATTCTTTCCTGTAAGAACATCGTGGCTTTGGAACTCTCTGCCCCAGGAAGTGGTGATGGTAGATTCATTGAGAAAGGTCTAAGAGGGCCTGGATGTCTTTCTCGAACAGAAAAATAGTATGGGCTATGGGTTCTAGGTTTTGTTAAGGACAAGTTGATCCAGGGATTTATACTGATTGCCAGATTGGGAAGGAATTTTGTCCCCTGACATGGGACAATTGGCATAAGCCTCATTGGCTTTTTTGCCTTCCTCTGGATCAACACTGTAGGGTTATAGGTTGAACTTGATGGACTTGTTTCTTCATCCAACCTTATCTACTATGTAACTATGACCTTATTTACTTGGCAACAGCTGCCTGCTGCTGGTTGCTAAAGCTAAAGTTACTATTTTATCATATAGTATGTAATCTTGGCATACACATCACTGTGCAAATGGTTTAGAAAGGTATGGAACAATTGCTGCAAAGTAAGAATGATTTAAAAAAAACAGTGTAAATAGTTTATTTTTATCAGTTAACAATTGAAGTGAATGAACAAAAGAGAAATTTAAATCATTTTAATATTTGGTGTGGCTAGCCTTTACCTTCATAAGAGCATCAATTCTTCTAGGTACACTTGCACAGCGTTTCTGAAGGAACGTGAAAGGGAGGTTGTGGAATACATACACAGATCTGTGTATGTAGGCTTGCTCAGTTCCTTCCGTCTCTTCTTCTATTCCCAGACAGACTTGATCTTGAGTTCAGGGCTCTATGGGGTACATATCATCACTTATAGAACTTCTGCTCCAAAGGGTGGTCTCTCCAAACATTGAATTAGTTTAGATTTCTCTTTTGTTTATTCATATTTTGTTAATTATAAAAATAAACTATTAACATTTCTATTTTTGAAAGCATTTATACTTTACAGCATTTTGCCACACCTTTCTAAAATCTTTGCATACTACTATTTCCCCTTCCCATGTCAATAACTTTACATTCATCATCTTATTTGCCACTTCACCAAGCTATTAATGTATCCAGATTCATTTGTAACAGTATGCTGTTGTTTTTTTGTGTTGTTTATTTTTTACAGTTTCATATCATCTTCAAAAATTGATATTTTACTATTCAAACCTTCTGTAACATAATTTATCAACATATCAAGGAAAATCGGGCCAAATACTAACCCCTGTGAAACCCCACAAGTAATGACAACTCAGTCTAAGTATGTGGCATTGATATTACTTACCCACTTGCAGACATTTCCTCCAGTCCAAGCATTCCTATTTTTAAAAAGCTTTTACAAAATTAAGTTATACAATGTCCAGTCTCCCTGACGTCCTGTCTAGAACTTACTTCCTCCTAGAAGCTGATAAGACTAATTTCATAGGACCAATCTCTTATAAACCCATTCTGATATGGAGGGATACATATATTTTCCTTATTCCAGAATAACTTCTCATAGAAATTCTTCAAATAATTTGCCCACAACCAAGGTTTACACTTACAAGCCTATAGTTTCTGGATTCACGTTTATTTATTTATTTATCTATTTATTTATTTATGTATTTTTTAACTAACAACATGAACAACTTAAATCATTGATACAAATTCATATTCAAGAATCCATATCCTAGGGCACCAACCCTAAGAGAGATGCCTAAAGATAAGAAGAACAAAAAAATCCCACACAATAAAAAAGTGCTATAAGAGAAGACAGTGTAGACTAATCGATTTTATTATGCTATACTAACTCCCAACCAATGAAGAGTCTGAACACTCCTTTGAACATTGAATTGCCAGTCAATAATCACATTGTAGATCTATGTTTATCATTTTCATTACCCCCGATTCTAGCTGGCCCTAACTGATTTCCAGTATAGCGAAACTAAACTATGTGCTGCATCTAAAGTACATCGTACCACCCAGCTGCCCACTTTGGTATCTACACTATTCCCAGATTTGAAAGGGCAAGCCGGGGATAGAAACATGAGTGTTTAATGTATCTTAAATAATGCGCTGAAATACCTCTTTCTGAAATGTTTTCAATTGGGCACAGAACGTATGTGACAGATCTCCCAAAGAACCACATCCCTTCCAATATAAAGCTGAATTCCTACAGGAAAAGCAGGAAAGTTTTATGGGCAGGTTCACTTTTGGACTCCTTCTTGAATACCACATTTTCTATGCACCAATTATGTGGCACAGACCTGGTCTTTATAAAATCCTTGAATATTAGAAGTAAAGGTCTGTCTATTACTTAATGTGTATCCCCAATTATAAAACTTTTCATAAATGTTTTTTTCTACATTTTTTCATCTTCTACATGGTTTTTACTAACTGCAACTAACCATTTTAATCCCATAAGGTATGAACCTGTCACAATGAAAATTTAAGATAAGGCTGGGGCACAATGTTGCGAAAACGCAGCATTTTGGCTGCGGCAGAAAAACTGTGTCAAAAATGCTGCATTTTACAGTACCTGCAAAGTGGATGGGAATCTGGCTAATTTTATCCACACAATGCAGAAAAATATCTGTCGCACAAATGCTGTGATTTTAAAAAAACGCTTGCCTTTTTGAAAATTGCAGCGTGTCAGTTATACCTACTGAAACACTGCTTTTTTCCCTATAGGTATAATAGGGGCAGAAAGTCTACAGAAGAAAACTCTGCGGACTTTCTGTGAAAAATGCTGGTGAAAAAAAAAACTCGATTCATTTCCATCACAGTCTTTTCCGCAGCGTATATTTGGCTGCGACTCACTATGCTGGGCCTTAGCCTATACATTCTAGTTTGGAACTATAAGACTGCAGTATTCATCATTTCTAAACCTCTGTATATATGACTCTTTCCTTACAAACACCTTGTTTTATGCCATATCTGCAGAACTCTATATGAATATTAAAATCCCTAAGCTTAGAAGTAAAATGCTATTTTTAATGAAATCTGTAGGAGTGAAATTCCAGTGACACTTTTAGGTTATGCAGTAAAAATGATTTCTACTAAGCGAGCACTTTAACAAGACAGCTAATTATAAATGAGACACTAAAATGAATGAAAAGAGTAGCTTGAAAGTGTAATCCGATGATCAAGCCTTTGATCCATATTAAAATACCAGGCAATGTGAGAGACAAGAACCTAAGAAGTGTAAAAAGAATGCATACTGCAACGTGAAAACAATGGGAATGTGCAGGTGAGCTGCAAAAGCTTTTTTTTTTTTTTTTTTATTCTTTATTCTTATAAAGTTTCAGATTTCAGAAACTAGGTTAAGATGACATCAAACAAAGCTGTTTGTAGTAATTTATGCAGTTATATACAGTGTGACGTTACTACAGCTCTACTCCCATTAAAGCGAAAGGGAGCTGAACTGTAATAGCGTAAATTGGTCACTACACTATATACGGAGTCCTCTGCTTTCTGATCCTTACACCGTATAGTATCATGTTAATTTTACTTGCAAAACTACAGCATTTCCCCAATAGACTTATAAGGGGGGGAAGCAGTGGAGAAGCAGTGAAAAAGGCAAGAATTTTTGAGATTGTGCTTACTGCTGTGTTTTTGCAGCAGGTTATTCTGCAGTGTTTCGTACATGTGACTATAGACTTAAAGGGGTGTTTCAGTACATTTTTTAAAAACATATTAAGGTCTAAAATAACAAACAGTATATACTCCTATCTGTTCAGCCAGGGTTCTAGCTTAGAGTCTATGTTCGGATCCCCAGTGTTCCTGATATTTGGCCTGCACAGCAGCACTTCGGCCAAGCAGTGGCTGAGCAGTTATGTTCTGTGCTTGTGCACAGGAAGGATGTCAACAAAGACTGGGGACCTAAATGGAGACTCTCCGTCAAAGTGAGAAATGGGTATGTACTGTTTGTTATTTTAGGCTTCCATATGTGTTAAAAAATGACCTGGAACACCCCTTTAAGGTGAGGGCATGACTTGCAGAAATGCAGCTCAAAACCACTGCAGAAAATAATGTATGTA
The DNA here is from genome assembly GCA_947044405.1 of Leptodactylus fallax. Classification (NCBI taxonomy): domain Eukaryota; kingdom Metazoa; phylum Chordata; class Amphibia; order Anura; family Leptodactylidae; genus Leptodactylus; species Leptodactylus fallax. Next base: position 489,023 of record CAMRHE010000526.1, read on the forward strand.
TACCTGAGCCTTTTCATTGTGTTTTACTATTTTCCAGAGCTCATCTGGAGTGTTTCTGCAATAAAATAACACTTTGCATTATTGTTGCATTTTTTCCTCATCCCATAAAAATCAATAAGGAAAAAAGCAGTATTTCCACAGGTAAAATTAACATGTTTCATTTTTCACAACGTTTTTTCCCCATGCAATTTGTGAATGAGATTAAAGGGGTTATCCAGTTTCTAATATAAAGGGCCTATCCTGATGCCACAGTTCTCACTCGTGAGTTTACAGTGGGGAAAAAAAAGTATTTAGTCAGCCACCAATTGTGCAAGTTCTCTCACTTAAAAAGATGAGAGAGGCCTGTAATTGACATCATAGGTAGACCTCAACTATGAGAGACAAAATGAGAAAGCATATCTAGAAAATCACATTGTCTAGAACCCAGAACCACACGGGGGGATCTAGTGAATGACATGCAGAAAGCTGGGACTAACGTAACAAAGGCTACTGTCAGTAACACACTACGCCGCCAGGGACTCAGATCCTGCAGTGTCAGACGTGTACTCCTGCTTAAGCCAGTACATATCCGGGCCCATCTGAAGTTTGCTAGAGAGCATTTGGATTTTCCAGAAGAGTATTGGGAGAATGTCATATGGTCAGATGAAACCAAAGTAGAAATGTTTGGTAGAAACACAACTCGTCGTGTTTGGAGGAGAATGAATGCTGAGTTGCATCCAAAGAACACCATACTTACTGTGAAGCAAAGGGGGTGGCAACATCATGCTTTGGGGCTGTTTCTCTGCATAGGGACCAGGACGACTGATCCGTGTACATGAAAGAATGAATGGGGCCATGTATCGTGAGATTTTGAGTGCAAACCTCCTTCCATCAGCAAGGGCATTGAAGATGAAATGTGGCTGGGTCTTTCAGCATGACAATGATCCCAAGCACACCGCCAGGGCAACGAAGGAGTGGCTTCGTAAGAAGCATTTCAAGGTCCTGGAGTGGCTAGCCAGTCTCCAGATCTCAACCCCATAGAAAACCTATGGAGGGACTTGAAAGTCCGTGTTGCCCAGCGACAGCCCCAAAACATCACTGCTCTAGAGGAGATCTGCATGGAGGAATGGGCCAACATACCAGCAACAGTGTGTGCCAACCTTGTGAAGACTTACAGAAAACGTTTGACCTGTCATTGCCAACAAAGGATATATAACAAAGTATTGAGATGAACTTTTGTTATTGACCAAATACTTATTTTCCACCATAATTTGCAAATAAATTCTTTAAAAATCAGACAATGTGATTTTCTGGATTTGTTTTCTCATTTTGTCTCTCATAGTTGAGGTCTACCTATGATGTCAGTTAGAGGCCTCTCACATCTTTTTAAGTGGGAGAACTTGCACAATTGGTGGCTGACTAAATACTTTTTTTCCCCACTGTAGGTACAACAGCACTGTCCCATATACTTCAATGAGACAGTGCTGCAGTACCTAAACCCCTCTGCTACATTTGTATGGTGAGTAAGCAGCATATTGATAGCCTATCCTAAGCATTGCCCATCAGTATTAGAAACTGGATAGCCCCTGTTAATAAAATCTCATTCACTTTGGCCTAAACCTTGAAGCTGAACTTTTTTGGCATTGACAAAATGAAGACAAAAGATTTGTGGATGCCCATTTTGACTTTATAAGTCCGTGGTGGGGTAACTGGATAACAACTTTATACCATGTATTTCAGATACTTTTCACTAGAATTTGTATGATCTATTTGTATGACTCTGTATGGTGGCCAAAAGGGTCCTTCAATGTATTCTCTAGAAGCAATGCTTAATAATATGGTATGCAGTAACACACAAGCACACCACAAATTTCTATCACTTATCTCTATTATTTTGTATCTGAAAAATTGAAAAGTGGTAAAAAAGGTCTAAGAAGGGAAAAAATATCACTAGCCTAATTTGAGATATGTTGAGAATTTTATGATCAGTTTTTGGAACTCCCAGTATCTCAAACACAAACAAAACAATCCCATCGCAAACAAACGTCTGCGCTGGACAAGATCATTTTTATAAAGCAATAAGAAAAAAGATTGAAGAAACATTCATGCACCTGCAAAAGCTGTGATACAGATGCCTGCCTGCGGTAATGAGTTGGCAAGAGCACGGAATAAGAGACTGGCAAAGCTTTTAGATGTTGTGAAAACAAAAATTCGGATTTTATAAGCCCAGTTAGTAAAATTGTACAGGAGATGAAACCACGCCAGCCAATGTCACCTGCTCAGATTGACATCGGAAACTCATCAGCAGCTCCAACACAACACATACATTGTCAACATCAACAAAAACATTATTTCATACACTCATATTTTATCATATTTTAAAGCATTCCAGTAAAAACACTTTTTTTTCCATCCCTGCACCCATCACCTGATTGTTACTCTTCAGGCTTTTTTCAGGTATACTGCCCTCATATCCATAAAATCCATCTTCTCCTCATCTGCTGATCAGATACCATCCATCTTAGCTTTTACAGTATATTTCTTATTAGACTTTATAAATGTACATATAAATATCATAGCTCAGTGGCGTAAATACTGCTGTAGCAGCTGCTATGGGACTCGCAACCTTAGGGCACAGATCCCTGTTCCTGCTCACCCCTCCTGGGCTCCAGCTCCTCTCCCTGCTGTTTTCGGCCCTCTACAATGACGTCACAGACAAGGGTTACTCTGGCATCATTATGCATTGCAACGCTGGAGTGACCCACGTGACGTCTGTGACGTCACTACAGAGGACTGAAGACGGGAAGCATGGAATTGCACAGGAGCCCAGGAAAGGTTTTTATGTTCGCTCACCTCCCCTGGACCTCCGTTCATTATACTCTGGGGTCTGAAGAACCCAGTATAATAAGAGCCCACAGTATAATAACAGTATTTGTTGGGTTCGCTCAACAAATACTCTTGCCACGGGCCGGCAGCCTTACTTGCCAATTCCCGCTCCTGCTCATGGCTGCCTCCGCTTCCCCTTCTGCCCTCCAGGGCACCCGGTGTGTCCCAGCAACGTGATATGGGAAGCATGGGGGCCCCTGGAGGACAGAAGGGGAAGTGGAGGCAGCTGTGAGCAGGAGCGGGGTTTGGTAAGTAAGGCCGCAGGTCCATGGAAAGAGTATTTGTTGGGCAAACCCAACAAATACTGTAATTATACTGATCCACTAATCAGCCGTGAAGACCTTAGTAAACTTTTTTGGGATTTAGAAAACACCTCGGCAGATGAAACTCGCCATAGCCTGGATCAGAATTTTTTGATCATTTACCTTAAAGAAAATATCATTCCAAGAGGACTGAAGTCTAAACATATGTCCCCTTTCCCCGGTGATCTGGCCTTCACCGAAGAATGGGAACAATATCTTCACACCTGTACAACTGGCTTACTTGACAGACTTGCACATAAACGCCATTCCTTGGCAGCAGAACTAAGTATAAAAATAAACACCATGACAGAAGAATTAGAAAAGCATAAAAATCATCCAGACTATGTGAAAATGAGTCGGCTCCTGTGGACCCGCACTATTAACATTGAAAGGGGTATTCTTGAGTCTAAAAGTAATAAACTAAATAGAGATCGTAAGGCTATCAAGATCAAAGAGATCACTTTTGGTTAAAAGAACCTTATAAAGAACAAGACTATCCCTCAAAACCAACTCCTCAGAGACATAATACTAAGACAAACAAACTTAAGACCAATATGTCACTCAGGAAAATAGCCATGCACCAACGAGCTTCAAAAACATACGTTATACTAACCATTCCCCCTATTCTTCCAGGACTCATACCCCCATTGACACAGATCCTCTCAGACTATCATCTAGTATCACCTATCCTGTACCATTGTCTCAATCTGCTCCACCTATCTCTTCGCATAACTCTGTATCATCAACCCTTTCAGATCAACCACTATCCACTATTCCACTGCCTGATATACCTGAGAGAACATCTCTCTCCTTGCCACCTACTTCCTTTGGTCAAAGTATTTCTACTCATGGCCAATCCTCGACCTCCAACCATAGTACTGTCTCCACTCTGGGCAATAGCACTATTACCCTTGAGACTTCCCATACTCTTATACATACAGTCATATGAAAAAGTTTGGGCACCCCTATTAATCTTAATCATTTTTAGTTCTAAATATTTGGGTGTTTGCAACAGCCATTTCAATTTGATATATCTAATAACTGATGGACACAGTAATATTTCAGGATTGAAATAAGGTTTATTGTACTAACAGAAAATGTGCAATATGCATTAAACCAAAATTTGACCGGTGCAAAAATTTGGGTACCCTTATCATTTTATTGATTTGAATACTCCTAACTACTTTTTATTGACTTACTGAAGCACAAAATTGGTTTTGTAACCTCACTGAGCTTTGAACTTCATAGCCAGGTGTATCCAATCATGAGAAAAGGTATTTAAGGTTGCCAATTGCAAGTTGTTCTCCTGTTTGAATCTCCTCTGAAGAGTGGCATCATGGGCTCCTCAAAACAACTCTCAAATGATCTGAAAACAAAGATTGTTCAACATAGTTGTTCAGGGGAAGGATACAACAAGTTGTCTCAGAGATTTAACCTGTCAGTTTCCACTGTGAGGAACATAATAAGGAAATGGAAGACCACAGGGACAGTTCTTGTTAAGCCCAGAAGTGGCAGGCCAAGAAAAATATCAGAAAGGCAGAGAAGAAGAATGGTGAGAACAGTCAAGGACAATCCACAGACCACCTCCAAAGAGCTGCAGCATCATCTTGCTGCAGATGGTGTCACTGTGCATCGGTCAACAATACAGCACACTTTGCACAAGGAGAAGCTGTACGGGAGAGTGATGCGAAAGAAGCCGTTTCTGAAAGCACGCCACAAACAGAGTCGCCTGAGGTATGCAAAAGCACATTTGGACAAGCCAGCTTCATTTTGGAAGAAGGTCCTGTGGACTGATGAAACAAAGATTGAGTTGTTTGGTCATACAAAAAGGCGTTATGCATGGCGTCAAAAAAACACAGCATTCCAAGAAAACCACTTGCTACCCACTGTAAAATTTGGTGGAGGTTCCATCATGCTTTGGGGCTGTGTGGCCAATGCCGGCACCGGGAATCTTGTTAAAGTTGAGGGTCGCATGGATTCAACTCAGTATCAGCAGATTCTTAAGAATAATGTACAAGAATCAGTGACGAATTTGAAGTTACGCCGGGGATGGATATTTCAGCAAGACAATGATCCAAAACACAGCTCCAAATCTACTCAGGCATTCATGCAGAGGAACAATTACAATGTTCTGGAATGGCCATCCCAGTCCCCAGACCTGAATATCATTGAACATCTGTGGGATAATTTGAATCGGGCTGTCCAAGCTCGGCGACCATCAAACTTAACTGAACTGGAATTGTTTTGTAAAGAGGAATGGTCAAAAATACCTTCATCCAGGATCCAGGAACTGATTAAAAGCTACAGGAAGCGACTAGAGGCTGTTATTTTTGCAAAAGGAGGATCTACTAAATATTAATGTCACTTTTCTGTTGAGGTGCCCATACTTTTGCACCGGTCAAATTTTGGTTTAATGCATATTGCACATTTTCTGTTAGTACAATAAACCTCATTTCAATCCTGAAATATTACTGTGTCCATCAGTTATTAGATATATCAAATTGAAATGGCTGTTGCAAACACCCAAATATTTAGAACTAAAAATGATTAAGATTAATAGGGGTGCCCAAACTTTTTCATATGATTGTAGTACAATACCAGGCAATATAACTTCTGAATCCACAAATTGTGATACCAACAATACCCCACTATGTAACACAAATTTTGTTCCCAGCTTTTAAATGTTATATTCCAATTGCTTATGACTAAAACAAATTAAAAATTGCTTACATTCATCATAAACTTCGCTTTTGTGACCACGGCAACGAAAATTATGCATTTTTATTATAGAAACAGACGATTTTGCATCTTCTCATTTATAGTCAGAATAATATTTGGATTGAGAATTTGATTTAGGCCTATTTCACACTAATGACTAGTGATATTTACAATATTAACACAGTTAATCTGCTATTTAAGAGAGTAGCATTTATCCACTTACCTTCAAGAGTTTTCTTGCAGTGCTCACATGTGAAATGAGGAGCCCATGGTTTGTCTTGGTCACCAACAGGCATGCCGAAGTATGCTTTGTAGGCCTCACACATTTTAGCAGATGCTTCCACAGAGTACTTTTTCGCTCTTGTCTTTATAAACTGGCCACATACGTAGCAAAATGCGTCTGCTGGATGTATGCAACCTCTTGATGCCATCTAAATTGACTAAGTTGCTGTGAACTGTAAGGAAAAAGGATGTCTCTCCAAACTTGATAAAAATGGTCTTTATTCCATGCAGTATTAAAGTTCAAGAGTGTACTGAGGATTCAGCAGAGCAAGATTGATCATCCGGTACCAGAGTAACACACAATATATACATTTACATTCCTAAGCTCCTCCTGTAATGGGTGTGGGGTGAAGTGTGAATACTGTCATTATCAAAATCTGAAAGGATATTGAATTCACACCTGTCTGTCTAGGTCAATTCCCCTTTGTCTGTGATGGCCATTGCCCACTTACTATGCAATCCCAATCAATTAGATCCTGTCTCTCAGGAAGGGCTATAGTGGCCCTATATAACTGTAGTTATACAGCTACCTACAATTCTGTACAGTCCCAGAAAGTTCTAGATAATTCTGGGCAGTTCTAGAAACTTCTTGATAGTTCTCCCAATTCCAGAAGCTTCTTAAGTATCTTGAAATATTGTGAATATCCTTAAAAATAGATCAATTTCAAAATATCATTGTGCTGACCACAAAAGCAAAGTTTACAGGGAATAATAACTTTTTCTATTCATTTAAGGTACAAACAATCAGGAAAACACACTTAACAACTGTGAAGAAATATTTTTTTGAAAATTGTTACACTTGATAATTCACTTGATTCGTCTTTCCCTGGTAACCTTGAAGATTCTCTCTATAATCCATGTCTCAAGTCCATAGAGTTATGGAAACAACAAACCCCCAACCCTCTACCAGTTTGTCCTATCTTGGTCTGCCACACCTCCTAACTCCCATCGCTACTTACCACATTCGAGAGAACCCTCAGTTTACCAAGATATCTGACTATTATAGCCCTGTGGGCCTCAAAATGAAAACAAGGGGTAACACAAATGATGCAACAGCTGTTCCTTTTTTAGAAGAAGGAGGGGCCGGAGAGGAGGAAAGAAGAACAAAAGGCGAACCCCCCCAATTCCAGCCTGAGCTGGATTTATACTCTTACATACGGAAACTAACTCTAGCAAGACATTTTGCAATCCTGGCAAAGAACCCTCTACCTCCTAAAAATGACAATAACATATCTACCTCAGAAGTACCTATCACTAATTTCATTACCACTGACCTTAAACCTAAGAGCAATTTTTATCCTGTACAGCACAAAGGCAGTAATATTGACACATTTTACTCTCTCGTATCTACTGAGTTTAGAAACATATCCAACTCAAACAATAACAAGAGCAATCTTACTAAAAAAGAGAGGGAGGCCCTACAGACACTTAATAATAACCATGATTTGATTATCCGAAATGCTGACAAAGGAGGTGGCATAGTTCTTCAAAACAGAGCTGCTTATCTATTAGAAGCAGATAGGATACTATCTGACCAGACTTATTATACCCAACTCACTGATGACCCTACTCCAGGACACTTAGCCGAATTTTACCAGTTAATACAAGAAGCCTACTCCTCTGGGGTCCTTCTGAAGAAGCAAAAGGAATTCTTATGGGTGAAGAACTCTACCCTAGCTATTTACTACCCAAAATCCATAAAGATACACAAAATCTTCCAGGTAGACCCATAATCTCAGGAATGAATTCCATAACTCGATATCTATCACATTATATTGATCTACAATTACAACCATTTGTACTAGAGCTAGGATCCTACTTAAAAGACTCTTCTAGTCTCATTACTACATTACTGACAATATCTTGGAAATCCAGCTATAGATGGGCAACACTGGATGTTACTGCCCTCTATAGCAATATTCCCCATGAGAAAGGATTGACCAACATAGCATCAGTCCTACATAAATATCAACAAATGCCCCAGGAACAAAAGACCTTCATACTCAAAGGAATAGATTATATCCTAAAACATAATTCTTTTACATTTGAAGACAGGATTTATGTCCAAACAAGGGGTACCGCTATGGGAACGAGATCCACACCCAGTTATGCCAAAGTGTCGAGATAATGTCCCCTATGGCCAATTTAAAATGGTCAGGAGAAATTGCACTAAGGACACTGATTTTGAGACACAAAGCAACATTCTGTCTAATAATTTCAACGAAAAACACTATCCCAAAGGCCTGATTAAAACAGCTAAAATTAAAGCTGCTAGCTTTACACAAATAGATTGTCTAAAACCTAGAACCAAAAATACTATAGACAAAATTGGTTTTAATTTCATTACTACTTTTAATGGAATACATAAGAATATCCACGCAACACTTAGCAAATATTGGTATGTACTTCTCAACGACCAATTTTGGAAGAATATACTACCAAAACACCCGACTATGACATTCAGAAGAGCACAAACACTTAAAAATGTTCTAGCCCCAAGTAGACTTAAAAAAGTCAAAACTAAACTTGGCCCTACTTGTACCAATAAGGCTCCAAATGGGAGTTTTAGATGTAAGCATCAAAAATGTAAGTGTTGTCTAACCATCACTAACAACACCAATCAAATCAGTAGCTACTCTACATGTGAAACATTCTCTATCTCCCATCATCTTACATGTGCATCTTCTTATATAATTTACGTCATACAGTGTCATTGTGATACATATCAGCCTTATTTTATACAGTACTATATATATTTTTTTATATATATTGTTTAACTTTTTATATTTGAGGAGTTGTGAACAGCTGTTATTACCTGCTTTTATTATACCTACTAACTATTCAATTGCATTTTACCATTATCATTACCAGCACCATTAAGCCTGATCATAATTGTCATGTCCAGGTAGCTACTTGATATATTTTTATATGAAGAGTATTTGGTGTATCAGCCCTATTTTATATAATACTACTTTTTTTCTATATTATCTAACTTTTTATCTTTGAGGCGCTGTAAATGGCTGTCATTACCTCCTTTTATTATACCGGTCAACCATTTGACTGCATTTTACCAATATTTTTAGCATGTTATTCCAGTTCATATTGTCTGTATACTGTACGATTATTGTTATGTAAATAATATACATTTTACTTCTATGTTTGTCTTTCCATTATCTTTATCTTCTTCTTCCCCCTCTGTTGTTTTTTTTGACACATTATCATATTGTCTTTACCCATTTTAATCCCCTATATTTATTTATTTATTTATTTATTCCTGCATACACACATATACAGTGTAATCGCAGCAAAAGGTGGCGCTACAAAGTATTAACTTAAGAGGGCCGAATAATATTGCACGCCCCACTTTTCAGTTTTTTATTTTTTACAAAAGTTTAAAATATCCAATAAATTTCGTTCCACTTCAAGATTGTGTCCCACTTGTTGTTGATTCTTCACCAAAGAATTAAAATTTTATATCCTTATGTTTGAAGCCTGAAATGTGGCAAAAGGTTGAAAAGTTCAAGGGGGCCGAATACTTTCGCAAGGCACTGTATATATTCTTACTACCTTTTATATTATATTTATCTCACCATTCAACACACAACAGTCTATTTATATATAAAAAAAAAATTTTTTTCTTCCCCTCTCCCTCTCTCCCTTATTACTATGAATCATCAGTATCGTAATTTGATAACTGATGTTACGTCTGCACACATCTATATATGTGACAGATGTTTTTATTACCTACATCGGTAACACTTCTTAATTTATACCTTTATCTTAATTTATACACCATCCGCAATAGTTTTATTATTTAAATCATTAATCTAATGACTGAGGTCCCCTTTACACGTGACAGATGCCTTCTCTGTCTAGATCCACACTTACAGCACCCCCGCCAATATATACACTTTCTGTAATAGCCATATCGTACTAATATAGTGACTGAGATCCCTCTACACATTTATTTAATCCATCCAGATGTTTTGGTCATATACATTCGTACCAGCGATATCCTTTCACCTTTTCCCTCCCTTTCCTATTCTCGTGAAATTTTTTTCTTTCACTATAATCTCCTCTGTGTTCTCCGTTATCTATTTGGTCATTATTCTCCCCTTTGTACTTCAGTTTATCAACATAATACCTGTAGCCAATGGACGCATCTTGATCGGCATTCGGCCCCGCCTTCCTCTTGAATACGTTACACCACACGCTTTACTACGCATGCGCGTAGCTTCCCGCTAGTCAAACAGCCGATCAGCTGTTCCTATCTCGGTCTGATAATTATACTGAGCATGCACAGGTTCATTTAAACTGACTACAGCCTCGTCTCGCGCGGTAAATTGTCTGCACATGCGCATTCTATTAATGAAACGCTAGAGAGACTTCTGTAACCCTTTTTTAATACATTCACCGTAAGACAAAGTATACTGTCCCCACAGATTGTCATTTATCCTCTAATAAATAAAAGAGATCATCTGACCTTTAGATCTCTTCCCCTCTCTTTTTAACAATTTATCTGCCATTCTTTATGGTCCTGTTTTGTTTTTGTTTTTTATTTACTGGCTGTGCCCCCTTTCACTTGTGCTTTGGGGCATTACCAGCTGTATGTTTTGTGTTATATAAACCTGTATTTGGTGTATGATGATTAGCGCTGTGTTCTTCCTGTACACTTGAAAAAGAGGTGTGTACCTCGAAACGCGTAGTGTTGGAAAATAAAGTTTCTTTTGGATTTACTTAAGCTGGGCAAAGTGCAGTTCCTTTCCTTTGATCTCCTGACACTCCTGAGTGCCTGCTGGATCCTGCTGCTTCCTACCATCCAGAGAGGAACCCTCTGTTAATTGGTTCTACTGTGTTATTTGGTGGTTGTGACTGACTCACAACCCTTTAAGGTGAGAGTTTAATTTGCTCAAATCTACCTTGTTGCCTACCAAACAGTATCACACTATGCACTGCTCGGTGCTGTTTTTTTGTTTATTTGAATTTGTTATTATACTGTGGGCTCTTATTATACTGGGCTCTTCAGACCCCAAAGTCTGAACGGAGGCCCAGGGGAGGTGAGCGAACATAAAAACCAGTCTTATTTACCTCTCCTGGGCTCCTGTGCAATTCCATGCTTCCAGTCTTCAGGCCTCTGTAGTGAAGTCACAGATGTCATGTGGGTCACGCCAGCGTTGCAACACATAATGATGCCGGAGTAACCCTTGTCTGTGACGTCATTGTACAGAGCCAAAAACAGTAGGGAGTCGAGCTGGAGCCCAGGAGGGGTGAGTGACCACTGGTTTTTATGTTTGTCACCTCCCCTGGTCCTACGTTCATTATACTCTGGGGTCTGAAGAGCCCAGTATAATAAGAGCCAACAATATAATAATAGTTTCTTCTGAGGCCTAGTGTGAATGTGATTAATAACAGAAACTACAATAGTTAAAGCATAACTAAATGAAGAAAAAAATGACTGTGAGGAGGGTCAATTCAAATGGCTATACCTTGGGCAATATAAAACATAGAAACCCACAGTGAAAAGTGACTAGTATTGCAGATTTTAAACCCGCAGCATGTAAGTTATTGCCAAAGATGTCACCTGTGGCTTTAAACCTTTACAATTCTCCACTGGTATGTCCCTGCATAGTCTGTCACTGTCATCACTGATTGGATAGTTTCAGACTGTACAAGGACACACTGTAAACTAGAAACCCTCAGCAGGCAATTTGTTTTGGAGTTTCTAGTAGGAATAGCAAGGGAATATAATAACACAGTTACGCTAGGTTCACACTAGCGTCTGGCTTTCCATCGTTCGGGTCCACTGGTGGACCCCAATCACGGAGAACTGGACTACTAAAACAGTGGTTATAAGCGGACACCGGCAGACCCCATTGACTATAATGGGGTCCACTGGGTGACCGCCATTTTCATGCTGAAAGCAATGGAGAGAAAAGTCTTCTATGCAGGAGAGTCGTGAGTTCCTCTTTAAAAATATACATTGTAAAGACTGGCAAACTGCAAGCCAAATGTCAACATTGAGTGTTAGACAGTGGCTTCAATATACAGTAACTGAATAAAACTGCAACTTCTTCAAGTAAGTATTTTTCTGTCTTGTGTAATTAATTAATGAATCCTGCAAATGATTCATGAGGATTGTAACAGAAGTAGCCTGGCAGCAACTGAAGGTAATGAGTTTAAACTCTCGCCTTGCCACCCATTCCTTAGTCACCTGCACAGTTGCAAATTAATGGGGCAAACTAACAAGGAAATTAGGAAACCTGAAGAATTAGCACACTACGAGGTGGTCATATACCTTTCACATCCTCCATATAACACTGTGCCTTACTTCCAACAATACAATGCAAGAACAGTGCAACAAGCAGTTCTAAGCCCTTAAGAGACAAACCTAGTTACTGGAACCTCACAGAGCGTAAGTGAACACCTTGTATCAGAACTAGAGAAAACTACTTATACTGATTTTTTTTTTCATACAAAACCTTTGTGTTTCAATCTTAGAAAATTAACAAAAGGATGGAGAAGAATTGCGGTCCCAGGACAAAGCCTTAAGTGTTAGGAACAGTGAGAAGGACAGATGAGACATAAAATGTACAGTTGGAGGTATTTCTCCACTGCCACTCCTTTTGTGAGTGTTAGAGGAGAACCACTGTGAGATGTCAAATAAGGATGCAATAGAATGCAGTTTAGAATTAGTGTGTGTTGATAGGGATGTTGAAGTCACCTATGGTGATAGTGGGATGTCAAAAGGAGGGAGGGTAAGGGTAGGTAAAGGGCTGGATTGAAGGTGCAGTTATCTGATTGAACTCCTCCACTAGGTTTTTTACCAAACAAAGTGGTGGGGCCATTATTGGAGAGTACAGCAGGGGAGGATGTGTCAGAAGATGTCAACCATACTTATGTTGCAAAACAAGTAGAAAAATAAGTTGTGGAGAGAGATACTGAATAAGAAAAGGTCACATGGGTTTGAGATTTAAGGGGTTACAGGAATTGTGATAGTTGTTTGGAGACAGGAAGAAGATATGATTGATGTAGATTTCAAGGGGGCATTCGATGAGGAGATGTGTCTCATCGGTGAAAAATGCTTGCAAATCATGCTGTTTTTGCAAGCATTTAAGAATGCTAAAATAATTGTTACTGTGAAGGAGCACTAAAGGAGAACATTATACGTGTGTTCTCTTTTGGTTTGAATCCTAATTTTTTAAAAAATAAATGAAAAGTGCACTACAACTACATTGTATAGTTCCCGTTCCTGCCAATGGCTTCTTCCATTTCCTCTTCAGCCTCCAGGGGGAATGATGGGGAATCAGAGTAGGCTGTGGGCTAGAACAGGGATTGGTAAATGAATGAAGTCAGTTTTCCCCACTTTTGGGATCCGGCTGTATTTTTAAACACCTGACCGGCAGAACCGTTGGAAGAAGTGGCACATATCCTTATTTTCCACCAAATAGGCTAAATAGGCTAAGCCACCACCTAGCCAAATGCAGCTGAAAAATGCAGTGGAAAAAAACACAGTGAAAAAAATTTCTTCTGTATTTTTTTCCTCCCTGTTTGACTATATAGGGGAAACTGCTTGTGATTCTACAGCTAAAATTAACAAAAAACATTTTGAAAACAGAGCTTTTCCACAGCTTTTTCCCCCTACAATATGTGGATGAGAGTAAACAAAAATCTCATTTACTGGTACTGTAAAACAGTGTTGTTTTTCACTGAAATTCTGTACACAAAATTGCTGTGTTTCCACAATGTGTACTTGTCTGTCCTTCACCCATCCTCCCAGCTGCTGTTCCACTATCCTTGGTATCAGTCCTAAGTTCCATCACTCCAGAGATAAATGTCAATCCCATCTACATGGCTGCAGCCAGTCACTGTCCTCAGTGGTTCTGGGTGGTAGTCGAGTATGTCACTACTGCAGCAGTGGAACCTCTACAGCGATGATGTACTTCACTACTGCACATGACCACTAAAGCTAGTGAATAGTTGCAGCAGCAACATGGGACTAGTGATTGAAGTTATCATTTGAGCACCAGAGCCAAAGACTGGAGGAGAAGCAAGGACAGGTGAGTACAACTTTTTTTTTTTATTTCAACCACTGTAGTCTAAGGGTAGGCAACTGAGGAAACATTGAAGTCTGAAGGTTCCAATATTGCATACATTATATAGTATATAGAGTTCTTACTCTATATGTGAAGTACAATTTTTTGAACATACAGTACTGTGCAAAAGTTTTTAAGCAGGTGTGGACAGTAAGAAAGTTTGCTTTCAAAATTGTTCATTTGTTAGTTAACAACATTAAGTGAATGAGCAAAAAAGAATCTAAATCAAATCAATATTTGTTCTGATCACAAAAAGTAAAATATTAACACTTCCATTTTGTAATGCATTTTTTCTTTGCAGCATTTTCCCCTATGGAATTACAGTGCTGGCCAAAAGTATTGGCACCCCTGCAATTCTGTCAGATAATACTCAATTTCTTCCAGAAAATGATTGCAATCACAAAAGCTTTGGTAATAAGATCTTCATTTATTTTGCTTGCAATGAAAAAACACAAAAGAGAATGATAAAAAGTCAAATCATTGATCATTTTACACAAAACTCCAAAAATGGGCCGGACAAAAGTATTGGCACCCTCAGCCTAATACTTGGTAGCACAACCTTTAGACAAAATAACTGCGAACAACCGCTTCCGGTAACCATCAATGAGTTTCTTACAATGATGCTCTGCTGGAATTTTAGACCATTCTTCTTTGGCAAATTTCTCCAGGTCCCTGAGATTTGAAGGGTGCCTTCTCCAAACTGCCATTTTGAGATCTCTCCACAGGTGTTCTGTGGGATTCAGGTCTGGATTCATTGCTGGCCACTTTAGAAGTCTCCAGTGCTTTCTCTCTAGTGCTTTTTGAAGTGTGTTTTGGGTCATTGTCCTGCTGGAAGACCCATGACCTCTGAGGGAGACCCAGCTTTCTCACACTGGGCCCTACATTATGCTGCAAAATTTGTTGGTAGTCTTCAGACTTCATAATGCCATGCACACGGTCAAGCAGTCCAGTGCCAGAGGCAGCAAAGCAACCCCAAAACATCAGGGAACCTCCGCCATGTTTGACTGTAGGGACCGTGTTCTTTTCTTTGAAGGCCTCTTTTTTTTTTCCTGTAAACTCTATGTTGATGTCTTTTCCCAAAAAGCTCTACTTTTGTCTCATCTGACCAGAGAACATTCTTCCAAAAAGTTTTTGGCTTTCTCAGGTAAGTTTTGGCAAACTCCAGCCTGGCTTTTTTATGTCTCTGGGTCAGAAGTGGGGTCTTCCTGGGTATCCTACTATAGAGTCCCTTTTCATTCAGACGCCGACGGATAGTACGGGTTGACACTGTTGTACCCTCGGACTGCAGGGCAGTTAGAACTTGTTTGGATGTTAGTCGAGGTTCTTTAGCCACCATCCGCACAATCTTTCGTTGAAATCTCTCGTCAATTTTTCTTTTCCGTCCACATCTAGGGAGGTTAACCACAGTGCCATGGGCTTTAAACTTCTTGATGACACTGCGCACGGTAGACACAGGAACATTCAGGTCTTTGGAGATGGACTTGTAGCCTTGAGATTGCTCATGCTTCCTCACAATTTTGCTTCTCAAGTCCTCAGACAGTTCTTTGGTCTTCTTTCTTTTCTCCATGCTCAATGTGGTACACACAAGGACACAGGACAGAGGTTGAGTCAACTTTAATCCATTTCAACTGGCTGCAAGTGTGATTTAGTTATTGCCACCACCTGTTACGTGCCACAGGTAAGTAACAGGTGCTGTTAATTACACAAATTAGAGAAGCATCACATGATTTTTCAAAGGGTGCCAATACTTTTGTCCACCCCCTTTTTTATGTTTGGTGTGGAATTATATCCAATTTGGCTTTTTGACAATTCTTTTTGTGGTTTTCCATTGAAAACAAATTAAATGAAGATATTATTACCAAAGCATTTGTGATTGCAATCATTTTCTGGAAGAAATTGCGTATTATCTGACAGAATTGCAGGGGTGCCAATACTTTTGGCCAGCACTGTAAGTAGTAAACCAGAATATATTTCACATTTTAGATTTTTCAAAGCAGTCCCCTTTTGCTTTGATGACCGCTTTACGCATTTTCCCAGTCATCTTCATAAGGTAGTCAACTCTGAGGGTTTTGAGTTAACAGGTATGCTTTGTCAAGAGGTAATTTGTGGAATTTCATGCCTTGATAATGTTTCCAAGTCTGAATCTGAAAAATGATTATATCCAGGACATAATTGTGAGAGATCCAGTGTCCAGTGGAGTCTGGAACCCCACGCGAATCGTTGTTTCCAAGTGCAACTTCATCAGGGATGAATATGACCTTTTGTTATTTTATAACATATACAGCTGTATTCTAAATAATCTGGCAGGAAAACCTTTAGAGAGGACCTAAAACTAAGCATGCAAAGTGATATTTCTGATAAATAACAATGACTTGTTTTTAGCAAATAGTTAAAAATAAGCACTTGGTTACCATAATATTACACCAGTTAGAATAGTGCAAAATATTCTGGATATACTAATGCAGCAATTACATCTTTCTTGATAAGAATTCAGTAGTTACATGAGTGAATCAGCTTGCCTGTGTTCATGCTATTGTGATAATTGTCATGGAAATGTAAAGTTGTTATGGAACAGCTTGTATGTTTTTTGAACAACTCAACTCATGCTATGGTTTATGTGATGAGTAATATGTTTTCATTAGTTCAATCTAAATAGTATTTCTCACTTGACTGATACTCAGTGGTTGGTTAGGAAGACAAGTGTGTCATGTGCTGTGGTGTGTATTTCCTTTATTGCCCCATACTGTATTTTACCAAGCACAGTATTATTTTTCCATCAGTTGCATATTTTGTGATGCTACAGTTTTAGTGTGTTAAAATTGTGATTTGAAAATTTGCGATTAAATGGCATATATTGACTGAACAGCTTTATGACCAGCGAAAAGGTTTTTGGGGCTTTGAAATATTAGTTTTCCCCTTGCTCTTCTTTTCCCTCTAATATAATAGCATATGTACTGTATTTGTCATAACACGCATAAAGTTAAAAATATGGTTAATTAAATCAAAGTTTACTATCATTACCACATATTTCCTTCATAAAGCAACTTATTACAGTGGCTGAAATATGGAAATTTTGTATTGGGTTTTTTTTGATAGGTCGGAGGGCAATTTTATACTTTGAGACTAGGACCACATGTGTCAGACTTTCTGTGTTTTTTTTGACTTCCAGCAGCAATTCCTAGGTGACAGGTCCTGGCTTTCAACCTGTGTATTGAGAACCTCACCATGGAAAAGGTATCACCTGTCATAATATTTATTATATGCTTAAAAACAGTAATCGAGTCTAAGAGTCTTACAGCCCTACAAAAATAACTGGGCATACAGAAATGACTTTTACCCATTGATTGGACCCCACCCCCAATTCAATGACTGTTTCTAAGCATTGTGAAAACAGAAATATAAATGAAGAAATGATAGGTGATACTGAAGATTCTGAAAGAGAGGGGCGCTCCCTAGTGCAGAAATCACAGGAATACAAACAAATATGGACGGACAACAACTTGCTAGGTTTGGTCTCACCTCATGGGAGTTCAAAGGCAGGCACAACTCTGATAACGAGCCTCAGTTAACCCTCCTGGGTAATCTCAGTCTGTTTCCTGTGTGAAGGTGACTCCTGCTCGTGGTCCACAGTTAATTAACCATAGGAAAATATACTGTATGAAAATAAAGAAAAATAGGACCTTAAACCAAGAGCTGCCAAAATACAATTTATTTTTAAAAAAACAATTGACATAAAAAGATAAAATGGCAACACCTTTCGGCAGAAAAACTACTACCTTACTCAAGCCTTGCAATTAAGGTAAATAGCAAAGTTTTGTATGGTTGCCACTGGCAACCCCCAAATAATGAGGAGGTCATCAATGTAGTAAAGATTCCAAGCAATGGATGACATGACTTAATAGGCATCAGAAAAAATATATTGCTGACCCCACCATGCCATATAACCAAAAACTATGGAAGTGGGGAATTTGGTCCCCATTGAGGCACCTGTGATCTGTAAATGATGTGTTTTTAATCATAAGTAAAGTGTGCTTGAAAAGAAAATGCACTGCAGACAGTAGGAATAGTTTGAGAGTCAGGTATAAGAACTATATGTGTTAAGAGTCCAATGCCAAACTATGGGGAATAACTGTACACAAAGAGGTCACATCCACTATTGCCAACCATAATGAATCCCGATGATACTTGATGTAACCTTGAAGGTTCTACTTTTATATTTTGTAAGTACCCAGGGATCATTTAAAAGGTTGTCAAACCATGAACACAAGTACTCATTAAGGGAGCCAATTCCTGCTGTTACTGGGTGAAATGACATTGAGAAACTCTCTTCGTGTATCTTTGGCAGTGAGTGAAACATTGCAGTTGAATAACCATTTCATAAAATTAGATTGAATTCAATGCTCTATGTTGCTCTGCTGTCAAATCCATGCCTCAGCATACTATCACATGGACAGCTAAAGACAGTACCAACTCTGCCTGCTGGGAAACAGTGTAATTATCTTTTTGTCTATTTTCTCTTAAATCTGCTTAAAAAAACATACACGTCTACAGACTAGGAGGCTGCACAGACATTTTCTTCATTATAACTGTGTCATAATATCTGTTTTATCATCATCAGTAGTTGCAATAAGAGTTTCTGCCCCTCTTTGGAAAACTTATGTAGAACAATTCATGCAATTTCATCATACAGGGAGTTTTATTTACTGAGATGGTGACTCCCGGAGAGAACAAAAAGACAAACTTGCTAGAGTTTACAAAACAACACAACTGAAAAGAAAGATCCTATGAATTTTCAGATATATAGCAATAAGTAAAGTAGGTAATACTAGCTGAATCGTATGACAAAAGGAAATGAAAAGTTGGGGTATAAGAACTCTACATGTCACGTAACCAATTAAGAATCACCAATGGCAAACAATAAGTGTATATAGTGAAACAAAGAAAAAAAAAATCCTGAAGTGCTGCTTTAAGTCTGTAATAAGTTAATTCACTAAATCATCAAAGTGGGTTCCCTTTCACAAATACAGTTGCACCGCATCTGGTTTAGCCACTTTCCTAAACTATACAGTAGCTTATCTGGGCCCTGGAGGAAAATAAGTTATGACATCCCAAACTACTTCTCTTATAACCCACAGCTATAGTTTAGGAAAGTGATGTGTTGAACAAAGGTCAGTTTATTGAAACAAAACAAGTTTTCTGGAATCTGGGCTCTTAAAATAACAGTTATCAAAATTCTATGAAGGCTTGAAATTATTGTACATCTGAGGAGGCCATACACAGATACCCTAAAAGGAATGTGGAACACATCTTAAAACATCTACTTCTAAATTTTCATCTATAAAGAACAAAAATTATTTCCAAAGTTGTAATGCATGCTAACAATCCCTGATTTTAAAAGTTACTGGAAGTTTTCTTAGCACTAGGCCACACACATTGCAGCAATAAACACAAATGATGCCTATTAAGTATGTCCACAGTACTATACATATTGGTACAATTGTCATTAAGAGTTATTATTTAAGTAAACATTCTGATATTAGAACCTTTGTGTTCTCCAGGTAGGCATACAGTATCTGACTTTAACTACAAGCACCATTTTGTTTGGTATGTACTAGATGCCATAATTAAAACAGGAAATATATCTTTTAACTGGTAATCTTACTAGACTAGTAGAGCTTATTTAGCAAATAGAAGGAATGATTATCTGCTTGCACCTCTCCTCACAAAAATACCTTTATACGTTTATGTAAAGTCTCAGATTTGAAATATTGTAGAATACTTAAAAAATATGTCATGGACAAAAATTTAGGCTGGGTGATATTGGATACTGGATTGAAGAATCCTACCACGCTGCACCCCATCACATAGGGGTGTGTGGTACCACTGTTTTGCCTTAATTGGGTGATATTATAGGGCACTCTGCTAATCATTCATTCATCATAATGGAGATAGCCTGGGTATGTGCTGCAACCTCTCCTCCAGAAATGAGGGTCTTGATATCCGAAAATAGTATTTTGGGGGTTGTGTTGGTCAGATTCCAGGCCTCAGAGTATAATAATAGTTAATGGATGGTGAACCCCAAAAATGTTGCATTCTGTGGAACCTGAAATTTTTTTCACCTAACACTGTATGGTCTACTGTGGGATATTATAAAGTGTTGAGGGGGCCGCTATGAGACATTATACTGTGTGGAGGGGCCGCTATGGGACATTATTCTGTGGGGAAGGGCCGCTATGGGACATTATACTGTGTGGAGGGTCAGCTATGTGACATCATTCTGTGTGAAGGGGTGACTGTGAGACATTATACTGTGTAGAGGGGCCGCTATGGAACATTATACTGTCTGGAGGCCACTTTGGGACATTATAGTGTGTGTAAATGGGGCATTATACCATGTGGGTGCCAGGAAAGGGGGTGCTATGCTGTGTGGGGGTGGGGCTCAAGTCAAAAGTTTGCTATGGGGCCCAGTCTTTGCTAGTTGCGTCTCTGATTATGTGAGATCTAATCTGAGATCCTAGATGCTGAGTGAATATTTCAAGCCCTTGATTGGTGAATACTAAATTACCTAAGCACATTTTAATGTAGAATTCCTGCATTCACTGTTTTAGGGATATTTTATGATCATGGTATTTTTTAAAGAGTACCTTCCACCACCTCCACCAATTCTAGTTCTTAGCCTATGTTAATAGTCACCACTTATGATTCCAACACAGTGGGATTTTTTTCTGTAGTCCCCACCATTCCCGAGCAATAAGAGCAGGTAGTTTTGATGCCTGATGTGTTATTTAAGCTCTATAATGTCAGAAGAGCAGTGTCAGGTAAGGGGGTGATTCAGAGCTCCAATCAGAGGCAGCCAGTGTCAGAGCTCAGAGTCACACTCCTTGTCTGTTCCTGACTGACACCGCCCTCCTGACAGTACAGAGCCTCAATAGCATGTGAGGCACAAAAACTAACAGCATTGATTGCTCGGGAATGGTGAGGGGAAAAAAAATTTCCTACTGTGCTAGAATCAGTGGTGCAGCGCCTATTAAACGATGCAAAGTTCTGGACTTGTTGAAGGTGGTGAAAGTTTTTCTTTGACTCAGTATTAAAGTTACCTTTTAGCAATTTTTGGCAATAATTCTTTTATTACATAAAAATAATTACATGATGTTGTATATATGTCAATTTCTATTTTTTGTCTCATACATCTAACAAGAAACAACTTTTTCTCTTTGTAAGATAAATTGTTTTGGAGTTTGGATAAACTTATGTGGTTTTTAGAAGAATGCAGGCATGCACATTAATAGCAATGTTTACTTGGTTGAGATGACAATACGATTTTTTTTTTTTTTTTGTATTTCCATTATCGCAACTAAGTAAACATTGCCTTGAATGTACATTTCTACAGCCTTCTGAACACCACAAGGCCATCTAAAGGCTTTGCTTCTTTGTTTAAATAGCTAATGTTAGTTACATCAGAAGAGATAGAAGTGAAATATATGTAATGGCTTACAAGTATCTTTATGTAATAAAATAACCTAGTACTGAATGACTTCTGTAAACAATTGTATGATTATCAATGAATGAATAAAATGAATAATGAATAATCAAAACCAAAATACTGTTTAATACTCTCTCCGTCATTATTAGTTCTTTATTCTTCAGGTGCCACAACTACACTATGTACTAATCCCAAATAGCACTAGGATATACTATGCGCACAATGTCCTGACGTCAGCTAATATCAAGAATTATGCAGAGGGCAGAAAAGAAATGCCTTCAAAACTGTCATGGCCCACTTGTCCTGTTGCCACTTACCACTTAAAAGATTACCCCTGACAGCTGGAATGCATTGTCCTTCCTTACCTAATTAAAACAGGGTCACTTCACTAAAAAATGGCAGTGTTTTCATATTGATTGTTAATGGCTATGCAGTTTAAATCATGTCAATTTGCAGGGGAACCGCATGTCAGTATGGTTCTCTTTGGACATCAACTTTAAGAAGGTTCCATATGGAAAGCATTTAGGAAAAACTCCAACTCCCAAGAGGTCACGAAAGTCTATAGATGGTAGGGCACGATAGGTATTATAGTTTCCTATGAAGAGGAAAGGGATGAAAATGAATGTATTTTGATTATCTAGAAGAGGGGGCATGCACAATATTTTTCAGTAGTAGCCTACTGTCTGGCATAGTGTAAACTGTTTCTGTACTGGGAACCCGTTCAGTAGCCTACTGACTGGCTTTTGCCTCGAATTAGGAGCCAATTTAAGCTCTGCGAGCTTGGAATACTTGCTCATAGAGCAGCAAATCTCAGAACATAGTCGGCTGCATGCAACAGCAAGATGCTATAGGATAATTGATGTGGACCCCAGAAACAATGTTGAAGAGTAAAGTTAGGAGTATAGCTATAGGGGGTGCAGAGGTAGTAGTTGCTAACGGGCTCTGGAGGCCCAAATGCCTCAATAGAGCATAATAAGGCACCAGTACTATGCATGGTAAGTGAGAGCCCTGTTATAGAATTTGCACCAGGGCCCAGGAACTTCTAGCTACACCTCTGGTCAGGGTCCAGGGAGTGAGGATACTGACCAATCTGTGTTTATGCCTAGATGGCATCTTAGCCAGCCTATGCATCTTATATACAGTACAGACCAAAAGTTTGGACACACCTTCTCATTCCAAGAGTTTTCTGTATTTTCATGACTATAAAAATTGTAGATTCACACTGAAGGCATCAAAACTATGAATTAACACATGTGGAATTATATAATTAACAAAAAAGTGTGAAACAACTGAAAATATGTCTTATATTCTAGGTTCTTCAAAGTAGCCACCTTTTGCTTTGATTACTGCTTTGCACACTCTTGGCATTCTCTTGATGAGCTTCAAGAGGTAGTCACCTGAAATGGTCTTCCAACAGTCTTGAAGGAGTTCCCAGAGATGCTTAGCACTTGTTGGCCCTTTTGCCTTCACTCTACGGTCCAGCTCACCCCAAACCATCTCGATTGGGTTCAGGTCTGGCGACTGTGGAGGCCAGGTCATCTAGCGTAGCACCCCATCACTCTCCTTCTTGGTCAAATAGCCCTTACACAGTCTGGAGGTGTGTTTGGGGTCATTGTCCTGTTGAAAAATAAATGATGGTCTAACTAAACGCAAACCGGATGGAATAGCATGCCGCTGCAAGATGCTGTGGTAACCATGCTGGTTCAGTATTCCTTCAATTTTGAATAAATCCCCAACAGTGTCGCCAGCAAAGCACCCCCACACCATCACACCTCCTTCTCCATGCTTCAACGTGGGAACCAGGCATGTAGAGTCCATTCGTTCACCTTTTCTGTGTCGCTCAAAGACATGGTGGTTGGAACCAAAGATCTCAAATTTGGACTCATCAGACCAAAGCACAGATTTCCACAGGTCTAATGTCCATTCCTGGTGTTCTTTAGCCCAAACAAGTCTCTTCTGCTTGCTGCCCGTCCTTAGCAGTGGTTTCCTAGCAGCTATTTTACCATGAAGGCCTGCTGCACATAGTCTCCTCTTAACAGTTGTTGTAGAGATGTGTCTGCTGCTAGAACTCTGTGTGGCATTGACCTGGTCTCTAATCTGAGCTGCTGTTAACCTGCGATTTCTGAGGCTGGTGACTCGGATGAACTTATCCTCCGCAGCAGAGGTGACTCTTGGTCTTCCTTTCCTGGGGCGGTCCTCATGTGAGCCAGTTTCTTTGTAGCGCTTGATGGTTTTGGCCACTGCACTTGGGAACACTTTCAATGTTTTCCCAATTTTTCGGACTGACTGACCTTCATTTCTTAAAGTAATGATGGCCACTCGTTTTTCTTTACTTAGCGCCTTTTTTTCTTGCCATAATACAAATTCTAACACTCCATTCAGTAGGACTATCAGCTCTGTATCCACCTGACTTCTGAACAACACAACTGATGGTCCCAACCCCATTTATAAGGCAAGAAATCCCACTTATTAAACCTGACAGGGCACACCTGTGAAGTGAAAACCATTTCAGGTGACTACCTCTTGAAGCTCATCAAGAGAATGCCAAGAGTGTGCAAAGCAGTAATCAAAGCAAAAGGTGGCTACTTTGAAGAGCCTAGAATTTAAGACATATTTTCAGTTGTTTCACACTTTTTTGTTAAGTATATAATTCCACATGAGTTAATTCATAGTTTTGATGCCTTCAGTGTGAATCTACAATTTTTATAGTCATGAAAATACAGAAAACTCTTGGAATGAGAAGGTGTGTCCAAACTTTTGGTCTGTACTGTAAATAGATAAGTTAGTCAATTTACTATATGGCTACATAGGTTGGCTGAGATAGTATATGTTGCCTATCTGTATATACAGGTAAATATCAATAAATTAGAATATTTTTGAAATGTTCATTCATTTCAGTAATTCAATTCATAATCCGCAGTCTTCCATGATTGTGTGTCCTACTGAACCAGACTGAGGGACCATTTAAAGGCTTAGGAAACCTTGGTAGGTGACACACTGAATTTACAATACTGAACTTTTTTACAATATTCTAATTTTCTTAGATTTTGGTTTTCATTACCTGTAATCCATAATCAACATTTACAGAAATAAAACACTTGAAATAGAACACTCTGTGTGTAAAGAATCTAGAAAATATAGGAGGTCACTTTTTTATTTAATTACTGAAAGAAATAAACGTTTCAAAGATATTCTAATTTATTGAGATTCACCTGTAGTGTAGTGTTTTCTCTGCTACTCCTGGCTCAGAAAGCATCAGAAACCTTTGCAGATATCAAGAAGCACTGTGTGGTACTGTTAAACACCTTTCTGGAACTTGGCTTCAAAAAGTGATCACCAAAAATTAGTAACTAATTGTAAAGCTTTATCTATACATACAATACATGCAATAGCAAAACACTTCTAAGTACTTCTAAAACACATACTTCCATGATCTTCCATGAACACCATTCACGTGGCAATGTTTTATAAGTGTCTCTATAACATAAATTCTGAGGTTTTTAAAAAGTTGCTTGTCTAAAGGCATGGACCACGTTAACTAATCTTTCTTGAGAAGAACAGTTTTAACAGCAACAAGGTATTGTGTGCCTTTAATAGTATGAAATCCATACCTCCAATCTCACCTGTTTAACTGAAACAACATTTGCCATTTACTGTAGCTCTGCATTGAGAAATTAAATGCAAAATCCAGTTAATTCCAAAGGGTTCATTTACTTTTTCTTCCAGCAATATGTCCTGGCTATGAGGCAAATTCAGATGTGCCATAATGAATAGTGTCAGGAGTGCACTTTAGGAATGTATCTAGTTGCACAATGTTGGCCACACAAAATCAAATCAGGTCATGCATGTATACTGTAATACTGCCATACAACTGTTGTTGACAGTTGATGTCTACAGGGAGCATAAAAGTCATGCAACTCAAATTTCTCCAAAAATCACATCTGGAATTAGGTCATTATGGAGGTTTTTGTCTATTATGTGCAAGGTTTGTATTTGCCTTCTGAGAAGCGTTCCTGTCAGTATGTTATCAGCTATGAAAGAATATGAGTTTATTCTTTTCTTGGATTGAGCTCTCTCATTATTAGTGAATTATAATAATCATAGATTATGCAAACGTTGTTATCTTTTAAAAGCAAAGAAGTCAATTTGTGTATACATGTTTGCTCACATAACTACTTAATGTTCCCGCTACACACAGCAGTATCATACATTTGCAGAATTTATCTTCTTTTGGATTACAAAAGATTTGATTACTTTTTGCACCTTCTCCTCTCTTTGATGAAAAAGAAAAGTATCATATAAAACCGCCTGAATTCCAGCAGCTATGAGGTGCTGTGGTATTCCTATGTATTTCTTTAAATATAAAATGAGGCTTTTCTAATTTCATGCATTCATTGTTAGAAAAGCAATATCATGCTTTTAACCCCTTCCCGCCAGAGGAATTTTTCGATTTTTTTTTCTTTTTTTTGTTTTTGACTCCCCCCTTCCAAACCCTATTACTTTTTATTTTTCCGCTCTCAGAACCATATGAGGTCCTAATGTTTTCGGGACAAATTTTTCTTCATGATGCTACCATTTATTATTCTGTACAATGTACTGGGAAGCTGGAAAAAAAATTCAGAATGGGGTGGATTTGAATTAAAAGTGCATTTGTGCGACTTTCTTTCGGGCTTCGTTATTACAGCGTTCACTGTACAGCCAAAATGACATGTCACCTGTATTCTATGTTTCGTACGATTCTGGGGATACCAAATTGATATGGTTTTATTTACATTTTAACTCTTTAACAAAAATCCAAAACTGTGCAAAAAAATTTTTTTTTAGAAAATTCGCCATATTCTGACACCAACTTTTTAATATTTCTATGTACGGGAATGCATAGGGTGTCTTTTTTTGCGGGACCAGGTGTACTTTTTAGTTATACCACTTTGGGGAATTGCTATCACATTGATCACTTTTTATTCAAATTTTTATCAGAGATGAAACAGTAAAAAAAACGCCGATTTGGCACTTTAGATTTTTTTTTCCCCCGCTATTGTGTTTACCATACGGGAAAAATATTTTTATAGATTTGTAGACCGGGCATTTTCAGACACAGGGATACCTAATATGTATGTGTTTCACAGTAATTAAGTACTTTTATATGTGTTCTAGGGAAAGGGGAGTGATTTGAACTTTTAATTTTTTTTTTTTTTTGCTTTTTTAAATTTTTTTTTTTTTTTGCATTTTTTAGACCCCCTAGGGGTCTTGAACCCCAGGGGGTCTGATCACTAATCCAATGCATTACAAAGCTAATGCATTGCAATGCATTGCAAAAAACTAATGAGTGACAGGCCTGGGAGCCTTCACAAGGCTCCTGTCTGTCATACTAATTCTGGCTAATGCTATCCACACATTGAAGACAAATGTCCGCAGCGGTTTTTTACTGTCGCGTTTTGGTAACTCTCAGCATGTCAATTATACCTACTGAAATGCTGGCATTTTCCATATAGGTATAATAGAGACAGAGAGTCCTCAGAGGAAAACTCTGCAGACTTTCCGTGAAAAGCACTGTAGAAAAAAAAGCATTGTGTTTCCGCCACGGTCTTTTCCACAGCGCTTTTTGGTGGTGGCTCGCTACGTGGGGCCTTAGCCTTAAAACTGTTCTACAAACTGAGGATACTGTGGTGAAAGTTTCTCCATAGAAAACTTATGGAGGGAGCTGAAGCTCTGAGTTGCCAAGAGACAGCCTCAAAATCTTAATGATTTAGAGATGATCTGCAAAGAGTAGTGGACCAAAATTCCTCCTGACATGTGCACAAACCTCATCATCATCTACAAAAAACGTCTGACTGCTGTGCTTGCCAACAAGGGTTTTGCCACCAAGTATTAAATCTTGTTTGCCAGAGGGATCAAATACTTATTTCCTTCACTGTTATCTTTCCAATTTCTAACTCTCTAAAGCAAACACAGACAAAATTATATCAAAGTGAAAGTGCCATGTATGTGTATGGAAAAACAGATGGTAAGCAATGGATACAAACTCCAAGTTTAACCATATACTTCATTCACACTTGCTTTTACACATTTTAACATTTAAAATGCTCCAGAAATTACCATTTCTTGGAGAAAAAGGTGCTTGCCTGTGGTTTTTTAGACACACATGGCTGTTATATTGCAAAAAGCAATGGTTTTGTAGAAAAATTAACTGACTTGTAAATCATACAAGCTTGTTGTTATTGTTGTCAAATTTATAGCTGTGTGCCTAGTTGAAAATTGAAGAACTGGCTTTTCAAAAAAAAAAAAAAAAATCCTACAAAACGTATTCCTTTATTGGAGCAGATGTGAGACAAAAATGTTTTTTGTTTTTTGATGCTGACACTGTCGCACCAAGAGTGTTGTATAATGGAATGTGATGGACCAGGCTGCAGGACATGACAAGCTGAGTGGTGGCAGTGGTGATAGCTATGGCAACATGAGTGTCAGCATGTCATGGCATGATATGATAGACCAAGCCTCAGAACATGTCTAGCTGAGTGGTGGCATTGGTGGTAGCTGTGGCAACATGACGTGGAATGAAATGATGGACTAGGCCACAGGATTTGTCTGGCTGAGTGGTGGAAGTAGTGGTAGCTGTTTAGGAATAGCAGGCAGAAACAGCTGTACAGTAAATCAAACATGATACAGGGAGATGGTGGCACCCGTTTTCAGATTACCACACTCTGTCAGACTCTGTATTGGGTGAGCAGAGCAGAAAGAAACTGTTAAATAATAGAGGTTTTTTTTCAGATCAGTACAGGTGGCAAGACTGTATAAGACAGTAAACAACAAAAACTGCTTAAATAACTGAGATATTTTTCAAATTAGCACAGGCATAATCAATGTTTTACTGTTAGAATAGCAGTTTTCTATGTTTTTATTAAAAACAAACTTAAACTCTTGCCCAAAAAAAAACTTAAGAAAAGATTTTTCATTAACAGGACTGACAGGACTGATTGTCAGTAAAAACTGTGCTTAACCCCTTCCCACCAGTGACATTTTTCGATTTTCGTTTTTGACTCCCCCCCCCCTTCCAAACCCAATAAATTTTTTATTTTTCCATTCTCTGAGCCATATGAGGTCTTAATGTTTGCGGGACAAATTTTTTTTCATGATGCTACCATTTATTATTCTGTACAATGTACTGGAAAGCTGGAAAAAAATTCAGAATGGGGTCGATTTGAAGAAAAAGTGCATTTGTGTGACTTTCTTACGGGCTTTGTGTTTAAGGCATTCACTCTACAGCCAAAATGACATGTCATCTGTATGCTATGTTTCGGTACGATTCCGGGGATACCACATTTATATGTTTTTATTTACATTTTAAACCCTTAACAAAAATCCATAACTGTGCAAAAATATTTTTTTTTTTAAAAGTCGCCATATTCTGACAGCCGTAACTTTTTTATACTTCCATGTACGGGGATGAATAGGACGTCTTTTTTTGCGGGGCCAGGTGTACTTTTTAGTTATACCATTTTGGGGAATGTCTATTGCTTTGATCACTTTTTATTCACATTTTTATCAGAGGCAAAACAGTGAAAAAAATGGCGGTTTGGCACTTTTGATTTTTTTTTCCTGCTACGGCGTTTACCGTACTGGAAAAATATTTTTAGACATTTGTAGACTGGGCATTTTTGGACACAGGGATACCTAATGTGTATGTGTTTCACATTATTTAACTAGTTTTATATGTGTTCTAGGGAAAGGGGGTGATTTAAACTTTTAATATTTTTTATTTTTTTTTTATATTTTTTTGTACTTTTTTAAAAATTTTTATTTTGCATTTATTAGACCCCCTAGGGGTCTTGAACCCCATGGGGTCTGATCACTAATGCAATGCATTCCGAATGCTAATGCATTGCAATGCATTGCAAAAAAAACGGTGCTTCTATTGTAGGCTACATTGAGTATCCTGCAATAGAAGTTAATGAAAGACAGGCCTGGGAGCCTTCACAAGGCTCCCAGCTGTCATAGCAATGGGACACCGGACCTGGAGCTTGCTCCGGGTGCCGGCAATCCCCGGCAAAATGGCGGCGCCACCGGTAACATGGTGCCTCGGTCAGCTTTGACCAAGGCGCCAGAGGGGTAAATGCCCACGATCATTGCGGGCACTGATCGCGGGCATTAGTGCCTGGTGTCTACTGTATAATACAGCAGAAACCCGGCAACTATTGCAGCTGCTCGGGTCCCGAGCGGCCGCCATATTTAAGCACCCAGCATTCGCTGTACTATTACGGCGGATGTCGAGAAAGGGTTTAACACTGTAGACAGATAAAACTGTTTTACTGCCCAACAGACAAAGACTAAGTTCACATCTGCAGAGGAGGACTTTTCTCTCCGCCAGTTTCATTTTAAAAACCGAGAACACCTGACAGACACCCAACTATAATGGGGTCCGTGGGGTTTTATTGGTTCGACTCTCTGTTGTTTAGGTCCTCTGGGGAACCCGATCGATGGAGAGCCGGGTGCACATGTGTCCCTAGACAAAGACAAAATTAGGTTATTGGCAATGAAAGGGTTAACTGTCCTTTGTCTGTGTATTAATGCAGGATGCTGCACAGATATTCTCCCTCACGCCTAGCTATGATTTCTATCACTAATCTTCCTGTAATTGATTCAATCTAACTACATTCTCCTATTTCTAAGATTCTCTAGCTCTGTTGCCTGCAATTTGTAAGCTTTTCAGAACTCAGTGCTTTGT
Organism: Leptodactylus fallax; assembly: GCA_947044405.1. Taxonomy (NCBI): domain Eukaryota; kingdom Metazoa; phylum Chordata; class Amphibia; order Anura; family Leptodactylidae; genus Leptodactylus; species Leptodactylus fallax. The sequence goes on from CAMRHE010000526.1 coordinate 519,488, forward strand.
CTTATGCAGTGAGATGAATCAGAGACCCATCTGTACATCCACCATTACTGCTATGCCTGGTGATCATGCTTACAATGCCTTATATAGTGTGTATGACATCAGCACTGTAAGGTACCTACCTACCACTGACTATTGGCTAAGAGGCTGTCAGCTGATGTCAGGCAGTGCTATAATGTCACAGTGACTCATAAGACATGAGTCTCTTCTGTATTTTCTCTGCGTAATACATGTGATGGAGAGTTTGTCCGAGACGAATCGCCATTTGTTCAGTTTTGTAATATTCAGATCAAATCTGAATTGCAACAAATTGGTTTGCCCATCTCTAGTTTTATTGGTCAGATTTCTAGGTTAAGGTCCTTGGAATAGTATAATGTTGTACCATGTTAGCCATTGAAAGTAGTGGAAGAGTGAAGAAATCAGGCGATACCTTTTAGAGGCTAACTGAATATATTTGATGGTGAGCTTTCGGAAATACTATCTTCCTTCTTCAGACATGGTGTTATACAAGAAACTTAAAATTCACAGATTTTTTATACCCTAAAGACATGGACCTTCAAAGAATCTTAGAGTCCTAGGATAGTCACAGAATCTCACCAGATATGCTGTATTGAAGAACTTCTAGCAAAGTCATAAAGATAGCCAAGAGTCATCAATGGAACAGCAATCAGACTGCAAGAAGCCAGAGGATGTGATAGAACCAATGGCAGGAGACAAGCAGGAGTCAGTACCAGGTGTAGAACTACAGGAATGAGCTGAAATATCCAGTGACTAGATAGAAGCATAATGTAGGAACAAGGCTAAAGTCAGGGTCAGGATCAAGAGACAGAATAGCATAGCACAGAATAGAATAGCATAGAACAGCACAGGAACAATTAGCCAAGCAAGAATGCAAGAATGATCTTTAGGTAAATGTACTTGAGGTCTTCTTTAAATTAATTGCCTGGGTAAGCTAAGTAGAAAGTATCAGTTACAGTAACAGCCAGACACTCCTGCAGCAAAAAGCAAGGGAGCTGCAGTCAGATGCACTGACCAATAACTGGATGAACAGGGAGAGGGGCTGCAGTGACCAGCAGATTGTCTGGTTGAATTCTGCCTCAAATTCCTATTCCCTCTTTGCTCCTCAAGCTTTCTGCCACAGATGTCCTTAGCTGGTGCATGGGGCTTGTGCTTCAAACTCTGCAGCTGAATCAGTCACGGCATTCATGGCAAGTAGGATGCTTATTTTTTTAGTGTCCTGCATTGATCTCTGCCTCTCATTGAAAACAATGGCAGGATGAATCATGGCAGAATTTGGCATTTACTTTGAGGCGCAATCCACATCAGGTAGTGACATCCCATGTCCTTCACTGAGGCCGCCAATTGGCCTCAGAGGTCACGTGCGGCAGGGACTTCCGCCGGAAGACAACAAAGGACCAGCAGAACTGGTCCACGCTGGGAGGCATCAGAGCACCGTGGACCGGTGTGCATGTATTTATTTTTCCTCCTCCGGCTGATTTAAAAAATAAACTTTTTGCCCAGACAACCCCTTTAAGCAGACCACAGACATTAGTCAGAAATTAGTTCATGTGGGTGAGCATCTGATCTCATATCTGCCATCAATGAACCATCTATGTAGAAGTAGGAAAGTTGTGGGCAAAAAAACAAAAAAAGTTGAGTGCTATCTTAAGGCCCCATGCACATGAACATGAAAAAAATGTTTTTTCGTTACCGGGTTGATGTCTTATTACTGACTTTTTTGCCAGCTTAAACAAACGGATGGGCCAATACAAGTCAATGGATCCATTTATAGCATCTTTCAAAATGGATTTGCATCCATTTGATGGCCATTAAAAATGTATGAGTGGGTTGGGTCAAAGAAATAGACCAAAGTTCATCCTTTTTTCACTGACAGTTAAAAAAACATATGACACACTGATGCAAAACAGACATTAAAAACTGACAGAAAACTGATGAAAAATTGATATGCTACAATTTCCAAAACTGTGATGGTTTTGGAAATTGCAGCGTGTCCACAGCGCGTTTTTTTTTCGCAATGTGTGGATGGAATTCTAGAATCCCATCCACCTTGCTGTGACTGTAAAATGGCACGTTTTTTTCCATGGCATTTCCACCACCGGTGTGTACATCACATGACCATGGACTGATTTTTATCCACTGGAAGTAAGCAGAATGTATTACAGCAAGCAGATATCTAGAAAAACGTTAGGAATTGATATAGAAAGTATATTGGAAAATTTAAACTTTTCATTACACAAGCAATATCATTTATTTGCAGAAACTAGAAAACCCATTAAATCAAGAAGGAATATTTTGTAAGTGATTTCTGAAGTTTGTAACGTGGAATCTTAACCAAACAAAAGATAATAAAGCCTAAAAACAATAAGGGTAGAAAATTGTAATATATACAGTGGTCGCCAATTAAATTCATGGTATACTGTAGGTCCATAATACAATCCAACTTATTCACAATGCCATCATGAAAAAACTAATTTGAACGGTGTCTTTGTTTTTCTCAACATCTTTGTAAATATTTAAGTCTATAATTAAAATTGCTAGTGATGTCCAGCTGTGTGGGTTATATTACGTTTTCTTAGAAATGCCTCAAAGCCTAAGAATTGCACTATTGACTGTAATGTTATGGAGATTTTACTGCTTGCTGTAAAATAGATGATATTATTGATCCTGTGTTTATATTAGTCAGAGCGAATGTTGCTTCAGGGTAAACAGAAGTGATCATTCCGGATATAGTGGAAAATGAAATATGTTGTAATTCATATGACTCAGGCCCAGATACTGATATTTATATACCTTAACCCTAAACGACAGCCGTTATGTGTTGCAATGGTTAACATTGCAGGGATTTATTCTGCAGCACCATAAAAATCATGGCACAGCAAAATAGCGACTACATGGATAGTAATGCTGCTAACCACTAGAGAAACCAAGAGTGTGGTTTCTACCTTCTCATTCTCTGTGTATACTCAGTACAGAGGAAACCCAGAGACATCTGTAGATCACTTCATTTCCAAGATAACTGTCAAATGACAAAACTTCTGTGAATGGACCCAGAATACCCAGACAACTATAGTTACAGGGTGTATATGCAGTGTAAAAATAAGTAAATCATGATCTCCTAAGGTCTTTTCTGACCTTCTGAGGGACTTGTTGGCTTAACAACTTGCCCTATACAATGGCAGAATATTACAGCTACAGAACCTTTCTTCACAATATGGTGTGCCATTTGGCATTGAAAGAACACACCAGACATATAGGTTATGAGTATTGCACCACAACTCTTAATCATTACGTTCCGGTGTTTATCTCAGTACCATTGTCACAGGGGTATAAAATCCCACACCTAGCCATGCAGTCTGCCATTACAAACATTTGTGGGTCGTTCTAAAGAGCTCACTGAATTCAAGGATACCACTGTTGCAACAAGTCGCTTGCCTTTTATATACAGTATTCCATGATCATCTGTGAGTAGTGTTATGGAAAAGTGGAAGCGTTTATGAACCACGGCAACTCAGCCATAAAGTGGCAAACCACGTAAAGTTACCAAGTGGGGTCGCTGAGTGTTGACACATATAGTGCATAAAAGTCAGCAACACTCTGTTGACGTAATAGCTGTAGGGTTCCAAACCTGTACCGATCGAATATGTTGTATAAATCACAGAATTCCTTCACCTGGTGAGACCGATATAAAAAGGACATATAGTATACACCACGAATTTGATTTTACAACTAATAAAATGTTGAACGGTGTGGATAACATCACCTAACCTCAGATGTTTAGCCTTACTATTACAATCACACAGGGCACAATTCCCCATCTATAATCACCTACCAAAACTGATTTCTCAAGTCAGTTTAGTTGTCATGAGGAAAAACGACTTCTCACAACATGATCTTTAATCGTTTTTGTATGTCTAAGGCTAAGGCTCCATGTAGCGTCCACAGCAAAAAAGCACTTTGGGAAAATCATCGCATTGTGATTTTTCCCACAGCGCTTTTCACAGAAAGTGACATTCTGCTTCAATTATACCTATAGGGAAACCGCTGGCGTTTCTGTAGGTATAATTGATATGCGGCGATTTCCAAAAACGTTTTAACATGCGGGAGTGGTAACTATTGTACGGAAGTAGAGAATTTGTGGGAGTGGCCTTTCTAACTGGGCATGAAACTATACAGTGTATGGAATCAGAAGCAAATGTCTTCAGCCACTGTGTAGTAGCTGTGCCAGAGAATTACAGCTGAGCTCGCATTCAAAGCTGCAGAACCCTAGCATTGCCACTACACAAAGTATGGAGCCATTTGTAATAAAAAAAGAATGTTCAGTGGAGACCAGAAATATTTTGCAAACTCCCATTATTATGTGTAACTGGTTAATTTGTGTTGGGACTGACAACCATGTTGATATTTTAAAATTATCATATTGTACATAGGAACACATCTGTCACCAAGCAGTAAAGCTATGTTCACATATCAGAAGGACAGAAATCAAAACACAGATGTGAACGTAGCATTAGCAGTTAAATCTTTTAAGTATAAATTATATTTTACATATACTGTAGGACACTAAGTAAACACTAAGGAACCCAATACTTTAGGAAAAAATCTGAAGAAGCAGTCCCCAGAAAAAAAAAATAAATTAAAACTCGTGCACAAAAGAGACTGGAACTTACTAGAAAAGATTTTACAAAAGCTGGATTGGCTCCAGGGCAGCGGGAATTATGGCACTTAGTAGGTGATACAAGCCTAAGCTCCTTGCATCTAACATCATATAGCTGTGAAGCTGCTCTACTATCTGAAGCAGTGGCAGATGTAGTACCATCCAGATGTGGTGCAGATGAAGATCTTTATCTGAAGTAATAAAACACATATACACCGGGGCCCCACAGTGGCCCCACAGGAAACCTCCGCAAACTTTCTGTCAAAAGCGCTGTGGCCCGCTACATAAGGCCTTAGCCATATACAGATTTGAACTTGAAGAAGAGATAGAATAAGAAAGCTCAGACATTGCATTGTCAGAAATGCCTACCACATCTTTTACAGGCAATGCTTTTGAGGTACTAGACACCATGTGTAACTTGGTCACTAAACTAAATTTCATGAAAAGTCACCCAATCCAACCAAAGACATGCTATTATTATGCTAATAATATCCAGAAAGAAGATAGTGGAACAGCACACCAAATAGGTTTTGTTTCTTAAAGAGGACCTTTCACCACCTCCAATTTTTTCTCTAGCCCCCACCATTCCCGAGCAATCAATGCTGTTAGTTTTGGTGCCTGATATGCTATTTAGGTTATATACTGTCAGAAGGGCAGTGTCAGACATGAGCAGACAAGGAGTGTGATTCTGAGACTGACACTGGCTCCGATTGGAGTTCTGAATCTCACCGCCTTGCCTGACACCGATCTTCTAACATTACAGAGCTTAAATAGCACATCTGGCACCAAAACTAACTGAGCTTGTTACTCAAGAACAGTGGGGGCTAAAGAGAAAATTCCAACTGCACCGCAATCAGTGGGACATCGCCTATTAACACATGCTAAGAACTTGAATTGGTAGAGGCGGTGAAAGGTCCTCTTTAAGTTTATATTTTTCAGCAGACACCGCAAATATAGTTTATATTTCTAATGCAACGTTTTAGGTAAGTACACCCTTCATCAGCTCTGTATGTGCTACCTCTTTTACCTGACCACCATCAGTTCTGTTATCTGAAAAAGGACTCTGCTACCTTCCTCTAGTGTTAGGGTCGTGACCGACCCGTTTTAGGTTTTAAATGCATACAAATTCTACATACATTTGTTTATTGCATCAAGACTTTTTGACTTTTTCAGGAACTTATTTTTAAACAAAATACAATCAAATAAAACTATTTTACTAAATTGTAAAATGCTCTTATTAAAATTATAACATTTGTGTTGTTGGGGTCAATTTCGACCCAGGTCTAATATAAGAGTAAAAAAAAAAAAAATAATAAGTCCCAAAACTGAACTCATAAACACAATATAAACCAACAGCCCACAGCCAGCTCTACCTCCAACAACTTGAGTTAGGGACATGTCCAGGCATGTATGGCCAAATCAGCTTACAGTTGGTACTTTGCAGAGTATACATCTTCAGTGTACACCATGCAACAATGAGGAGAAGATTAGATGCAAGCCAAATTCTGGATTATATCTTGGATGATAATGAATCAGAGGACACACAGCAGCAAACTGATACAGATGAACAGGTTTCTGGGGAGGAAGATGATGTGGAGTATCAACCGGAAGACACAGACAGTTCTGATCAGTCTGATGAGGAGGTCACCGGTGCTGAAGCTGCTCCCGCTGAAAGATTCAAATCCAAAAGTGGCAAGATCATTTGGAGCTCAGTACCTCCAGATGTGCATGGCAGGGCAGATGCTGCAAATGTCATAAAAATAGCCCCTGGGATCACAAGGTTTGCTGTGACAAGAGTAAGTGACATCAAGACATGTTTTGATCTGTTTATGCCATTGTCAATAAAAAAAAAGTCATTATTGCTATGACAAACCTTGAAGGAAAAAAAGTCCACGGCAACATGTGGAATGACCTTCATGATGATGACCTGGATGCCTACATTGGTGTTCTTCTCCTTGCTGGAGTGTACAAATCCTGCAATGAGGCCACTGATAGTCTCTGGGACGCATCGACAGGCAGGAATATTTTCCGGGCAACAATGTCACTTCAAAAGTTTCAAATGATATCAAGAGTCCTCAGATTTGACAACAGAGACACCAGAACAAAATCTGACAAACTTGCTCCCATCAGGGATGTTTGGGAGAAATGGGTGCAGCTCCTTCCACTGATGTTCAACCCAGGGCCAGAGGTGACAGTAGACGAATGTTTTCTCCCTTTCCGCGGAAAATGCCCCTTCCGGCAATACATGCCAAGTAAGCCAGGCAAATACGGCATAAAAATCTGGGCAGCCTGTGATGCAAAAACTAGCTATGCATGGAATCTACAGATTTACACAGGCAAGTCTGCAAGCGGCATCCCTGAAAAAAAACAAGGAAAACGTGTAGTCCTCGATATGACTACTGGACTGCAGGGTCACAACACTACTTGTGACAATTTTTTTACCAGCTATGACCTTGGACAAGAACTTCTCAGGAGGAAAATCACCATGGTGGGTACAGTGAAAAAAAAACAAACCTGAGCTGCCCGCTGAATTGTTGCAGATGAAGGACAGGGCTCCACTTTCCTCAAAGTTTGTTTTTACAGACACCACCACTGCTGTTTCATACTGCCCCAAAAAACGACGGAATGTGGTACTGATGTCCACACTTCACAAAGATGCAGCTGTGTCATCAGGAAGTGACAAAAAGCCCAGAATCATCCTGGACTATAACAAAAACAAAGGAAGAGTGGACAACCTGGACAAGCTGACTGCCACCTACACTTGCCAGCGAATGACTAGGAGATGGCCAATGGTTGTATTTTCCAACATCCTTGATGTGTCAAGCATACAATGCATTTGTGTTGTGGACCCACATTCACCAAGGATGGAAGTCAAAGAAAAAAACAAGCGGAGAATGTTTCTTGAGGAACTAGGAAGATCCCTTGTCAAGGCGCACATTGACCAAAGGGAACGGGTGCCCGAGACCCAGCCGCTGCAGCCTTGGTCCGACAACTCCAGAGCTCAACAAGTGCTTCGCCCACACCCACAGCAACACAAAGAGCATCATCACCAGCATCCTCCTCAACCAGCCCTGCCTCAACATCAACCATAAAAGTGATAAACTGAAAAGAGATCGATTAGATTATTCAAAAGGCAATATTAAATTTTGGCTTAAAAATTCTAATAAAACAAGGGTAAATACTAACAATAACTCTACTCCAAAAGACCCCATTCCATCACTTCTCAGTATCAAACCTATAAATCCTAAGACCACAGCCAAACCCAGAACTCCTGTGATTGTCAAATCAAAACACCTTCAACACAAAACATTTGTTCCTAACAAGTTCCCACCGACAAAAAACACCAGAACTCAACCTGGTCCCTCCAATAAATCTTCTCATTCACCTCCACTTATTAACACGCTTCCTGATATACAAGCGCCAACTTCCCTATCACTCCCTCCTACTCAGTTTACATCTGTCCAACCCGTACACAGACATCAAATCTCCCAGATCACAACCCAGAGCATCCCAACCAATCAAGTACACTCAGATCCATCCCTTACTGAATCAAAACCTAATTCCCACCGACCTCCCAGTAACTCATCCATAGAAGAAATTTTAGGTGACTCCCTTATCACTATCTACAACACTCCTTTATCTGCCTCACAAATTCAGAAAGCTCTTGCAGTACCTGATAACATTGATACCATTGATACCATCAATACCAGTAAACCCTCTCTTTTTAATACTTCCGAGTCTTTTTTAGGGCTCCCCCCAAAGCTTACACCTCTGCATTCGTTCCATACAAAGGAGAACCTAACATACAACAAAATTTCAGACTATTACAGTCCAGTGAGTCTCAAACGAAAATTAAAACATTCTCCCATCCAGGAAATCGTACCAAAAGATCCAGGGGTTGTAGAGGAGGCAAGAAACATAGAACTAACACATCCAAGTTCGGAGGCCAAACGAAACAAAAATTTACCAATAACATTTTTAACCTCTCCAGTCATTCATTAACCACATATGAAACCAGTCTATTATCTAAGGGCCTTTCTTTTTGCCCTGACCAAAAACCAGACGATCTTGATCTTTTCATTGATCTTCACACATTTATTAGCAAATTAACATTAACTCGCCATTTTGCCTTGAGTACCAGAAATCAATCTATCACTACTCATTCTGAGACCCCCTCCGAGTCCAGCACTACCCCAGTGTTAAACCCCACCCCCCATACTACTACATTAAAACCAAGATCTAATTTTTACCCAGTCCAACATAAGGGCCACTTCATTGAGACATTTTATTCTTTAGTGGCCAATGATTTCAGGAAGTTACATAAACATCAAGACGTGAAAACTAGATCCAATCTTCGTCCATCTGAGAAATCGGCTATTAAATCTCTGATTGAAAATAAATCTATTGTCATCAGAAATGCTGATAAAGGCGGAGGTGTGGTCATACAAGATAGAGTTGATTACATCAAGGAAGCCCACCAGATTTTATCAGACCCCAATTATTATCAGATCTTGCATAGTGATCCCTCCGATGCACACTACATTAAATATCCAGAACTCATCATCAATGCCCATACTAACGGGGTCCTGACTGATAAGGAGAAAGGGTTTCTACTTATCAATGATTTCTCGACCTCCCAATTTTATCATTTACCCAAGATTCACAAAAATCTAAAGAATCCACCTGGAAGACCTATTATCTCTGGAGTCAAAGCACTAACTAGAAATCTTTTCCAATATATAGATTTACAATTACAAAAATATGTTATCAGGTTTCCATCTTATTTGAAAGATTCTACACATCTTATTACTGAACTTTTAACTATACAATGGAAACCTAACTACATTTGGGCAACCCTAGATGTGTCCGCACTCTATAGTAATATATCACATTCTAAAGGCCTTGACATGATATCTAGAACATTATCTCTGGATCCCACAATGCCAACCGAACAAAAAACTTTTATCATAGATAGTATTCAGTTCATTGAACATAATGTGTTCACCTTTGAGTCAAAACTCTATTTGCAGAAACGTGGTACTGCTATGGGGACCCGTTTCGCTCCCAGCTACACCAACATTTTTATGAGACGATTTGAGGAAACCTACATTCAGAATAAACACCCTTGGTCTGCTAGTATTGTGTTCTACAAAAGATACATTGACGACCTCCTTTTCATATGGGAAGGTTCGGAACATTCCTTCTGTGAGTTCACAAACTATCTCAATAATAACAACTGGGGAATCACCCTTAGTGGCCAACCTAAAAAGAACACAATTGATTTCCTGGATTTAGAACTCAATGGTAGCCTTGAGGGCATCAGTACAAAAACTTTCTTCAAAAAGGTAGACTGCAACAGTCTACTTGATTACCTTAGCTCCCATTACAGAAAATGGAAGGATAATGTACCATTTGGGCAATTCAAATGTATCCGGCGAAACTGTACGAAGGACTCAGACTTTAAAATCCAGAGTAAAATTCTAACCCAACGGTTCCAGGAAAAAAAAATATCCTAAACGGATTTTTCAAGCAGCAGAATCTAAAGCACAGTTTCTCACTCAATCTGAATGCCTTGTCCCCATTCGGAAAAATACTAGTAAAGAATTCGGACATAATTTCATAACCACTTACAGTAATGCACATAACAGGATCAGGATGATCCTGGACAAACACTGGACGATACTCCTGAATGATCCTCTACTTAATAAGAATATCCCCCATAAGCCATCAATCACTTTAGAAGAGCAAAAACCCTGAAAAATCTATTGGCCCCTAGCAAACTGAGGTCTCTTACTAAACCTATAGACCGGAATATGTCATATCCACAACCAAATGGTGTTTATAAATGCGAACACAAAAAATGTAAATGTTGTCACACAATTAACCATTCAGCCAAAACCATTACGAGCTTTTCAACAGGCGATATTTTTCAGATCAATCATTTCCTGAACTGTTCATCCTCCTTTGTCATATATGTCCTGGAGTGCCCTTGTGGCCTCCAGTATGTAGGAAGGACCATCAGACCATTAAGGGAGAGGCTAAATAAGCACAGATCTAATGTAACTAATGGCTACCTCAAACATAGTGTATCAAAACATGCCTTAGTGTCGCATAAATCTTGTTTCGATGCATTCAAAATCACACCAATAGACCACATTCCTGCCCATACCAACAACAGATTTGAAAAGCTCAAGAGAAAGGAAATGTATTGGATTTTTAAATTTAACTCTCTAACACCAGCTGGGCTTAATGAAGCACTTGAGTCTGTATATGACTAGGTATTCCAAGGCGTGTGTATATATTTGCATATGCACACATCGCTGGCATTATCTTCTCCCCTCCAGTACATTTGTTTCAACCCATATGCATATGTATTGTCATCATTTTTGTTCTATGCCTATCACATATAATTATTATGTATATATTTGTATATAGTGAAATATATTTCTTAGCCATAATCATATGTTTATTACCCATTTTCATTTTTCATTCATCCATGTATTATGATACATTCTCTAGCCCCAGTCATATGAGCATGATGTGCGCCCTCTCATTACTCATTAACATTATTTCTTCTTTTTAGTGCTATATTTCATAACAACCATAGTTCAGATCAGTCCTGCGCCCTACACAGAAACATATGACTCAGAGCGGGAGATCGCTACACACATGCACAGTAGCGATCTCCGGACGCGAATGAAACCTTTAGCATTACCAATTGATAATTTTATTTTTTTTTCCTCTTCTCAGTTAAAACTTTTTTTTTTTTTTTTTCTTCTCAATTTAAACTTTATCTTTCAATCAAATTTTTTTTTTTTTTTTTTTTCTCTCTCAATTTAAACTTTACCCACAAGTTTGAACCCCTCCCCCTAGGGGTGGTCCCATTTCACCATACCTATATAAGCCTTTCTGAAAGTGGTCTCCACTTTTACTTCTCATTCACTTCAGATCTCACAGCCTACCTCCTCAGGCTGGTAAGTACCAAAAAACATTGGTTTATACCTTTTTATGTATAGTTTTTACTCTTATGTGCATTTTGATTTTAAATTGCATTTATTAGCCTTTTAGCTTTACTTATTTATTTATTTTTTTGAGTACATTCATTACCACTATTTATTCATTTATTTATTTAATTATTTATCTATCCATGACAATACTATCTGGTGGAATACTTTTCTTTTAACCCATAGAATGGTATCATTAATTTCACTGGTTCTAAATTCCAATTACTGACTCTTTTTACATGTGTATTCTTTTATTGTTTTTATGTTTAGTCTCTTGTACACTTGATAAAGGGGATCTGATTTCCCCGAAACGCGTTGTGTTATTTGAGTATAATAAAGCATCTTTGGTGAAGCGTGGTCCCCACACCTCATTTTTTGTGAGATTCTCCTACCAATCCATCAACATCAACCACAACAGCCACAACCCCAGTGAGACCACCTGATTCTAAAAGAAAGAGGTGTCAGGTCTGCCCTAGCAATAAGGACAGAAAGACAAACACATCGTGCTTCGCCTGCAAAAAATACCTCTGCAAAGAACACACAAAAAGTGTCACTTTTTGCCACACATGCATCTAAATACTAATGCATCTAAAAACTAGTACTTGATTTCTGTTGATTTGATTTGCTTGATTGATTGTTGCTTGTTTGTTTGACCTAGAAAAGCTACTTTTTATTATTATTGCTATTAATGTTAATATAATTTTCATCTTTTATTTGTATTAAAGTTCTATAAAAAAAAAAAATCAGTTTTTTGCCTTTTTCATAAAGTAGTTAGATATGGGTCAAAATTGACCCGTAACACCATAGATGTTACTAGAGTTAATAATATAAAATATATATATGTATATTTTTTTACATTTAAGAAATGTGTTCTAAAACCCTTCAGTAATAGTCAGGTAATATAACAAACTTTTTTTAAGTTTATATTATTCTCTTGAGGTTCATTTGACAATATTTTTATATTGAAATGAAGGGTACTCTCTCAAATGAAAGGCCCAGGGGGCCACAACAAAAATATTAAAATCAATCCTTCCATGGATGAGAAACCCTAACAAGGTAACTAAGAGGTAAGAAACAAATTGGATCATAAATAACTGTTTTTAGGGTATCCTAGGGGTGATTTAAGACACGGGTCAAAACCGACCCGTTAACATAAAAAAGAGTAACAGAAAGCTAACACTAGAGGAAGGTTAATGAGACTTTCTCTTCTAAACTTTGTTCAGTGTTTGCTGTCTCAGAAAAGGTTACTGGATCATGGGAGACTTTAGCAGGTGTTGTGATCCAGCAACTTTGAAATCGTAGGTATTGAGGGTTGTGCCTTTCCCTATTACACACAGGAATTCTATGTGTGATATACTGCAATACAGAAGTTGGGATCTAGTAAAATATTATTAAGTGTCCAAGCCCACATAACTGCCACTGCATGCAGTTCATTATATGCTTGATGCCACTCTCACATCCTCAATTTAGTGATGGTTAATGTGACTCAGTGTGTCACTTCAGTAAAATCATTCTTTGGAATGTTGGAAAAAAAACACATCTGTTTTCCCTGAATCATGTCAGAGGTCATCTGTTTGGACAATATAGGTATCATCTCAAGTGTCAGCGTCTGCAAAATCAACCAGATTAAAAATATAGGAGACAATTGGTGGTGGAGAAAGCCAAAGAAGCTGAGTACAATACTTTGTTGTGATGCTTGAAAAACATAAAAAACTCTTCTACATTTCATAGTTAAACTGTAAATGAGGCAAACCATTTACTTCATGACTGCTTATATGATGCTTATGATGGAAAATGTGTAGCTTGTAAAAACTGCTTGATCACAATTTACATTCTGCTACATATACACATTTTTTTCCAGTATATAAAGCATTCCTTACTTCAGCCTGTACTCGGGTTTCCAATGAGAGAGTGTTTTCAAAATGTGTAAAAAATCAACTGATGTCATTAATTGAAAAGAATTTTTAGAATACTCCATTTTAAAGAACAATAAGGCTACGGCCCCACGTTGTGGAAAAGCAGCTTTTTTGTTGCAGATTTTGTTGCGTTTTTTTGAGCCAAAGGCAGGAGTGGGTTGGGCAGAAGGTAGAAGTATAAGAACTTCCTATATATTTCCCATTCCTTTTGTAGCCATTGTTGGCTTTGGCAACAAAATCTACAACAAAAAAAGCTGCGTTTCCACAATGTGGGGCCATAGCCTGAAAGAGATTTTTTCGTGACTTTATATTATGATGACATTGTTGATAGATTGCAAACTTATCTTCTGTTTTTCAAAAACTGCTTCTGTAAACTGGTTGTGTCAAGCTAAGACCCCACATATCAAACTGCAGCGAAAAAGTGCTGTGGAAAAGAACGCGGCGTAAAATATAAAGAAAATAAGAATGCAATGATTTGTAAATCTCATATAATCATATTTTATTCACAATAGAACATAGAACACATATCAGAAGTTGACAGACATTTTTTAATTTCATTTGAAAAAAATTAACTCAATTAGAAATTAATGGCAGCAACTTATCTCAAAACATTGGGTAGGGTTACAAAAGGATGGAAAATTAAGTAGTACTAATGCAAAACAGCTGGAGGTTCAATTTTCATCTAAGGCTGGGTTCACAGTAAATTGTTAATGTCCATTGCTGTCTTCCATCATAGAATGACAGCAACGGACAATAAACTATTATTCCATGCCGTACTGCAACGCATGTTGCCACAGCTACCTCCACTGCTGTCATTTAGTCTGACATTTCCTGTCACCTGGTCTATCATATTGTTCCATGCCATACTGCCACTCAAGTTGTTACAGCTGCCACTACTCAGCCAAACATGCTCATTCCAATATACCTATACCACACTGGGATCAAAAGATAATTATTGGTGGCTTTATTTGAAAAGCCAATTCTTCATTACTTTTCAACTAGACACACAGCCACAAATTTGTCTCCCAAATAACAACATGCCACTCAAAACAGGCTAATTTTTCTATAAAACCATTGCTTTTTGCAATATAACCGCCATGTATGTCTAAAAAAAACCATAAGCAAGGACCTTTCCCCCAAACAGGGTACTTTTTGGATTGTTTTAAATGTGGAAATGCGTAAAAGCGAACGGCAGCGCACTGTATGGTTAAACTCAATTCGTATCCACTGCTTACCATCCACTTTTCTATAGAAATACATGTTACTTTCACTTTGACATAACTTCACTTTGTACATGCCTTAGAGAGCTAGAAATTGGATACATAGGTTCCTAGCACTCTGACAGTTTTATACACTATGTTTAAGCCAATTTAAGCTGTGGATCGTACCAATCTTTTTTGACCCAAAATCTTGGTCCTGAACCACCCAAACCCAAAACTAATCTCTACTTTTATTTTTTGTTATGTTCTATTGTGAATAAAATATGGTTACATGAGATTTCCAAATCATTGCATTCTTGTTTCTTTACATTTTACACAGCATCCCAATTTTTTTGGAATTGGGGTTGTAAAAAACAATTTACATGTATAATACATGAATTTAGGATGTACATATTTAGAACATATCGTAAACTGCCAGAAATGACACCTCTCATAAAATTGAGGAACCACAATAGGGCATTTGCACTGTACAATTGATATAGACAGGGAAGTGGCTGGCAGGAGTTGGGTGCTGAGTGTGAGGAAGGGTGTCAACAAGCTAGGACTAAGTTTTTAGGTTTAGGGTTTGGGTATATACCCACACTGCTCTTTACTTGGCAATATAACAATTATTAATTTGGCTACCTGTTCAGCATTTGATAAGTGAAATTTACTTTGCTAAGGGTTCGCCAACTGTCATGCAGAAGTTGAACTCATGCTGAAATACGAATCCCTATACAGTTTCCATTGTCTTGAGACAGAAACAGTGCTGTAATATGAAATTTGGTGAGCTGTGAAAGTCAGTAAAGCAGGTTTTCACAGATTCACTTATAACAGATCAAATAAAATATTCAAAATTTGTATTATTTGCAAAGATTATAATGCTGTTCTTTTTAGCATTAGGGAACCCTAAGATAGACAATTTTAGAACAATATCTTTTTTTTTTTTTTATATTAAGAAATGACACTGTTCTAGCACAATGATATTCTAGTCAGCATATCATGAAAATGAATCGAGTACTCTGTATCCTTGTCACATCTTTGCAATTCCATTCTGAAAAAGAGCATGAAGTGCCTTGACAGCTGAATCAATGTGGTGTGACAGCAGAACACTATTCCCAATTCACTTTCATGACATACTGACTAGTCCATTGCTTTTTAAGAATGCCACATTTTCCCGAACTCATAAAACATGATGTTCTAAATGTTCCAAAGGTCCTGGCTTCCAAACTAACAACCAGCTCTTCAAGGTTACTCTTCCTTTAGGTTTATAGAAAATTCCATAATAACTGAATCTCAAATATAAAAAAAAGCATATTTTTTATTAAGCAATTTGCAAACTGTATTTATTTCTTCCAGATATCCTTATTATTGCAGATTTGTCAAATGATTTATCATTTTGGAATGAAATATAATATTAAATAACTGTACAAATTAATAATACAGTTTCACATATAAGTTTATTTTTTGTTTAGGGGAAAGTCTCCAGTGTGATACACAAGTTCCAGCTGTAGCTGGTTGCCTAATGAAAAGGGGATACATTGCTGCAGTTTGCTGTGTGCATTCCCTTTGCAATCAGAGGAATCAGCGGCAGCTTTTTCTGCAACTTGGTGCAGCTTTAAAAGCTAAGTATAAAGCGAGTGTGTGAGCTGACGAATGTGGTTTGATTCCAAATGTGTTTGATCTAAGTGTGACTTAAGATTAAGTGAAAAGTATACGTGGCTAGTGTGTGCATTTGAGTCCATAACTTTTATTGTACATTGCATAGCAAGAGATAAAAGTACTACAGATTTTACAAGTAGCTACTGTCTATATTTATTTTAAGATTAACTATACTGTGTTCAGGGGTGTATAGAGGGGTACTGTTACTTTTATAATCATATAAGTTTATTTTTTGTTTAGGGGAAAGTCTCCAGAGTGATACACAGGTAACCAGCTGTAGCTGGTTACCTAATTAAGAGGGGATACATTGCTGCAGTTTGCTGTGTGCATTCCCTTTGCAATCAGAGGAATCAGCGGCAGCTTTTTCTGCAACTTGGAGCAGCTTTAAAAGCTAAGTATAAAGCGAGAGTGTGAGCTGGAAAGTGTGGTTTGATTCCAAGTGTGTTTGATCTAAGTGTGACTTAAGATTAAATGACTTTAGATTCAGGTACTTTAAGGAAAAAAAAAAAAAAAACATCAGGTAAGATGTGCTCCATGCTTACCAATGCGGTCCAGTGTACATCTTGCAGCATGTATTCTCTGCTTGAACAGCCGCTTGAGGGGGCATACTGCTGTTCAAGATGTAAGCACGTTGCACATTTGGAAGCCCAGATCATGGATCTAAATGAGAAAATTGCAAGACTGAGATCCATTGATAACTTGGAAAGGAGTTTGTTATCAATGACAGGAACTCATTGGGGTAAGTGCAGAGGGGGATGGTAGCATGGAGGTGCAGGAACATGAGGCAGCTAGCTGGGTGACAGTTAGAAAGCAGCAGGGTAGAGGGAAGAGTATCAAGGAGGTTAGTCCTGAACTGGCACACCCCAACAAGTTTGCTAATTTGACAGATGAGGGGGATGTTAGTACAGGGGTAACACTGCTGCAGTAAGACACTTCCACTGACCGCCAGGGGAATGTCTGCTCCAGTAGGAAGGGGGGATAGGAGTGCAGAGCAGGCCAGACAGGTGCTGGTAGTGGGGGATTCAATTATTAGGGGAACAGACAGGGCAATCTGTCACAAAGACCGGGATCATCGTACGGTGTTGCCTTCCTGGCGTTCGAGTTCGAGACATCGCAGATCGGGTTGATAGATTACTGGGTGGAGCTGGTGTGGATCCAGCGGTCATGGTGCCCGTTGGCACAAATGACAAAGCTAGCGGTAGGTGGAAAGTCCTTAAAAATTATTTCAGGGATCTAGGGAGAAACATGAAGGCATAGACCTCCAAGGTAGTATTATCAGAAATACTACCTGTACTGCGAGCCACACAGGAAAGGCAGCGGGAGATTAGGGAGGTAAACAAGTGGCTCAAGATCTGGTGTAGGAAGGAGGGGTTTGGGTTCCTGGAGAACTGGGCCGACTTTGCTGTGGGCTACAGGTTCTATGGTAGGGATGGGCTGCATCTCAATGGGGAGGGCGCAGATGTGCTGGGGGAGAAGATGGCTAGACGGTTGGAGGAGTGTTTAAACTAGGGACTGTGGGGGAAGGTAACAGATGTAGAGGGCAAGATAGCGTAGAAATAGAAAGAGGGCTAAATAAAGTAACTGGGGGTGGAGGGGGGGGGTGGGGTTAGAATAGTCAGTAGGCAGTGGAAGAGTAGGGATAATGATAAATCCTTTAAATGTATGTATACCAGAAGTCTCACTAACAAGATGGAGGAACTGGAAGTGATAATGTTGGAAGAGAAATATGACATGGTGGGGATAAATGAGACATGGCTGGACTCCAGCTATGACTGGACTGTAAATATACAGGGGTACAGTATGTTTAGAAAGGAGCATACCAATAGGAAAGGGGGAGGGGTTTGCTTATATGTAAAATCCTGCCTTAAGCCAGTTCTGCGTGAGGACATCTGGGAGGAAAATGAATATGTGGAGTCCTTATGGGTGGAAATTAAGGGAGGAAAAAAGAATAATCAAATATTGCTAGGGGTTTGTTATAAATATCTAATAAAACAAATAGATGAGGCCACAAAACACAATAAAGTCATTATTATGGGGGATTTAAACTACCCAGATATCAACTGGGAGGCAGAAACTTGAAGGTCCAACAAAGGGAACAGGTTTTTGTCAGTAATAAGACAATTACCTATCACAACTAGTGCAGGACCCAACAAGAGGCGAGGCACTTTTAGACCTAATTTTAACAAATGAACCTGAAATACTGTCAAAAGTGGAGGTTGGGGGTCATCTTGGTAATAGTGACCACAATATAAGTTTTCTTGTATACACTAAAAAAATTATCAGTAGAGGGGGAACAAAAACACTAAACTTCAGGAAGGCCAATTTTAACCAGCTGAGAGAGGAGTTTAGCAGCATGAACTGGGACAATGTCCTCAAAGTGACTGGAACACAAACAAAATGGGACATTTTCAAAAGCCTTCTAAATAGGACCACAAAAAAACATATCCCTTATGGGAATAAGTGGGCCAGAAATCATAGAAAACAAATATGGCTAACTAAAACGGTAAGGAGTGCAATGAGGGATAAAAAGGAAGTATTTAAAGTGCTAAAAAAGAAAGTAGTGACACAGCATTAAAAAACTATAAAGAGAAAATATGCATATGCATTTGGGTTTGCAATTGGCTCACTGATAGGAAACAGAGGGTGCTTATTAATGGTAAATATTCAGACTGGGTCACAGTCACCGGTGGGGTGCCACAGGGGTCAGTATTGGGCCCTCTCCTGTTTAATATCTTTATTAATGACCTGTTAGACGGTTTGCAAAGCAGGGTGTCCATATTTGCAGATGATACTAAACTTTGTAAGGTAATCAAAATGAGGAGGATAGTAGAATATTACAAGGGATCTAAGGAAGCTGGAATCATGGGACGAGACTTGGCAAATGAAGTTTAATATTGACAAATGTAAGGTTATGCATTTTGGACGATGAAATAAAATGTATGATTATGTACTTCATAGTAAATTACTGGGTAAAACTGCCAATGAAAAAGACTTGGGGATTGTGGTGGACAATAAGCTTACCTTTAGTGACCAGTGCTAGGCAGCGGCTGCCAAGGCAAATAAAATTATGGGATGCATCAAAAGAGGTATAGATTCTCATGACAAGAACATAGTTACAGTGCCTTGCGAAAGTATTCGGCCCCCTTGAACTTTTCAACCTTTTGCCACATTTTAGGCTTCAAACATAAAGATATAAAATTTAAATTTTTTTTGGTGAAGAATCAACAACAAGTGGGACGCAATTGTGAAGTGGAACGAAATTTATTGGTTATTTTAAACTTTTGTAAAAAATAAAAAACTGAAAAGTGGGGCGTGCAATATTATTAGGCCCCTTTACTTTCAGTGCAGCAAACTCACTCCAGAAGTTCAGTGAGGATCTCTGAATGATCCAATGTTGTCCTAAATGACTGATGATGATAAATATAATCCACCTGTGTGCAATCAAGTCTCTGTATAAATGCACCTGCTCTGTGATAGTTTCAGGGTTCTGTTTAAAGCGCAGAGAGCATCATGAAGACCAAGGAACACACCGTGCAGGTCTGTGATACTGTTGTGGAGAAGTTTAAAGCCGGATTTGGATACAAAAAGATTTCCCAAACTTTAAACATCCCAAGGAGCACTGCGCAAGCGATCATATTGAAATGGAAGGAGTATCAGACCACTGCAAATCTACCAAGACCCGGCCGTCCCTCTAAACTTTCATCTCAAACAAGGAGAAGACTGATCAGAGATGCAGCCAAGAGGCCCATGATCACTCTGGATGAACTGCAGAGATCTACAGCTGAGGTGGGAGAGTCTGTCCATAGGACAACAATCAGTCGTACACTGCACAAATCTGGCCTTTATGGAAGAGTGGCAAGAAGAAAGTCATTTCTCAAAGATATCCATAAAAAGTCTCGTTTAAAGTTTGCCACAAGCCACCTGGGAGACACACCAAACATGTGGAAGAAGGTGCTCTGGTCAGATGAAACCAAAATCGAACTTTTTGGCCACAAAAGACCTGAGACTGGGACGGAGATTTATCTTCCAACAAGACAATGATCCCAAACATAAAGCAAAATCTACAATGGAATGGTTCACAAATAAACGTATCCAGGTGTTAGAATGGCCAAGTCAAAGTCCAGACCTGAATCCAATTGAGAATCTGTTTAAAAAGCTGAAAACTGCTGTTCACAAACGCTCTCCATCCAACCTCACTGAGCTCGAGCTGTTTTCCAAGGAAGAATGGGCAAGAATTTCAGTCTCTCGATGTGCAAAACTGATAGAGATGTGCAAAACTGATAGAGACATACCCCAAGCGACTTGCAGCTGTAATCGCAGCAAAAGGTGGCGCTACAAAGTATTAACTTAAGGGGGCCGAATAATTTGGCACGCCTCACTTTTCAGTTTTTTATTTTTTTACAAAAGTTTAAAATATCCAATAAATTTCGTTCCACTTCACGATTGTGTCCCACTTGTTGATTTTTCACCAAAAAATTAAAATTTTATATCCTTATGTTTGAAGCCTGAAATGTGGCAAAAGGTTGAAAAGTTCAAGGGGGCCGAATACTTTCACAAGGCACTGTATGCCTCTATACAAATCACTGGTACGGCCACACTTAGAATATTGTGCGCAATTCTGGGCCCCAGTATACAAGAAAGACAGAATTGAACTAGAAAGAGTGCAAAGAAGGACAGCCAAAATTATTAGGGGAATGGGTGGATTGGAGTACAATGATAGATTAACAAACTTGGGGTTATTCAGTTTAGAGAAAAGACGTCTACGGGGAGATCTAATAACAATGTACAAACACATGAAGGGACAGCACAAAGAACTTTCTAATGATCTTTTTACCCCTAGGCCAGTGACAGTGACAAGGGGACATCCTCCACGACTGGAGGAGAGAAAGTTTCACCAGCAACATAGAAGAGGATTCTTTATAGTAAGAACAACAAAGCTATGGAACTCTCTGCCCCATGAAGTGGTGATGGTGGATTCATTGAACAAGTTCAAAGAGGGCCTGGATGCCTTTCTCGAACAGAACAATATTACGGGTTATGGGTTCTAGATTTTAAGGGCACGTTGATCCAGGGTTTTATACTGATTGCCAGAATGGAGTCGGGAAGGAATTTTTTCCCATGAAATGGGGCAATTGGCTTAAGCCTCATGGGGTTTTTTTTGCCTTCCTTTGGATCAGCACTGTAGGGGACTGTAGGGTTATAGGTTGGACTTGATGGACTGATGTCTTCATCCAACCTCATCTACTATGTAAGTATGTTATCAGCTAGGTTCCTGTTGTCAGGATTCTCAATTCAGCCGCTATGCCTTTAAGGTTACCATGTCAACCAAGGAAGCTTCTGCAGTTCCAAAAGTTCCATGGGCTTGTCCAATTAGCAGCTGAGGGCTGAGGAAGCATTTATGAGACCCGTCTCTCCTGACCCAGGTGGCCTGCTAATTTAGTTCTCTAGTTTGGCTCTGAACCTGATTGTGTGAATCGGATTGCTTTTCTGACCCTCGGCTTGTTTTCTGGTTATCTGTTTGCCTGCTGATTTTACCATTGACTTACCCATTCAGATTTGACCCTTGGTTTTCTAATGGACATCGGTTTTGTCTGCTGATTCTGCCTCTGATAACTTCTCCTGGTTTTTGATCTTTTAGTCTGGACATTTATTCTCCTGTTTCTGAACTGCCCTGTAAGTTAATTGTAGGTTCTGGTTTGGTATCAGTTAGTGGAGCATTTATTACCTGTACAGTTCTGACCATCAGATTGTGCAAAGTCCATCTGGCCTTCTGGCTAATGTATTATGTATGCATCTTTGGATACGATTGACCTTATATCCTTAGGGTGACATCCTGACCTGGGGCTCGTTCACATTGTATAACTTGGTACCATTTTTCAAAGTTCTGATACACTATTTAGGGATTCCATCTGCACAGTGACTGTTATTTAATAATAAGTTTGTGCCCTAATAGTGAGTAGATCCATGTCACCTTTATGGCATGGGTAGTTATGGAGCTTTGACACTGTAACTGTTTTTTGACATTTTATCTTTGAACAATGCAGCTTGTTTTCCCAACTTATATTCACTTTCATGGTCCTTTTGTTAGCCTGCACACCCCACCAACGTCATACCAGATGGGAGGCATGATGTCTTTCTATTTGTCTCCGTCCAGACGTAGACATGTCGGTGGGCAGAGCAGGCTTTTGGTGGCCGGCTATATAAGACGGAGCCATGCAAGTGTACGGCGTCAGCTATTTTATTACCAAAGCCCACCATTAGGACTCCGGAAACTGCAGTTTTCATTGCAACAGTAGACATAGACATTGTTCCCCGATCGATATTCTTATAGAGCTCCTGACGAAATCAACACTACTGCTGAGAGAAACTCAATGAGATGGATTTTCATCTAGATAGGATTGCATGTAACACACATGTGTTTTGGAGTAGGGAGAGTCAGTGGTCCACTTTTTCTGCACCACTAGTGTACTGTCATCCTGACACAGTGAGATATTTAAGTGGAGTCTGTAAGAACTTGGATTCCACTTGGATATTTTGTAATCATTGTTTATTGTACCGCTGCCCTCAGTTACCAGTCTTTACCCTCATGAATTGTGGCTTTCCAAATAAGGGTATTTGCGAGTCATTTACTACACCTTCCCTACTCCATTCAGGGGGGAGGTGATTATTCCTGGTGGTGTTGTGCAGCATTTGAGGGTATGCACACTGGTGAATAGGTCTGGTGGTCTAATTACCCATGGACCACGTTTTCATCCTGGTTGTGCTTTGCCTATTCATATGTTAATGTACATACCACTTTTTGGATGTGTTATTAGTTCTACAGATGGGTTTTCCACTGACACCAATCTATAGGTAGGACATTATAATTCCTCCTATTGCAAGAAAGGATTGGTGTCATGGACTATCTCTAGTCGTATGCCAATTTAGGGATTACACTAGGGACATTTTTATTCACAATTTATAATAAAAGTTATGTTTTCTTATTTTCTTCTATTTGGACTAACTTTTACTGTGACTTGGGCTTGGCCTCGTGAAAGCATTTGGGGGTCTGTATCTATCTCGCAGTGCTGTACTGGTTTTAAATAGCTTATTCTTCTGCTCACTGTTATCAGCCAGTTTCTGCCTTTGCTGCTATTTGCCTTGCATCTTAATCATAACACCTGTGTGTTGGACATATCTGTTGGTTTGCTGCAATCCTGGACCTTGGCTTTTTACTGGATTTTTGCTTGCTCACTTTTTTTTTTTCAATTCAAATATTTTATTGAATTTTCACAAATAAACAACATAAAACATACCAGAAATACAAACCATGCGGACCGGAGCCACCAAAGGGGACGCCAAGACGGCCACAGTCAGCAAGGCAACATAAACATTAATTAGAAGAAGATGAAAAAAGAGTGGAGAAGTGAGGGAAGGGGAGCAGAGAGAGAAGAGAAAGGAAGAGGAGGAAAAAAAAAAAAAAAGGAGAGGGGGTTTTGGTCAGGAAGGGAGGGTAATGGGGGAGTGAACAGGGTAACATACCATGTGTGGGCCTTGAGGGAGGCCTGGAGGACAACACGTGTCAGGGCCACAGTAGACGGACCTGAAGTTCACTATCTAAGGTCAGATGTAGAAACAAATACAATGGTAGGACAAATGCTAACGGTGGGAGACTATGCTCAGAGCTCACAGACCAGCGTTCAAGCCCAGGAGGGGGGCCCAGAGCCCAGAAGCGTCTGATACTCTGCTGTACGTTGGAATTCCAACCAGTAAAACCAAGTTTTGTTAAAGGCTTCACCTGTGTCATGCAGGAAGGAAGTGAGGTTTTCCATGTGCATAATCTCATTGACCTTCAGAATCCAGAGGGAGGGAGGAGGAGGTTCCACTCGCTTCCAGAATTGCTTAATGCAAGCTCGGGCCATGAGGACCAAAAAACAGAGTAGCGAGTACCTGTATACATGCACCGCAGACTTGCAGTGGTGAAGTAGAAACAAAGCAGGGCCCAACTGATGAGATGTCTCAGTAATTTGCAAAATGATCCATTTAACACCATCCCAAAACGAGGAAAGAGCTGAACAGGACCAGAAGATATGAAGCATGTCGCCTTCCTCCTGCCCTCACCTCCAGCATATCAGGGAGACCTGCGGGAAAAGCGTATATAGCTTTGCGGGGGACCCTATACCATTGGGATAAGTTTTTAAAACTGGCCTCCTGGTAGCGGGAGCTGACAGAATTGCTTACTCATTTTGGCTATGACTGTTAACTATTGGATTGACCTCGGTTTGGACACATTTATTCCTTTATATAATACATATATTATTATTTATTCCTTTGATTCCACTCTCCTGGTTTGATCTACCTTGTGAGTTTTTTTGCTGTAGTTCCTGGGTTGATTTTCAGTTTGTAGTGCATATGTTTCTTACACTATCTTCTGGAGTGATACCCTTGGCCACGGATCCTGCCAAGTCCATCTGGCCATCCATCTGGGCAACCTTAGACTCTATCTCCCAGTGTAGTATGAGATTTAGGTATCTTCTAGATTCTACTACTCTCTGTTATCTGCTAGTTCCTGTAGTTTTGGAAATTGATTTATAGGCAATTTCATTTTAATGTTTTTACTGTTGATATGAAATTCTTTATTGGGAATTCTTTACTTTTTTGTAAGATAAAATGGGGCTTTGTCTAGACAGAGGGGGATAGCTATAGGATTTGCAGAAGCCAGAATTGCACCTGGACCCCAGAGCTCTAGGGGGCCCGAATGCTTTGCTGTTATACTAGAATATATTAGTTTGATAAATGGTACAAAGTATAAAGGGAAGCCTCTTACAAGTTTGACATTGGGGCCCAGGAGCTAGAAGTTTTGCCTCTTTTGACTTTTTTAACCATTCATTCTAAATAATCTTGGATCCAGCTAAATGTTTTTCTCTTGCAAATTTCAAATGGGCATTAGAATAGTTTTTACCTTGGTTTCCACATTGTTAGGTTTTCATGGATGCAATTTTTCACATTTACATTCATATTGGTGAATCATGAACTTAGCTGAGGTTTTGTTCTGCTTAACTGTGTCAGCTTTCATACTGTAGTTTGTAAAGTCATTGAATAACTTTTATCCAGTCGACATATTTGAGAAGATTTAACAATGTTTCAAGTCATCTACAGTTGGAAATAGTGGTTCAATGGGGCTCCTATTTTTAGATTGATATAAGGTATTTACAATCTACAATGTCAATTTCATGGTAATCTTCCATGAGGTTTAGATTCAACAAGAATATGACCTATATTAAATTCTGGGAAATGCTTGTCAACAATTATTGTTGCTAGTATTGGCGCAAACATTTATTATGTTTAAGTTGCTTTTTCACATCAGTGATTCTGTATATTTATTGGATACCTTTGTCAATGTAAATAAACATGTAAATGTGGTAATAGTTCGCAATCTATGTAAGGTGTTTACTCGAGTCTAATATTTCATTTCCTTTGTAAATCAGAAAGCATTCATTGAGATATTGTCTATACAAATTATCAGAACCATTTCCCTCATTCTCACAAAAAGTAGACTAGACTGACCTGATGTTTGCTTCACCAACATGGAAAAAAAAACAATACTAAATGTTCTTCAGTTTAGAAAGTATTGTAAAATAGAAAAGTCTATAGGATTACTTTGATCTTACCATAACCTTTAGTGGTGGTACTTATGCTAAATCTACTGATTTTTGGAACATGTAGGCATAAAAACTAATTCAATGGTATGAAATAGTTATGGGTTCAGGCATGTTAATGACTAAATCAGCCGTGCAGAGAAATCAATATGTGCTCTTTATATAGTTTATAGATGGTAAAGACTTTAGATATGCATAAGTAATGACTAGTCAGGCCAGTTTTCTTGAGCTCTAAAGACAGCTTTATGACAAATGTAAAACAAATTATTAATCTGAACATAATGGAAAATTCCCAGGCATATATAATGAGCATTTGATAAAGCTGGAGTAGGATCAATATTGAGCACAAGCTGGCAATTGTATTTCTACATCCAGCTGTTTAGGTTATTTAGATTTAGAACTTATGTGTTTTCTACTATTACACTTTATCAATGTTGGTTACATATTCAGAATTTTGTGTTTAAGGCCGCAGTCCCACATTGTGAAAACGCAGCGTTTTCTGCAGCGGAAAACGCCTGCTTTTTTGAAAATCACAGCATTTCAATTATACCTGCGGAAACGCTGGTGTTTTCTTTATAGGTATATTAGGGGCATAAAGACGGCAGAGGGAATCTCTGCAGACTCTCTTTGAGGCTAAGGCCTCACGAATCGGGCCGCAGCTAAAAAGCGATGCGGGAAAAATGCAGCAGCAACGCATTGCAGTTGGTTTCCTCTGTGGACTTTCTGCTTCCACTATACCTATAGGGAAACCACCAGTGACTGACTGCAATTGACATGTTACGACCGCAATTGACATGTTGCGATTTCCAAAACCGCGACGAGTATTTTTCTGCAATGTGTGGATGGGATTTGCTAGAAATCCATTCCACTTTGCAGTGACTGTAAAACGCCACGGATTTTGCTGCGGTGTTTCCGTCACAGGGGGCCCGGCCTAAAAAAAAGCAGTGGAAAAAAACGCAACGTGTTTATACAATGTTTTTTTTTCTGCAGTGTTTTTTTGCTATGTGGGGCATTAGCCTAAAAAGATTTGTGTTTATGGGATATACAGTTTTAAGTTTATCGGTCCATTTCAAAATAAGGAACTGAAACCAAGAATCGTCAAAGGAGCTCAATACCATAACATCCAAATTTTCCCCATTGTGATTATAAAAGTAAGAAAACAGAATCTGTCTTTACTTGTCAAGATGCTTGAGCACTTTTCTTTTTCTTGATACATTTAAATGACACTTTAACTTGGTCAAATTACACAAAGGAGAAACCAATGAATACAACACAGTACACTTACTTTAAGTCAAAGACAAGGACACTGCTATCACTTTCAGTCCCTGTGCAATGTAAATGTTATGCTTGTATAAAAGAGGAACTTAAAAGAGCATTAAACATTTTGCCTATCTGGGTACTTGATTAAACACAGTGTAGCTCCTGTGCTTCTGTTTTAGCCAAACTTGGTAAGCTTACTGAAGGAAGACCTTAAATGAAATGTCATATTCTGTCAGGGAGCGAAAAGCTAAGCCCTCAGCTATTCCACTGTACTTACACTGTTAATGGAGAAAAGTAGTGCTCAGAGCAAAGTAGTAATATTTGATTTAATCACAGTATGGTGGCTCGAATCAGTCCAAATAAACCAGATCAAAACAATGTAATGCAAACAAGTCAAAACTCATGATCTAACTGTATTATTTTGAATGGATTTATTTTAACCTTGCAATCAAAGACAACACACCATATTATCAGTAGGAACAATATAATTACACTTTCCACAAAGGTAAATTACAAAGTTACTGTATAAGAATAAATACAATTATGTAACCATGGCCACCTCTTACACTACAACATTGCATTTAATGAAAGTTGTTTAAATAAATGCTGTCTTAATTATAGAACATATAATGAAATTCCTGCTTAAATAACTACTGTCTTAATAATAATATTTCTCCTTAAACAATGTGCGCAATAGATTCTAAACAAGCAGAAGTTGTGCTCCCTGCTTATTACTTCTAATGTTCTTTTCTGATGCCAATTATCTTTTTTCAATTCTACCTTCTGATTTACAAAAATAGTAATTTCTACCTAAAGGATTATTCATTTGACATGAAGACATGAAAAAAGTATTCTTCAAATGACTACAAACTACTGCTTGTGAATGAGGCTATAGTAATGGGCACTTGCAATATTACAGGTTTCTCTAAAATCAGGAGTCATTATGTTTGCTTAAAGGTTTACATCAAATGTTCTCTTAAAGGGAGTCTACCGCCACCAAAATAGCTTGTAAACCATTTAAATGATGTAGGAGCAGTCATTGGCATTGTGAATAGCTTTTTATGTCTAAGTCCAGGCTTCTCCTGAGAATTAAACTTTTAATCTATATGCAAATGAGCTGTTAGATGCATCCAGAGTGAGGCCACATCTGCCAGAGCACACTATTTCACCTGTGGATCAATTCCACCACCCTGGACCTCACCCTAATATGAAAATAGACAGGACTCAATGTACATCAACCACAGGCAAAAAAGGGTTCTTTGGGAGATGTGGCCATGCTCCGAGTGCACCAAACAGCTCATTTATAAATTCAAAGTTGATATTATGTGTATCAAGGTTGCACTTTCACATATGAAAGGTATATAACTATGTCACTAACCTCCCTAATAACAGAATATAAGTGGTTTATATATAAGAATATAAGTGTCTCAGAGACCAGTTACTAAAATAAAATAACTTTCTAAATAAGCTCTATTAAAATAAATTGCATGATTTGAGTTACATTGAAATGCCTCAGCCTGTACACGTCCAACCTCTACAGACCATTGCTAATAGTAATAGATCTGGCACTGCTGATATACATCTGTACATTTAGATCTATTAAATGAAGCAGCTATATAACATATGGGTTGAGTTGTGGCTACAGTGTGTACATGCAGCTCATGCTAGTGAGTAATGTCACTA
Organism: Leptodactylus fallax; assembly: GCA_947044405.1. Taxonomy (NCBI): domain Eukaryota; kingdom Metazoa; phylum Chordata; class Amphibia; order Anura; family Leptodactylidae; genus Leptodactylus; species Leptodactylus fallax. The sequence continues at coordinate 548,522 of CAMRHE010000526.1, forward strand.
CTGTCTGAGATAGGAAAACCCCATTAAACAAATAAGTACCCAGTGTTTGTAGTGGTTGTTCAGTTTCCTTAGCTTACAATATGCACTGTAAGCAAATATGAAGCGAACATTGTTGAACAGTTGCAAGAAAAAATAAACCTCTGGAATAAACCTCTATTCACAAGTTTTTTCAACAGGAATTCTAGGAGACTACTATGAGACACTGTGTGTGCTGTAGATCTTTATTTGGAGCCTGTCAGCAGTATATTGGTTACAAACAGCGCCGCATCTGCCATGAGGCGAGATGAGTATTTCACCTCAGGGGGCAGCTGAGTGGGCAGCACTGAATGTATTTGATGGGCGAATCTTTTGCCCAACGGTTTTGTTCGGACCACACACATCTGAAATGGAACTGCTATTATTATACTCTGTGAGGCATGTGATTGGGCCTCACATGCCCCAGAGGTTTCTGATGTCATTTATGACGTCTCTGATAACATAAGACCCCCGAAGGCCAGTGCCGGAGCCCTGGAAAGGAGAGTAACACTGTTTGTAATGTTTAATCACCTCCCCTGAACCTCCGCTCATTATACTCTGGGTGTGAAGGGGCCACTGTGGGAAATCATACTGTGTTTGCTATTGGACAAAAACTCCAGAGGGGCTGAGGCAAATGCAAAACAAAACATACTCATCTGTCCCTGGTGCTCCAGTGTCCACTGCCAAAGCGCCCACTCAGCTCCGTGTGATCGCTGAGGCCAGTCAATGGCTTCAGCAGTCACTGGAGAGGGACTGGTAATGTCATTCACAAACATCAACGGACTGCTGAGGCCACTGACCGGCGCAGAGCTTTCAGGGACCGAGGCATGACGTAACCAAATGGGCTGTGGTGGTGGACACCGGAGCACCAGGGACAGGTGAGTGTGGTTTTTTTATGTTTTTTTTTTTTATGTTATTCCTGCCCTGGGCCTCTTTGGTCTTTCTCAATTCTTGGACAACCCCTTTAAGATGAGTACTGAGGGTGGATGTATTTCCCTGGCATATTTGGAATCTGTAAAATTACCTTTACAAGGTACTGGGATTAAGTTTATAACCACTTTACTACTGGCAGTAAAGGAATGGAATGGGTATTAAAACTAGGTATTATATCCACAACATGATGGTAGCTGTGATTAGGAAGTTATTTGTCAGCCCCTATAACAGGAAGAAAAGACAAAGAACATGGACACCTTTTGTTATAGAGGAACTCAACTGTGGAAACACCTGTTGAAATGTGGCAACAAAAGAATAATTCATATATAACCCCAAAATTATTCATATCATGCTTTGCAATCCTCTGGAAACCCCACATTTACATGAGATATCAAATCATTTTTTATTTTGACATATTATATTGGGAAACTGGTCACTCGCCTGTATAGTCTGTAGTGTAGTCAACACAGTGGTGGACTATAATAAGAGAATATACATATTACCAAAAGATTGGGGAAAGCTGAAGGCTTGAGTGGAGAAATGGCAAATTAATATTAATGTGGATAACTGTAAAATTATCCATTTGGGTCAAGAAAAAAACTATAAAATGATGTATTAAATACAAGAACACATTAAAAATACAGTGGGGGAGAAGTGGTAGTTTCCCCCAACATTGCATTGAAACAGCATGAGACACAGGGAGGAGGAGATATCTGATTATTTGAGAGCAGAAGGTTTAGCTATAAATCTGTATTATATCTGTAAATTCATATTCTTTATATAATGTAAATTGACAGGAAGTTCAGTTTCCTTCCACAGTTGAGCTACAATGGTTAGAAATATGAAAAGCAGATGATGCACTAATATGAAAATAGAGGTAGTAACAGGTTAATTGTTACTATATACCCACAAGTGGTGGTGTTGTATCTGTGTTTGTATATTCTAATAAAATATTGTAGCAGAATATATTTAAAATACCATTTGCTATAAAAAAAAAAATTAAACTTATCCATATAAGTGTTTTAGAAAATGTGCAAAAGAAGACATAAAATCCATGATATACAGTATACTTTTAACAACCCTAGGTTCCCATGAAATGAATAACCCAGTATGTGCTGTTGTCCAAGCAAAAAAATATTTTTAAAATAGGCCAGGTGAGGTGAAAAAAATAATTTAAAAAATCATACCTGTCTCCGTGCTCCAGTGTTCTCCCAGCGCGGTCCAGTCCTGCTGCTCCGGTGTCTTCTTGAAGTGAAACTCCTTGCAGGCTGTGACATACCAGATCCCTTCTGCTTAAGCCGCTGATTGGCCTCAGCGGTGACGTGACTACTCAGACTAATCAGCGGCCTCAGTGGCATCTGGAAGTGACCCCGGGATATCACAGGTAGTGACGTCACGTGTCCTTCACTAAGGCCGCTGATTGGCCTCAGCGGTGCGGCTGAGACTTCCACCAGAAGACAACAATGGACTGGCAGGACAGGACCGTGCTGGGAGGCACCAGAGCACCAGGGAAAGGTGAGTATATATTTTTTTATTTTTTTCACCTGCCCTAGCCTATTTAAAATATAATATTTTTGCCTGGACAACCGCTTTAAATATTGGCTTTTACAATGCAATGAATGCAAAATTGCCACCTTAATGGGAGACTTCAGCATTTTTGTATGTATATTATACTCTACCATTTGTAAATTTATTTGAATTCTGTTGCCATTTCTTTTTCTATGTGGTGCTTTCATTCTTCATTCTCTAAATGGTAGAGTAAGATTCATTGCTGCTGGGCTCAGAAATAAAAAAAGAATCAGAAAACACATGTAATTCTATTAGAAATATAAGATTATGTGTCAAAATTTAACTGCTAAATGACAGAATTATTGCTGCTAGGTTAAAGCAAGAAACTCAATGTATCAGTGAATAGAAAAAAAATCTTAGTGCATACTATCCTATCACAAACTTCTCAGAGATTTCATTGAAATATTGAACATTACAGTGGTGAAAGTAAAGTTTAGTTTCTTTCATTTGTAGAGGTAGTGACATTTTTCATCTTTAATCAGTTCTGGTGGTTTGTAGAAGAGAAATCAATGTACTTCTTTTTATGAGAAGGCAGACACAATATAATACGTGGGTTCCCTTTTAACTTTCTGATACTTAATTAGGTTTTGGAGTCTATCGACTGCAAGACCGATGTGTACTCCCAACACAAGGTGTAAATCAGGGGCATAGCTAGAAGGACATTGGAATGGGAAGTGTTGTGGGCGCTGGGTGCCAAAGGCACTTTAAGAAAAGTTAAAATAGACTATAGGATAAGCTTCTCTGGATTAAATTAACACTGCCTCTTACAGAATATTAACTACTGTACAACTCTTAATACCCTAAGACATGGGCTAAATATTTAGTGCTTTTGTAAATTCTAAAACAGTTTTTACCAGTAACTTGTTTTGTGGTCATCCTTTCCAGAGTTTCACTTGATGATGACAGAATTATAGCGCATATTGAAATGCCTTGACATGCGAAAAGTAAATTTTGATCCAAGTGCTAAAAAGCCTAGCTATATCTTCCTGAATTCCTATTACCATAGTGGACAGTTAGTGCCCAGTAGTAGTATTTATGGAGTAGGAAATGCTATGGTGTTAAGGGAGAGGTTTGATATAGCTCGATTTGTGCACTGATGATTGTTTCATTTTCAACCAGTCATGGTTAGCACAGTACGTATGACGCAACAATAGCTGAGATGACCTTCCACATAGTGTGCTTTAATCTACAGTGCCTTGCGAAAGTATTCGGCCTCCTTGAACTTTTCAACCTTTTGCCACATTTCAGGCTTCAAACATAAGGATATAAAATTTACATTTTTTGGTGAAGAATCAACAAGTGGGACACAATCGTGAAGTGGAATGAAATTTATTGGATATTTTAAACTTTTGTAAAAAATAAAAAACTGAAAAGTGGGGCGTGCCAAATTATTCGGCCCCCTTAAGTTAATACTTTGTAGCGCCACCTTTTGCTGCGATTACAGCTGCAAGTTGCTTGGGGTGTGTCTCTATCAGTTTTTCACATTGAGAGACTGAAATTCTTGCCCATTCTTCCTTGGAAAACAGCTCGAGCTCAGTGAGGTTGGATGGAGAGCATTTGCGAACAGCAGTTTTCAGCTCTTTTCACAGATTCTCTATTGGATTCAGGTCTGGACTTTGACTTGGCCATTCTAACACCTGGATACGTTTGTTTGTGAACCATTCCATTGTAGATTTTGCTTTATGTTTGGGATCATTGTCTTGTTGGAAGATAAATCTCCGTCCCAGTCTCAGGTCTTTTGCAGACTCCAACAGGTTTTCTTCCAGAATGGTCCTGTATTTGGCTCCATCCATCTTCCCATCAATTTTAACCATCTTCCCTGTCCCTGCTGAAGAAAAGCAGGCCCAAACCATGATGCTGCCACCACCATGTTTGACAGTGGGGATGGTGTGTTCAGGGTGATGAGCTGTGTTGCTTTTACGCTAAACATATCGTTTTGCATTGTGGCCAAAAAGTTCGATTTTGGTTTCATCTGACCAGAGCACCTTCTTCCACATGTTTGGTGTGTCTGCCAGGTGGCTTGTGGCAAACTTTAAACGAGACTTTCTATGGATATCTTTGAGAAATGGCTTTCTTCTTGCCACTCTTCCATAAAGGCCAGATTTGTGCAGTGTACGACTGATTGTTGTCCTATGGACAGACTCTCCCACCTCAGCTGTTCATCTAGTGTGATCATGGGCCTCTTGGCTGCGTCTCTGATCAGTCTTCTCCTTGTTTGAGATGAAAGTTTAGAGGGACGGCCGGGTCTTGGTAGATTTGCAGTGGTCTGATACTCCTTCCATTTCAATATGATCGCTTGCACAGTGCTCCTTGGGATGTTTAAAGTTTGGGAAATCTCCGGCTTTAAACTTCTCCACAACAGTATCATGGACCTGCCTGGTGTGTTCCTTGGTCTTCATGATGCTCTCTGCGCTTTAAACAGAACCCTGAGACTATCACAGAGCAGGTACATTTATACGGAGACTTGATTACACACAGGTGGATTATATTTATCATCATCATTCATTTAGGACAACATTGGATCATTCAGAGATCCTCACTGAACTTCTGGAGTGAGTTTGCTGCACTGAAAATAAAGGGGCCGAATAATATTGCACGCCCCACTTTTCAGTTTTTTATTTTTTACAAAAGTTTAAAATAACCAATAAATTTCGTTCCACTTCACAATTGTGTCCCACTTGTTGATTCTTCACCAAAAAATTAAAATTTCATATCCTTATGTTTGAAGCCTGAAATGTGGCAAAAGGTTGAAAAGTTCAAGGGGGTCGAATACTTTCGCAAGGCACTGTATGTATGTAGCAAACACTAAGGATTCTAATTTAAATCATACCTATAACTTATGTATAACAATACCTCCTTAATTTTTTTTTTTCTTTAGGTAGCGAAGGTATAATTATATATGAGTGTTTTTTGGCTCCATTTCACTACATGGGCCCTCAGCCTTAAAGGGGCATTTTAGGTCTTTAATATTAATGACATATCCTGACAGATCTGTAGTAGTCCAACCTCAACTGTTCAAAGAAGTCACAACACACCAAAGCTAACACAGTGTCTTAAACTATGTAGCAGCCAGAAAGATACTGGAAGCTAAGTTCCATTCAATTAAATGGGACTAAATTTACATTACTTTCCCAGCTGCCGCACAGTGTATGGATCTGCTGAGACATTGATCTTTCCAGGCACAGTATACAGGCCCCTTCAAGCTATGGTTATTAGAACTGTATAGTTGGTGCTTCAATACAATATTTTGTTAAGGTTATGAAGCAATGTGTATAATGTATGGTACTACACTAATATCACTACTATCTTTAATATAAATGCATATGAGTAATATATGTACTGAAGGTTCATAAACCCTTGTAAAAGCAATGTGACTTAAAAATTCTCCTTTTATTTCAGCATAATATCCTTGTCTTCTCATGCATTTTTTGCATATTATTTTATGTTTAATCGATGGTTACAAGATAAGAAATACTCTGAGCTTCTATCAGTAGAAAGTGTGAGAGGAAGCTACAGTTAGTTAGATGGAAATTGTTACTTCAGCACAAAGGAAGGAAGGGTGGCAAAGTGAGAAATGTTAGCCTTTATAGGCTTTGTTTGTTGCTGTTGTGGAAACCTTGCAAGAACTTGTCAAGACTGAGTTTACACAATATTACAAATGAAATCATTTGCTTAGTGTAAAACTGTAAGTACAATTTTGGCAGAGATGTATGTACAGGCTGCTGACTATATACTGTTGCAGCTCTTACTGTAGCCCTTTTCATGTTCACAGTTGCAATACTGTAGCCAATTACATATAGTAAGACATATTTTACATAGCCACAAATATCAAAACTTTAGCCAGAACTCTGAGGAAGACTCACTTTACATTAAACATAGTAATAAAGGTTCTTCTTAAAAAGAATCTGTCAGCAGTAAACTGGTTATAAACTTAACCACAAAACCTCGCAGAGGTGCTTCTACAGTTTCCAAATAGGTCCCTGTTTTTCAGCTTTGGAGATCCATTTTCATGTAAATTGCAGTTTTATTCATATGAAAATGAGAGGAAAATGGGGAAGTGTCTTTCCCCATATTTACATAAATTAAACAATGATTCACATGAAAATGGGGCTCCAACGCTAAATAACAGGGGCTTATTTGGAAACTGTAGAATCACCTGTATAGGGTACTGGGATTAGGTTTAAAATGCTGACAGATTCCCTTTGACTGAGGCCACACATTGCAGAAAAGCTGCATTTTTTGTTGCAGATTTTCCTATGTTTTTTATGAGCCAAATTCAAAAATGTTTTCAAAAGGAATGGGAAATATAAAGGAAGTACTTATACTTCTCTCCTCTGCTAAATCCACTCTTGGCTTTGGCCCAAAAAAGGGCAGCAAAATCTGCAACTAAAACACAACTTTTTCCGCAACATTTGGCCTTAGGCTAAGGCCCCACGTTGCAGAAACGCAGCTTTTTTTTGTAGCAGATTTTGTTGTTTTTGTGAGCCAAAGCCAGGAGTGGAATGAGCAGAAGGTAGATGTATAAGAGCTTCCTATATAGTTCCCATTCCTTTTGTAGACATTCTTGGTTTTGGCTCAAAAAACTGCAACAAAATCTGCAACAAAAAAAGCTGCGTTTCTGCAACGTGGGGCCTCAGCCTTAAAGGGTTTTCTGCAGCCCAGATCCACAAATATGAAAGACGAGTCATTACGCACTAATATATGCATAATATAAGAGAATATTGTATTGTCTGTGACATTTCAGGCACTTTGGCCTTTCTCAAACAGGCCCACACGGTTAAATATGCTACAAGCCAAAATAACCTTTTTTTTCAGCATGGGAGGATTCTCTTTTTTCATGTCTGTCCATAAGTAAACATTATCGAAGGCTCCTGTACCTGTACTTGTGTGTGGGCTGGATAAGGAACGTGTGCATACGGTTCAGCTTATGCATTTCTTGTTCTTGTATATGCTCTCTATAAACAAAGGATTATATGTATTATTCTTCTACGCAAGATTTCACTTCCAAAAAAGCCTGTAAACTTGATAAAGTAATTACCCATCCTTATAACAATAATGATCTGCTATTGTATGATATACCAATTATGAAGGAATCCTTTTATGTTTTGTTATAATTAAAGGCTCATATTAAGTCAATGTTAAGGTTGTTAAGGTTTTTCCTTCCATATTTAGTTTGCTCATCTTTTAATAGCTTTAATTCTTACTTTAAAGAACAATGTTCAATAGTGTAGCATGAGAATGAATGACATTCTGTCTTAATTATTCAGACTGCATTAAAATTCATCGTTCAAGGCAACTCGAAGATGGGCTTTTTGATCTTTCTTATGTTGATAAATTTTTTAACACTTCGTGTTCATGTAACCATCATGTATCAAAGAGACAGTGGAAATGGATCTCTTTAGTATTAATATTCTGTGGCTGGAGAAGCCCTCATGGCTTAGAAGGAAGGAATATCACCAAGGAAGAGATTTTGTGTTTGTTGCCAAGCAATTAAGACATGCAATACAGTACAGTACAGTACAATACAGTATAACACAATACTACAAAGAATTGTGTGGTATCATTTTTCAAGCTACTGTAAGAGATGATAACTAGTAATCATCAGAAGGAGTTTCAACTATTGAAATACTATCTAAAACTATCTATCTTTCTATTATCTACCTACCTATCTATCTATCTATCTATCTATCTATCTATCTATCTATCTATCTATCATCTATCTATCTTTCTATCCAAAAAAAGAAACTCCAACAGCACTATATGGAAATGTAGTATATAGAGAAAAGTATTGTGACCCACCTCCTAATCATTGAATTAAGTTGTTTCATTCAGTCTTCTTAACCCCTGGTGTATAATACCCAGTACCTAGCCATACAGTCTGCCTTTTCAATCATTTGTGAATGAATGGTTTGTTCTAAAGAGCTCAATGAATTCCAGCATGGTATAGTAATAGGATGTCACTGTTGTATTATGTCAGTTTTTGAAATTTCTTTCCGCCCTAGATATTCTATGATCAACTGTGAAGGGTAATATTGAAAACTGAAAAGTGGAAGCGTTTAGGATTCACAGTTCACACCAACTTAACCATGAAGTGGCAGACCATATAAAGTTACAGAGCAAGGATGCCGAGTGCTGAGGAGCATAGTGCATAAAAGTTGCCAACGTTTTGCTGACTCAATAACTGCAGAGTTCTAAACCTTCTCTGTGCGCCAGGAGCTTCATGGCATTGGTTTTCATGGCTAAGTAGGTGCATGAAAGTCTTACAACGCCAAGCAAAATGTCAAATATCAGATGCAGGTGTGTATAGTATACTGCCACTGGACTCTGAAGCAGTGGAATCATGTTCTGTGGAGTGACAGAACATGGCAGTCTGATGGACGAGCTAGCTGTCAGAACTGTCACAAATTCCAGGAGAACATTATATCACTGACAGCATTGTGCCATCTGTAAATTTTGGTGGAATAGGGATAATGCTATGGGGCTGTATTTCAGGGATTGACCTAGGCCTTTAGTTCTATTGAAGGGAAATCTTAAAACTTCAACATACCAAGACGTTTTGGACAATTGTATACTTGCAACTTTGTGAGAACAGTTTGGGGAAGGTAATTTTCTATTTCAGCATGACATGTACCCTAATACATAGAGAAAGGTCCACAAAGGCATGGTTGGGTGAGTTTGGTGTGGAACAACTTGACTGTCCTACACAGAGCCCTGACCTCAACCCCATCAAACACTCCATAAATTAGAATGGAGATTATGAATTAGGCCCTCTTATCCAACATCAGTGTCTGACCTTACAAATGCTTTTCTGGATGAATAGGCAAAAATTCCCACAGACAAACTCCAATCTTGTAGAAAGCCTTCTCAGAATAGCCAAACTGGTTTATCTGTAATGGAAAACCAAGTTCATATTAATATCTTTGGATTTAGAATAGGACATTATAAAAGCTCCTGTAGGAGTAATGCACAAACAAAATAAACAGTTTTTACATGATGCCCTTGTACCAGTGTTTGTGCAATCCTTCTATGTTGAAAGATTGATCTTTGGCCCTTCGAAACAATGTTTGCCTGTTGTGGCCCCAAGCCTTACAAGATAAGTTTCCAATGAAGTTATCAGATAATTCCTCATCAGATATATTATGGAAAGTGGGCAAGTTGTCAACTTCAGCTTGGCACCACTGTATTAACTGATAAAATACAATGCAAGACAAAACAAAATATAAATCTTTCTATAACCTGTGCAAGCATATCCAAGAAATTATATGTCATATTTTGTGGTTGTGCTTAGTAATCTTATTGAATAGTTAACCTTCATTTTGATAATCAAAATTGATTAATTGAACCTTTTTATGTATATTACTGAGCATTAACATTTCAATCTTGGTTTGGCCTCAAATAACACATTTCTACTGACTAATGCTAATAAAATAGTGTACTTCTTTCTACAGCACTGGCAGGAAGGCCAACCACCTGTTCTTTTGAAAGATTAATGAGCAAGATGTTAAATTCTCCCACAGTCTAGTATTGTCTGCATTTCCAAATCCTCTGCATCTTCCTCTTAAATGTTTTTTTTTACATTACAAGCACATGCTGTATTTCTCCACATGTCATATGAGATGTACTTGATTTCATGTGCACAATTGTTAATGTATTCCTTTAGTAATAGTCATGAGGTATATTTGTGTGTTATATATATATATATATATATATATATATATATATATATATTGTAAGCCAGTGACTGGAAAAGTATTGGAAGGGATGTATATCTCACCCAGGTTTCTCAGATGGGTGAGATGAGGGAATATTTTATTTTTCTCAATTAACAATATGCAAACTGAATGAACAAAAAAGAGATCTAAAATAAAATCAATATTTGGTGTGACCTTCAAAATAGCATCACTTCTTCTAGGTACACTTGTACACAGTTTGAAGGTACTCGTAGGTTTATAAGCTTAACTCTAATTGCCCAACAGTCATCTCCCTCACTGCATTGCTCTCTCCTAACAGGAACTACAATGCTAAATGTATCTTCAAAGCTAAATTAAATATATCCAAAGTTGCTCAAGTATTTTACATAGATTTATACTGTGGATGGTTTAAATGTAATATAAAAGTGGGAGAACCTTCTTGAATGTGGTCTCACAGCTGCAGTTTTATGTCATTCAGTATGTATCTATTTACAAATTTCTAGCTCCCGACTCTGGCTCCTAGAGGGTCTCCATAGTGGAGGAACACCCTTCATGATGCTAGGGCATATGGACACAGGTGTTAATTTACTGTTGTGTCCAAGAATGCACAACTACTTTTCAGACACAGAGATAAGTCTGTTTTTTTATCTGCTGTTCATTTAGACTTGGACTAGATCACGAATATTGAGTGGTGAAACAGTCATGCAATAGTTGCATCTATAGGAATTGTTTTGGAGGTACTTTTAAATGCTGTTCAGTGCATCCATGACTTTTAACACAGTGGGGGAGATTTATCATTCCTCTATGTCACGTTTGAGGTGTAAAAAATATTGCAAAAGAACTTTTCAAACACCATTGGCAGAAAATGTTTGTGTGTGTGCCTCATGCTAACTTAAGTTCATCCTGTGCTGGTGCATGGGTTATCAAGACTGGTATAGAAAATGCTGGTAAAGCTTGGTAAAGCTGCCTCGTTGTGATGCAATTTCCAACAGCCACATGGTAGTGAATAGACAGCTGTATAACATTTCCAATTCTTGGAATGTTACTCAAGCTGGATACACAGTCGCATCTTGACTTTTGTGTTGTATCCTGCCACTCTTCCTTGGCTGGGATCACACAGGAGTTACCTTAGTACTGACTTTAAGAAGAAATACACTGAAAAAGAAAACACTGGCCAGTTTATAATGACTATACACATGACGCTAGCTCCAGATACAAGTTCTTTTTTGAGTTTAACATGTACTTGTTTTTTTTTCTCTATTAATACTTCCATTTTCCCTTCTGCTTTTAGATATGAACAATTTCCTTTCTATATAAATATGCATTTGTAAGCAATCATTTTTCCATTTTGACCACCGGTTGTGTCAAGGTTATTAAATGATGATATTTTTGTAACCTGCCAACAATCTTTCCACACTGAGTAATCCTTAAGAATAGTAAAACCTAGTAAGTCAGGACTAGTTCAGATTCACATTCAAACAGAAGACTACACTCAAAGGCTCTACCTTTATAAGGTTTTAAAGGGTCTGTTTTGTGTCTTAGAATCTAAATATTAATGTCCAAACATAACTAAGGTCTTAGTTAATTTATATACCGCTTAAAAGCATACATAATAAAGTCTTGTCAAACAAACAGTCTCTATGGGATATTGTGAACAGAAACCAGACAATTATTTATGATACATGACAGGATAGTTTTATTATTTGCATTTCTCTTGCTTTATATAAACCATTTTCATCACTTCCACAAACTTTTTTTTATTTTCTTGCTTTTTTTTTTTTTTTTTTTAAATGCTCAGGTTAGCTATAACCATAATTTTATTATTTTTTAGTGAGAGGTGGCAAAACTCCCTCCTGCAATGGGAAGTCTGCACATTAGCTTGAGTAGGGAATCTGCCAATCTAATTTGGATATTGTGTCATGTTTCCAGGCCTGCTTTACTAAAGGGCGAGGAGAAGTTGAAGTTGTGTAAGTGGGACAGACCTTACCAGGATCTTTGGCCCAGTAAGTGGTATTTCTGGGGCACCATTTTGAGGATGGCATATTAAGTCAGGCAGACACAGCAGGTGAACTAAAACAAAGTCTGTGCTCAATGTGGAGCAATGAGGAATGTGACGTACAACAACAGTCTACAGAAATGTGATCCAACTAGTTTGGTGGTTACAGTCTCTCTTTAAGATCACATGACTTGATCACATTCTCTTTCAATGCATTTTGTCTCTCACACTTTTGTTGTCAGGCATTGGCTCATCTTTCTGTATTGTCTCAAGGGTACAGGCTGGCTCGCCCATCTCATAGGACACAGTCTCTTTTTATCTCCAGTCCAAGCAGTCTCAGCATCTCAGAGCATAAAGAAGCTAGACTTATGCCTTACAGTTTAGTAGTCACATAGTCAGACTGGAATTCTCCAGTGTCAATTATTTAAGGGCCTCTACAAGCTTTATACCAGTGCAAGTCCCAAAGTCTCAGAGTCATTGCAACTCAATTTTGACTTCTGTCACGCTCCTGTGTGGGACTGTCAGGGCTAACCTCCAGGTGCCTAATCCTACCCTGCATCAACTCGCATTGCAGTGATGGTGCACAATTCCTGCACTACTCATTCCTGAGTGGTTCATCAATTAGTGAGCAGTTCTTGTCCCCTACAACTATCTATCTATGGTCACATGGCCCACTTGAATGAACAAAACACACATATATAACCCGCAGTATAACAGTCTAGGCATACATATACACATTTACATTGGGTGCCTCATCCAAATATTAATAGTTGCATTTTCACAATATAAGAGTTGTATTTTAAAGGTGTTATCCACTTTATAATATTGATGGCTTATCTTAAAAGGGTCTTTTCATGTGCAAGACAAAATGCAAGTTTGTAGGATCGACTAAGATTATGTAAATATTGAATGAAACACAATAAAGTAGTAAATGAAGAAGCAAACAGAGGTCAAACATGCAGTGCAAATTCTAAATGGGCAAGTATCATCAAAAATGAAGATCACCTTGAACAGATTTCTGCTCACAGTTAAATTCTGCTAAAGTAAGTAAAATCTTGTTTAGAAATGTAGGCTAGTTATCATCTTTTAGAGGTGTTATCTGGTTTTGGATAGATGCAATGATCGGAAACAAGTATATGATATGCTGGCCATTGCTAATATGTGTGATGCAGTAATTTGGTCACACTGGTGCATCAGAGGTCTAGAGTACATTACATGTAACATTGCATAATGTATCGTGGCTTCATCAGTTTGCGTTATTAATGTCTTTTAGTACCAAAGTCTCTAAGATTACTTTATTTAATACTGGTAAAAGAAATATCATGTAGCATATGTTTTTCAGGTATCATTACATAAATTGGTATTTTTGTGTACACACATTATGCATTAGTTGATCATAAAACAAGAAAATGAACTTGGCAAACTGATTTTCGTTACTTTGTAGCATATACTATACTATGAAGTGCCAGACTCACCAGCTGCTCATCTGTAAGAACAACCAGTATTGAAATGAATGATAACTGAGAAATAATACACCTGAGATGAGTGGTTGAATTCTAAAGGCAGAAAACATTTTTTTTTTTCCTGAATGCGTTCAATCTTTACACTTTTACAGCACAATGTTAATATGTGGGAAAACCCCTTACTAGCATATCAGTAATTCATAATAAGAAATGGGGTGCTCATGTCTAAACCATTAAATTGTATCCTACTTCTTTAAATTGTTACAAATGCACAAATACCAGTAAATGAAGGAGAACATTAAGTGTCAGGAATCGCACAAAATAGTAATTTTATGCAACTTTTTTTTTACTTTTTAATATTTTTTAGCATTTCATTAACCTTTTTTATTAACATTCCTATTGATCCCACTAAGGTACTTGACTGATTGATCACTTGTATAATACTTTGCAGTACTTCTGTATTGCAATATATTGTGCATATTGGTTTTACACTGATATCAAGACTATTGGACCCAGTGTCTTGCTGGTCTTAATAGGCTTCCATACATGTCAGAGCTAAAGGCTACGATCAGGCCTCCAGCAGCCATAGCAACTCCCCAGGAACCTGCGATCACGTTGCAGGAGTCCAAAAGGCTGGCAAGGGGTGCACATCTCATTACAAGACAGATGTCTGATTACTGTGCTGTGACTGCTATGAGCTGTGCACCGGTGTGTACATCACTTACTATTGACTGATTTTTATCCACTGATGACAGCAAGCAGTGATCTAGAAAACCATAAGGAATTGATACAAAAATGATATTGGAAAATTGTACAGCTACAATTGCGGATCAAAATGTACAACTCCTTTAACTAGTTATGTTAAATCCACCCCTTGTGCTGAAACAGATACAAATAAATAAATACTATACTGTAATGCACACAAAAGAGCCATATGGCTCCATGAACAGGGTTCTGATATGGTTATGTATGATCTCAAACTGTACTGAAATATGGAGGGAAAGACCTATTTTTAGGTAAGGTGAATCAAACATCATACAAAGGTAAGCATTCAGTGTCAGTTTTGATAATATTAGACTGGTGTGAGTTGGAGAGGAAGGGATCTCTCAGTATAAAAATTGTAATTTAAAAAGAATGTCAGGATGTATTACGTTAAAAAGCATAACCACTGGATTGCAAAATGAGTAGATAAAAATATTTTCAGTTCTATTTGCCATATTGTCACAACCAATTTCAGATGTTCCTCACTCATACAGAGGACCTAAATATCCAGTTAACATGCTTAGGATTCAGGCTTGGTTCCTTATAAAATAAATATTAATATTATTTCCGATCAATTGTTCAGCAACTATAGGTTATATTGCACAGTTTCAGTGAGGAAGCAAAGCTGATACAGAAAGTTTATTGGAAAATTGTATAACTTCACTATAGAAACAATAACATTTATTTGTTAAAACTGGCATATCCCTTTTTTCTGTTTTCTCTTGGCAGGATTCAGAAAGCCCTAACTTTTTTCTTTTTATGTCAATATGGCTGTTTAAGAACTTGTCTTTTGCCAGATACATTATATTTTTCAATGGCACCTCTTTGGGACATCTAGAACTTATGAACTTACGTTTATTAACCCTTTTTGAAAAGGAAGGAAAACAACACTAAGTTTGAAGGTTATTTTACATGATACATTTTGCACTGTTTACTGTATAATAGAAATAATATATTATTCTTATTCTATTAATCAATGCAATTGTGTTAATTCCAAACTTATATAGTATTTATTTTGGTGTTTTATTCATTTTACACAATATGAACACTTTTTTTGAAAAAAATTATTTGTATTGTGTCGCCATGTTCTGAGAGTCATAACTTTATGAAGACTTTTTTTTGTAAGATTAGCTCTACTTTTCAGTTGATACCATTTTGGGGAACATATGAATTTTTGATCACTTTTTTGTAAGAGAATCGCTAGAGGAGTGGTCACCCAATGGCTACTGGAGAACTCACAATCACACAGGTAAGACTAAAGTTAACTCTTAGTGGAACAGAGGGAAAGCAAGGTGAAGGAGATGGGTGTGGCGGAAAATCAATTAAGGAGGTGACGGAATAGGACAGTGTTCAGACAGTACAAGAAAAACCCAAAGGAAGGAATCACAACCGGACACGCCTCCTGTGCCGCAGCGTGTGCCCAGAGGATGGTGCCAAAGCCCGGACACGCAAGGATGTTACATTTTTATTCCATTTTTTAATGCAGCAAGATGACCAAAAAACAACATTTCTTGCTCTGTTTTTTAACCTTTTTTTTTTGCAGTTTACTGTGCTGAATAAATAATGCATTAATTTTATAGTAGGTATCATTATGAACATGGCAATGCTAAATATGTATTTTTAAAGTGTTTATTATTTGATTACATATCAAGAATGTGGACATATTTTACATTTAAAAAATTTTTTTTTTTACATTTGTTTCGCCCCATTAGGGGACTAGAGTATGGGATCTTCTGATTTAATGTACTGAAGTGTATTCTGGCTATCAGCAGCTGCTAGACAAGTAAAGATGGCAGACCCAGGAACCTTAATCAGGCCCCAGATTGCCATAGCAAGACATCTACTCCCCCAATTGTGGCACAACAGTATAAACCCCTTAGAAGCTGCGATCATGATCAGAGTTACACTCTTCACCTTGCTCTGAAACTACATCAGCACCATATCAGTGCTGTTCAGGCACAGTACTGAACTTTAAGTACCGTTGCACTGCATCATATGTAAACATTAACATGTCAATGGATACAACTTTTTTAAATTTTTTGGACTAGCAAATTGATTTTTGATATTTGTAAACAATGCAGGTTTCTTTTCTTGTCATATTTACACTTATAATTTAAGCCTTTTTAGAGTCTGTAGATTTATAATTGAGAATGTATTACAAAAGTTTTTCTTTTACATTTGGGCTAAATGTTTTCTAGAAGTAATATAGTATTACAGTAAAATAGACTTTTAGCAGTGTTTATCATTGTTTAAAGTAAACTTTAATGTACTGTACTTACATTTCCAATTTGGCATTACTGGATGTTGTCTAGCAGCACGACAGTGACTGGTGAGTGAAAGGATATTTTTTTTGTATAATTACTGATTTAATTTATTTTTTATATTTAGATTTTTAATGTCTATTCGGAGACTTTATTATTTAGCTTATTTTTACACTACACGTATCCACTGGAACTGAGGCTGAAAAGCCCATGGAGAAGATTGGGATGCTCCTTCCTCACCCCTGAAACTATAAAGATGCTAGTCCATGCCCTCATAATCTCCCGCCTAGACTACTGTAACACCCTTCTCCATGGCCTCCCAGCAAACACTCTCACCCCTCTCCAGTTCACCTTAAACTGTGCTGCTTGCTTAATACACCTCTCCCCCCATTCTTCATCGGCTGCTCCCCTCTGCCAATCCCTCACTGGCTACCCATCGCCCAGCGAATATTCAAATTACTAACGCTGACATACAAAGCCATCCACAGCCTGTCCCCTCCATATATCTCCGACCTAATCTCCCGCTACCTGCCCGCACATATCCTCCGATCCTCCAAAGACCTCCTACTCCACTCTGCTCTTATCGGCTCTTCACACAAACATCTCCAAGACTTCTCCCGTGCATCCCCTATACTCTGGAACTCACTACCAAGACACATCAGACTGTCCCCCACCGTCACAAGCTTCAAGAAGGCCCTGAAGACCCACCTATTCAGGAAGGCCTACAACCTCCAATAACACTACTGTCATCACACCATCACCTGTACAGCCTCTACCCCCACCTTCTGTCTCTATCCCTCTTTCCTCATAGATTGTAAGCCCTTGCGGGCAGGTCCCTCTATCCCACTGTACCAGTTGGTCACCGTTAGTTATCTGTTTTGTACATCTTGTGTACCGTATGTAAATCCTCAAATGTAAACCACCATGGAATTAATTTTAGCTATATAACTAAACAATAATAATAAAATAATAATTGGGACTGCAATACCAAACAGAGCCTAAGGACAAATGTGATGTCCTTTTTTTCTAAATCTGAACAACTCCTTTAAATGATTTATGTGATACATTTTTATTATATTTTTTGGTTGTGAAAGTCTTTTTAGGCACTACTGTATTCATTTAGCTGACCAGCAATTTTTCTTTATATTTGATAAAATAACTGACATTTCTTAATAAGCATGAGAATAAGGTTTTTTTTTTTTTTACAAGAGACAGCCCTAAATCCACCAGAATTCTAGTTTAGGCTGCTTTTTTTGAGCCAAAGTCAGGAGTGGATTGAGTAGGGGGGTATAAGAGCTTCCTTTATATTTCCCATTTCTTTTGTAGCCATTCTTGGCTTTGCCTCAAAAAAATGCAGCAAAATCTGCAACAAAAAAGCTGCTTTTCCGCAATGTGTGGTCTCAACCTTAATTAGTTTTAGACACTTTTTCAGCCTTGTCTGAGGCTGAGGCCCCACATTGCAGAAATGCAGCTTTTTTGTTGCAGTTTTTTGAGCCAAAGCCAAGAATGGCTACAGAATGAAAGGAAAATATATAGAAAGTATTTAAACTTCTACCTTCTGCTCAATCCACTCTTGGCTTTGGCTCAAAAAACCGTAGCAAAATCTACAACAAAAACCTCTGCATTTCTGCAACTTGGGGTCTTAGCCTGAGAAGGGATCTGGGCTTAGCAGAAAAGAGGAGAGGCTTATGTCTCATTAATGTGCATTTTAACACTGTCTAATCTAAGTCTTCACTGTCTAAAAAGTAGGCAGGATTAGTCAATATCCCAGTGAGTTTGAAAATACAAAGGTACTTGTTTTTTTTTTCTTTCAGAATGATCTATACCTTTTCTATACATTCAACTCACATTTGATATTATGTAATCACTTTAGCTAAGAATGTACCAGGATGCCAGGGATGAACATATTGATAATGTGCCACTATGAGCAGTTGAATGTAATCATGGTATGTATTACTCTGTGCCGACCTCACGCATGTCAGTGGGAAATGTTATTGTCAACCTGATTTATCAAAGTCTCATGGCTACAATATTAGTATGAGTAGAAATATCCAATATTTTGATGAAAACAAACAAGGTTCAGTCACTTGACAAGCATAGACGGTATGAGATTAAGATGGACTTCATAAGCTTTATTGTAGTCAGGTAACTGTTATGCCTTTTACAGTAGAAACTCCTTCATTAGACCACACTGGCATTATTTTGAGTGTGAACAGTCTAATGTATTTAGTCTTGCAAAATAACCATGGTATCACTTTTTCCCTTTTCCATGTCAGCACCATTGCACTAATAAACATATTATTTTTTAAAATCTGCTTCTAATAGTTCTTTTCATGGTTTGCATGTATCATAGAAGAAACCTTGGCTTATTATTGGAGCAGCTGCTGTTATAGTGGCCATTATCTTTATTCAGAACAATAACAGAAATTAAAGGATGAACATGCACTGTGACTCATAGTCAGCCTGCTGCTGCTACTGCGACTGCCAATGGCATCATGCTTTTAATGGCACAGCTTGAAAAAATAGTAATTTTCTTTTTGATTTCATGCATACAACGATACATATTATGTACTATCATGAGAATAATAGAATGTCCTGTTTTCCTGGACATATGACATTCCTTGAACTGTTAATTATTATCTCTTTTTATTGCTTTTTTAATTTATATCATGATATCACTAAAAAGTGGTGACATCACAATCAGAATTGTAAGCTACGGAGCAGCAAGCTTTTATCATGTCATCAAGGGGTGCAGCAGTATTGCACTCGGTTCAGTGATGACAGCTTCAAGAGTCTAATGATGATGGAAAGTGTTATTAGCTGATCACTGAGGGGACCACCCTGAGCATTTTGACCAAGGAGGGTTCCCTTAGACTTTGCAACTTTTCAGTCAATACCAGAACGATTGATGTGCAAGGTTCAGCTTTTCAAGGTATGCTGTTCTAACCATATACTCAGGCCATGGAATCAACTGACACTGCTCAAGTGACTGGCTGTGAATGGTTATGACCTAGCTGATAGCAATACAATAGAGATTGTAAAATTGCCAGGGCATTTTAAACCAGTGTTTTATCCATTTTTATCTTTGTGCTACACAATTCCACATTAACTAGGCTAAGAATGCCTATATTATTTCTCTGCCCAGAGAAGTTGTGGCCTGATCCTCATCTGTGTAGGAACACAACGACCCTACGATATCCTCTTTAGAACATTTCCTGGTGACCTTCTATTAGGTGTCTTGAGTGCTCAAGCATAGCTGCTTCTGCAATATACCATGCTAAGAAATTTCATGCCCCGACTTTTTCTGAAACAACAAAGCTTTGGTGGCAGTCTTGGAGAGGTTGATAGGTCAGATAAAAGTTGAGTTGCCCAGGAGAGATATACTCTCCACTGGATTACATCATTATTATAGCTACTCAGGTGGACTTTTTAGAGAGAAGATTCAGGAGAATGAGTGTTCCCACCTCTTTCCATGTCTAGCGCTTTTGTTCAACAGTGCACTGACACCTCCTGAATCCTTTGTACTACCTATCAGTGATGAGCCAATGCAAGAGGGTTGCACTACTCTGTCCTCGTAAAAGAGGGTTAGGAGAGTGCCTCAGAAAGGTAAACCATGCACTTCCCTGGGCTAAGTTTGACATCTAAGATCACTTAAGGCTCACTTAATCCTCTCCAAAGGAAAAAAAAACATCTCTCTGTAAAGACCAATGCTTTTGTAATCTGTTCTACCATTGAAGTTTTCATTGACTCCAAAACCACAGGGAATTTATTGGACTATGATTTGTTTGAAAAAGTTTTAGGTCTTTTAGTTAACTTTGAGCTGACCACTTTGCCTAATTTCTGTGAAGATCTCCCCCATTCAACATACTCTGGATGATTATGAGGAAGTTTCCTATCTGGTTATACCCTCTGCCAACCTATATAAACCTAAGCTAACTTTACACTTCTGTTCTTACAATCCACTGCTTTTATGCGACATAGGAAGAGAGCAACAGACTTAGATGGCACTAGAATGACAGATAATTGTGGCAATTCGTTTATCGTCTTCATTTCTGAAAGGTGTTTGACCAGTTAGAGGGATCTGGCATCTTCACAAATTTGGATCCTGTGGAACCTATAACTTGGTCTGTATCGAGGAAGGTGATGAATGGAGTACAGCCTTCAGCTTCCCTTGAATGTTATGAATACCTAGTCATATCCTTTGGGGTTTTTATGCTTAAAATATTTTTTAACATTGTGTTTAGTGAGGTCTGCTGTGACTGTCTATCACAGTGTTTTAGTGTACCTGGAACTTGACCTGAAATGGCAATTTTTCAACAACTCATAGCATGAAAGTCTTGAACACCATGAACTGCTGTTCTACCTACTTGTCTGTTATGACTTGTTATGCAACTGTCCCGCAACTGATTTATTTTGTGGGCAACTAATCTTGAGTAGGATTGTTAAGGAAGGACTTGAATGGTTCAACTTTCTTTAAAAAGTTCTGAATTCATCAGTTCAATGTCAGATATAAAGTAACTTGTTTGGTTTTTTCCAGTAATCCTTGTTTATTTTAGCATCCTGTACCTTACCTAATCTGTTTCTTGTGGGTTATTCTTGTCCAGTCTGAACCTTGTAGTCCTTCTGTGTATGTTCCCTGGTTGCATCTGTCTTGTTTCTTGCCTCAGTTCTGCTGTGCTCTTGGGTCCTAATGCTAGTTACGTTCTGAGTCTGTATTGTAGATTAGGATTAAGCATTTGGGATATTTTAAAGAATAATGAGAGTCAGTGATATTTGGTGTTAGGGCTAGTGTTTAGCAATACATATAAGGAAAGATTCAGGTAGAGTTATTTAGGCTCATGTGTTGTCTATTTGTTTATTTATCATCATTTATCTGCTCTTTTACCTAACTGTCACCACCATCATCCATTAGAATCACCATCTTTTATCATCCCCATGTGGTTCTTTATTTAATGTGAGTTCCCATTTCCTTGCATTACTTGTTTGCATTTCCTTGCATTACTAGCCCCACAATGTATTTTAGCTCATGTGGGATCCTCTCATCTTCTTCATGGATCCAGACAGGCTGTGCACTATTAATTTCCTCACAAATTATTACAGGTGACCCCAGTGGAGAGAAGGTCAATGCCTTTTGCAAGGATATAAGCTCAATGAGGAAAGAAGTAAATCTGAGGTTGCAATATGTGGAAGGACAGGCTAAAAAATAAGCCTCAAAATATTCTCCTTCAAACCTTCAAGTTAGCTTCATTGGTCCCTTCCCAGTTCACAGACATATCAATCCAGTGACATACAGTTTCCACATTATTTCCAATCTTTGTCTTCCAAACAGCTTCCATATCTCTGCTACAAACTCTTGTATGGGGCAAAATCTATTTCTCAATCAATTAGAAAGAACCTGGACCTGAGGAGTGATCCCAGAGTGGGCACTAGAGAGAGATGTCCATTCCGCTTGACCTGATTACAGACTACAGTACCTCTAGTTACAATGGTGTACGTACCCTTTTAGTCTAAAACTATAATCAAAATATATATTGATGTCATCAAGCATCAGCTTTCCATCTGTATCTCACCACTCACAAGAGATAAAGGTCTTCTTATACAGTAACATATTCATTTGCAAATACTGTTTGTAAAGGTTTCTGTTTTAAATAATGTTGCACTGTATGTTAACATATATAATAATGATGTGTTCCCATACGTATGTAAATGAGACAATCAAATAGGCAATATAAATTCCACTTTCAACAAAAAAGCATGGTTAATTGTAAAAACCATGAATTTGCAGAAATGTAATAATCCATTGGAATTCATTTGTATGTATTACAAAAGAACAGATGGGTGTCTGTGCAGTGCGCTGTTATTCTGTTTTAATCATATCTTCTTCTAGTGGCTATGGTTCTGTTTTTCTGTCATGATGTACTGCTAGAAAAGACACAACAGGTTGCGTAGGGAAGCAATAACCCATGACTGAACAGCATTTTACTGGCATATAAGAGCCCTGGTATTGTTGAATCCATCTGCTGATGTTTGTTTTTAGTTCCAAAAGCTCTGTTTGTTCACCAGTAGATATACAGTAAATTTTATTTAATGTGTCTTACAAATGGAGCATACACTATTACATGTGCAAAGTGCACTTTTTACTATTAAGACAGAACATCTTAGTTTTTACAGTTATGCATCGTTTTCAGTGAAATATAAGAAATATATGGCTGGGCTTACTACACAGACACTGCTGTAAGTGATGTCAATGTATGCCCTCTGTTATCTAGCTGACACTACTACAGTCTGCTTAACGTCATTGACACAATAATAGTGCTACTTTATTTGTGCAACTGTTTCCTCTAGATTTTCATTTAAATGGGACAGAGCTATAGCATTGTCATGTGACCAATGGGCATGACGTCACTTCCTCAATCAACCATGTTTTCTAATACTAGGGAACTACTATAATGTCACAGATGCTGACCAAAAGTCACAATAAGTTTATTGGTTTTATGACTTTATCAATCTCTCGCATCGTTCTGGAAGAATTTTGGACCACTCTTCTTTACAATTTTGCTTCAGTTCAATTGAGGTTTGTGGTCATCTGTTTATTCATAGCTCTCTTTTATTATGTCCCGATCTGTCAGACCATAGTATTAAAAGGTGTACTTTGCCTTTTTCATGACTGTACTGTATTTAGCACCACCATATTCTTAAAAGCTGTACATAGGTTGTCATTAATCACATCGGCCCATGTCTCCATTGGGGCAGACAATCTAAATTCAGTATCATAAACATATACTAAAGCTATTTTTATGGGAATTCAATTAACCTACCCTATTAACCTATTTATACACGTATTACAAAGTGAAAACCTGGTCCTGTATGAGATGGTTTAGTTTCTCATGCTGGCAGCATACTGAAGTGGCTTTGGCTTTTTTCCAACATAATTGCCATCTTCATTTATCACTTGAAAAAAGCAAAGTTCTCCTTTACTGTTTTGAAGGTGAAGCAGCTGAGTGTGAAACTTCTTTAAAGAGGACCTTTCACGTCCTCATGTATATGCTGTTTTACATACCGCTAGAAAGCAGACATGTGCTGAATTCTGCGCACTGCCGGCTTTCCTGTTATGTGGCTGGAGATATCCGGGGTCTTAGTTTCACGGTTCACCATCAGAAGGGCGTTCCTGACAGTCTAGCTGTGCTGTGAGGACAGTATTCCTCCATAGCACTGTACTGGGGGGGCATTCCTCACAGCTCAGCATCATTGCTGGACGGTAAGGAACGACCCCTCTGATAGTACAGGGCTATGGACGAGTGCAGTCAGGGAGGGCGTTCCTCACAGCGCAGCTAGACTGTCAGGAACGCCCTTCTGACAGTGAACGGTGAAACTAAGACCCCGGATATCTCCAGCCCTGGGGCACATAACGGGAAAGCCGGCAGTGCGCTGAATTCAGCGTGCTGTTGGCTTTCTAGCGGTATGTAAAACCGCATATACATGAGGACGTGAAAGGTCCTCTTTAATAACATCCATTGTCACATATTATCTGTCCAGACTGTAGTCAGTGAGAATGACTTCAGTAGTACAAATATAGGAGGTGGACAATGAATTCATTTATAGCATACACTGTTAGCTAATGTGGACATCTCTCGCTGAGCACTGCACCATAAACTTTCTTCAAATAAAAGTATTCCAAGTGTTTAAATAAAGAAAACCATTGATTTCCATCTTATTTCCACAGTAACATCAAGATCCAAAAGGTGCAACTGGGTACAGTTAAATGAATGACTGTCCATCCTTCATCTGTCAGCATACCTCCCAACTTTGAAAGGATAGAAAGAGGGATAGAATGTGCGATGCACTACTGTATGCCCACCTCGGCAAATTTGGCTCCAACCACTTCTACGTTGACTCCGTCCATTCTCATCCATTTTTCTTTGTGCCCCCACACAGTATAATGCACCTACAGTCACCCTAACATTATATGCCCCAAAATTATAATGTTCCCCTCCAATTGCCCCACAGTATAAACTGGGGGAAACTAGAGAGGTCATTAAACTGGGGCATCTGGAGGGAGACATTAAACTGGGGGCAAATAGAGGGGGACATTAAACTGGGGGTAGCTGGAGGGGGACATTAAACTGGGAGCAACTAGAGGGGGACATGTCAGTTTAATGTCCTCCTCCAGTTGGCCCCTGTTTAATGTCCCCATCCAGCGACCCCCAGTTTAATGTCCCTCTTCATTTCCCCCCCAGTGTAATGTTTCCCCCCTCCATCTGCCCCAGTTTAATGCCTCCCCTCCATCTGCCTCCAGTTTAATGCCCCCTCCATATGCCCCCAGTTTAATGCCCCCCTTTCATCTGCCTCAGTTTAATATCCCCCCTTCATCTGCCCCCAGTTTAATGTCCCCCTCCATCTGCCCCCAGTTTAATGTTCCCCCTCCATCTGCCACCAGTTTAACATAATAAAAACACTGATACTCACCTCTCCTCGCTCGCCTGCTGCTCTGTCTGAGGTCTCTTCTCCTGGAGTGTTCAGGGAGCTGCAGGCGCGATGTGAGTGACATCATCACATCACGCCTACTGCTCCCGGGGCCGGAGCACACAAGGACGGCTCCTTCTTTATCATTGTATTAAACTCATCTGCGTCCTTGGGAATCTGGAATCCGGGACTGTCCTGCTGAATCCGGGACGGTTGGGAGGCATGCTGTCAGGATGAACCTCGTAGACCAAGGGTTATGGAGAGCATTCTCAGATCATCTTTTCAAGCACCAACAGAGCTTGCCCTGCCCATGGAGTAGAAAAAGGGATAGGGTTTATGAAATAAAAGTTGAAGTTTTCAGGAGTTGTATGAAGTTTATTTGTGCCTAGATACTCCAGATTATAGGTGGGGCACTATAATGTTTGGCTAGTTATGAATACATTCTATTTAAGAAAGTAGTGGACAAATATATTGAAATGTCATCATTGTTTCTTCTTGTGACATTTACCTTATTAAAGATAAAATATATAGTACAATTTCATATAGCACATGGTAATATGGGATGAGAAGGATGTGAAGGCAATCATAGCTTTGTATAAGGATATCTGAAATAATCCTGTGTTCAATATAGAGATTAATTACTTTAAATAAATGTGTTTACATGAGCAAAGCTGGTAAACCCTTGAATTTCACTCCACCTTTATATGCCATTGGAGAAAACAAAGAAGGGATTTATTTTCTCCTGTAATATAACATTATTATTCAGCTTTATCAGTAGTGTTGAGTTATTTGCTCAAGTGTGTATTTGTAACAAAACCTAGCAATAATGACAAAAGACATAATTAAAGAAGCACTGTGGTAGTTTTCCCCCCATTCAATATGTACCTCTCTCTCTCATATATATATATATATATATATACTGTATGAAAGAAACTCGAAATGTGTGTGAAAGGCAATCAGATGAGGAGTACAGGGATGGAAAAAATAGTTTTGCTGAAGTGCTTCTTTATCATCCATACTTACTTGATTTGTTGGTTATGGTCATGTGGACATTGCTTTAGGATTTTGCTAGCCATATATAAAGTAACCATCACTTTGTTTTATAGTATATGTTGGTCTATTTATGCCTGCTGAGTCCTCTGCATGGGGCCTGAACAACATAGGTTCTTGGATATCCATTGCCTGTGAGAATTTTTAGTTTGTATTCCCGCTTGATCTCACGTATTGTGACCTCAGCCTGATTTCTGACTCTGCTCCTGATACTGTTCTTAAACTTCTGTTACGCTGTATAGATAGCTGGTTATCCTGGAGTTCCCAAGACCCAAGAATTTGTGTTTCATCATTTCTGTACAAAGGAAACAGAGCACTGCACATAATAATCATATTGAGTACAATGTCCTAAATAATTAACAATTGTTTGTGTTGGTAGGCACCAACCTCAAACAATCCCCCTCTGGGCCCTAAGCCCCCTTGTGCATGAATCACAGTACACTCACTGTCCTACATACAGACATAGCAGCTTAAAGGTGCCTTTTTATATAGTTTCTACCAACACAGAGGTTTTCTGGGGGTGGTGATGTTCTGCAAAATACAGTGAAGAAAGCACAGGGCTAAATTAGTACCAGAGGTCAAATGCTGAGTGTGATGATGAGACCCTCAATTTATGTATCTTTCTCGGACATGTATCATTCTTCATTCGTATCAGTCTCACATATCTGTAGGAATGTAGAGCTGTGTTTACATTGGTGGTCAATTCGCTCCAGTGGTTTTATGTGCATACCATGGAGAGAGAGCCCTCCTGACGCGCCGTCAGTGTGATAACCCTGGCACCCACCTTTCCTCTAACCGGCAAGACCCTTCGGAGGAGAGGGCTGGCTGGGGGGGGGGGGGGGGGGGGGGGGAACAGGGCCAACGGAGGTGGGGTGAGGTTTTTGGGTCTTTGTGTGGAGCCTGGAGAGACCCGCTCAGAGAGGCTGTGCTCAGGTATTACTCTATACTTTATTCCCATTTTTGTTTTATGGCTGTATCATCGCACTTTTGCTCGTATATTTATGCTGTCATATTAATATTGTATATTTCTGTATATGCTATTAATTAGTACCGACCCACTTGGGTTATTAAATATATAAAATTTATAAAGCTCGTTTCATTCTATCCTATGAATCCGGTCCGCTTACGGGTTGTGAGTGGAAGGTTAAGAAGGGTGATCGCAGGTAGGCCAAGGGGCTTGGCAAGGCGATATTCTTCACAGTGGTGGCATCGTTGTGGGATCTTAGGATAACAGTGTGTGTGTGTGGTATCACTCAGAGACTGAGGATTGTGGCAATCCTATGGCACGAGCTCAGTATGAGATCAAGCTTAAAATACGGTGAAAGTTTGGTACAGTACTGTTCCCTCCCTTCTTTTTTTTTTCTGTCCTATCTTTTATTTGGCAACGGCTTCTAGTGGATGTCTTGGTCTCTGAAAAGTGGAGCCAGGGGACGTCGGCAACTGACTGATACAAACGCTGAACAGATGGCTGATATGGAAGGTGCTGCAGCCGGGCAGGACGAGGAGCAAAGTCCTGAGAGGCTGGCACAAGAAAACATCACCATGCCAGACGGTTTAGCAGGTGCCCTTACCCCAGAGGAAACTTTGCCTGGAGGGACCAGTAGCCCCAGTTCTGTGGGGGTAATGGACTTATACTTGCAAATGGCCTTACAGCAGCTAGACGCCGGTGACTCTGACACCCGTCTGCAGGTGATTCTCCAGTACCAAGCTGCTGCAGAGCACCGGGCGGAGAGAGAAGCTGCAGAGCGCCGGGCGGAGAGAGAGGCCGCTGCCGCTGCTGCAGAGCGTTGGGCTGAGAGAGAGGCTGAGTGAGAGGCCCGTGAATGCCAGGCGGAGAGGGAGCATCAGCTTGAGCTAAAAAAGCTGGAACTTCCCCAGTGGGTGCAACCTTCCCCTGCACAAACTCCAGGAGCCCAAGCACTAAAGATCCGATCCGAGGACTTTCCAGTCTTGGAAGATAACGGGGACTTGGACTCGTTCTTGCGGGGATTTGAGAGGGCGTGTAAGCAGCATCATATTCCCCAGGCAGAATGGGCCCGTTACCTGTCTCCCCGGTTGAAGGGAAAAGGCCTGGATGTTTCCATAAGCTTACCAGAGGACGCGGACTATGAGACCATCAAAGCGGCGCTGATCCGGAGATATCGGCTCACGCCGGAGGTGTACCGCAAAAAGTTCCGGAATATACAGCGGGGACCCACAGAGAGCTATGCGGATGTTCTGCACCACTTACAGGCTACATTCTGGCAGTGGATCAAAGGACTTACTGTCACCACGTTTGAGGAACTTGTGGACAATATGATAAAGGAACAATTTCTCCAGGTGTGCCCTCTGGAGGTTCGCCAGTTTGTGTGTGATCGGAAACCCAAGACAGCAGACCAGGCTGCAGAGATTGCTGATGACTATGTGTCCACCAGGGAGCAAGGGACCAAGAGAGGAGCCACACTGCAGAGACCCCCAAGCTGGAAGGAGGGGCAAAGCTGGAGTTCACCACAGCCTGCGGTCTCCAAGTGGGGTAAGACAAACTCTGTCCCGGGTACCCCCTCTACTTCCCCTGTCCCAAGAACTCTGGGCACCCCGGCGACCACCTCCAAGTCCCAAGGAGAGGTCTGGCGGTGTCACGCCTGTAACCAGCCAGGACATTTCAATGCGGAGTGCCCCAACTGCTCTAAGAACCCCCCTGTTTCCCCAGCCACAGCAGCTGGCTCATCTGTATACTTGATGGGGAGGGAGGGGTTGCAATCCAATGCCAACCGTCAACAGGTCACTGTGGGGGATAAAGTGGTCATGGTGTTTCGGGACACTGGGGCGGATGTTACTCTGGTGCAACCTGACTTGGTCCCTCCGGACAGTATTATCCCTGGAAAAACTCTGACCCTGAGGGGTATTGGACAAGAACGCTTAACTGTGCCCATGGCTTGCGTCCATTTGGACTGGGGTGCGGGAAAAGGAATGCGTGATGTGGGGCTAATGTCTGATCTGCCTGCCAATGTACTATTGGGAACAGATTTGGGGCTCTTGGTGTCCCAATATGGGGTGGGAGTAGCCCCACCTCGCTGTGACAAAATGTCTGTACTGAAGGATGATTTTAATGTGGTGTTGAAGCCTGTCACACAGTCAGAGGGAGGGGTCATCTGCCTGCTTCCCCCTGCTGTGTGCCCAGCTAAAGGAATCAGTGAGCATGTACATGAGGGGTTGTGGAATGTTAACCTGGCTGTAGCCCTGCCCACATCTGCGGGTGGTGATAGCCCCCTCAGTGTGACCCTGGCTGAGCCATTCACCCATGCAGTTCACTGTGAATCAATGAATGAATGCAATGTCAATGTAATTGCTAATTCTTGCCTTGCAGATTTCCAGGGTAGCTCTACTGAGATGCTGGGGGCAACCTCAACTCCTTCACCCAGTACCCCAGATCAGCACCCAACTGATGACAATGTGCCAGGTGGTCAGGTGGATCACGGGGATCTCAGGGCCGATCCGGATGAGGAACGGACTGCTGGTGTTGCGGTGGTAACCCGCAGCCAGAGTGCTAGAGGGGTGGAAGGCGCTCTGACCCCTGAGCCGTTCCCTCTGTCACCCGGAGATGGCACTAAGACCGCCATGACTAGCCTCCCCGCACTGGAGCCGGAGGAGTCTGATGGGTATGTGATATGCACATCTCTTCTGCCTGGTTCCAGTCAGGAGTTCAGGGTCGCTGTCCAAGCTGATCGCAGTCTGGACGCATTGAAGGGGCGTGCTGTTCAACCTCCCTTGGAGTCGGACAAGGACAGCGTGTACTGGGAGCAAGGGAGGTTGTACCGGGAAACGATCCCCACAAAGGGAAAAGAAAGTCGGCTCAGGGAGAAGCATTTAGCGGTACCCCAACCCTATCGGGTGGAGTTGTTGCGGATTGCTCATGATATTCCACTGGCAGGCCACCTGGGGATCGCTAAGACCAAGGCTCGCCTCAGCCACTTATTCTACTGGCCTAAAATGGGGACAGATGTAGCTAAATACTGCCGTTCATGTGACACTTGTCAGAGGATGGGCAAGGCGGGGCAAGGCTCAAAAGCCCCAATGATACCTATGCCCATCATAACCGAACCTTTCCAGCGGGTGGCTGTGGATCTCATTGGACTCCTGTCCATTCCCAGTCGCTCCGGGAAACATTTCATATTAACAGTAGTAGACTACGCTACTAGGTACCCGGAAGCTGTCGCTCTGTCTTCCACCCGGGCTGATGTAGTGGCCAAGGCTCTTGTAAGTATCTTCTCCCGTGTTGGATTTCCCAGAGAGATGCTCACAGACCAAGGTACCCAGTTCATGTCTGCCTTGATGCATCTGGTGTCCAGCCCGTATCACCCACAGAACAATGGCTTGTGTGAACGGTTCAATGGCACCCTGAAGCAGATGCTCAGGATGTTAGTCGAGTCCCACGGGCGCGATTGGGAGCCTTATCTCCCGCACCTGCTGTTCGCTTACCGGGAGGTGCCTCAAGCCTCAACGGGGTTCTCCCCCTTTGAGCTCTTGTACAGGAGACGTGTACGTGGGCCCCTAACTCTTGTGAAAGAGTCCTGGGAAGGAGAAACGGCCATCCAAGGTGTGCCAGTCGTGGAGTATGTCCTGCGATTCCGTGACCAAATGCAGGCTATGGCGCAGCTGGTGCATGACAACATGGTCCAGGCTCAGGCCGACCAGAAACGCTGGTATGATCAGAATGCCCGTGAGAGAACATACTAGCCGGGGCAGAAAGTATGGGTCCTAGTCCCTGAGCCCCAGGACAAGCTTCAGGCGAAACGGACCGGTCCATACGTCGTGCACCAGCAGGTCAACAGTGTCAGCTACCTGGTCACTGTTGATCCAGGCCGGAACAGGCATAAGGTCTTCCATGTCAACATGATGAAGGATCATCATGACCGGGAAGCTAGTGCCTTTCCGGTATGCAGTCTGCTAGAGGAGGGGGAAGAAGAAGACCTTGTTGACTTGCTTGCTCATTTTCAGGAGGATGGGTCCAACAAGAAGGCACAGGCGAACTCCCTGCTGGCTGAGGCCCAGATGTCCCAGCTGGATGAAGTTGTGCACTCCCTACCTGGTCTGTTCTCCGCGAAGCCCGGGAGAACTGACCAGGCCATTCACCATGTGGATACCGGGAATCATGCCCCTATCCGGCGGTCGCCA
Organism: Leptodactylus fallax; assembly: GCA_947044405.1. Taxonomy (NCBI): domain Eukaryota; kingdom Metazoa; phylum Chordata; class Amphibia; order Anura; family Leptodactylidae; genus Leptodactylus; species Leptodactylus fallax. The sequence goes on from CAMRHE010000526.1 coordinate 579,879, forward strand.
TATTGCATCTCCTCGGAGGTACAGGTCCAGATGCGCAAGGAGATTGACGAGATGCTGGAACTGGGGGTGATTCAGCCATCTCACAGTGCATGGGCTTCACCTGTGGTTCTTTGCCCAAAAAGGACCGGACCACCAGGTTCTGTGTAGACTACAGGGAACTTAATGCGGTTACAGTCGACGACGCGTACCCCATGCCGCGCATCGACGACCTGCTTGACCGGTTAGGTAAGGCCCAGTACTTGTCCATCATGGACTTGAGTCGGGGATACGGGCAGACCCCCCTGTCCCTGCAGGCACAGGACCGATCGGCCTTTAATCACCCCTTTCGGACTGTACGAGTCCACTGTCATGCCATTCGGCATGAAGAATGCCCCTGCCACTTTCCAGCGGATGGTCAACTCCCTGCTGACGGGATGCAAAGGGTTTCCCACTGCGTACCTGGATGACATTGCCGTCTTCAGCTCCACTTGGGAGGAACACCTACAGCACCTGGCGCAGGTGCTGGGGCGGATCCACAGTGCGGGCTTGACCATCAAACCGGAAAAGTGTCAGCTGGGCATGCGCGAGGTCCAATACCTGGGACACCGGGTAGGTGGGGGAACCCTGAAACCAGAACCTGAAAAGCTGGATGTAATCACGTCCTGGCCAACCCCCCGGACCAAGCAACAGGTGATGTCTTTCCTCGGTAAGGCAGGGTACTATAGGAAGTTCGTACCGAACTATAGTGCTCTGGCTGCCCCCTTGACGGACCTCACCAAGAAGAAGTTGCCGCAAACTGTCCAGTGGACGGATGCTTGCCAGCGCTCCTTCCAGGCCCTGAAAGCGGCCCTGGCGAACGCACCTGTACTTCAGGCGTACAATGAGTCACGTCCGCTTGTGCTACAGACAGACGCCAGCACTTACAGACTCGGTGCCGTACTGAGCCAGCTTGACTCAGCGGTAGAGTACCTCAGCCGAAAGCTTCTGCCGCGGGAGGTGGCCTACGCCACAGTGCAGAAGGAATGCCTAGCAATTGTTTGGGCCTTGCAGCATCTGCAGCCTTACTTGTATGGGCGCCACTTCACCATGGTGACAGATCACAACTCTCTGATCTGGATCAAACGTGTTGCAGGTCAGAATGGATGGTTGTTACGTTGGAGCCTGGTGCTGCAGCAATACAACTATGACATCCGGAACAAGCCTGGCCAGGCCCATGGCAATGCCGATGGCCTGTCCCGGCGGGGTGAGGCTGCGGAGGTGCGGGTGGAAGAGGAACGGAGGCTCCTCCTTCCTCCCGATATGCTCTAAAAAGGGGAGGTGTGATGATGAGACCCTCAATTTATGTATCTTTCTCGGACATGTATCATTCTTCATTCGTATCAGTCTCACATATCTGTAGGAATGTAGAGCTGTGATTACATTGGTGGTCAATTCGCTCCAGTGGTTTTATGTGCATACCATGGAGAGAGAGCCTTCCTGATCCGTCAGTGTGATAACCCAGGCACCCACCTTTCCTTCTAACCGGCATAGATTCCTCTTTTCGTGAGGAGAGGGCTGGCTGGGGGGGGTGAAGGGTGGGGCTGAACAGGGTCTTCATACGGAGGTGGGGTGAGGTTTTTTTGGGTCTTTGTGTGGAGCCTGGAAGAGACACAGCTAAGAGAGAGCTGTTCTCAGGTATTACTCTATACTTTATTCCCATTTTTGTTTTATGTGCTGTATCATCGCACTTTTGCTCGTATATTTATGCTTGATCATATTAATATTGTATATTTCTGTATATGCTATTAATTAGTACCGACCCACTTGGGTTATTAAATATATAAAATTTATAAAGCTCGTTTCATTCTATCCTACGAATCCGGTCCGCTTACGGGTTGTGAGTGGAAGGTTAAGAAGGGTGATCGCAGGTAGGCCAAGGGGCTTGGCAAGGCAATATTCTTCACACTGAGTGACCTGAAAGTGATGGTATATCCTAGACCATGGGTCAGCAAACTTCTATGTATCGTGCGCCAATTTTTAAAAAAAAGTCAAAGCATGAAACAGTCAGTGTGTCATGCAATAATTGTAAGGATGTTGACATGAAAGTTATATAATGCACACCATTATACACACAGTAAACAATTCACTGGTTGATTAAACTTCCATTTTAATGTTATCCTTGCCCATGACTTTTTGAGTAAAGATGATTCTTCTCTGGTAGATATGACTAGTTTTTTTTTTGTGTGGGCTGAGGATGTCCCTCACATAGCTCAGTCTTTTTAGTTGCATAAACCAAAACAAATCTGTCCAGCCTTGTTGAAATTAATAAACACTTACTTTAGTGTGTTCAGTTGCCATATCATACTTTACTTTTGCACTTGCTTCAAGGTACAAAAACAAATTAAAAAGGCAGTTGCTACCCCTTGACTAGGCTAGCTCACAGCCCGAACACTAGTATGCCATGCCTCATGCTTTCCCACTTAGTGCTTCCTCCCCTCCAACTGTGTTTACATGGACCATGAGAGAGAGGGGTTATGTGGAGCAGTAGCATTTTAAACATTAGAGAGAACCCTGTGCCGAGCAAATATGCCAAAAGTTACTGACCTCTGTCCTAGACAAATGGATGCTATAATACTTATCTTGTTCTAATCTTTACCAGTAGTCTAGACCTGCTGTGAAGGATCTCGTCCTACTGAAACCCGCATTCAGCACACCTGAGATCACTTCAATTACCTCACACCCACCTCCAGTGAGTGTTCTGGGTGCATGGGATAATACGAAACAAGCTTTCTAAATTTTATATCTTTATTAATCCCTAAAAAGGGTCGGTACTAGACACTTAACACATAGAGAGAATACATGTAGAGGTTAGCAAGCAAATACAAGTGGAAAGCAACATGACACAGTGCACAAAATAAAAATGGGAATAAGCAGAAGAAAAAGAAATATTACCAACACAAGCCTGTGATTGGTTCTCTGGGCTCCAGATGTTGAGCTCAGGGCATATACTTAAAGCAGTCCAAAAGCATGAGTGCGGCCATGCTATTCCAGTGGCAGCACCCCCTTGGATCTGGGCAGTACTATCCAGGTGGCTTTCAGCAGAACAAGCCAAATTACCAGAACAAGTAGTCCATTTCTCTGAGCTCATGTGGTAAGCTTCAGGGTTCTTCCTTAAGCAAGTTGCAGAGCATGTGTCTCCTACATGCTGTTACATCTCTTCCAGGACAGCAAAGAGTCTCAGGCCTCAATGCTAGGCCGCATGTTTAGGCCACATGGTTGGAGCCTGCATCATGACCTCCCCTCCCATCTCCTTCAGGAACAACAAAGACAAAAAAGACCCCCTCTTCCTGGTCTGAGAACTTTTAACTAACAAGATCTCCTCCCTAAGTGATGTCACCAGGAGGAGAAGCCCCACCCTCCTTTCCAAATCCCCCAGAATCATCTTTCCTTATATCTCCTCGCCCGATGACTGTAGAGTCGGGCAGGAGGTATTATAGGATTCATGGCAAGATCCCCATCGTGTAGACCCCAAGGATGACATCCCAATCCCATTTAGGTAAGGAGATCCGTGTCTGGACCCTTTCCGGCATTGAACAGTAACATGTGTGTATTCTGAACGTATGCCGAGACCTGGCGCATCTGGGGAATTTATCGGGGCGACTGTAAGAGGTCCCCCAGGGCAGATATTGCCATAAAACCATAATCCTTTTGATGTGTAGCTGGCTCCAACTTGTTTGTGGACGGTGTGCAGAGAGCCCTCCCAGGACATCCTTTCTGCAGGACCCCCTGCCGGGTTAATGAGTGTAACAGTGTTATGTAAACAAAGGCCTGTGTCAGTGACTCTATGGGGATCAAAGAGTTGTTGAGTACAGAGTTCCTGGACCACATTCCTCAAGCCTATGACCAAATGGCTGATAACAGACAGGAACCACACAATATGAGCGAGTAGTAGTACAAAAAATATATATCTGGGGCTCTTATCATCACACCTGCACCCACAATTATGCTGGGTGACATTGAAAACAATGTAAACATTTGTTGTCAGACAGATCCACAACCGTTTAGGGACAATTCCTATAAAGCAGTAGATCATATAGTTCTAAGGGTGTGTTCACATATGTCCAGCACAGCTGTCAGTTTCCTATGGGATCGGTGCTGGCACAAGAGGCATCAGTTCTGGCGCCGTATGGCACCGGATCTGTGCCTCAGCCAGATGTAAAAACGCTACCTGCAGCGTTTTTCAATCCGGCTTCCTTAAAATTTCATTAGCACTGGATGCCGCTGGGTGCCGCCTGAAGATGGATGCGGCAGCACCCGGCTTCTGCACAGTCTCTGTGACGACTTCACTACTGTACCTGAGCAAATTGTTCAGGATCGCAAAGCTGACACCCGTGGGCGGAGTTGGGCTCTGATCATGGGTGTTAACCCCTTAGATGCCGCGGTCATGGGGGTTGCGCTATAATAATGACCCTCGAGTCATCACCCGCAGCGAGATCGGGGGGGTGCCATTATGCTGTTTCAGCAGCCTGGGGTCTGGCCAGTGATCCCAGGCTGCTAGGACCCCAAGTACCTGGTTGATCCTGCCTGCGTTGGAAAAATTCAGTCTATGCATCATCATAGGCTGACTTTCTCTATAGACTGAAATACATGTGTATTGCAATCTATGGTACTGAACCAGTAATGGTTCAGATGTCCTTATAGGACAAGTACAAAATGTAAAAAAAATAAATAAAAATAAAGTTATTTAGCCCCAAAAATTCCCTTTTCCTATATAGAATGAATTATATAAAAAAAAACTAAAAATTAATAAAAACAATACATACTTAGTATCGCCGCTTCCGCAACAACCTGTACAATAAAACTAAAACAATATTTAACCTACATGGTGAACGTCGGAAAAAAAAACAATAAAACGCCGGAGTTAATGATTTTTTGCCCATCTTACCTTACAAAATATGCTATAAAAAGTGATCAAAAAGTTTTATGTACCCCAAAACAGTACCAACAAAAAGCACAGGTTGTCCCACAAAAAATAAGCCCTCAACTAACTCTGTAAACCAAAAAATAAAAATGTTACGCCTCTCAGAAGATGGCGATGCAAAGATAATTGATTTCTTTCCCCAAATGGGTTTTTGATCTGCAAAATTAGTAACACATAAAAAAACAATATAAATGAGGTATCGACGTAATCGTACCAACCCGCAGAATAAAGGTAATATGTCACTTATGCTGTATGCTGCATGGCAAAATATTGAAAAGGTAAAACGCAATGCCAGAATTGATGTTTTTTTTTTATTATCCACTAAAAAATGAGTTGATAAAATTTACTCAATAAGAAATAGGCACCCAAAACTGGTGTCATTACAAAATGCATCTTATCCCACAAACAACAATCCCTCATATGGTGACATCACAAGAAAAATAAAGAAAATATAGCTTGTACAATGTGAAGACAAAAAACCCCAAAAAATCGCCAAATCATTAGAACAAAACTGTCTGTGGCAGGAGGGGAATGTATAAGCTTTGCTAACATATATGAGGGTACACCCCAGATTTACAGCTTTAGAGGCAAAAGACACCAGAAGTGACCCCCAGAGTGACCCCCCCAAAACAGGGAAATAGGAGAGAATTTGAATCCCAATTCACTCCGCACAGCTTACATATTCACTTTTCCTCATCCGCTGTGCAGTCACATCTTGGATACTAATGCTCACTACACCCCTTGATTAATTCTTTGAGGGGTGCAGTTTTCAAAATGGGGTCATTCCCTAGGGGATTCCACTTTTCTGGCACCTTAGAGGCTCTGCAAACATGGCATGGCGTCCAGATACCAAACATCTAAATCTGCACTCCAAAAGCCACATAGCGCTCCTTTCCTTCTGTGCGCTCAAACTGCAGTTTATGCCCATATGTGTACCCAGGATATGGTACTTAATGTCATATCTGGGTATAAACTGATATTTGGGCACACAACCAGGCAGAAGGGAGGGAGCGTTATTTGGTGCACAGATTTAGATGGTTTGGTTTTTGGATGTCATGACACTTTTGCAGACGTATTTATTTATTATGCTTACTTATATAGTGCCATCATATTCTGCAGCGCTTTACAGACAGGGCTCACAATCTACATTCCCTACCAGTATGTCTTTGGAGTGTGGGAGGAAGCCCACGCAAACACGGGACGAACATACAAACTCCTTGCAGGTGTTTTCCTTCGCAGTATTCGAACCCAGGACTCCAGCGCTGCAAGGCTGCAGTGCTAACCACTGAGCCACCATGCTGCCCTAAAACTCTTGACATGCCAGTAAATGTCAGCTCCCAAGTCTCCAGTACACTGCATCAGGGGTTCGTTTCTCAGGTAAGGGCCAAGAGGGTTGTACTATACAGCTATAACTCACCCTAAAAGTAAAAAATGATAGTAAAAACTGATGGTAAACACTGACGCCAACTGTTGACAACTTATGACAACTGATGGTTTTGGAGTAGAAATTTGTGAAAAAGCCTGATAACAACTGATGCATTTTCGCATCAGTTTCGGCATCAGTTGTAATGACTAAAGGACAAAAAAAATGATACTAATGCAACTGACATATGTGAACCTTCCCTAAGCAGATATTGAGTCTACAAACAATAACAATACTAAGAGATTTCAGTTCCAGAGGCAATAAATTTGTGAATGCAGAGATAGACTATAGTACTCTATAGTTTACCTAATGTAAACTAATATTAGGATCAGCTTTCCCAAATGGTCCAGAATGTACTTCATGCTAAGCTGGGACTGATTATTTTATTTCTCTTTAGAGTTGTATCCCAGCCTTCATCATTTATCAAATATCCAAGGGATGGGAATTAATGTTAAATCAGTGAGGGTCCACTTTCTGGGTCTTCATTTATTGATAGAACAGAAGACCTCAGTCCCTCCGTAGTGTAGAAGGCGCTAAGGGGATGATGCTCTCACTCAGCCATTTCTGTATCTACAAAAGATTTGTATAATTCAGCTCTGTATAGGTCCTTCCCACAACAGATGCTGCTGCACAGTGACAAGGGAGTGGACTTCTAAGAGTCTCATTAAAAGGTTTTACCATGTTATCACCTTAACTTTTTATACTTCTTTGTTAGGAAACTGAAAATTTTATAGTGAAATGCTTTGGCATTTTTTTTTTCATTTTTAAGGTCCCCACAGGTTGTACAAATTCTGCTGTCACATACAGCATTTGCCATTTATAAAGAAAGCCTGTCACTGTCAGACACATCTTTAGAATTTAAACATCATTGTGATATCCTAATATTGGTATGCTAGTTAATGCAAAATCTAGTGCACTCAGTGCTGATGAGATGGAGTTATAAGAGAGCTCTCACTGGTTCAATGGACTCACTCACAATGCGTATTACATGTTCTTTTTCTAGATCAGTCAGCAGCTTAGAATAGGATGTACTCTAAGGCTAGATTCACATGACCGATTTTCACCCGTGAACTCTAGCTGTGTGTTTTCTGCATTTACTGGCCTGACCTTCATTCCAGGAGCAGGACTCCTAGCATCATAGTTATTTATAATGTTAGGATACCCTGCCTTCCAACACCATACTGTCCCATACCGATTACAGTACGGGACAGTATGTTGTTGGGAGGCAGGGACTACTAGTATCTTAGATAACTATGATGCTAGGTGTCACGCACCCAGTATGTCAGGTCAGGCTGGTAAATCCAGCAAACACCCGGACCGAGTTTCACAGGTAAAACTCGTTCATATGAATCTAGGGTAATACTTCTAAGACACTGGGGTCGCAAACTATATCACATGATCCTTTTTTAGGGAATGTGGCTGGAAGTGCCCTCTTTTCAGGTCACCTCTTTAGTGCTTAGGGGGGCTGTTTAGTGGGTGCATTTGTACACTCTAGTGTAGCTAATAAGGTAACATACTTATGCCTTTATTTTAATAAGTTTGTCATTGTAACATGTATGTATAACCTTTTCATGATACTCTAAATTCTATCTGTCCATCTCTCTATCTAGCTGCTGCTTCTATCTATCTACAGCATCTATACCTTGATTTGTATATCTTTAGCAAATAACACGTGAGGTATAGTGTAAGTTTCCTGCACAGCTTAATCTGTATTAATAATTACAATAATTATGTGTAATTATAGTTTGAGTAAAACTCAGGCATTTATAATAGTAAATTACATAAATACTGTATATTAATCATCATAATTTTATGTGCAAGCGTTATACATAATGCATATTAATGTTTTTCAAATAGCTTAGGAAGCTTTGAACTTGATATGTATATAAATAGAAATGTTGAAGCACATCTGAAAGTCTCCACTTTTCTATGTTATGTGTATATTGAAAGGAGACATTTCAGTTACCTGAATAATGATGTCAAAGTAGGAGAGACTGTTTGCGGCAGATTGTTCAGCTTTATCGTCTTTGTTAGAAAATTATGTTCACTTGAGTTTTTCTCATCTATTTCTTTGTTATTTTTTATTTTAAATTAAAGGACACCATGTATGAAGGCTTATATATTATGGAAATGCTATATAAGCAATTTCTTGATATCTATTGAAATTGCTACTTCAGGAATTTCCCGTTATTCCGGAGGAAACACATAAGGTCTATTATTGGCAAGTAAACTGTTACCTCTAATCTAATATTGTTATGGTTCATAAATGTAAGGCTATGTTTCTAACCCTGGCCAGACTTACACATGCCCCCTTTTACCTGGCCAAATCCCAACCAGTTTCATTGTGCTGCTGTACAGTGCTTCCCTCTGAGTGACCAAAGAAATACAGTGCAAAAATATTTTAATAAAACTAGACATCTACACAATTATAAGGGATGTAAATGAAAGGGCAGGAAGATAAGTGATGAAAAATAAAGGCCAGGAATCTGGCTATAATACCATTAATCATAGTCACCAAAGATAATGGGCACCTGCAATTTGCCTTACTGGTTATTTACAGCACGAGGAGCAGTTCCCATTAGTTAAAATATATATGTATACTCTACTTTTATATAGTACAAACAATGGAACACTTTAAAGTTAGAGAATGGAATGAGGAAAAATATGCCTCTTTGTATAGGAGGGAAAGACATCTATTATTAGGCGAAAATCACAAGAGTGTATAAGGGGAAATGGAAAATGTTTTCAGAGAGTGCAGAGACAGATCTTATGACCATCAGAAAGAAGCAGTTAAACATGAAGCAAAAACCAGTAGAATTCATTGTTCAGGATTATGCACAAACTATTGTTTCATACTGTCCTGTTCTCAAGTTAAGAACTTTCATAAGCATCGTAAAAAAAAGACAATGGATATAAAGAGTATACAGCCTGGCCTGACCTTTTCCTGTGAACTGTTAAAATACAGTTAAGAGTATTTTAACCTGCTCCACCTGCTTTGACTTCTGCCAGTTGTACTATTAGGAAAGGACTCCACTTGCCCTGACCTTTACTTGTCCAATGACCACATGCCTGTTCTCCCCTTAGGTGCCATGCATTGGTATTTCATGATCTGTCTGGGCCAGATGTTCCTGAACTTTGACTGCCCCCTGAGCTAGTCAACCAGTGGTTCCTTGCAGTGAAGACCAGAAGCCCATTTAATGATAAAAGGTGAAGACTGCCATTTCAATGGCAGTGTTTAGGGTTTGTGCTATTGAATTTAAACAGTTATACCAAAAATAACATAAAACTCTGTGATTAAATAAGTTGTCAAGGTGTTAAAAATCCTGCATACAATTGGTAAGATTCTGTGATTCACTAGGTCTTAAAAGGAATTTAAACCCTGCATAAATATTGTAAGCATTATGTTTATGATCAGTGTTTTGTATGTTATCAGTTTGTCAGTATATATTTGGTACACACATTATGCCATATTCAGTGCCCGTCTTCATATCCACTACACAACACTAACAAAGATCAATCCCTGACTATTTGAACTAGGCTGCGCTTATCTCAGACAAGTCAAATAAAATCACCGTGTATACAGCAACCTGTTATAGTTTTCTTTGCCTAGGATTTTAGCAGTGTCCTCTCTCCCTACCCAGGCTGACAGACCTGTCTGAAAAGTGAACACCTTTCATCAGGAGTCATCTCCGCTGAGATTCATTAAGCAGCCCAAACCTTGGAACGCTCTCCTAGATGGGGAGGAACCTTCTCTTTTCTTCCAGCACTTACAAACCAGCCACTTTCCAGGATTTTCACACAGAGATCCATGCTCCATGCATGTGACTGTAGTTTTTATCCACAATTTTGGTAGACAATTGCAGATAAAAGTACAGATTCATTCATTTCTTTGGCCTCATAGTTTTTATGAAAGTGTGTCCAAGCCATGGAGAAGAACCACAAAATATAGAGCAGGGCTCTTATCTGTGGCTCGGTCAATTTCATTGAAATGTATGGGTCAGTGAAAATCACAGATGACACACGGATACCAATTGATGTCATCCAATCCATTCTATTTTTACTGACACCACAGATTGCTTTTCCATGTCCCCAGTTATGCCATACATGAGATGACATAAGATGTTTATCTGCAAATTCATATTATTTTCATAGCATTTGCTGTACATCTTATGTGTGTGGCCACCATAGACATCAGATTCACAGAAGATTTCAGCGAATTTAGCTAAATCTGTCAAAGGTCTATAGATAATTATATCTGGGCACCTCCATTATACCAGTCTTAATCTGCACTTTGTGGGTTTTAAATGCACCAGATTATTAAGAAGCAGGGGCCTCATAATAATTCTGGTGCATTTAGGATGGAGTGTTCACCAGAAACTTACTAAGGATAGTGAGAAATCCTAGTGAGAGTTAGCCAAATCCTTAGTCTGGGGAATGGCACTAGGATTGCTTACTGTACTGAGCAATACCTTTACTGGGGTTGTGACTGCATCTTAACCATACATAGTTGTTGTTTGATCTTTTGCTATATGTGTCTATTCCTTTTGCAGTTGGCACATGGTTTGCAATCCATGTTTAATCCGACCTATGCATCTTAACCAGGGGTTGGTTATTGGATCGTTTGTCTATACTTACTCTGTGATTGCTTATATTTATATTCTATTGTCCCCTGATAAGCTATATACAGTTTTAGTGAAACATGCATGCCAGAACAGGATTTACCTGATTTATGAGATCTGGACCACCCTTTTATAGGTAGGGACTTTACAGGGTCTAGTGCATTAGGGTCAGGTTCCTGTTGAGGCGTCAGTCGTTTAGGGCTTGGCTCCAAAGCTATATTCCTTAGGGTGGACTAGGCCTCAGGTAGAATGTAATAGTCCATAACTACCCCTGAATCCACACCCTAGGTTGTTTATTAACCCTTCCAATCAATTGGTGTGTCAGCATTGGTAACTTAATGGACCTCTCCTTGCCTGAACCATGAGAAGCTGAGACACTGCCTGGGAACATGAAACAGTAAGTACCTTATTTGTTTTCTTTTCCTTAAAACTGGTTATTTAAGGGCTGGATTGTGTAAGTTTCCATTTGTATGATACTTTGTGCCCGGTACCCGGTATTTATACTTTTAATCTAAGATTGCTTCTGATTATACTTTTATAATTTAGACAATAATAAAGGTTATGTTTTAGTTTGTTAATCTTTTGGATTGTGGAAAATCTGTCATTTGCCTAAAACTGAACCGTTTTATTATGAAGTTTTTGCTTAGTGACTATGCCCCCTTTTTTGTATGGCTGGTTCTAGATTAGTTTCAGATACAGTTTTTTTTTCAATGCCATGTTTCACATTACAACTTGCCACCTGCTTTTTCACTAGAGTTTATCCTGTGTTTGTGGAGTGAGGGGTTATCTTTCTCTCCCAACTGCAGAAGCCAGACCCTTATTTGAAGTCTTTCTTTATATATATATATATATAGTAGCTAAATAAGAACATTCAAAGCTAAAAGTATATAATTGTTATGTACATAGTATTAGTATAAAGATAACATATGTATAGGCAAAGTTCAGTCAGTTTATTTACACTGGCAGTAGATGTTCTTAACAGGACTGTAAAAGTGTTTGTATATTACTTTTTATAATGGAAAATCTTGAAGTTCCATTAGCATTTTCTATTTCAAAGGTCAAACTATCAAATAGCATTTTGTAGGACTGATAAGCTAGTTTTATTGATGTTATTTAGTGGAAGAGCTAGGTTGTTTAGCAAAGACAAGATTAGTGAACACAGAAACTCTGTTAACCTTCCTCTAGTGTTAGCTTTCTGTTACTCTTTCTTATGTTAACGGGTCGGTTTTGACCCGTGTCTTAAATCACCCCTAGGTTACCCTAAAAACAGTTATTTATGATCCAATTTGTTTCTTACCTCTTAGTTACCTTGTTAGGGTTTCTCATCCATGGAAGGATTGATTTTAATATTTTTGTTGTGGCCCCCTGGGCCTTTCATTTGAGAGCGTACCCTTCATTTTCAATATAAAAATATTGTCAAATGAACCTCAAGAGAATAATATAAACTTAAAAAAGTTTGTTATATTACCTGACTATTACTGAAGGGTTTTAGAACACATTTCTTAAATGTAAAAAAAATATACATATATATATTTTATATTATTAACTCTAGTAACATCTATGGTGTTACGGGTCAATTTTGACCCATATCTAACTACTTTATGAAAAAGGCAAAAAACAGATTTTTTTTTTTTATAGAACTTTAATACAAATAAAAGATGAAAATTATATTAACATTAATAGCAATAATAATAAAAAGTAGCTTTTCTAGGTCAAACAAACAAACAACAATCAATCAAGCAAATCAAATCAACAGAAATCAAGTACTAGTTTTTAGATGCATTAGTATTTAGATGCATGTGTGGCAAAAAGTGACACTTTTTGTGTGTTCTTTGCAGAGGTATTTTTTGCAGGTGAAGCACGATGTGTTTGTCTTTCTGTCCTTATTGCTAGGGCAGACCTGACACCTCTTTCTTTTAGAATCAGGTGGTCTGGGGTTGTGGCTGTTGTGGTTGATGTTGAGGCAGGGCTGGTTGAGGAGATGATGCTCTTTGTGTTGCTGTGGGTGTGGGCGAAGCACTTGTTGAGCTCTGGAGTTGTCGGACCAAGGCTGCAGCGGCTGGGTCTCGGGGCACCCGTTCCCTTTGGTCAATGTGCGCCTTGACAAGGGATCTTCCTAGTTCCTCAAGAAACATCCTCCGCTTGTTTTTTTTTCTTTGAATTCCATCCTTGGTGAATGTGGGTCCACAACACAAATGCATTGTATGCTGACACATCAAGGATGTTGGAAAATACAACCATTGGCCATCTCCTAGTCATTCGCTGGCAAGTGTAGGTGGCAGTCAGCTTGTCCAGGTTGTCCACTCCTCCTTTGTTTTTGTTATAGTCCAGGATGATTCTGGGCTTTTTGTCACTTCCTGATGACACAGCTGCATCTTTGTGAAGTGTGGACATCAGTACCACATTCCTTCGTTTTTTTGGGGCAGTATGAAACAGCAGTGGTGGTGTCTGTAAAAACAAACTTTGAGGAAAGTGGAGCCCTGTCCTTCATCTGCAACAATTCAGCGGGCAGCTCAGGTTTGTTTTTTTTCACTGTGCCCACCATGGTGATTTTCCTCCTGAGAAGTTCTTGTCCAAGGTCATAGCTGGTAAAAAAATTGTCACAAGTAATGTTGTGACCCTGCAGTCCAGTAGTCATATCGAGGACTACACGTTTTCCTTGTTTTTTTTCAGGGATGCCGCTTGCAGACTTGCCTGTGTAAATCTGTAGATTCCATGCATAGCTAGTTTTTGCATCACAGGCTGCCCAGATTTTTATGCCATATTTGCCTGGCTTGCTTGGCATGTATTGCCGGAAGGGGCATTTTCCGCGGAAAGGGAGAAAAGGTTCGTCTACTGTCACCTCTGGCCCTGGGTTGAACATCAGTGGAAGGAGCTGCACCCATTTCTCCCAAACATCCCTGATGGGAGCAAGTTTGTCAGATTTTGTTCTGGTGTCTCTGTTGTCAAATCTGAGGACTCTTGATATCATTTGAAACTTTTGAAGTGACATTGTTGCCCGGAAAATATTCCTGCCTGTCGATGCGTCCCAGAGACTATCAGTGGCCTCATTGCAGGATTTGTACACTCCAGCAAGGAGAAGAACACCAATGTAGGCATCCAGGTCATCATCATGAAGGTCATTCCACATGTTGCCGTGGACTTTTTTTCCTTCAAGGTTTGTCATAGCAATAATGACTTTTTTTATTGACAATGGCATAAACAGATCAAAACATGTCTTGATGTCACTTACTCTTGTCACAGCAAACCTTGTGATCCCAGGGGTCATTTTTATGACATTTGCAGCATCTGCCCTGCCATGTACATCTGGAGGTACTGAGCTCCAAATGATCTTGCCACTTTTGGATTTGAATCTTTCAGCGGGAGCAGCTTCAGCACCGGTGACCTCCTCATCAGACTGATCAGAACTGTCTGTGTCTTCCGGTTGATACTCCACATCATCTTCCTCCTCAGAAACCTGTTCATCTGTATCAGTTTGCTGCTGTGTGTCCTCTGATTCATTATCATCCAAGATATAATCCAGAATTTGGCTTGCATCTAATCTTCTCCTCATTGTTGCATGGTGTAAACTGAAGATGTATACTCTGCAAAGTACCAACTGTAAGCTGATTTGGCCATACATGCCTGGACATGTCCCTAACTCAAGTTGTTGGAGGTAGAGCTGGCTGTGGGCTGTTGGTTTATATTGTGTTTATGAGTTCAGTTTTGGGACTTATTATTATTTTTTTTTACTCTTATATTAGACCTGGGTCGAAATTGACCCCAACAACACAAATGTTATAATTTTAATAAGAGCATTTTACAATTTAGTAAAATAGTTTTATTTGATTGAATTTTGTTTAAAAATAAGTTCCTGAAAAAGTCAAAAAGTCTTGCTGCAATAAACAAATGTATGTAGAATTTGTATGCATTTAAAACCTAAAACAGGTCGGTCACGACCCTAACACTAGAGGAAGTTAACAGAACCTTTATGTGGCAAGTATACTATTAACATTTCTGAAGTAGAATACAAGTCTCACCAACAGGAAAGGCATAAAGAAAAGACTGGGAATATATTAGCAAATATCACAGAATATAATATATATGCAACACAGGTAATGTAAGCAAGTACACTTTTCATACTGTGGAAACATAGAAACCCGTTTGTGATTGTTGTCCAAGGTCTAGTAATTTTCCATCTCATGTATTGCTGTTATTTTATTACCCGCTATAACAAATGGTTAAATTCCTTATATTTATTTAACAAAGAAGGACCTTTTCCATAAAAATGAAGTATCATCAGGTCAAGATCACCTTCTACTAGAGATTTGTGTCTTATATTGAAAAGCTTTAGTCATAGTCATTGACATAGGAAAGAATTCATGTAGTACAATTACCAAACAACAGTGTTACAATGATGTAACAGGACAGTCTATTTTGGAAAAAACAGAGGTCTACACATCACTAAAGCTGGCCACACACATTAGATTTTGGATGTCTGATGCGGCCGTTTGATTGATGATGGGATTATTCGTAGAAACAATCCCCCCCATCAACATTAATAACTGCCCAGGCATTGAGTCTGTATAAATAGGCTGATGATCAGCCAAAAGTGGCCAATCGTGCCAAACGCCGCCTGTAAAAAAGTCTAATGTCAGCTGCAGAGGCGTAGCTAGGGATTCAGCACAGGGGGGCGAACATGTCCAAGTGGGCCCCCAACTTGGACATGTTCGTATACCGATACTATGAGTATACGGTGAGCATATAGTGGTATATAGCAGCTCTACACAGGGCTCTGCAGACGATTTAGGTGAATACAGGGCAGTAACATTTTGTGACTTACCGGTGACGTTTCTGACTAATCCTTCACATTTCCCTTCTCTTCCATCTGGACGGCCATGACCACTTCTTCCAGTCTCTGTAAAGTTTGCAACACAGACATCTTTGACTCCTCACTTTTCCAGGCACCTGACCCACATTGTCCTCACCTGCACAAAGCCCCCATCCTGCTGCTACCCCCAATTATAAAATATATAATATAACCCCCCATAATGAATAATACCCCCTAAGTGCATCTTTAAATTAATAACTTCCCTGTGCACCCCCTTTAAATAGTGCCCATTATTAATAATGTCCCAGGTATTTCCCAATTGAAAAGGGAAAAAAAAACAAGGGGAAAAAATTATTGGGGTTCCAATACCCGGGACCCCCAGGATCAGCTGTTTGAATGAACCGTGGTACCTGTGTAAGTGCCGTGACCCCTTCTCTGTTTACATAGTGTCATTCATTTCATAGCAGCCATGTAATGTAACTACAGCCTCGTCCTATCCACGTCTATGTGACAAGACTGGAATGACATCACACGGTCACTATAAACAGACAACGTATGATATAAACAGGCGCCATAGCCCCTTCATACAGCTGATCAGCGGGGAATCACTTATCTCTTATTGATGATTTATTCTGAGGATAGACCATCAATAAAAATGAGCTGGAAAACTCCTTAAGGCTAAGGCCCCATGTGGCATCCTGCAGCAAAAAACAGCTGTGGGAAAATCCGCGGCGGCGACACATCACGGTTTTTCCTGCAGCACTTTGCACAGAAAGTTCACAGAGGTTTCCTCTGCGGACTTTCTGCTTCAATTATATCTATAGGGAAACCGCCGGCGTTTCCGTAGGTATAATTGACATGCTGCGATTTCCAAAACTGCGACTGTTTTGGAAATCGCAGCGTTTCCGCTGCGCATATTTTACTGCAAAGTGGGGATGGGATGTGGCCCCTTGTGGTGAAAACCCACAGAAAAAAAGCGTGGCATTCTAGCAAATCCCATCCACACATTACAGAAAAATATGTGCAGCAGACGCACTGCGATTTCCAAAACCGTTGCGGTTTTGGAAATCACAGCATGTCAATTATACCTATGGAAACACCGGCGGTTTCCAAATAGCTGTATTGAAAACAGAAAGTCCACAGGGGAAACCTCTGCAGACCTTCTGTGAAAAGCACTGCGGGAAAAACCACAATGTTACTGCCATGGTTTTTCCTGCAGCCCGCTACGTGGGGCCTTAGTCTTAATAAAGCCCAAGTGCCACTTTCATTAAATTAATTGCTCCCTCATATTATGCCCCTGATTCCCCCTGACATAAATACTGCACCTCTAATGACCCCTTATATCAATGACCACTTCCTTATGTTCATAATGCCTCCTAATATAAATGATGCCCCCTAATGGCTCCTTATATAAATAACCTCCCCCTTGTATTAATAATACCCCCTAATAACCCTTATATAAAGGATCCCCCAATAACCCTTATATAAATGACCCCCCCCATCGTCATAATGCCCCCTAATGAATCCTCCCTTTATAGTTATATTTCCCCCTCCTATCTACCCCTTATACTATTAATATACCCACAAAAAAAAGTCATACTCACCTGCGATGATGATGAACGGAGCCGCCGGTGCTTCCTCCCTGTCCACGCGCAGGACGTCTGTGTCTGAGCGTGGGCGGCGCGATGTTATGATGTCATCGCGCCGCCCGTGCTGAGAAGCAGACATTGGTCTGTGGTCTCGGCGTCTTGTAAACCGCAGGCCTGTATTGGCTTGCGGTTTACAAGACAGTTAAGCACCAGGTCACATTGTAACTAGATCGGTGTCTGCAGACACCGATCTAGTTAGAAATAAAGGCTGTATTAATGGCGGCCCCCGGGGTGGGCCCCCAAAAATTCAGTGGGCCCGGGGCAGCCGCCCCCTCTGCCCCCCCGCTAGCTAAGCCTCTGGTCAGCTGTCATGAATTGTTGTTCACTGTATTTTTTAACCGATTGTCAACCATAAATTGCTAATTTTCGCTGATGAAGTTTCCTATTGATGTCTGCAACAAAAATCCCATTTGAATGACACTAAGAATGGCTTCAAAAGGAATGGGAAAAATCTAGGAAATACTTATACTTCTACCTTCTGCTCAATCCACTGACTCGCAACATCGGGCCTTAGCCTTATATTGTGTTTTGGGGGAATTCTATTTCTTTAAATTTGTATTATGTTTTTAAGGATTGACAAAAGTCCAAGTTTGTCCAAGTTTCAACTGATTGTATGTGTGTTCTCAGTGGAGAGAAACAAATAGTTTCAGTGAAACACCTCTGAAGATAACTTATCTACTCTCAGAACAGAAGAACTGGAAGGACTGGACATGTTGAAATTCAACATGAGCAACCCTCCTTACCTTGACATCTGCTGTGAAGGAAGAGTTGGGACATCCCAATATACATTAGATCAGGGCCGGCGTCAGCACCCGGCATACCCGGGCAAGTGCCAGGGCCCCATGCTCCTGAAGGGGCCCACTCGGCTGCCGGGTGCTGACGGTTACTGCATCTTGATCACGGTCACAGCGGGGGCCACCGCGACCGGACCCGAAGGGGTAAGGAGCCCATGGCCAGCTGGAGATGGCCGGGGCCCCGGACCACTATGATAGTTGTTATTGGATAGCTGTTATTGCCAGGCCACTTTCCAATAGATGGTAGCCCAGGGGAGGTGACTGAAAATAATAAATACATATGCTCACCTCTAATGGGCACAGCCTTCTCTCCGGCGCTTTTCCGTCATGTGACTGAGGCCTGTGATTAGGTCCCAGCGGTCACATGGGGCACGGCCGCATAATGATGTCAGTGCGCCCCCTCGTGACCACTGAGGACCAATCACAGGCCTCAGCAGTGACATCTGAAGAGGGCCGGAAGACGCTGAAGACGGCAGGATGGAGTGAGGATGCCAAGGAAAGGAAAGGCAAGGTCAGTATGAGAGTTTGTTACTTTTAATCACCTTTCCTGGGCCTCCGATTATTATACTCTGGGGTCTAAGGAGACCTCAGAGTATAATAATAGCACCGAAGTGGAGGGGGGGCTGTTGGGAGTATATAATACTGTGTGGGGGCCACTGTGGAGCATATAATACTGGGTGGGGCCCACTGTGGGGCGCATATAATACTGGATGGGGGCCACTGTGGGGAGCATATAATACTGAGTGGGGGGGCCACTGCTGGGCATACAATACTGTGTGGGAGCCACCGTGGAGCATATAATATTGTGAGGGGACTACTGTGAAACATATAATACTGTGTGGGGGCCACTGTGGAGCATATAATATTGCGTTAGGGCCACTGTGGAGCATATAATACTGTGTGGGGGCCACTGTGGAGTATATAATACTGTGTGGGGGCCACTGTGGAGCATATGATACTGTGTGGGGCCACTGTTGAATATATAATACTGCATGGGGGCCACTGTGGAGTATATGATACTGCATGGGGGCTACTGTGGAGTATATAACACTGCGTGGGGGCCACTGTGGAGTATATAATACTGTGTGGGGGCCACTGTGGAGAATATAATATTGTGTGGAGGCCACTGTGGATCATATAATACTGAGTGGGTGTCACTGTGGAGCATATGATACTGTGTGGGGGCCACTGTGGAGTGGCATTATTAACAGTATCAGGCCCTGTTCACACGGTGGAATCTGACACTGATTTTGCAGCAGATTCCTCCCTCATTCTGCCTCCTATTGAAACTAATTGGAGCAGGAAGCTGGAAAAAAAAAGTGTCCTGCTGGACCTTGTCGCAGATTCTGCAGCTGATTCGGAGGCCATGGCTTGAGACTCCACACTGGTTAGACTCATTCATTTGGGCCTAATCAGCGGTGGAAAACCGCAAGGGCATGCTGATATTCTGCACCGTGAGCCGGAGGCAGAAGATAAAGAAGAATCCGAGGCAGATGTCCGCCTCAAATTCCTCTTTACTTTCTGATATGTGAACAGGTTGTACAGTATCTACTTGTATGGAATGGACTGTATTACACTCCACTCCAGTAGGCCTTCCTCAGCAAAAAACACCCAATTTCGATTGTTTTTTTGCTGCATTGTGCATGAGTTACTCCAAAAGGGGCCCACTGGGTCTCTGTTGTCCAAAGACCCACACAAACCTGGAGCCGGCCCTGCATTAGATAGTTGATCAATCTCAATCATCATTGAATATGTATTGAGTAAATCAAAACATTAATTCAGAGAAATCAGCACCAAAGACACATATAAAACAGGAGTATAAAATATATTCAACCTCATCTACAGAAGAAACATATAAAGGGGAGATTACAACAGAAACTGGACAAAA